>VWZX01001666.1:2535095-3206821 GCA_013399015.1 Galbula dea
TCATAGGACTGCTATAATCTCCAGTTTCCCTGAGAAAAAAATAATCCTCTCCTTACCTATCATATTTACTTTCCTTCTGTTGTTACATGATTTTATAATTATTTTACCTGTTTCTGTGAGAATGTTTAGGGATCTGTTTGAAAGATGTTATGTACAACACATTCACATTGATTGTGTTATCTATACATATGAATCCATTTTCTGTAACTGTGAAAACTGGCAAACCCAGCTTTAATAAAAGCTATAAGAGATACAAGCTGTCACATACAGAACCTGTCTTGACTGCTGGTTTAGTCCATTTTCTTCAGTACTCTGTGAAATTGGTCTCTGTCACCTTCCAGAATAGGTGAAAGTTTTTCATCTTTTATCCTGACTCCATGTCATTTACTCCAGCAATTCAGTCAAATTCTCTTTCTGTTGCTCAACCAAGTCAATAGATATTGTATAGGTGTAAGAGGGGAAGAATTTGATCCATTTGTTTGAAACATGCTGTGAAAATAGTAATGTGTTTACATAAAAACACAAGTCTGAAAACACAATAAATCAACCTCATGCTGTTTCAGTGTCAAAAGCAAAGATTACTGAAAATGTTATTAAATTATTGTAAAAATGGTAAACTAAATCTAAATTATAAATGATGAACACATTAGAAAGGCTTTTAGTACAGTTGTTAATGTTTGATTTACATCTGTAAATGTCAAAATTTAGACATTAATCAAGAAAGTCTACACTAGATTCAGATTTGTTGTTTTGTTTGGGTTTGTTTGGGTTTTTTACAATTATATATATTTTCTTCATTTCTTAATGCAGTCAGTGTTTCTTTTTTAGTAAGGCATTCAGACATTTAGAATGTTTCATTACTCTTTTGATAGTTCTAACACTTTAGGGGTTGAGGATGATGGGCAGGGCAAAGTGGAGAACATAATATTTCTCATGTTACACCTTTAATGAAGTAAAGAAAAGATTATTTTCTGCAAAGCTATTAGTCTACTGCTTTTAGCTCTAAATAGCACACTGATGCAGACTGGTACATTCAACCTGGAGAAAAAATAAATGAAGGTTATAGGACTGGAGATTACAAAATTGTTTTTAATTTTGCACCTTGCATAGAGATTGATTGACTGCAATAAGCAGATTGTTTATCTAACTTTTTGCACAGCAAATCCAAAAGGCTAACTGACTGACTCTAAACTTAACAGGAGTAGGTTTCATTTTCCTATGAAGAAATATGAGTATGTAATATTATGAGGAGCTTTTAAAATTCCTCAAAGATGTGACCTTTCATATATTATGCCACAATTCACACACAAATGTTAATGATACTGAAGATATTTAAAACTCTTTTTTTAAAGATTCATGCAGATGTTCATTATTTTACAGGAGCAATATCTTCTTTTAATTGAATTGTGCTTTCAATTAATTTTGTAGTGTAGGATCAATAGAAAATTACAAGTTATATCAGAGGATTTTAATATTAAATTCCCAAAGGAAATCTAGATATTAACACAAGCCAGGCTGCAAAGCTGAGGAACCTGAGGTAGTTGGTATGTCAAGAAGAGTCTGGAGTGTGCCTTGTGATGAGTCAGTCCCCGTACTGTAGATTTGGTGCTTGGGGACATGGTTTAATGGTGAGCAAGGTAGTGTTAGTGTAATGGTTGGACTCAATGATCTCTGAGGTCTTTTCCAACTACAGTCCTATCATTCTGTGATTCTAACTCCAGAGTAGAATGCAAGTGATGACCATGAAATTCACAAATTTGAATCTTATTTCAGAAGAAGACACAACCTAGAAGAGTCTATTCCTGAAAATACAATGAAGAATGAGTACTGGGTTTCTGTGTAATATCCCACTCATCTAAAATGAATGACAGAATAAAATTTTGACTTATCTTTCCTTTCCTTTCTCTGCTTATTTTAGAGGAGGCATTTATGCCTACCACCATCAAGTGCATCATGACTACTGGACTGTAAAGCATTTTGGAGAAGGATATAATCCCTCCTTTTGCTGTTTCAAAACATTTTTGGTTTTTTTAAGAAACCTTGGCAGGCTTAGACTAATCAGATCCAGAATTATATGATAAGCCTAAGCAACACACATAATACAGATACCTATATATATATATATATACACACACATATATATGTAGATACTTAAGTACTAAAATATGTAGGTACATTATATAAGGTGATACAACTTCACTAGAAATGTTTAGATCCCTTTTCTCCAACATGGATTTGAGTGACAGACTTGATGGATAGTTATATAAGTCTGCTGTTGGCAGGTTTTTGCTTCTGTTATATCAAAGCAAGTATTCTCATACTTATCCCCTCCATCCCCACAGAAATCATGTATAGTTCTTTATTGTTTATCTAGCAGAAATAAAGTAAAATATTAATCCACCTGTTTTCTTGACATCAGGAAAGGGATGAATTATAAACAAAATGTTGATAACCTGGTGAAATCGATAGCCTAACAAAGGGATAGGGCACATGGCATACTTGCCATGTTATACATGTTACTTTTCACACCAAATGGTGGAGAGGAAGGCAAGTAACACAGGAATGTCTGTGCTTAGACCAAACTGCATACAGCTCAATACTTATTTTCCTTATTCTAAGTAGATGAAAAGTAAAGAATATATGAGCAGGGAAGACACCACAATACCACCTTTCTATGTTCTCAAACAATATTCAGCTCAGGGACTACTACTACAAACCACATGTTGCTGCCGTGTATTGGTAATGCTCTGTAGATTTCTCTTCCAAAGGTTTATCCTCTAATGCCATGTAAAGTCATTTTCTTACAAATCCAGTCAAGTGAGATGTGTTAAATAAGGTGTGGGGGTTTTTCCAGTATACTTTTGGATATGCTAAGATTTTTCAAGTATCTGGAAAACTTAATGATCTAAAACTTAAAGAATTTACTGTGCCAAAATTAGCAAGTCAGACAGGGGCAATAAATATTTTCATGACACCAACAGTTAAATTGGTCACTAGAATGGTTTTGGCCAAAGATACCACTTTCTCAAACATTCCCTGGACACAATCAAAAGTTTGGAGGTTGCAGAAAGAAAGAATATTTTAACAGTATGGGTGTGGATCATGCCATGTTAATTAGACTCAGACAACAAACTAAAACAAGTCCAATTCATTGATATAAATGTAGTCACAGAGGATCAGCAGGGACTGAGAGCATCTCTAGCAGAATAGTGAATTCACAGATGCTTCCAAAAAAACAATGAGAGACTTTTCAGTGAATGAAGATTATTTAATTAATTCTTAGCATCTTATGAAAATGCAGTGTAAATATTGATAAAGTGGATAATGCAGGATGAAAAAGAATTACAATTACAGGAATGTTCACATGTCAATGCAAAAAAAAAAAGCAAAACAGATGTAGGGAAGATGTTTTTTAGCAAGAGGATGTTGCTGTTTCTACATTCAATTAACAGCTTGTGACAGTGCATTGTTATCTCAGTTGGGTGCCTAATGGACAGCTCAGTTTAGAATGTACACATTTGGACACATTTTTAAAGAGTTTTCTCAGCTGGAGTGTGTTTGTGCTATTGATCCTCTGTCTACGAAAATTCAGGAAGGGAGAAGCAGAAACCAAGTTTATATCTCTGCTAGCACTGACAAAACTCACACTTTCATTTCTAGACTGCACAGAAACAAGTATTTCTATGGAATAGGTATAGTTTATACAGACAATTTTGAAACCCCTGTGATAAGACCAGAAACTCTTTAGACTCTGCAGCATCCTGTGGAGAACCACTAAGTGCTGTTTGCAGTGGAAAAATGACCTGTGTGTAAGTGGTGACTTGATAGAAACAAGAAATGGTCTAAGAACCACTTGAGAAAAGATGATCTGACAGTGACTATCCTACTACAACTCAGTAAGGTGTCAAATGGGACATAGGATCAATGCTGTTGTGCACAGCAGAATAACAGAAGAGAGGAGAGGAGAGGAGAGGAGAGGAGAGGAGAGGAGAGGAGATGGTTTTCTCTATCAGCTATTGTTGGAACTTACAGCATCTAATATATGTACCATACTTAAAAATCTCAAGAAATGTATGATTCAAGTGATGAGCCCATTCAGATGTTGAGAACATCAGCAGCAGTTTGATATGTTCCAGAACTGCTTTTCTTGTTCTTACCATGCTACAGCCAGGCTTCCTCCCTTGCTGTGCTCCATCAATGGAGGCTGAGTCAGAAGTCAGCAATGGGCTCCCTGATCAGTCTCGTAGCTGTTCCTTTGCATGTCTCAGTGTAAGAAAGACTGCAGAGGCACTTAGGCTCTATCCCAGTTTTTCCTGTTCAGCCTGGACCTTAGGACAAAATCTGTTTAACTTGGTCAGTTCCAGAAAACAGTTAGTTGTGAGTATTTAAATGTCTTGTCAAAACTTGTATTCCTTGCTTTAAGCTAGCTGTGCATGCAGTAGAGGGTAACTGATTTTTACAGTGTTCTGGCTTGTCTTGAACTTGATTTTGTCATGTTGACAGCATGGTGCTCTTTCTGAGGCAAACACACAATGAGGTCTGTCTTGTTACATATGTCTGATGTTAAAAAGCAAAGTCAGACAAAGTGTACCCCTTTGAAAGGGCATCGACTACTGAGCTCCTGGCAAGCACCAAGAAGTCAGTCTGTCTGAAAGTTTTTCAGGACAGTATGCATCAGTGAGGGAGGAGGATATAAACATGTACATCTTTGCTACCAGGACAGATTCACAAGAGATATAAATCAGCATAAATTTACTCAGACACCAGTATCTTCCAATTGCAATATCACATTGAAAAAATGTCAATGCTATGTTTAAAAATGTACTTGTGTCTGTGTTTAAGACTGAAGAGATATCGGGATAGTTCAAAAGTAAAATCATACCTTTCATATATATTAATCAGATATATTTTGGGGAAAAAATGTATAGCATAAGGAAGGGAAATTTTGTCTTTTGTTTTTGTTCTATAGCCCCTGGGAGCATGGAATATGATAATCAAACAACCTATGTGAAATGTCATTCTTGTGCAATGGTTCAATTGTTATTTAAATTATCTTTTGCAAGCTACTATCCTGCTTCTGCCTATCCAGAGAACTGTGGGAAGAAGGCTTTCTACCATAACTATTAGTTTTACCCACATATAAGATTTTGATTGTAAAAGTTAAATCTAAATGGATTGTTGTTCAAGAAAAATATTTTTAATTTAGGTGTGGAAGTAATAGCCATAAAAAAATCCAATAAATAAACATGAGAAAAAAAAGTTGAGTAAAAATCAAAGATAAAAATCAAGCCTTGTGAATCAAAACTGGTAATGTTATATTCCACAAGCCTCTGCTCACCTTTTAGACTGACTGTGAAAAGCTGGTTTTTAGCCTTAATTTTTATTATATTTGATCACAAGTGTGGTAATTCTGGAATTTTCTCCTTTCTGAAGCATTATCAGAGCCCTTGGGAGTTCAAAACTTTTTGCTTATCTCTGACAGCAATTCATCTACCAAATAAACTTCAAAACAAATTTACTCCTCTTTGAAGTACAAAACTGCAATGTTGAGGTAATTTGCATTTGCCCATTAAACTATAGTGTTTCTTCCTCTTTTTGGTGGTTTCTTTTTTTTTGGAATCAAAATGACAACCATTAATGACCAAAAAACTATTGAGTCTTTCTTTCTGTCTGGTGTGAAACCTCTAGAATGATAATAAGGAATCACCTCAGACAAGCAGAGATGAAAATGAGTTCTGCCTACTACTGTATCGGAGCAGCTAAACATTTCCAAACTGCTTTGACTGCTCGTATTCTTTAAAGGCTTTATCTGAGCTTCCATATTCTCAACCACATTGAACTGTGTGTTATTAAAAAGTAGTTAAAGTTCTCTTTCTAAAGTGATTAATCTCACCCCAGCTAATCTCCTCATCCACACTCTGCTTCCAAGGCATAACAGAAGCTATTTTTCATTGGATTTCAGTTGATTAGATAGTCTGATTTAAGGCTAGTTAAGCTGTGTTTCAATTGTGGTGGAGAGAGATTCCCTCGGAGTGCTAAAATCCCATTGTATCTTCTGGGGATGTAGGGCCATGGGATTGTTTTCCTTACTCCTTTTTTTTTTTTTCTCTTTTATCCATTGAGCTAAAGAAGAAACCAGTCCCAGCTGGATGCAAGAGTACATCCTTAGAAATCCTTTCCCTGGGGCTGATGCATTTACTTACTTGCTTTCTTTTTCCCTTCTAGCTTCCCATGACATTCACAAATAAAGCTGTTCCACTGTTTGGGGGAAAGTTCCCTCCCCTCTCCTCCCCCCTGCTTTTTTTTTGCTTTGATTATAAGTTCAGAGCCAAAAATGTTGGGAACAGAAAACCCACACAAATAATTAGCATTTGTCAACAAGAACGATTATGCTGCTTAGTGCAGAGCAAAACTGCATTTGCTACTGAAGAAATCGAGTATGTCCTGAAGAGGGGTGGCATTAATGATGTTACAAGAGGGACTTTTTTTAATAGAATAAATAATACTAATAAGCTAACTTTATATATGGGATATGAATATTAAGTTAAATTGTTTCCCTTTCTGATGAGGAGCAGATTAAGGCATAATAAAGGAAGTAGAAACTAATATTCACATTCAGAAAATCTGAATATTCTGCATCCTACTGTGTTGACACATGTTACCTCAGAAATGATTGTGTCACTATTTCAGATCTCAGAAAGAATGAAGGAGGCTTTGAAAGGTTACTGTGAAACTATTTTTAAATACAAAAGGAAATATGAGATGATTAGCACATGATCCTTTTATATATTCAGCACAGCAGCCTTGAGCTGGTAGATGCTACTTTCAAGCATGTATTTCTATTGACTCCAGTGAGATTATGTCTGTGTTTAAAGATGGCCATGCATTTGACTGCTGGACTGGGACCACCCTTCTCACTGTCTTGCTCTGCTTTGTCCTTGCTCTCCCTTAAATAGTAAAGCTCATTGCAAGAGAAAACACCATGAATATCTATAGGCTAATGCACCTATCAGCGAGAGGCAGAATAGATGCAGAAAGAACAAAGGGGTTGAAGATAAATCTTATTTATTTTTTTAACTAGAACCACAAAGAAAAATGGGGACATGAAAAACAATAGATGCAATATATTTGGCTTGCAATACGTGCTAAAATCTCTGTCGACATTAATTAAAATTGGCTTTGCTAGAAACACTGTCTCATTGAAAGATTGAAGGAGGATGAAAGAGCATAAACAAAGGATAATGTCAGCAATATATCCAGATAGGAAGAGGTGTGTAGCATGGTGCTGCAGGGATCTGTATTAAGTCAGGGATTAATACCTTCACTAACCCAGGAGAGAAGTAAATAGCATTAATTACATTCACAGATAATACTAAAGAGATACTTGGAGGACAGGGAACTAATACAAGGAGACTTCATTATCTTAGAACCAGAATCAGAAAATACCTGTATGCTGATACAATGCTTTGCACAGCAGGTCACTGACCTGGACTAATGCCCCCCAGAAGCAACATAATAAAAAATAAATTGTTATAGAAGTGAACAAGAGTAAAACTTTTGTTTTATTTTTTTTTAAATTCTTTTTTATGTAAGGTGAAAAGGCACAATACAGTATTACAGGTATTCAACAGGAACAGCAGGTTGGAAAGCAGTAATTGTGAAAACAACTGCAGGTGTAAGAAGTGAGCAATTTACACATGTTTTCCATTCCCATGTGCTATGAAGAAATCAACTCATTTTGAGACATGCTTGTAAAAAAGCATCAGATCTTGCTGCAGGAAGATAAAAGCACTTTGGTGTATGATTGAAGTGTGACTGTCTTTAGAAAATTACATATGATTCTGAGCAAAGCACTACAAAGAACATACTAACAGACAGAGGAGAGAGCTCAAAGAAAAGATGGAAACATTTTAAAGTGACTGAAGCTGTAATTGTGACTGTATGGTAATTTTTTGTAAATGATAGAATTTATTCATACTGGGTTTACACATTTATATAGTAATTTTGCATTAGAGGATGCTATAAATATATGAAAACATACATATAAAAAATCCTAGATTATTTCAGATAGAGTATAAGTATGTATAAGTACAACAAAAAGCACATTTTAGATAACATTATTTTGATTGAAGTTTTTACATCCAGACAAGAAATCCATAAAAATATTGTTAATAAATCCTCTTTCTTTCATACAGTTTCCTTTGGGTATAAGCAGAAAATATCAATAAACTAGATTAATTTGATTTAGACTGGAAATGCAATTGTATTTTTATATACAATTGTATTCTACATGTTATATATTGCCAGGGGGCACCTTTTACTTTATGTCAGATTTGTTACCATTTCTTATGATGTTTGAAAAATGAGTTATATTAATTACTGTTGCCTTCCAAGCATTTACAAATATTCAGAAAAAATCCAACATAGATTTCTTCATCAGGTAGATTAATAGGGGCAATATAAAAAAATTATAAATTCTAAGCTAGCTTAAAGATCTGAAAGGAGAACAAAACAAAACAAAGCAAAACACAAAACCCAGCCAAAATTCCTAGTAGTTCAGTAGGTGATTGTGTTAAATAGGATTCTGTTGAACATTTCCATTCCTTGAAACACACAAACCAAAAATGAATAGCATGCTATGAATATCCCTATGTGGTAAATCACAAATTACCAGGGAGATAGGTGGCACGAGTCAATAGGGGTTTTTTTCCATGTCTAATTTGTAAGACTGATGTTATTATCAATATACTCTGAGCAAGGGGGGTTAAGGGATGTTTGAACCATATGTGATCTATCACCTCCACTCCCCTGCAGACTGGTGAAATGCTTTGCTGAACCAGGTCTTGATGGTTGCAGCCTTGTTAACCTGCAGGGTAAGAGCCCTGGGAGGATCGAGATCACTTCTGAACTCAGCCAACAGCTGAATTTTCAATAAAGAGATTGCCAGAGAGAGAGATTTGAAATTCTGGGTTTGTCTCATTAATATTGTAGCTGACAATCATTTTTCCTAAGCTACCATTCCATAGTCCAAATTTCTCTGAATACTGTACTTTCAATAGCTCTGTCAGTATGACACCTCCTTTTCTTATGTAGGAAAACAAAACATAGTGAAGGAAGATGAAGTGCTGTTTGAAGTCCAGCTTTTTCTTAGCCATGTGAAAATGTAGATTTATCTTCATTAAATACTATAATTCAGAGGCTTTTTTGTTATGATTAGACTGAAAAAATACAGTTTCTTTATTTTCCTTTTTCTTTTTAGAACAAATCCTTGAATAAAATTGTTGTGTTTGATGAATAGACTAAGCCTTGCTGTTTTAAATCTACAGCCAAGAAACAGGTCAAAATAAAAATACAACTAAAATGGCAACCTGGATTTATAAGAGATAAATACTGATGGCACCTTTCTGACTCATATAACATTAATGATTATTGTTTATGGGAGCTTGGCCACTTGAGGGAACACAATGATAATAAAACTATTTAGTAGCTTTATAGCTCACTGTATTTTCAGAGCAGTGTGGTGATGTTAAATAAAGATGCCCAACAATTCTCTTTACAGTAGATGATTAGACTACATTATTTCCCTTGTATAGACACAAGGACCAGGTGGGTTGCCCAAGACAGAAATAATGATAAAGGCAGAGGCAGGGTTAGGAGACAAGAGTGAAACTTAAAATATGTGGACACACTTAGTAAGAATTGTCTCATAATATTTGGTTACAAACCCTTTACCGTTGTTCCAAAACCCAAATAAGTATTTTAAGACCAAAACTGAAGTCAAAGTTATTCTTATGTGTCCTGCTTAATATAGGGAGAGACTTCAAAGTCCCAATAATCACATCTTTGTACATCTAATTTCAGTAGTGGAGTATAATTCCACAAAATCACATTAAATGGTATTCAGTGTAGCTGACAGCTTAAGTTCTTGTATGGAGCATTTCCAATCACATGTAAAATATATCATCCAAATGTGCTGTCATTTTTGTTGTGAAAAACAGAGAACCAGCTTGTCTTTTTAGAAGTGTAATTTGTGGTATGAGTTCCAAACACAACAACAAATATATTTTGATTATGTTAAATATCTATGGAAGATCTGGGTCACAGAAGGTGATTTTTATTTCAAGTTACTAATATGCCATGAGCTGTTAAGGAGGAAAGGAGTTTTAAATCACTTCAGGGTTTGAGGATATGCACTATTCTCATATTTTTTTAAAAAATGTAATTTGCAGGTTTTATCCACAGGTCACACACTGTCATTTCTGAGCTGATACCAGATAAGACAGAGAGAGAGAGATGGCAACACACTGCAGAGTTTGCAATTGAATTACCTTGTTGTCATATGAGCTTTGCTTTAGCACCAAGGAAACAATTTAGGGAGGGCAGGTAAGAGCTTCAAAGAGTTCTTAGAAACCAGCATCAAGCTATTTGTACTGGATTCTCCAACAACTATGCTTTGCAAATTCTTCTGTAGATGGTTGGCCTGTTTCCTCATCACTGATACAGATCAAGCCTTTGCTTGTCTCTGCAGATTGTTTGTTTTCAGATGTCTTCTTTCAATAGCACTAAAATAAATTGCAAGTATGACATTTATATCTCTCCTACAGATTTAATCTCCTTGTTACTCTCTTTGAATAGAACAGAGAAGGGGGAAGGTACCTTCAAATTAATGTGCTTTTCAATGCTCCTTTTTATAATGTTTATTTGGCCACAAATGTTGCATTATGAACAATTTTTCTTTTTCTACTTGATGATGATTACAATGTATTTTTTTGTCTCTTGGCCTAATTTTCATAGTGAATTTACTGCTCATGAAAATTCCAGAGTTAATCACTTAGAGACTGAATTGCACTAATTCACTCAAAGGCTCCAGCAAACTGTAGCATAGAAGAAAATATTCAAGTCATTAACAATCCCCCATCCACTTTTCCATCCTCTTTAATTAAATGTTTCCTCTCAAAAGGTAATACAGTTTGAGGTTAGCCAGTGTGCAGCAGTCATGACTGGAAACCTTCCACAGTGGGAGCAGTCTGAAAGGGATGAGGCTGGCAGGGAACCAGTGAAGAAGGGGATAAATGCTACAGTCTTCTCACTAAAAATTGCTTTACACATGACCCCGAACTGCTCTGTATCTCCTAGTGTCTATCAATTTCCTCCATGGAAATCAGAGGATGAGAGAGAGGAATGAGGGCAAGAGAAAGGTAAATGAACTGACTGAGCAGTAGATTTCTAGGAAGCTTAGGAAGACCTCACACTGATAGCTGACTGAGCTTTAAGATACATTCTGATATATTAAATGTCTCTCCCACAGGCTTTCCTCTCAGTGGTGCTGTAGCTATGCCTGGTGGCTGATGATTTAAAGTAGATGGTCTCCTCTGCCTGGAGAGATTGTGCTTCTCTGGTGCTGTACCAGCCCCTGAGGATGCAGTGAGGCTCTTTTAGCAGGAGGAGGGACTGGGAAGACATGTGGGTGGGTATAAGCCTCTCCCCACCACACATACTATACCTCAAATATTTTGTACAATTATGGTCTGCACCAAAGGCAAATCCTTTGAGATAGCTTTTTGCAGCTATTCAATTTGTTATCCTTTCCTTTATGTAAGGGAGATGGGAGGATGAGAAGAAATTCAAGTACTATATTCCTTCAGTGTTTGCAGTCACTCTAACTGCCAGAAGGAACAAAAGGGAAAAAAATGTTACCTCATAATAAGAAGTGTCTTGTGGTAATCAAATACCTTTTGCACAGTAGTATATTAAGATTACAGGGTAAATCCTCTTTTTCAGATGTAGAAAAATACTGAGGAGTTCCCTCTTGTAACTGCAGAAATCATTCAGTCTTTAATGGAGAACAGTTAATGAATAATAAATCAAGGTCCATAGTTTCTTTTACATCCAAAGTATGGGACTTTAATGAGAATATCTTTCATTAAAACTGTTTTTTAATGAGAAAAGTTCCTCAAAGGTTTAATGTAGACTATTACATTAAAACGTACTTCCACACAGCAAAATATTAATATTGTATACATTGTATCTTATAGTTTCATGGTAGTTATTATAGGTGTATAGTTTTTAACTTAGATTTTAGTTTTTCATACACTTAGCCCTATTTTAAATATAGATGTCAAAATATGATTAAAAGAGGCATTTTTTTCCCAAAACATTTTCATGCTGAGAACAGCAGTTAAAGTAATTGCTTCTCTCTCTGAGAAGAAACATGTGGGTTCTTAAATTCTAAAGTAATAGACACCTTCTCTAGACAGAAATAATATGGCTTTCCTCAGGAGGGAAAATTGCTGTGCCATGGAGAAGGTTAATCTCCTCTGAAAGCTGTTCCACTTTGGAATTCCAACAGTTTTCATGGAAAAAATTCTCCTTGAGAAGCAGTATAGAATGTGGAGGAGAGGACAGCATGCAGAATAATGCCCTTCACCTTTGAGCCATTGCCCTAGCTGTGATTCTGTTGTGGTTTGCAGCTTTCCAATCTAGCTAACACTGAGTGTGGAAAGATTCAAAGTCATTTATGCAGATGTTGATGGTGGATGTTTGGGATGCAGGTAAGCGTCTGAATACACAACCCATGCAAGGTTTTGACTTACTAAGTTGCTTCTGTGACAACGAGATACCATGAGTAGCTTGTGAGCTGGGGTTCCAGTGTCACTGAAACAAGTTTATTATGCTCAAGTCTGGAGGCAGGTAGTTTGGCATGAACTCAGCAATGTAGGCATGCTGCTAAACATGTGCACAATTCTCCGGAGCTAATAAAAAGCATAAGATAGGGTTAACTCAAATTAGTCCACATCCCAGGTGTCTTAAACGAAGCTGTAGGCAGAAACATGATCCCACTTGGAACTTCCAACTCCAATCCTTCTCCAGGAGATACAAGTCTATGCATTTTTTTTATCCAGCAAGCAAACAGGGAGCTATATCTTACTTGGAAATACTGCTGAAAGAAATGAAAAATAAGGACAGCCTCATCTAACTTGGTGATTAGAAAATTTGCCCAGCAAACTATGCAGGTGCAACTCGCTCCTTTGCCTAAGACTGCACTACACTACATGTTTTAAGGAGCATATCCATGAGGGTCTAAATACCCTGGATATTCTTAGTCTCTATTTTGTAAAAGTTATGGCACTGCATAAGAAGAAACTCTGCAATTAATTAAGACAAGACATAGTCATTTGACCTTTGTGTTGACTTCTTTTTTTCCTGGTCTGCTTTGATACTTTATTCAAACTATGGGAAGAAATCAATGTCATTATTGTTGGATAAGAGAGGGAATCTAGAAGGCCTGGGAAATGGAAGGGTGCTCCATTTCTTTGCTCTGAGTAACCAATTCAGTGTTGAATAGCCCACTTTTGGGGGTTCAAAAATAGGGTTTAAATTGCATCAGAAAAGATGATGCTGAGGTGAATCTTTTTTTCTGCACAAGCTCTGTGGCTCCTGGACCCATCCATAGTATATATATATATTTTACATAGAAGTATTCAGCATCAGTATCTCTTAAATAAGTTGGAGGAATGCAGACTTCTGTGAACAAACCCCACAAGAACTTACAATAGAACTTTAACAGTTGGAATGAATGTCAGAGAAGTAGAACATATTGGAGAATTTAAATGGAAAACAGAATGGATACTACTTTCAGTAGTAGATATATGACAGTTATATTTAGCTAAAAGCCTTCTTCTAGAGACTCCAACAAAATAAATGAAACTATCTGGGGTGCACCTGCGAAAAACAGTACCTGTAGGAAAGTAGAGGAGTGGGAAGGTTAAAAATTTATAAGGCCAGGATAGCAGCATATTTATTAAATTGTTTATTTGTGGTTTGGGAAATCTTGTTGATACTCAATTACCAGTTTGAATCATTATGCAGATACTGTTTTGCTGCCTGCTTTAAGATATTTTGGTTCTGTGTTTTCCTGCAGAAATGAGAACATTGTAAGGTTTTTAGTTACTTTAGAGGAGTTTTGTGAATTAAGTGCCTTTTAATATGTGACTATAGCTCATATTTTTATTGTGGTTTAAAAAATGGAGAGCAATTTGTAGCATATGTTTTCATCACAGTAAAAGAATTGAGCAAAGCAAGATTAATGCAAATTAGGCATTATTGTGCTCAGAGGCATCTACTACTAACAACGTTCAGTGTAATGAAGGGCGAATGTTGTGCATGATTAAACTAGTCATATACAAACAATAGCTCAAAGAAACAAAATATCATTTTAGAATGTGATTTTCTTTTCCCACACACTGCCATTCCCTCCAGTAAAGACAGAAGGAAAATAAGGAAAAGAAAAGCAGGTAAAAACAGAATCACGAATATCCACTTTGATGCAGAAAGCAGAGCTGTTCAAGGTGAAAAGGGACCCAAAAGCAGTGATCATACCTGGGCTTCTATGAAGTTTAGGGACAACTTGGAACTTGTGTATGAATTCAGCCTAACAGTCAGTAAGTAAAGAGAGGTCTGAACCCAAAATCTGAAGTATTGGACACAGCTTTCATACCTTGCATTTTGTTTTGTAAGCCAAAACTGTCTTCTGTATGCTTCTTTTACAGTAGAGAAAAATGGCACTTCCAGAAGGCAGTTCACCTTAATGATCTTAGGCACTCCATGGAAGTGCCTTTTGATCTCTGCAGACTACAGAAGGAGGATTTGAGGACTACCTTAGACTGGAATAACTAACTTCTTGTTGTTTGAATAAGGTGAGATGAATCCTTTGAGTTCTGATATGAAGTGAAATCTGCTACATAAATGATTAAATGGATAATATCTGGTCTTGTAATGACCTCAGTATATGTTGGTTCTTCTGTCAATACGAGTTGGGTCAGACTGGACACGTAAGGAGTATCTCAATATCAGCCTCAAATTCTTGAATTATTCAGTTATAGGCATATAAATCCCAGAGCTTCCAACTGTTGGTGTATATACTGACTAGTGAGTCTTAAAGAATTTTCCCTGTTCAGAGAAGCTTGTAAGATCATATCTAAAAGCTAACACTATCTAAAAATTCCAGTGGTATCAGTACCATTTAAACCTTGTGCTTCAATAGTCTTGTGAACAAAGATAGTTACTAAATTAGGATTTATTTGGATTAAGTTTTTAAAATTCTATATTAATTTTGTGAATAGAAAGATTAAGAATTTCTTGTTTCTTTTTCTATTTTTTTTTAAGTGTTGCCAATTTTGTTTCATTTGTTCCCAGAAGTAGAATCCATGGTTCAATTAAGCTTAGGAAATTTTATTTAGAGCAACAACAATATTAATGATTTGTTTCTTCTGCACTTGCAGAAAATAATATTGCTCTGATTTCCTGCAGCCACCTGTACTCTAGTTATTCAATAAGCATTTCCCTTGTTCACTGAATATAAAAATCTCTGATACTTTCTTTTGCTCCAAGCCTGGGAGGGAGAAACCTCTTCTGAAGTCCTTGACTGATTTCACCAAAGAGATTCAAGGCAGCCAGACATTTCTAGACATCTTAAAGATAAAATGAACCAAGTCTGAGCTCTGACAGTGTTCTCTTTATGGAGGAGCTGCCCTGTATTTATTGTATGGGCTGTTAATATTAATGCCTTAGTCTGGTTTAGGAGTTCATCTGACAAACAAATCTCCCAGTTGTTCCAATTTTTTTTATACTTTTGCTGTGATTGTAGAGAAGTATTGGAGTGCATAAGCTGAATGCCTTTCTGATGAAACTAAATCAAGAGACATATGCCAGGAGCATATGCAGAATCCTAGAGCCATTAATGGACATTCAGACTGGAGCTAGACTTAAGTACTCCCTCTCACCCTACCCTGAAACACGTACAGAATGCACACTGGGTCCTCAGTAGTGTATCTCTACAGACCTTCTTTATGCACTACACAGCCTGCTTAGGCTTCAAATATTTGATCTTTCCTCTCTTATCTTTTAGTGGTACTATTGAATTTTGAAAGACATGTATTTCTCAACCACCATTATTTAGCTTTGTTTTGCTGATGTTACACACTGGTTTTTATGTTCCCTCCTCTCCACACCTTATATTTTTCATTCTCTTATTCACTTAGCCATCATTAAATCTAAACACAAATATGTGTTGGCAGTTCTTTCAATAAAAAACATTCTGTATCTTTTCTATTTAATATATGGTTAGTTTTGAACATCATCTCACTTTGCACTACCCTTATTTACATGAATAAATCATGTTGAAAAACACTGCCCAGAGCAGTTAAAGAATCTCCATCCATATTCCATCTTATTTTTCTATATGTATTGCAGTATATAAATTATCTTGTCTTACATTATTACTGTTGTTATAATTTTGAGGTCTCAAACACAAGAAAAATATTTTCTTTTTGACACAAGTAAAAATCTAGTTCATACTTCCTAATTTTTTGCTTTATCATTACTGCACAAAATTTCACAAAGATTTACTTAAAATCAGAGTTGATTTTCTTACCCCATACATGAGTCTGACATTTGATTTCTTTCAGCATTCAAGGAACTGAGTATTTTTTTCATTTATTTACAAGCTTATTTTAAATTCAAAGACTAGATGCACTCCTCTAAAAAGCCAGTGAAGATGCTTTTCAAATACTTGGTAAGAAAAGAAATAATGACCCAAACAATGCACATCATTTCAGATGTGTGCAGGCAGGAGTCTTAATTTTCAGTCAGTAAAACATATAATAGTCTGATGTTAATAATATCAGCTCTTAAAGGAGTTTTGTTGTTCTAAAAATGTCCTTTTCCAAGTAGGCTTGCTGCTTCACCCTGAGAAACACAGAGCTCCAGTTGTACTTCCAGGACTGCTCACACTGTCTATCACTCGCTCAGCTCAAAGCATGTGGAAGAAGGCAAGGGAAAAATCTGGGAACAGAGTGAAGGCTGGCTCTTAGTGCAAAGAAAGCGCATTATGTGGGAAGATCTGCATTATAGGGAACTGATAGAGAGAAGAAAAATGAGAGATGCACTCAATTTCAAACTCTGATTGGTAAATGGGTTGGCAAGGTTACAGTCGAACATGTCTCTGATGGATAGGTCCAGGGAAAATTTTTAAGTCTTTTCAGAAACCAGGTTGTGTCACATGAGTATTACAAGCTCTGTACACTGGGAGTGGCAGACATAGCCCAGCATCTCCATTGAGTGTTTTGAACACAGTGCTCTAGTTTAGTCAAGATGTGTATTTGTATTAATTAACTCCACGGGAGATTAAGGATTAACCATATTAAAGTTAAGAAACAGTGGAGATGTTGGATAATAAAATTTGAGTTATTTCTTTTGAAAACAAAGAAAACATTTTATTTACCAGTGAACACAAGCCCATATTCATAACTAAGTGACCTCTACAGGTGAAATATTCCTCGTAGGAAACACCATATACTAGTAGAAAATACAGTATATACTAGTATATAGTGTATGCTAGTAGGAAAAAGAACTGTACTAATTGATCTTGAAATAAAGAATCTAAATAGTTTTCTTTATTCAGCATGATGACTTTTCTTCAGAATGTATCACATTCTAAAGATAAAGAAAATAAACTAATAGACCTCCTACAGCACTTTAAGTAAGAAAATACAATGAAAATTTTCAGCATCAGAATCTATATACAGAAGTCCCAAGGGCAGAATACTCTGGGAGTTATTGACCTTTGAAAAATCTGATACAGCAAATATTTTCCATGCAATAGTGTACCCAGGAGACACAGAGTAAACATGTTGAAATATGAACAATGATTTCAAATTGACTACTACAAAAGAGAGGAAAAACTTTAGGCCAAATATTTCCTTGACAGAAGTTTAATCTCTATTTGTTCAGTTTAACTGAGTTCAGTTCTGCTGGTGTCTAACAGTCTTTGTCAACAGACATTGGAATTCCCATCATATGACTATTTTCATTAAATGGTATCAAGGCCTGTTTTATCTCCAAAATTTCATTAAGGCAAGCAGAAGACCAGGAGAATACCCACATTTTCCTTTGAGATAAATACAAAGGATTTCTCTATATCATTATTTTTCTCCTATTAAACCTGTTCTTTCGAGCTAGATGTCCCACAGTTATTATTAATAGCTATCTTTCCAAATATCTAGCCAATGTGACCTAAAGCTCAGCCAAGTGATGTTGGCAGAAATGAAGACATATTTTTGGGGAATTTCTACCTTTGCTTACAGTTGATGATTCCCATTTTCAAGTTGTTTGGAATTTCGAGCTCCACATGAAGACCTTGGGCTTGTTTGCATGCTTAGTTAGCTATAGTAGACAGAAAATAGACAAAATTTTTTGGGGCGGTCACCAGTGGGAAGTAATGCTAGAGATGTACATATTTATATCCTCCATGCTCAATTACATATTCTTTCTCCTGGACTGATCAGTCTGCTTTTTTCTACACTGCCTAGAAAACTAGAAAGAGCAGTCAGCTTCACCCTCTTACTGCAGCAATTTCCTATCCAAGCCCTAGAGTAAATTTGCTGCATCACATTTTTTACTGTAAGAAAAAAATATCATTATAGATCTGACTTAATGCAAAAACGTTCAGTGTGAAGAAAATTCCCATTTGTGGATAAAATGAAACAAACAAAAAACCCATCCCCTACCTTCTGTTTAATTTTTCCTGCAATCAAATGAATCCTAATTTTAGTGGCACTATTAGGCATTGCAGAAATGGTAGCCAGTGCCCCTGATCTATGTGTTTTTCTTCCTTTTTTATGCTTTATGTTGTTTTTATGTCTTGAAAGGTAAAGAGCCAAAGAGTTTAAAAAACTGTGGCTTCATTTTTAATGTTTTTTTTAGAGCATGTGTCTTTGATCCAATGTTAGGATTTACTCCTGTCCTGGGTTTTTCAAGAAGCCCATAGACTTTGACCTAAAGGAAAGAAATGGGTTCATCTATATCAGGAAGTTGTAGTGCTTGAAAGGAACATCAGTGAGAGGGAGGAATTATATGAGCATACATTATCTTAATATTAATAGACTAGCTTCTACACTATAAGCTTTATTATCATGAAGTCTTACCCTAAATGGAATAATTGCACCAATTCTGTATTTAACTGCAAACTGGACACACTACAAAGCCTTCTGCTACATAAACAGTTCTCTTTTAATGAAGAAAATTTAAACACTTGACACGCTTGAAGCACAATTAGCCTCCATGAAGTTATTAAAGCTGCTAATTGTATTAAATCACTTTTTCAAATCAGGAAATTGTTTCTACACTAACAGTGTTTTTCAGGCCAGTGTAGGAGCAGTAAAATGGCACAGCATCCCTTATGTGCATGAAGACAAACAGCAAAGTGTCCAAAATAAAAGCACACGTGAAAGAAAGAGCTGAAATGTTACTTGTGTAGCTGAATTCATACACATAGATTATATATAATTAAACAGTACCTGCGACCATTTTCACATGTTTTGTGCCAGCCACCACAAAGCAGCATAGGTCTGTTCTGTTAAACTCTCTCACCCTAAAAAGCAAGTAGCCAAATCCAAACTGTTTATTCAAAAATGTTCCTGCTTGGTGTTAAATCCCAAACAATGTCCAGGAATTGCATTGTAGAGTACCCATTGGCCCAGGCCAAAGGCATGCCATGTACTTTTCAAACAATTTAATGGGAGAAATAATTGCATGCCATTATCCAGGAATTGTTTAATATCCTACTATAGACATTACCTTCTTCTACTGCACACACACTGCTGAAAAGACAGCAGCGATAAATACAGCAAGGTGAATTCCATTCTTCACTAATGTACAACAGAGCATTTATATTTTTGGTACAATCCTACTACATGGGAGAGAACTGTTAATGGAAATAATAACTGCTGAAGGTTTTTTGTGTCTTTTCTAAACATTCCTTGCCTATGCTTTCTCACGTTTATCATTAAGCTCTGTTAAGAGCAGTAAAGCAACAGAAGGATAAGCCAGACCTGTTTAACAGTACTGTTTTAAATCCTCTTGCATTTTCTCCTGAAGTTAGCAATGGCAATGCACCAAACATTGTGTTACACAAAAGCACAAGGTCTAAAATTATACAGGTAAAGCATAGTATATTTAATTCCATGGTTGCTGGCATATTTGGGCTATTCCAAATAGTGTGCTCCAAAACTAAATCTTGGGACAGTAACGTTATCCCAGATAAACCCTGGAAAAGGCAAATCATAGCATGAGCATCACCCTCAGGACACCTGATATTTATCATACCCACTGAAATATGGAATAACAAAATAAACCCTAACCCAATTACATGATAATGAAATAAAGTTTCAGTTTAAAAAAAATGCTTTGGCCTTCTCTTTGTATACTTATCAATCTGCTAATCTAAGAGTGGCTTGTTCTACACAGACGCAATGACTCTAATTGCCCAATTACAGCATTAAGATTATTCCATTTACCCAGAAAATTGATTGGCTAAACATACCTAAGTACTTTATTATAATATAGAATTTCATAAGAAAATAAAAACAATGTTGATGCTCAGGCCTGTTGAGAAGAAAATGTAAGAGCAAGGGTTTAGCTAATGCAGATTGTTCAAGATCCACCAGCTTAAATGGGCTTCATTTATTTACACCAGCTGAAGCAGACAGCCATTCTCACTGCTGTATTTTGAATACTTTGTCTTCTTAGTATAATCACACTTCAGCTGCTCATGATGGTTGTGTTACTATGCCCAAGATGGACTAAATTCTAGAGGCATATTGCTTACAGGAAAAGTTTTATATAAGGCAGTTAATTTTTACAATCCTTTTATAATTACATCTAAATCATTTCAGTAAACCATCTCTTAAAGATTTAGTTGCTTTGTCAGGAAGCTAACTAGAAGAAATTAAAATGTAAACCTCAAACTTGCAAAGTTTTAAATGATGGAATTAAAACAGTGCAGGATAAACTTAATCTTGGTAGCACAGGACTGGTGCTTTAATAATGTGGGTCTTTCAAGAATCAATAGATGTTGCAGAACAATATTAAGCAATGTGTTTTGCAGTCAGATCATTAATACACTTACTCTATGTTTTTAAGAGAAGTAGGACCATATTAGCTCATGTTTCTTTTTGTCCTGGACTGTAAATTAAGCCTCTGCTCCTTAGGGTGGCTATTTTTTGACTCCAAAAACTAAGAGTGTAAATCCTAACATTGCTTAAATAAGGAGAATATAATGTATTTTGTTCTTGGTAGTATAGTGAAGCAAAATCAGGAAGACTCTAATGTGAGGTCTCTTGTGACATCGTTGTAATATTGGTTGATATTGTTGGAGTTAGTGTTCCATGACTTTGACAATCATCATAATTAATCGTATGATGGGAAATTCAATTACCTAAAAAGAGTTGGGTAGTTTTAGAAGTCTTAGGGTACTGTGGCTGGCCTCTAGTTGCCTCTTTGAAAGGCAATAATATTCATAAGTCCCCACAAGATTTATATTGAGCTGTAATCTACATGATATATGATAGTCAAGTGTGTGATCATGGTTATCTAGTAATATCGTAGAAGTTTGTATATATATATATATATATATATATACATATTTCTGCATGGGACCAGCAAATATGACAAGGAACCTGAAGAAGATGAGTTCATGGCTGACACAGAGATTTTATTCAGTTGCCCACAACCAAGAGGTGGATAAGGTAGTCAGGATCATCTCTATGTGTGGCAAGTGAATAAAATCAGGATTTCTTATTGTTGTTTGGGAAGCATATCTTAGTAAATATATTTTAGTAAAAGAAAAACTCATCTTGTGAAGGAAAAAGAGTTAAGCATGAATTTATCTTTAGTTAATTATTTTTTCTGACCCATTTTATGTTTTTAATCAATGGTTATATTTAATTCACAAGCTTCAGTATGTTCAAGGTTATTAAAAATGCCTTTTCCTTAATTCAATGTTTACATTCATTTTTCTAACTTTAAACCACGTAACGGTGAGGAATACTGCTTCCTTGATGTGAACTAACTTGGTTTCTGGATCCCTGATGGAGAAGTCTGAAGTTTAGCCTTGTTTCCTATCTTATTTCCTTCAGTGGTCTTACAGGAAGCAAGCATGCAAAAGATTGCTTCAAATTGCAGATCTTTAATCAAAATGAGAAGTTCAGAATTTTCCAGAACTTTTCTTTCCAGGACTTACCTTCTAGTCTTACATCAGACAGAACTCCGTGAATCTACCTTTACAGACATCAAAGCCTCTCATTTAGTTCTATGTGGCACAAGATTTCATCCAGAAGCTGAGAGACTGGAAACACAGAAATGGAAATATTTATTTCTGATTTTTCACTACTATATAGTCAGTATATATTTGTCCCAAGGCTTGAAAAGAAAAAATCTAGCACAAGTATGAGAAATAAAAATTCACGGCACTGTAGATTATGCGCAAGGCAAAGAGAGATGCTAACATTACACAGGGCAAGAAAAAATGCCTAAACTGTACTAAAATAAAAATGGTTTGAAAAAGCATAATTACTTGATTTCTATCACCTAGAAAAGCCTTTTTTTGTTTGTTTCTCTTTTCCTATTTTTCCCTGATCACATACACATTCCTGCTGTAGAAATGTACAGATCTGAAACAAGTAATTTGATGTGCTCTGAAAAAGAACAACAACAAAAAAGATTAAATGAATAGTTGTCTACCTCCTCCTGCATTCTACCTCCTAGAGAATTTCCCTGCAAATTAAACTATGTATGGACTGGTGAGCAGGCAGTAAAATAACTGTGTTTTAGTGAATAACAACAGGAAAAAAATCTGTTAAAGTGTGTCTGCACTCAAAGGACAATTTTCTTCAATAGAGTGAGAAACCTTTTTGAAGACTGCCTCTAACACCTCTGTTGCTTCTGTTTGATCAATTAAGTTATCCATGCTTCTGTCAACTGAAAGCTAGATGATCGTTTTTTTCTTACACAGAGAAACAGTTCAATAATGCAGAACATAGCTTCTTCTCATTCTATAGAATAAAAAGGGCAGTATCTGAGGGCAATTTGTCTTATTCTAAAATAACTTTGTAGTTTGTAAAGATGAATCATCCTCTGGAGGTGACTTGCTCCCTCTCCATGGACTGCAAAACATATTTAGTAGAGAAACTTTTGTGAGACACTTGAGGTTAGAAATGAACCCCATCCTCAAACATTACAGTTCTGAGTTGAGTGCCTTCTGAATTTACCTGTTTCTTTCTATATAAATATGAGGAATATGATATGAAGTTTATCCCTAAACATCTAAAACCAAGTAAGATTAATTCTTTCTAAATACAGACATTCTTAGCAACATGGATTTACCTTGAAGTTTCAAATAGCATAGGACTTTCTTTCTTGTAACATTGCCTGGTTGTTAGAAATTCAGTCAAAATGCAATACACTTGGTTTAAAAATTTGGACTATTTAAAGCAGCTCAGCTTTGAAAATGAGGTATTTTAATGTAAGTGAACTGTGAGTCCCTCAGCTTTGAAAATGGGTAGCCTATTTGTTTTGAAACAGCATAGGTCTGCTGACATTCAAGATACACTGCAAAGTCAGTCTTGGTTATTGTGTTTAGCAAGGACACGACTGTTTAGAGACACTTATTATTGTAACTATTTGTTGATCTGTTAGACAACACCTGTACTATCTTGTTTTGATGTTTGTTACCCCCTTCCTGTCTTCCATTGCAATGTCTCTCAAGATGCCCAGGGATACTGATGGTTGCTTTTATATGTGTAGTAATTTAGTGAAAGGAAACAAAATTTTGTTTAAAATAAATCAAATTATTAATTTTCAGCTTCAGTGCTCTGATTTTCATCAAAGGCAAATTAATCTGTAAAATGAATAAGTTCATAATTGTACTATGAGGTGAAGCTGGTTAGGGAAGTTTGTCAATTTAGTTCCTCCTCATTACTTTCTGCAACAGGGATACAGAACCCTGTGTCAGAAAAGTTTCATGTAATAAATTCTTCAACAGACAATGCTGAGAATGCACTTTTATGTTTTATCATGTATTTTATAAGGATTTCTTTCCTTACCTTGTCTAGCTCAGCACATAGGCACATATTTAACTATAAACATAAAATTACCTTTAAATCTATTGAAAACATTGAGATATTTTTTGCTGCAGATGGTTTCAGTCTGTTTATATTTACATCTATATCTCACAGGGGTCATGTGAAGAAAATTTCTGTACTGGGAAAGATAAGAAAATATTTTTACTTTGAGAAAATCACCAAAAGCTCTTTGCTGCTTCCCCTTACAGAAATAAAACCTGGCATACTACTAGCTATTTATTTCTAAATTAATTCATAGAGCTATGTAGAGATATTTTCCTATTTCTTTTCTAGATGATCTTCACCTTTTTACTACTGGTCTGTTAGATTTAAACTCTAGAACTCTTGATTTATTATTTGTATTTATTCTCAGCTTTCATAATGGATAACACTTTTGTGCAGTTTCCACTTGAAAGTTCACTATAAAAGACAATTAATATAATAAATAATTTTTTCCTAATTTTATTTTATATATCTAGCAGTACATGACCAGGAAGAAAATATAGCATAGTTAAATAAATATCTTGTAATAAAAATAGCATTCCTGGATGACCCATTGTTTGAATTTCACATGTCTATCTTGGCAAATTGGCACTATTACATTTCTAGTCCCTTAGCATTAATTTCAGGACATGATAAAGATGTTACCTGCAAGTTTTAAGTGCAGCACAGAAGACAACTCAGAACTTCAGAACCACTTTATTAAACTTGATTGGAGACAGAATATAGTTTTCATTTTCACACGAATGTGGCTTCAGGACTCAGAGTATGAACAGAGTCTTGGTTTAGGAGAGTTTGCAGAATAGCATTATTAGACAGTGACAAAATTTTATTTTTAAGTCTAGTTGTAGGGAAGACAGTAGCTTGATATTGCTGGAAGAGGAAACAGACATGGTAATACAAACATATATAAAATAATTGTTCTTTGAGATCCATTTGCTTAAGGAAAATAACATTTTTGGCATGGTTAAACACTGGAATATGTTGCCCGGAGAAGCTGTGAAGTGTTTGTCCTTGGAGATACTCAAAACCCCATTGGACAAGTTCTTGGGCAACCTGCACTAGCTTTCTCCTACTTGAACAGGGGATTTTGTGACTAGATTATCTCCAGAGGTCCCTTCTCACTTCAACCATTCTAAGATTCTCTGATTTATTTTTTAATGATATTATTTCCTCTACATTCCATTTTGTGGAGTGCATAATCATACTCTAATTGTGTTTCTGGAAAAAGATTACTTACTTTAGTCAGCTATGTGGAGCAAATGTCAACAAATTAAGAACAGGTAGAAAGAGTTAACAAATCAGACATTATTCACGTTATTTATGAAAATTATGACCTATGTTACAGGCTCTAGAACTGTCAAGACTAGAAGTAAGAAAAGATACTAAGCTGAAGTGTCACTTCTACAACGAGATGATTACAAGACATCTCAGGCCTTTCTTAATGAAGTAATTGATTCCCAATATCTGAGTCATATTAAATTAATTTACTGGACTAGTGAAAACAAATATCTTTCACAGATAATTCAAAGTCTCAGTTCTGAGCCACATCTTGAATCTTGTGCAAGGTGAACACGAAAGAGTAAAAATGATAGTGGTGCCATAGGAGATAGAATGTTTGTCATTGAGCAACATTGCAGATCTTTTTTACATGACTATATATTGATACCATCAGTGGAAAAAAAAGGAATTTAGGAGGAAATTCTGGGAAGACATACAGGATTTAAGATCATCTTCTGAAGTCTGTTAAGCATTTTTCTCCTTTGGGATTACAACTAAAATGAACAGATTAATGAAAACCTTTATTTCTGCATTGGTTTAGATATGCAGGTCCCTGAAATACACAGAAGAACTTCAGATGGAAGAATAAATAGATAAAAATTGGTAGATCCACTCTGGAGTATGCTGTAACCAGGGCATTGATTTATACTACAGAAAAAACTTCAGGCAAATTAGATGTGGGCAATGCACACAGGTCTCCTCCATTGCAGTTAGAGGTAGGAGGCTGGAAATAATGTCTCCTTGTGTGTGTTATGGAATCACAGAATGGTTGAGGTGGGAAAGGATGTCTTGAAAACATTTAGGTCAGCTATGCTGCTCAGTCAGAAGCCTGGGACCACTAGGTTTGGAATATCTTCAAGAATGAAGATTCCACAAATTCTCTGGCAACCTGTGCCAGTATTTGATCACCGTCAGAGTAAAAGGTGGGGGTTTGTGTTTGGATGGAATTGCCTGGTGTTCAGTCTGTGCCCATTGCCTCCTATCCTGTCCAAAAATCCTGGATCCTGGATGAATCCTGGATGATTCATCTTCATTCCCTCCCAACAGGTATTAATTTACAATAAGGTCTCCCTGAGCTTCTCTTCTGCAGGATGAGCAATCCCAGATCTCACAGCTTCTCCTCATCTCAAAGGTTCTTCAGTTGGAAGATGTAGGTCGTAAAGTGATTCCCAAAACCACTGAATCTAGACCAATTTGGGTGGAATAACTACTTTAAGAATCCTTTGGATTTAGGCAACAAGTCATTTACCTATTATAGGACTCGTGGACTTGTAGTGGAACACAGTAACTTCAGAAATCGTCAGCAGTCACTGGACAAAAATTTAATGCCTTAAATTTTGGATTTAACTTTCTAAAATAAGCATCCTCTATTTCTTTTAGTAATCATAGACCAGAAATAATTGCTGTTGTTTGAAAAATGTATTCAGTATCTTTAATCTATCTGCTAAGTATATGTAGACTTTCATTATCATACTGTATAAGTAATCTTTCTAAAATAATTATGTATCATTTTCCATGCTACATCATACCTTTAAAGAGGATGAGTAATTTTTTTAGGTCATCTGCTATGGTTTTACAAAGGGAAAAATAATATCTGAAAGAAACATGACATCAGTAGTTCTAGGATGATAAATATAAAAGCCAGTCCACCTCTGATTTCCTGAAAGTAACATCTAAAATCTAGTATTCCTTTCATAAATAGAGATAAGGAAGATGTGAATGGCACATCACGTGTCAAAGGTATGGAAACGAATTTATATTTAATCTACCTATGCCTAAGAAAAACAAACCCCTCCTACAGAAGGACTGCTTTTATTTAAGTATTGCTAGCTGATGAAACCCCAGCACTCTAACAAGGGTCTATAATTTGATAAAAATTACTGGTGACTGGATCTGCATTTTCTTCAAACTGCTGCCCTGCTTCTTGCTAAGTGCACTGCTGACATATTTGATATTGAACTTGAAGTTAAAAATTACTATCCCAGTAGATGTTTATTAGATTTAGCTGGCTGAAGTAAACCTAGACAGAGTGCCCACAGTACAATGTAAAACCAGATCTTATTTATGTGTGCCGGGAAATGTTGCACATTTCTTCCAGGAAAAAAAGGGAAAATCAGAAATTACAAGAACAAAAACACCCACAAAGCAAGGTATTATCCATGCTATTAGAGGACTGCAGAAAATTGACCTGTGTTAGACTAATGTAATGTCATCTTCCAAAACATTACAATACTGTGTAATGCAATTTATTTTTATATAATCATTTTAATACACATTATTGAGAAAAAGCTTGACAGAAAGAAGCAGTTATAAATCCAATACATGCCATGAGCTGAAGCAGAATAATCTTAGTACGAGGAGGTAATTTTTCATGTGAAAGTTATTACATACATTTTTGTAGGATTTCAATGCATGTTGTTAATTTGAAATGACTTAATTTATTAAGGAAGACACTTCCAGAAATATCCAGAAATTTGTTTATCTCTGGAAAAACAATATTTTTTTGAATATAAAATAATATTCTGACAAACACTTCACAGCTTTTTTTTCTGCCCACAGATGACTGAAATGCTATAACCTTAACATTCCTGTAACTATTTTCTTGTTTCCTAAGACCTCTGTGCAGGAAGCCCCAGTTGGAGAAATACACATGGTGGTGACCTGTGCTCACTGGCACTGGATATCTCTTGTGTGTAAGATTCTTTCTGCTGGAGTTCTGCATGATTTCTGTCATTCTGTTCTACAGCTCTTTGCTGTCACTGATCAATAACATTGAGCTAGTGTGGGAAACCCGGATTAGTAGAGCATACCTCAGAATATTCAGTGTTGAATTTCAAGTGGTTTGACAGTGTTATATATCATTTAGTGTCAACTGTTGTACAAATATCACAGGATTTGTCTGTGTGAAGGAGAAGGAATGACAAATACAGAAAAGGAAAAAGAGGCATAAAAGGTGATGAAAACAGTAAAAAAAAAAGGATGTGTATCTAATGGGAACAGAAACAGTCCCAGAAGTGTCATGCACACAGAGAAAAGGAGAATGTAGAGCATGGCATGACAAACATGAGACTCACACCCGAAAGAAATTGAGACAGGGAAAATGGTTATATGAAAATAGTTATGTATTTCAAGCAGGTAAATGAAAAAAACCTGAATATAATGCTCAACCATACTTAAGCTGTAAGATTGTTTTGGTATGAAAGCAGCTTTCTGCTTTGTTACTCTGTTCTCTTTCTTCCTGGTTTCCTCCCTGAAACATAGGTGTAGAAGAAATACCTGTGTTGCGTGTGTGTCTGTATGCTAACACACATGCTTTGATGAGATAACACAAAGGAACTCTAAAAATGGTAACAGTGATATTGGTGATTATCAGATCAGTCATCTGGCAGACTGAGTAGGGCTATGGGCAAAATTGTCCAAAACAAAAAAGAAATCCACCCAAAAGTTTCCACATCTCTAAATCATTTCAATGCATTTAATAATTACCCTGAAAACCTATGCTTACCCTCTACTTAATTAGCAAGGGAACATTACTATTGATATGCCAGCTTCAGTTTGAAAACTGTATGGAGCAGGGAGCTTCTCTGTATGCTAAGAAACATTTCAGTGTGGATAATAGGGACAATTTAGACCTTACTTTATGCCCAGCTTTAACTGAGACCCAGAAAATAAACATTTTCAACCTATTGTCAAAATACAGTTCTTAAGAGCTGGATCCATTCAAAGGACAGTGACTCCTCTTACTGATTTTGAAGGGAACAGGTTCATTTCTAGATTTATACCTAAATTACAAATGAAAAGTAATTTAGACCAGACTTTTCTTCTTATATGTACAGCAACTCTAAAGTACAACTAATTTCAAATCTTCAAAACACAAGTCCTTGATAGCACAGTTACTGATCACTATTGGAAATGTTGACTTTCATGCTTGTAAAAATATTATCTGTATTTTTCACTGGTTTTACTGGAAGAAGAATACTTTTGCACTTTTGGAATGTATAATTTATGTTGTTCTTATTATCAACTCAATTATATTATCCGATGTCCTCTAGGAGGATTTCTTGGTATTTCCTAGCCAACCACTAAGGTCTCAAGTGCATGTGAGTATTTATTTGACAGAGGTTTAATTCTCTTTCTGAGGTTCTGGTTTGTTTTTTTTTCTTGAGTGGTTTGGCTTCTTCTCCTTTAACTGTTTTCAATTTAATTTTGTTATCAAATTTTATTATAATTATTTATGACAGAGGAATTAGCACATTTTGGAGTTCTCTTCCACTGCTTATTGTTTATTTCTATTTTTTCATATGAAATACATATAACCCACTAGCCATAATTTTCAGTAAGATGCTCTCATTAGATTTAAAGCACATATTTCAATATGTTATCAACAACAAAGCTTCTACTCTTGCGCTGTCAATTAGACTAAAAGAATTCAAGAATAAATGAACAATATGTTAATTTTGGAAAGCTCTGAATATTTCTGTTTCTTGGGAACTTCCCAAGAAAGATAGGAAGGCTCTGTATTTCATGCTAAAAATCAGGGTCCTGCAGTTCTGAGGTTTTTTCACAGATTTTAGAGAGATATAACTAGGCTCCAGGCAATCAATATTTACTGTAAATACTTCTGGTTAGTAAGTGATAAAATTTAAGTAGCATGGAGTCTTTTAGCTATGTATGTGACACTAGCTGGAAAAGAAATGTATTTTTCTAAGAGTTTTCTGTTAAAAAATTAGGTGATCAAAGGATTTCATATTACTGATTAAAATCAAGATGAAAATTTGAAAAACAAAAGGTTTAAAGACACAAAGAGAATCAGAGAAACCAAGGTAAACCAGCAATAAATGTCTAGCTTCTGGATGTAGAAGACAGTACCCCTAAAACTAATTTTGGAGGACATCCCTGTGACTACAGAATTAATGGGAAAAGAAAATGAATATTTGCTTGAAGTTAATTGCTTGCTTCATATATCACATTATGCAGTAAAGTACACTACAGGCAAGTCCTCATTTGGCTTTAAAAGTTGTGTAAAACAAGTTTTCAATTATTTTATCCTCATTCACCAAAAATAATTTCAGAACTATGAGAACTATTTTGCTTTATCAGTGCTCAAATGAAATGTTGAGGCATGTCTCCAAAAATGATAATCATCCCACAGATTAAAAGTATCCTATGTTGTCTAGCAATATGAAGTTGGTTTCTTACACAAGGAAATTGTCATTCAGAGGATGTTTAAGTGTGGTACAAATCTCTCCACTGTCAACTTCAGCAGATGTAAAAGAAAATAATTTCTTTGAATAATCAAATTTTGATATATTATCTTCCTATCAACAGATCAGTTAAAATTACATTTCAAATCAACCATAGATAGATACTGGTGGCTCTGAAGACAAAAACAATTATGAATATTTTTTTTTCATTTTTCAGGAATTCACTTGATTCTTAAATTCTCCTATGCTAAAGTTCATTCTGGGCTTTAGACAACCTGAAGTAAAATGTTAAAATGAATGACAACCACAACAACTGTGATAAATTGCAGATTTACTAGGGAGATTAAAAGGGCTTTTGCCATCCCATTAACAATATGCAACCCAGCAGGCACTTCAAAGCAGGTAATACACCCAGGATCACATAATTTCACTATCTCTCTCAATTTCTTTTAGATTTAATTCCATATTATGACTCCAAACTCATTTAATTATTGACCTGTATCAAGTAATTTTAGATTGAATCTTATGTATGAAGCTTAGCCACCCTCTTTATCCAAACACTTGTTTGGGGAGTAGGGGAAGGGGGGGTTCTCTAGTGTTAAATCAAAAATACAATAAATGTTATTGTGTGTGTTAGTAATAAAATCTTGAGTGAGGCTCAGAAAACATTAAAATGGATCTACATGGGAGAAGTATGAAGAGTGTTGCAGCAAAGTAGGTGTTTCATTAGTTTAACTGAGCTCTATATTAAGCAAAGATCAACTCTTCTAGCTTCAGGGGTGTTCAAAGAAAAACATATCCACTGTGACATAACAGTGAGGAGAAGGGAATTTGATTAGAAATACCAAAAAGCAGATAGTTGAATACAAAAACTCACCAGCACTACACAAATGCTATGCTGAGAACAGAAACTGGGAAAAGATGCACTTTGCAATACATGAAATGGTGCTTAATATAGGCAAGGTCTCCAATGAAATCTTTGTGCTGTGGCTGAACTCAGGAACACAACTTTTTTGCAGTGGTCCTTTTAAACATAATAATAAAGGAATTTCTGTTGTAATGTAAGCTCCACACAGTATCTAGAAGACACTTGAAACTCCAAAAACATGGACATCTTCTGGAAATGTAAGAAAGATGCACACAACTGTGGTGGAACTACCCAAGGACAAAATGTGACAATCACATATTTTTTCATGTATGTGCAATGAATATATATATGCACATACACATTTTATGTATATATATTCTTGTTCTGTCTCACATGGATGTATAAATCCACCTATACTCTTGACCATCTCTTTCCTTATCTTTGCTTAGATGGTTTTCTGTTACATACTAAATTACTGTATGTTTTCAATTTCTCGACACCCTTCTTTCCTTTACTACATCACAATGGCTTATCAGACTTTAAGGTTTATCAGACTTTTAAGAACTTGTGTTATATATTTTCCATATTATTGAAGTAAAAATTTTTCTTTTTTTTCTTTTTCCTGAGAAAATAACACAATGAGTAAATTACACTAAGATTCTTTGACCAAATCTCACTGGATACAAAAGGTACCCTGAGTATATGTTGTATATCAGGGGAGGTAAAATCTTCTTAGACTACTCTCAAATGTAATTGGATTGTTAAAGAAAAATGGAGTTAGGATCTATTAAAAAAAGAGAAATCAGTGTGAGGCTTCCCTTTCATAATTTATTTTTAACTATACTTAAATGTCATCAACAGGTTTAATATGTTTTTTAACATATTCAGAAAATAGACTTAATCTTATAATCCATTTATTTTTCAGCTGGTACAAGTGGCATTAACCAGGATAGAGGATGACCTCTGACAGGTTAATCCTAATTAAAGCTGATCAAGAGATTTCTTTGTGAACTTTTCTGATGAATTTGGTACTAGGATGAACTACAATGCTTCTGAGGTATGTTGTTCCCACTGCGTGGCCCAAGGTGGGTACACTGTCACCCAGGTTTTGAACCAGCTTGAAGAGTTTCAGTGTTACCTATACAATGGACTGAGCTGAACTGGGAACAGCAAGGCAGGACAAATAATGTTTCCAGGGGGGCATAGTAGAAAATTGTAACATAAACTTGACAGATTATTAAAATTCCTGTCCTACCCCCTGCCCTCCACTACTCATACCAACCCCTCAGATGTTTTAAACCTGTTGCATGACAAGGGGAAATCAAAAGGCCTCAGAAGCAGAAAAAGGATAGGTTGAATTTTCAATTATGGCTTGTAGTACTCCTGAGATGGGCAGAAGCCCAAGGGCTGGTTTAAATGTAAAGCATGGTTTATGGCTTCTTTACTGATTTAGAGCAGGACAGAACAGCTGAAAGGAATAGTACAACTCAATCCAATGACAGTGACATGCCTACTCCATTTATCTTCATCCTGTCTATGGGAGGGGGTAGACAGCAGTTGGTGAGGCCACATAATGGTAGATTTATCTGTCATGTCACTGTGTCCTGCTAACTGTTCTCCAGATGCCACCAACCTGCTGTGATAAATTCCCACCATGTTGTGTTATTCAGGTGGGGCTTACAGACCACCACTGTAATATTAGAGGAAATCAGTGCTGAAAGTGCTCTCAACCCATCCTCAATAATCCAACAGTAAGACTACTCAGTAATCCACTGGGAAAACAAACAAAGAAACAAACAAACCAACAACCCCCCCAATAAACAAACAAAAAATTAAACAAGGCAAAAGACTCAACTTGCTTTCATTTTTTTTTTCTAAAAGAGAAGTTTCTGGTAGTAAAGACTGCAGAAAAAACTAGCTTCTTATGGAATCTAATTCTTTACTGGTCATAAATGAACTTAGTAGACCTTTTAATATGATAATAAATGCAATGTACAATTCCAGATTTGGAAAATATACCTTGGTATTTAATTTCAGCTGAAACTGATAGAAATTAGATGAGTATGTATCCTTCAGCTCTTACCATTTCAATCATTAAGCCAGACCATTCTGTGGCCTTTACTATGATCTGGTCAGCAACTTAGACAATCATGTTGGAGGGCTGCAGGTGGCTGCTGAGTGAGAAGCTGCTATTTCCCACTACTTGATTTTCATGCAGTCTCTTTTCCCCATTTCAGTTTAATCTCTACCAGCTAGAGCAATAATTACTCATTCACAGCTTTACGAGGGGAGTGAGAGAAAGATCACTGAGTCCTTTGAAGTGAGAGCATTAAGCAGTCACTTCTCCATGGCATAGTAACTAGTTAAAGTCTTTTGAACCTTTGAGCTGAACTGAAATCAGTTATTTATATGCTTTGTTCCAGTTTCTTTAGCCTTCTAACTTTAAAGAAAAAGATTAATATATTTATTTAATGGCAGAGCATTAGGTCCAAACCTTTTGCAACTTGTATTCATGCTGAACTTCAAGAGGTATTTTTAGTTCAGCTTTGTAAGCATTAAAAAGAAAACAACAACTGCAGCAGATACCAGTTAAGAAGTGGAATCTGAGCCAAACAAAAATCAATTATTTAAACCTCCTGATACATTCCTTCTTCCAGCAAATATAAACCCAAGCACATTATATAGATATGCCAATCTGAAATACATATGGGGGGAGTATGGGGGAAGAGGTGCGAAGAGAGACTTGTGCAGTATTTATTTTCTTCTACAAATATTTAACTTGCAACAAATAGGAGGTAAATCCCCTAATTTAGAGGGTGGTGAACAGGAACAGGTAACCCCAAGAAGTTGTGGATGCCCTATTCCTGGTAGTGTTCAAGGCTAGGTTGAATGTGGCCCTGGGCAACCTGGTCTAGGGGGTGACATCCTATCCACGTCCAGGGGGTTGGAACCAGATGATCTTTAAGGTCCTTCCAACCCAAGTAATTCTGTGACTCTGATGATTCCATTAATATCTTCTATTTATATATCTGTTCATTCCTTTGCTAAGTTTATTGTGGAAAACCACATAACATTAAAAAAATAATAATTTAAGTCAAAGATACAATTTTTAAAGATTGGATTGGACCTCTGTATGTCTCTTAACTAGACACCTGATAAGGAAAAGCACAACTGCAGAGATGTCCCCTGGCTTCTGTTACAAGAAACTTAATCCATTTGTTCACTAGTGTGATGTCCTGCTAGCAGGAAGCAAGCATACACTAATTAAATGCTTCAGTTCTTTATCTAAATGCTTACACTGAAACCTCAGAGAAGAGTGTCCAGTACAAATTGTTCTAGAGGAAATTACTTGTATTTTTCAGCTTTGGTTGTAACAGAAGTGTAGTGTTTGTAAGCAAATTAGTGGTTATGTTTACAGTAAATGAAAAACAAAGAAGCAAGTATGGCTACAAAGTATTTCAAAAGTAGCAGAAAAAAAAAAAAGATGTGCTACTATGTTACCATGCTACCAGTTTGTAACTGGACAAAACTAGACCTGTAAACCTATAAAGCAAGACTAAAAAGTGGACATAGTTTAGCATCAAAGAAGAATATTTTATAGGAAGCTGTAACATTTCTAGGTGCCAGATGAAGCTCATACTGCATGAGCACCACCTGGGTTTATATTCCATGAAAACTGTTTGTCACACTTTGTGTTTTATATATTTGTAATCCTTAAGTTCTAATTGCATTACATCTTTCTGACAGGGAAGATTACTTTTGCTTCATACCAGTGTGAGGTCAGTAAGCTCCAAGAAGAGTGCACATGAAGACAAAACATGGCTTCTTTAAATTGAATTAACAACAATTTCCCTCTCTGAACTCACTTATTTTTACAACTAATTAATTTGTAGAACTTACTTTAATCACATGTTAGTTTGTTATGCTTACATTTTCTAGCTAGCTATTTCCTTTCCTTTTTTGTCTTGTATCAACAGATTCATAAATCTTGGGACAGGTTCTTCTAGTCAGAGAAAATGATAGACTCCTCTAGTGAGGGGTGTCTGACATGAGATAAAGAAGAATGTACCAATCTTTCAGCAGAAAGTGCATCAAATGAAAATATTTACTGTTCCTATTAAAAAATGAATTAACAAAAACAGGTGGCCTTTTAATTGAAGCTTTTATCACTCTTTGCTCAATTTCATTTAAATGCAAATTTGGAATCCTTTCTCTAAGCCAATACAAAGTTGAAACTGAACATGAACACTGGCTTACTAATGATGCAATTATGTGGCAAACCATTAGGCTTAATATGAGATACCACAGACTCTGGAAATATTAAAGACAGCCATTGAGGGTCCTCTTTGAGTATATATTTCTCAGTTGTTAAACTCATCAATACAACACACTTTGTCTGGGTTTGCTAAGATATTTATTTCAATTTAACCTTAAACATAGTGCTCTGTATTTTTGGGGAGTGTATATCTCATTTCTCCCAGAGGAGAGAACTTACACCCAGAAAAGCCAAATCATGTCACAGCTGTAAAAAAAGGCTTATTTATACTCAGGTTTAAAATTCCAAACTGCTGAATATCTAGATCGGAGATAGTAAGTCAAGGGCCTAGACTGAAAACCCAAGTCTTCAGCTGCTTGCTAAGTGACAGAGATTTATATGAAGGGTGCCTCTTCTTCTGAATGATCTGATGGAAGTGAATTATGGGTCCTTCTGGAATCTTTCTTTTAATTTCTCTTCTCCGTCTTGTCTTCTAGTCTATACTAGATATATGAACTATGTTTTGCTAAAAAGGCTTTCACAAAGCAGCTGAGAGGAAGATGGCCTTATCCTGGCTGCTCCACATGGGTCAGGTGACATATCTGGGTTAAAGAGTGAACTGCTCTTCAGCTAAATATAATCTGAGTAGTTTATTTAGAATATAATAACAAAAAAACCCCAAGCCAAAACCAATCCAAACTAAAAAAATCCAAATAAACAAACAAACCAACCAACTCCAAAATCACAAAAGAAAATCAAAGGTTACTCTGATGTTATGGAAATCTGTAATAACCTGGCTTCTAAGGAAGAAGAATTAGCCCCTTGGAGGGGGTAGACCCAGAGTCCACATGGTATACTCAGCAGTTAACAGTTAACCACACACAAAAAACCCCCCCAACCAAACACCCCCAACAAACAAGCAAAGAAACTCACAATAAAATGGAGATATCAATACAAAAGAAACAAAAGAGAATTCATAGCTACAGAAGTAAAAGAATTTATAACTTAGACAAAAAGAATAAAAAAGAGAAACTTTTTTCTTTTTTCTCTCAGTAAGATTTATCCCTCCTAGATATTAAAGAATATTTCTTTCAGGTTTGCCACTTCTGTACTGCACCTTCACACTAAAAGAAATAAGAACACAAATTTTAGGAAAGGGTTGTATATACCTTCAGTGATTCAGTTATGATAGCTTTAGTGTGGCTGTTCCAGACTATGAACAGGGATATTTTTCATTTGTCAGGAAAAAAACCAGAGTGGGCCTTATCAAAACTTTCAGGACTGTATAAAAAGCAAATTTTACAGCTTCCAGTTCAAAAGTTCAAGTCAGAGGTGTGCTTGCTTGCAATTTATTTTGCATATGAAAGAAACAGTCTCGTGACTTTCCATATTAATGGTCCTCTTTCATTATAATATTAACTACACTGGGAAGGCTGATACATTGCACAGGATAATGTAAGTTGACATATACAAAGGAAGCATAAGAAAGCTTAGCTCCTGATACTGTTATTTTGCTTCTGGGTATCTCTGAAATGCTGAATACATTTTTCATTTGATCTTAGCTTAATGCAGGCATCAGCTGTTTGCAGAGGGGAAAAAGCAGACTTAAAAACCATCCAGCCATCATTCAGCCTCACATTTGACTCCAAGAGTTTTCCAGTAATTGGTGAACTATTGAGATTCCACTGACACCTACACAAACTATTGTGCAGAAAATGGGTAACTTGATACATGCAGCTAATGGCTGTCTCCACAGAAGCCCTTTTAATTTATTACTAACCTTCCCCCCCCCCCCCATAATCAAGTCTTTGGCATGCTATTTGGATTTTCACTCCCTGCTTTCCTTGGTAGCAGGAGGGATCCTTTCCAGGCTGCAGAGGCAGCCCAGGCAGCAGGGGCTCTGCAGTGGCTGATTCAGCTTCTCCCTGAATAACAAACTAATCCAATAGACACATGGTGAAGTAAACAGATAGTGACATATTTGTAGACAAACTGTCATGCTCTTGATTATTCCCAAAACCAAATTATTTCTGAACTGCAAGCATGGAATTTGAAAAGTCTGCCAGCCTCAGCAGCTGGTACATTTCTATGGGACCCAATCATGAAGGGAAAAAGTTAATTTCAGTATCATGTGGTACATTTCCTTACATCTCCTAATAAATCTCTCTTGCATAGTGCATTGAAAAAATATGTAAATGTTCTTTCCACACTATAGATGTTGTTGTATGGATTGTGTTCTATAAATTATAAATTTCAGTTTTTTGTTTTCTGTTACATATTGGTATAACTTTTTGAAAAGCAAGTAGACTTTATCCTGTCTTAAAATGCCTTTACTTCATGCACATATTTTGTTTGCAAGTAGAACCTAATTGAAAATATTTATCTTGTTTTGCATGTAGTAAATAGGTTGGGTTTTCAGAAGCAGAACTGGCTCTCACTGAACGTTGAACTCATGCAGTGCCCTGATTCAGAATTCTGCCTGCTTTGAAGGAGTCTCACAACTACTGTGTTATTATAGTAGAGGGTGGGTATCCACTCCTTTGAGCCTTTTATAGCAAAGGAAAAATAGAATATTTTAAAAGAGTGATGCACTTATCTGTCAAACTATATCACATATCCTTCTAGTGTGAACTCCTCCTTTCTGAATAGAGGCAAAGAAGTGTGTTATCCTACCCTGCCATTCCGTATTCGTAAGGAATAAAGAATGAGGTCCTCTTCTAGTGCATTTACTGAAGACTTCCCTTGACTGAAGATACTTTTAACTACAGCTTTGTTAAAAAAAAAAAAAGAGGTAAAGCAAATTGTTGATGTCTTCAAGTTCATTGGACCAGCTGGAGTATTTGGAGTGAGGATGAATTTCCTTTAGCACTGCATAAATAAAAGATGCAGAGATGTTCACATGACATGAATCCTTAGGGTGTTCTCTCCCCTGGTTTTTTTTGGTTTATGTGAGAGTCCTTGTGGAGGGTTAGGGGCTTTTGAGCTCATGATTTAAAAGTCAGATCATCAAATAGATGTAGTTACTGCCTAATCATGTTCATGCCTAATCTTCAGTTAACTCTAGATTAGTTGATCCGATTTAGATGACTGAGGAAGGACTATTTAGAAAATAAGCAAGACACTATTTGATTTAATTATGACTAATGTGAAGAGAAAGGGCTGGGAATTACCAGGTAAAAGTAGCCAGAGATGAGTAGGCATATCTGAAATTATATGTAGCTTCCTTCTCTCAAGATCTTGAACTATGAACATTAATCTGGAATTAATCTTCTAGAAGTTCAAAGGTCTCTGTTAAGGCAGGGCATGCCTATTACTCCCTTTCCTTTGAGAGAAGACAAAAGTACAAAATAAATTAAAAATCTGAAAAGAGAAAGAATACTTAGTAGCTTGTGATGTTACCCACCAGTTCTGTAGGAACCTTACATCTCCTATGTGGTGTTGAATGCAGAGGTCAATACAAGTTAATTTTCTACATCCTTCAAGATCATCGTTGTTACCATGCTCTCTTGAGTAAGCTAAAAGAGGAATTATGTTTTTGATCCTGAATATTATATATTTGACTGTTGGCTACTCTGGTATAAATCTGACTCTCTAAATCTTTTGGAGCTACTCCATCATATATAAATGAGCCTTATTAGAGGAGAGGGAAGTACTTTGCATTTGCTGATAACCACTAACACAATGTATATTTGCAGGTCTATTCAACTATGTAATCTGTCAGAGGTTTGGTTTTTTTATTCTGGGCATGCTCTGAACCTAAAGGATCATGTTCTTATGATAAGAAAGCTTTTCTCCTGGCAGTTTGAAACACTCAGGAATTTTAACTTGCACAAGAGCTTAAAGTGACTAATTAACTCCTGGCAGGATCCAGCTTCAACACCTTTGTGTGTGCAGGGACTTAGAGTTAGGCAGCAGAGAATGGATTTTAAGGATGTCACTGGTGGCTAAATGAGAATTGAAGAGCAGGATAAAGATGGAGGCTTTTCCAAAATAAGGGTGAAGAGGCTGAATAAGTAATTTTTTTGGAAAAAAATCAATTACATAGAATTTAAATTAAAGATGAATATATTTAATTTTGGAATCAAAAGCATTTTCACTGGAAGTTCAGTTTAATAAAGTCATAGCACAGCAGCAGTGGAAGCTGTGTGGCAACTCAGTGTTACAGCACTCCTTGTTTTGTTTGTTTTTTTCTTACAAATTAACATGCTCTTGTGTTATATCAAGGTACTTAATGTTTTCAGTTGCCTTACTTTCTTAAGAATATTTGAAGACTGAAGCAAATAGCATCTATACTATTACTGAGAACTTGTGCTTCAGAAATATTATTTTAAAAAAGCAGCCTGCTAATGTTTACTGTTCCATTGAAAATGGATTCTGCTTACCTAAGCAATGTACCAGGACACTAAATCTCTGATATAGCTCTTTCCATCTTGTCATCTTTTGTTTCATGTCCTGTTAATTAGCTCAGTCATCAAGAATACTGGCATTTTCTTGTGATTAATTTTCAAAACTCTATGAGTAACTCATTTGTTTTACTCTTTCCTTGATTCTTTGCAGCATTCGTAGGAGACAACACTTCAAAGTGCAATGGGAAAGATCTTGGAGTAGCAGCTAGTAAATGAGACATTTAAAAGGCTAACACTTTTCACTGCTGTCCTTTTTAAAAGTTTTACATTTCTTTTGAACATTTTTACATTTTAGTAAATGGAGTAATAAGGATAATATACATGCCTCTAATTTTTTTTTTTGGTTTAGATTAGCTCTAATAAAACCTTCCAGGCTCTTGCAGATTGCCTGGAATAAGTCTCCTCTCTGGTGCTAGCCAGAACACAAACTGGCAGCAGTGTTTCACAGCAGCCCTTGTAGCAATACAAAGGCTCAAAAAAACCAGTGTACTGAAAGCAAAACCACAGCACTTATGTGAAGTCTGTTATTCGTATACCTACCTTAGCCATGGCTGACTCCATGAAACACTTCCTAACACCTCCCCTGACTTTGCCTTTGCCTCGCCTTACATAGGGTCATTTCCACCTATATAAAGTATATCCCCACAACAATTTTTTCCCCACTTTCTTTTTGCTTTGCACAAAAGAAAGTGACTGCATGAGCTATAAAGGATTGAGGAGTCAAACTGCACATGTACATGCAGACACGTGCACACACAGAGAAGGGAAGTGCCAAGATCCCATCCGGATGTCACACTCCTGTCAACGAAACACGTTGACAGCTAAGTATCACACTCTTCCCCCACACAGGACTCTTAGACAGGAAATAAAGTCTATATCCAGCTGCAAGTGGATTTTTGAGAGCAATAGAGAGACAGAACATGGCTAAGACTCTGCTGTTAACACCTCTTGCAGAAAGGGACTTGTACAGGAACTTTAAGGACAGGAGAGGAGCTTAATTTTCTACCCTGGTGTTGTCATTCCCAAAAATATGCTCCCACTGTTATAATCACTAACAGCCTGGGAATCCTTCTTAGGGTGAGATGGGCAGCTGAAGTGCTCTAGCTGCAGATTTCTTCTCTAAATATCACTGTCTCTGTTTTACTGATAGGGAGCATGAAGGGCTTGCTGAAGGTCATGGAGAAGCTGGGGCAGAGGAGGAACTACAAGAACTACTGAGCCTCTTCAGCCTAGTCCCAGATACTTACACTTTTCAGATGTTTCTGCATTGTAAGGCATTACACGCTGACATGCATAACTATAAAGAGACTTTCTATTCCATTTCACCTTATTTTATTTTACACTAATGATATTTGAATACCAATATTTCTGGTATTTAAGTTTTTCTGTACATGTTTAACACTTGTAGAAAATAATTTTTATCACTGGATTTTTTTGTCAACATTAGAATAGCCTTCCACCTTATCAAAAGAAAGAAACACTAATTTTTACTATTAAAATCATCTACAAAATTGCCAAGTAAATATTTCTTTTAGGTTTTATTGTGTGGTTTGTTTTTTTTCTTTTGGTCTTTCTTACTGTTAGGGACAACGCATGAAACAGAGGGGATGTACAGGGCTGGCAGTTTGAATCACCTTGCTTTGTCCTGAAAACCAAAGCTTAAATTACTGAAATTCTGGGAAAGGCAAAAGGAAGTGCAAATGCCAGTTGTCTTCAGGATAAAATTAAACTTTCAAAAAATCTATATTTTGCTTTAAGAGAAATAATAATTATTTCTGGTTTTGTTTAATATTTCTGTGATACATATATTGCTTGTGAAATTTATTGTCTTGAAAACCCTGGACACAAGAAAAAACACTTTCAAAACTGCCAAAAAATCTTCAAGGCACAGTTGAAAGTCAGTGAATCTTTTTTACTCAGGAAGCTTTGATCATTAGGAAATAAAACTAAAAAAACAAATAACACCCTCACAGCATTTTGAGAATGGGGATTTCAAGTGTTAACTCACCAAGTACTTCATTTCTATGAAGTTCTGGGAGATTGTTTATGAAATATTGTATTAGTTAGTTGATACTAACTTAGAAGTAATCCTTTATAGCTATGCCCAAACCCAAAATCTACCCACAGATAATGTGTAAAATTTGAGTATGGAATGTGAGAAAAGGGGCAAAACAACAATAAAATCTGATAAAGATGGGAAGGAAAGAAAGAAAGAAAAAGTGAGGACAAAAGAAAAGACTGTAGTTGGGGGGAGAACACTGTATAAGAAACCAGATGATTACATTTCCAAAAGTTGCCTTCTGAAAGTAAAGTAGAAAGGAAGAAATTATTGCACTACACAAAGGTTTCAGTGATTTAAACTGTGAACTTTCTAAAAGTTTAGTGAAACAGACCTTTTGAGGCTCTCTCATCTATTACAACATCATTTTGCAAAACTTTTCTGGCTGACTACAAAACGAAAGAATGTGAAGGTCTGATATTTAAGAGCCTGGAGTAGCCAAGATCCACAGAGCCACAAAGATATAAGACTTACATCCTCACTGAAATATTGTTTTGATGAACATTCTTGATATGTTCCAGGAAAAAAACTGAATATTTATCCAGTCCATCAGTTATTTTTAGGTCAGACAACAAGAGCCTAGTGCTACAGTCTTTGATAAAGAATGAAAAAAATGACTAAATTTCAAAATCATTATTAGCTTTCATTGTCTGCCTTGCCTCACCTTGTACCATTCCTGGAAGAAATGTCTTAGACTTTTTGTTTAACACAAGCCTGTTTTCCTTGCTTGTGACAGCCAGGAAACAAGGCAGAACACACTCTAACCTCTGTCCTAGGCTGGCTCATCCCCATGAAGTGAGAATATGACTGATACCTAAACCAAACCTAAAACTTCCATCCCTTTCAACTTGGAGGAAGTTTACAATTAAAATCACTGGAATCTTTTTTGCAATTTAATTATTTCTTCTTTCTTCCTCAATTTCCCCTGAAATATTGTCTTCTAAACAGGCTTTACATCTGCTTTCTTCAGGATTTTTATTCTCTTCATCACTCTCTTTTACATAGTTAGCAAATTATCTTAAGAGGGTAAGATATCTAAATTACGTGAATTCAGACTAACAGAGGTGATTAGCAACCAGTTTCCACAAATATCTGGAAAGTAAACTGTGTCAGCACATGCCAGCATGTAAATTTACACATATACACATACTCAAACACCACTCTTATGTATTTACCATATTAAATAAACATTGGTGGAAGATTTCAAAAAGGAAATCACTACTACAAAAAAAATGTTAGTGTAGAGTCATTCTTGCTAATTAGCTATAGTTTTGTAGATTTTTGGAGTGCATTTAAAACAAAAACAAACAAACAAAAAATCAAACAGTCGAGATGTAGCTCTAGAAATGACAAGTAATTTCCAAAGCAAATAATATGTACAATAGTACTAGACAGAAATTAGGAGCAGCTGATGATACTGACTCTACAGATGGTTACAAAGTGTATAATTTATGTTTTCTGCAACAGTAAGTGGAAAAGTCATTTAGACATAGCCATAATTTCTTTCTTTTTTTCAGATCTCATTATTGTGAACATACACATTCAATGTTTGTGGTTTGACATTAAGACATTTTTATTATGGATTTGTTAGCATAGTTAATGCCTCTTGGATTTTTTTTATGGTTTCTTTAGGAAGGTGATTGTCTCAGTAAATTATCTACTTTTATACTTTATAAAAATATGGAAGCAGTTGATCACTCTGTCGTCTAGATGTAGCCTTTATGAGGCAGAGGAAATGCATGGTGAAAGATGAGAAGGTAACCAGACCTGATATTAGAAGATACAGTTGTGCACTTATCTACTGCCAGTAGTCAAGACTGGTCTTATGCATAAAACATATCAAATGGAGGGACAAAAGTTTGTCTAGACAGTTATTTACCTAAATTTCTAGGAAAAAAAACCCCAACACCCCTCCCCCCAAAAAAAACCCCAAACCAACAGACAAAAAAATCCCTACTCTATTCCTATTCCACACTTTTCTCCCCCAAAACATCCTCCCAAAAGAGATCAACATAACCCAGAGCCAATGTGAAGACCTGTCTTTGCAGAGAAACTGTAAACTGTGTGGATTCTGGAGAGACCAAGAGTGTTTCATCTCACCCACCTTTTAGTAACTAGTGACCTAGCTGCATAAGCTCAGCTCATCACCTAGACTGCTTCTGTGGTTTAGTGACAACAGATTAGCCTCTCCAGAGGGTAATTTATCCTGGTCAGTTAGACACCTATCTGGAGATGATGGGGTTTTCTAGCTAGATGAATCACTTTCTGCAGGAGGCCCTCTCTCTCCACCAGCTACAGACTGTTTGACAAGCTGTGACAAAGCCCTTGATGCTTGGGGGCCACAGTTACGCAACATGGTCCTTAGACCTCATGGAACAGCCTGCAGTGCAAAAGCTGGAGAAGAACAGAATGTTTGGTCAGTCACTGTAAGAAACCATCCTTTAGGTTTGTGTTAAGAATTAACATGGCATTGTAACCCTTAGGGGGGACTTCTGCACACAAAAGGGAAACAAAATACTCATGTCTTTCTTATGGGGCTAAGTCTATAGTTGCAGTTCCTGTACAACAGTCTTCTGCTGACATGCCAGTAGCCTAGGTGGTCCCTGGAGCTCTTGGTGTCCATCTGTTTTATCACAAACTCCCTTTTCAGTGCTAGATTTTCAAAAGCACAACATAATCCCTGTAGCTCCTAAATCTCCTGGTAGCATAAATCTCTCAAGGATAAGCACTTTAACTCCTGCCCTGAACACTGGCAGAAGCTTTAAATTCTTGACAGCGCAGTGGCAACTGATCTCTAAAATCTTAACATCAGCAGAACTGAAAAAAGTAAGGATTTTTCTACCACTCACACCTCTAGGGCCTAGTCTATCTATGTATAAAGAGGAGAAAAAGTACCCTTTACAACTAAGTTCAGTGGTTAGAACATCATCCTTTCTTTAGTGGATTTGATTTGTGGGCACCCACAGCCTTAAGCATGCTAGGCTCTTACATATTGTGAAGTGAGCCTTTGTCACTGTCTCCTGCTTGTGTTATTCTTCCTGATATGCATATTCATTAGAACATGTAGTGGGCTGACACTCCAGATTTCTATGACTTAATCAGCTGGTAAGGAAATCTTTCTTTGTCTTCCTCCCTCTCCCCCTATGTGCCCTAGTGAATATTGTAAAGCTTTTTATTCAGCTTTACTCAAGTTTCACTCTGTTAAGGTACTTTATCAATAAGGTTAGAGACTTGGAGGGGGATTCATCTGTCCTAACTCAGGCAACTAAAACCTTAATTTGTAAGACTGAAGTAGTCACCCTAGACTGACTTTATAATCTGTGGAGAAATAGACATATCCAGAGACACCTCCTAGAATGGTTGTCTGCGATAATCAGCAGAAGTTCCCAAACTCTTAGTAGTAACTACAAAAGGAAGCTAGTTCAGATTAGCTCACATTTGAATGTCTCACTTTCAAATATCTAATTAGGCAAGACATTCACACTGGGATTCAAGCACAGCCTATCAGCAGAGGGATTTGGACTTCAGTCCTTCGCAGAACAGAAGAAAGAACTTGAACCAGAAAGCTTTGTTTGAGAAGGACCTTTCCTTCTCCAGTTTGAACTGAACTGCCTGTAGAGCCTAACCCCAGGAGAGGGCTCAGGCCTCTTTACTCCAGATGGAGAGAGATGTTCCCCATTACCTCAGAGCCAAACACTTAGTCCTTGTTGAACTCAAACTACATTACACTTTTTAATGTATTTTACAGGTAAAATGAAACATTTCATTATTAGTTTGGTGGCCACTGCAAAGGACCCTTCCTGAAGTCTAGTCCTTGTCAGTGACCAAGGAACAGGTGAAAAAACTTCTTGATTCAGTGGTGCCTAGTCTTAAATTTCTCTAATGGGGAAAAAAAGTGGGATCTAATTCAGCTTCTATTAAACCATGGATTCGGCAGCCAAGTACAGTGTTAACTGTGACCTTTACGATACAAGCTCATGTTTTACCCTGAATCAGTGAACCTAAGAGGTTGTTTGAAAGGAAATCTTTCATATGGAGTTCATTGCTAAGCATTAATCTTTTTCAAAACACACTAAGAATCTATCAGTGCTGACCTTCTCTGCTCTATATTACAATCCAGCAACGATGCTGGTGGCTGAAGGGAATATTACAATAGATTTGCTTCCAACTCAGAATAAACAATTAACATAAGGAATGGGGTGCACTCAGTTTCAGCTCTCCTAGCTTGTACTGCTGTCTGCTACATGTATATTTGAATGCATTTATTCACAGATCTATATGAACATGGGCACATACATGCAGAGTAAGGATTGCTATACTGTCATTCCCACAAAAAACACTGAGGCAAATAAATTACCCATTAGGTGAATGGAAACCTTAGCAATGTCATTTCCTTCATTCCCATGCATGGGAAAATGTTCATAGGCCTATTTCCAATGAAGGTGACTGATATTTTCCTATAGACTATGGTGGAAACAGAAGCAGAAGAAAATACATTTCTATAGGGGAATGCCTTTCCCTATGCAAGGTCTCACATTGCCATTCAGCAATACATATCTCACCCAAACTATTACCATCCTGTTTTCTCTATAACCTTGCTAAACTTTCATAAGCATCCACATTTCCCTTTTTCTACTCCTTTCCCTACTAATGACATGATAAATCCCTACAAACTCTCATGTTTGACTTTTCTCAGATTTCATATTGAAAATAGGGATATTCCTTACATGTGTATTTTTATTTTAAAAAATAACAACTCACTTTTCACAGACATGCTGCCTTAAGTTAGGGCATCAGGAAGTGTTACTGCAACTGACTACAAGATGGAGTTCTGCAGAAACTCTGGGATAAGATTAACTTAATTATGAATGGGGAGAGTATATTTTAACTTTTAAAGTGCATGAGTAAGAATGTGTGTATGTGTGAACGTTGAGAGGAGCAAACCAAACAAAGCAGGGGAAACAGGACAACATTTCAACAAGTATCTCCTTAAACATTGGTAAATATCTCAGGAATTGAAAATACTCTGAAAAAGCATATTTTCTATTAATCTTGCAAATTCAGCTGTGAAATAGATTTAATCTTCCCTCTCTCTGTGCCCATAGCAACACACAATTCTCTAGTTCTTCCTCAATGACATGCACCACACACAGGCAAACTCAAATCTACTGTCATGTTTCAATTTAAAATAAAGCTGCACAGATTAGATTTTAGGGAGAAGCCTCAAATAAAAGGACACTCAGAAAGTCAGGTTCACATTAAGCAGAAATTTTCCTATTGCCAAACTGTTGATATTTTCACTTATTTCCTGACATTTAAAATGCTATCATCCAAGTACTGGGTGTATGGTGATAACTCATTGCATATATCACACAACAGAAAAAAACATGTCTGTTTCCACAGCTGAGCATACTGATTTTTCCCAAACTGAGCCAGTGGTGTATTATCGTTTCAAACAAGGACAAGTTGTCGAGCTTTTTTTTGCCCGAGAGGCAGGCATACATTAACTCAAGGCTGCTAACAGAATAGTGACAAAAGAGACACAATGCTCTTTCTGATGCCTTGCTTCCTCCTCCTGAGACTCAGGCTCATTTGGAGCCCTGATGCTTACCAGACTCCACAAAAAACACAGCAGCTGTTGTCAAGAGAGAAATCTCCATTTGCAACAACAACAAAAAAAATCAATTAAACAAGCACTTTAAAAGAGAACTGAAAAGTGCTCCATGCTTCACAGTCTATGATATCTATTTTTTTTCCTAGTTTTAAACATAGTTTAAAAAAACCCAACCCTAAACAACACTTTCTAGAGCTACAGGAACTCAGGGGGATTTAGCTCAAAACTTGAAAGCAGATTAGCTACTTTCTGTTGGCTTTGATAGAAATCTTTTGTCTGTCTGTACAGCCATGGCTTCTACTAATAATACAGAGATGGGAGTAATTTCTAGTATGCTTGGCTCTTGGGTCCTATACAAACCTGATTTTTTCATAGGTTTGTATCTCTGGGAAGGTAAAGGTTACTGCTTGATGTCTGGTTTACGTTCAGCCATTTCAAAGCCTGTAAAAAGTATTAAGAGACAAGAAACCTAGCTGGAAGTTTAAAAGGAAGAAAATATGGGGCTTATTCTCCATTTTGCTCCTATTGCTGAGTTACCAATTCTAGTCATTAAAATAAATAAAATCAGGTCCAAAAAAAAAAAAAAATCACAAAAGCAGTTAGGAGGAATTTTGTGAATGTTTAGTTTTTGTGATATACAATTTTACAGAGGTTTGGGGTTTTTTTGACATAGTGCCTTAACTATTGATCAAGTAAATATTTAGCATTTGTACAGTAATTTTCATGCCAAAGAGTACTTTAGACTACTTAAATTATAATCCCTTCAGACAAGATAAAGAGACTTTATTTACACTTACATATACTGTACATTTGCTTACTCCCTTTCAAAAACACCTAAAGTTCTTTTCTCAGAGAAACCATGGAGTTTTTATTCCTATTGCTGCAGTGTGTGGAAAGCAAGGCATCATCCTTCATGAACATAAAGTAAAAAGATTTACTATACCCCAAATAATAATCTCAGAAGAATAAAATGCAACATTGTTTTCTGTGAGAGTTTGGTTTGGGTTGTTTGTTTGGTTTTTTTTTCCCTCTTAAAATGCAAAATTCTGGCCCCAGGACATCCCACTGTTTCAAGCTTTAAAGCTAGATTGCTGAAATCATGCCCTCTACACAATAAGAATGGAAGGAACACAAATCCTATTGTATAAGCAGAAGCTGAAATAATATATGGAGGAAAAATAATCTGACACAGGTTTCTACCAAATAAACCACAGAAGTCTTAGAAATAGCTTTTTTCAGATATTTGCTTTCTTAGTTAGCTTTCCTTGTGTGTGTGTGTGTATATATATATATATGCATGCATATATGTCAGGGTTTAACATATACAATAGTCTTGAACAAAAAAATTCAGAAATTGCACATTTCACAGAAATATGCATGTTATGTCAAGAAAAACTGAGGTCAAATAGAGCATTTCTCTATCTCTGCAGTCAATTAGAAAGTTATTTCTCCACTTATGGAGTTAAATCCCCAACCAGAGGGAGAGGATGAGCTCTACAGAGAGGGTTCACACAAGCAGAGGTACTGGATGCAGATTTCTTAACAGTAACTTCAAGTTTGACTCTCCTTTTGTTTAGTTTGCATGTAGGAGAATGAGATGAATTCATTATATTGCTCTCACAGAAAAAGAAGCTGTCTGCATTATCAACACACTCGTTCCACCCTGAAGGCCACTTTTTGAACCAAGGTATGTCAGCCTCTAAATGGCAGTGTATGACACAGCTGACATTTGGCATTTCCATGTAAGAATCAGAAGAATGAACAAATCTGTTTGTAGCTAGACCTGAGTGAAGCTGTTCAGCTTTGGTTTGTCAAATTTCAGACAATATCTTGAAGCTTGAGTTTCATCTCACACTGGTATAAAATCAGTAGTAATTTCTGTCTTGATTGCAGTGAAGTCAGTTGTAGTTACTACTTCAGCAGAGAGAGGACTTTCAGCCCACAGGTTTTTGTTTTGAGACTGGTGGTGTTATACCTCCACAGAATTAACAATAAAAGACAGATCCTCTTTGGTTTTAAATTGTATATTAGCAAAAATCTGTGAGAATCATTTTCTTTAAACAAAGATATATTTTCTAAAGTTTCATAAACTCTCTGTATAACACAAGATACTATTGTAAAGTAAAACTATTTACAGCAGAATGAGAGTGAAGAGGGTTTAAAGTTTACATTGTAGGATTTTTTTTCCTTTCTATTCTTTCTAAAATTAGGACTGGAATATCACTTGAGTTGTAGGAAAATTCATATATAGGCTCCAAAAGGTATAGCATACACACACCACTTTTTGGTATTTGCCTTGCTTGTCTGATCTCCTATGTTCAAGACAGAATGTGCTTTGAAACCACTGCCAACATCTGTACCTGCTAGGCAATCCTTATCTGAGATGCCTTGTGTGCTCAGTTACATTGTGCTGCATCACGATAGGATGACTAATCATGTCATAAAAGTTAAATGAAATCATCTAGCCAAGAAGAAGAATGCATTTTAAGAGTTCAATATTTCAAATGAATTATCTGTTCTTTCATAATGACTAATGTTTGACTGAAAGACATTTCTTTTTCTGGGAACCTGGAGTTTGATTCTGCTCCACTAAATTCAATGAAAATGCTGTTGTTTACCTGTCTGAGTATTTTGTTAGGAAGACAGTGACATATGTGCACGTGTTTTAGAAGGAAAGCTCTACTTGTGTATGATTTTCTTTTTACCTCTAACATGCTACATTACTTCAAAAGCCTTCACTAACAGAAAAATATACTCTTCACTGCAACAAAGAGAACAACAACAATGAATTGCGATGTGTGTGCTGATGAAGTAAGGTGTTAATTCTTTTACTCCATGATCATGTTTGTATTGATACAAACATTAAGCTTTTCTGTAGCTAGAACACTGATGCTATAATAAATTTAGAAAAGTAAGAAGCTTGAGAATACAATTAATTGTGGTTGTAACCTATATCTTAGGCATTTGAATTTTTAATGTTCTTCTTAAGCCCCTGCTACACATTTTCACCAGGAACCAAAGGAACGTGTCCTGTGGAAAAATGCCATGTGTCCTTAGGCAAGCTGTCTTTGCAGAATGGACAGTGTCCAAAACACCAGTCTGTAATAATAAAAAAAGGCAAGATGCTCCACATCTTATCTTAGGAGAATTATTGACTCAGAGGCACCATGTGTGATGGCTGTCTACAGCAAGCGTGGTCAAGATTATCATTAGGCATGTCACACACCCAACACTAATTCCAGTGTCAGGAATTCAGTTCTAAATCAGCTCTGCTGCAGTCAGTTTTTGGCATGACTTCAAAGCTAATATTCAAAGTCAGAAAGCTTAAAACCATGCAAGCTTATTTAGATTCTTTAAATGGCCTGGCTTAGTAGATTTGTGGGCATTTGAAGCTTTGTAAATCACTTCAGACTGAAAAAGGAAAAAATAAAAAGTTAATCTTTGTGGTTAGAGTTTTCAATGACATGACATTGGATTCATTTCAAAGTGTTTTCGTCCTGCTTATCATCCCCTGTCCCTGAATCTTAGGAGTACTGGAGCTATGGGTATTTTAACTTATTTTGATTGTGGAGTTGTTTCCTTGTTTTGGTGCACTATGAAATCACACAAGGTCTAGCAAAAAAAGCAAACAAAAAGTCCTAACCTCTTCAAATGGAATCCCACCTACATTAAGTGACTGCTTCCTTATCTGCTATGAGAAATTGTTGGACATTAGTCACTACTTTTTAAAGACACTAACTTGTGACTTGATGGCTGTCATGAAAGAATGTGCTAGTACTTGTATCACTTAAATTTTAAACAGCTTTTACAATTAGAACAGCTGAAAAGTCAACTTACACAAATGCCAATTCTACCTCCACTATGGGCATAACTTCATGTGTTTATGTGTAATATCCAAAATTAGAGTAGCATACAAAACAACACAAATAGAATGTCATCACCTGTCATCACATTTGATGTAACTTTACAACTTCCCCAGTTCTTGAAAAACAACTTGCAAATATTTTACCCAGGAAACTTTTTCCCCCTCACAATACAGTAGTTTTCCTTCAAACTTACCTCAGTTCAAGAATTGAAGTGTATGATCTGATCTGTGGCCATTCAGAGTTTTTCTGTACTGAAACAAGTGTTAGCTTGAAAAATTAATTATCATACATTTTTTGTGGGTCAGCACTGAGACCCTGACTAATACCCTTTCAGAAATTAAATTTTTGGGTTTGGACTTTTAGTATGATCTCAAAGCATTTTGAAATGAAATGTTGTATTTGTAAAGCTAAGCATAAAGATGTTCTAACTTATGTTTTATATTTACTTATATTATTTCAAGTGATTGTTTCTATGTCCTAATATCATTTGAGTCTTAGGGTTTATGGTAAATGCTGATCTGGCTGAAATCTTAAATCAGAACTATTCATCTTTTCTTTAACATAAGCTAGCCAAAGTACATTGAAATTCTTTGTTCCCAAAAAGCCAGCAATTTCCACAATTTAAATAAAGTCTAGTTTCCCTGTCTGAGATTGCTTAGAGAATAAAATAACCAAAATAAATTTATAACATGGCTATTGCACATTGCTAGTAGCATTTCCTCTTGTTCTTGACAGTCCAGCAACTTCAGGTAACTACATGATTTGAACAAAATCTGGATGACTTTTCCACCATATCTCAAGACTTAAGTATTGCTTCAATAAGCTCCTGTTCCTTTCAACATTAGACTTCCAGGCCAAACTCTTAGGCTGCATTGTCCTCACTTACTACTCCATCTCATACTCAGTTGCTCTCAAAGGTGGAGCTTTCTCCCCCTCCTTTCCAAACAATGAGTCTCATACACCAGCAATAAATAATACACCCACTGCCTATTTTCCACCCTGTTTGCATATCAGAAAGACAGACTAGTCTGTATATATCTTAAAATATATTCTTACTTTAGAGATATATTAATAACAAACAAGTTCTGCCACCTGCCACGGTCAAGAATGATGGCCACGATTCCCTCAACAAATTCTAGCAAGTTAATCTATGTCCTGTGCACTGTCTGAAATAGAAGAAACAGGCTCACCCATGTTCTGAAAACATCAAATTCCATAGGCCATGTATAAAATTAACAATAATGTGGTAAACATAATCAGATCTCACTTGGAATGGTCTGCCTACTTATGAGGACAGAAAAGGAGCACAGAAGTGCTCCAGAGTTCCTACTTCCATATCTACCTATTGAAGCAGAGACAGACAGATGCTCTACTGCTGCAGACAAACAAGGACTCTTCAAGGGAATATATCCACATTTACTAGCAGACATTTATTTTTTCCTGGACCTTATTGATTCAGCTCTTGACAAAGACTTCAAATTAAGTTAAATTTATGACCAAATACTGATATCAGACAGTGTACATGAGAGAAAATGCAATACTAACGTATCTTCCTAGACCTAAAAGAAGGAATAAGGAAGGGCAGACATTCTCTCAGGGTACTTCCAGATTCATTGTGGCTACATGAATGAACTGAGTTTCAAAACTCCAGAGTTTCTCTGACTCTTCTACCCAGCCATTTACAAAAGGGATTTCCTGACCAAACAGACTTCAAAGGCTTTCACATCATTTCCATGCAGTGAAACTACAGGAAATTCCTGAATTTCTCCTTTAAATGAAGGACTTATTAGTATAGTACAGAAGTGTTTACTCTGAGTTGCTCCAAAGGATCTAACTACAATTATATGACTAATTGTTCATCTCCTAATATTCCTGGGAGGGAAATGTTTATTTACTTGGATTATATTTCAGTTGTAATAGAAACGGGCAAAAAAAAGTCATATCTTGGCAATGTTCCAGCTATACTGCTGGGCTTCAAAGAACTATAGGAATATCTATATTAACCCTTTCTTTCCTTAACATCTTGGATTAATGTTACAATGTGCTTCAAGAAAACCTTCATTGTTCCAAAAGTGAGTCCATAAAAAAATACACTAAAAAGTTATTCTTCTATCTTGCAAAATTGTTCTTTTCTCCAGTAGTTTTGTTTTACAGGCTGTTTTATCTGTTACAAAGATAACCAGACTTGATTTCTGCATAAAATATAGTCTAAATTTGAATCTTGAAATTAATAATCTTCATTGAAAATGATATTAAAATCTCATTAGTGCTCTACTTCTGCTCTCTACATCAGTTTCTGGTTATAAATGATAAAGGCAAGACATCTTGCAATATTTTGTAACAGAAGTCCTGCTTTCATATTTTCATGTCAAGATGACTCACTTGTAGAATAGAATACAGATGTAGAATACCATTAATTTGTGTGTGCCATTTGACTAGAAAGCACCAAAATAGATATATGCTTTGAGTAAACTATATACTACCATTTCTTTGAGGAACTGCATGCTTTTTAAGCTTAAAATAGGAATTTTCAAAAGCTTAGCTGTGAATATCAAAATTGGAACTGTAGTTTTAACTTCAGATGCAACAGCTATCAAAAAAGAAGAAACAAAACTTACAAACAGTTTCCTGTGAAGGATGGTTACTCACCACTTACAAGAGGAGAGGGTATCTTTTATTTCAATATTTTACCCACTCAGCAACTAACATTTGCAAGTTTTATACTTGTACTGCTATGAGAAGGAAATTTTTTTGGTGAAAGAAGGAAAAAAGGGAAAACTAGACAAAAAATCCAAATTAATTCTTTAAATACATGCAGTATAAGTAACAAGTTTACTTTCTTTTTAGTCCTCTTTCATAGTTTTTTCTTCAAAGAATTTTCAAAGGCATATGGCAAGAAAGAGGGATTTTTTCTTTACTTTCAACAAATAAAATAAAAGTATTCTATTCAAAATGAAGCCAAAATAAAAGCTGCTAGTTTGTTTTGTTTCCAAAGAAAAATAAGTGACAGAATAAAAATGTACATTAACTTTTTAACATCAGATTAAGAATTTTAGTTTTCTAAACCAATTAAGCACAAGCAATTGACACCAGTTGGCTTTCACAGACCAACAGAAGAAGGTAGAGTGGATTGGATCTTTCTGCCATGAGTGGCTGCTACTTCACTACCCTGATCTGGAGGAGATGAAGACATGGGAGGGAAGACCTAGCAGTCTCAGAGGTAGCTGTACTTCTGTCAGCAGCAGGCTCTCAACACTCATCTCTGCTGGCCCATCCATCACAACCTTCCTCACAGCTGCTGAGTGAGAGTTGGCTGGAGATAAAGGATGAGTAAGACTGATTCTCCCTCTCCAAAAGCTTCCAGTCCTTTAGAGGGAGTGAAAAAGAGTGAGAGAGTCACAGGCATCACCAACTCTGTGACATCCCCGGTACTTACAGAGCAATGCGCAGGCCTGGTGTATCTGAGAGGAGCAGTAAAGTGTTGGGACAAGGTAGATACCATGGTGAAACGGTAACAGGAACTTTGTTGACATTGCCAGGTAAAGAAAGGGGTCGAGGGGGTGTAAACAGTTGGTTTCTCTTCACTGTCAGCTTTCGCCAAAACCCAGCTGTGGTCTGGAGCCTGGATTCATTTCACTCAACTTCAGAATCTTTTTTAAACTGCCTAAGTTTAATTGCTTATTTCTTTTTTTCTTGGCTGCCAGTGAGAAAAACATCTCTAAAGAAAGGGTCAGTCCACTTAAGAAATAGATAATTTACTTCATTTGTGAGGTATCAGTTTCCTGGGTTATAAAGGCATTATAGGATGAATATACTCCAAAGGCAAACTTCTTTCATTGGGAAAGTAAAACTAAGGTTCAAGTTGCAATGTCGATCTAGCTGCACATACACATTTTTTGATCATACAAGAGTACATTTTCCTTTAATTTTTGGTGAATACAGCATCTTTTGGCTGAGAGTGTTGCTCCTGTAACACTACAAAACTAGAGGCAGAGGCAAAATCTAGGCTACATCTGACAACTTAGTTCCATTTATTTGCCTTCTTTTCACATCTTAAGATACCTGCTGGTGACAAAGGAATAACTTTTGATGATAAAACCTTGTCTAGTGTTTCTGAATGAATAGCTAAATGAACCACCCATGCATGAAGAGTAAATCCTAAATTATTTTCTATCATTCACTATACTATATGAGGAAAGAAAATTACTGCACAGATGTAATACATGATTTAGTTTGGATGGGCTGTGGACAGACCTTTGAAATCCTAGTAGGATTCATCACAGACTACTCTATGTATCTAAAATAAAGACAACATGGAAGAGCATCTTCTACATATAAGTGACAAAAAAGTTTGATAAATAGAAGAACTGATTAGAGATTATAAAATATAGATGAGAAAAAATTTTACCAGTTCACCCAGACTTCCATCTACACTGAGGTAAGACATAGCTAAATGAGTTTATGTTGAGTATGTTGTTCTCTGTGCCTCTAATACACCTCAGAAAAATAGCTAGCATTCTGCTAAAAAAGCATAGTGCAGAAGAATTTCTTTCCCTGTGAAAGGCTCCAAAAAGTATTCCCAGAGTGTACTCTATGGTAGTATTTTTTACTCTTTTTTAACATATGTGCATCTGAATATATCAATTCAAATTGGTGATAGAGTCCCTACCACAGACTTCATTCACACTTGTCCTAAACATAAATAACCTAAGTTCAAGTAATGAAAACTAAACACTGTAAAAAAGACATGCACAGCTCCTGAAGACAAAACATAGGGTTTGCATAAGTTGCTAACTAAAAGCCTCTATTCAGTTAGCAATGCCAGTATCTTCGTGTTTCCACTGTTTGACACAATGATGGATTATTTATTTACTGAACAGCACTGGTGGCCAGAAAATCTGATTTTCATGCATGAGATCCATGAAACCTCAGCCACTGAACAGCTTCTTTTACACGTGGCAAAGGTCACTTATCAAGGGATTTTCTCACGTTTTGTGTGATTGGTCATGCCTCATTTCCTTCAAGAAAATATGATTTCCCCAAAGTGTGTGCATTTTAAGAGACTCAAAGATTGAGAAAGTTATTTCCTCTTTGTTTGTGATAAGCACAAATTATAGAGACTAACCTACAGGGAATGACAAGCAACTGTTTGGAGCTGGAAACCATATTTAATCCTATCATTAAGGAAAACCTCAGAGCACAGTACAAATAAAGAGAGTGCAAAAGTAGATACTTAACCTTGTCACTTAACACTTCAGACTTGCAGGTATTTAAAGGAAATATGTATTATATTTGATAAGTGTTTTCCTCTGTATTGGGAAACTATTACCTGTATATACTGAGAGCTATTCTTTTAAGCAGTGGGAAGTCAAACCAAATGGGACGATATTGGATTTTTATGGAGGTTTCGCAACTCTTAAACACTAAACAATTTTGTTTCCTTGTTTTAATCTCTTGGAAGAAATGAATGAAAACTACAGCTCATGTTGCCCACTGTTAGTACAGTACTTTTAGAAGGTGGCAATGCAATACAGCTTTATTGTGAGATTTTGTTCAGAACTAGGACTGCCTCTTCTTGCTGGATGCATGTATAGAGCATGTATCACAATGGAGCTCTGGTAACTGTTGGGGATCCTAAGATACAATGGTGACTGTATGAAAATAAAAATGTAGAAGAATCCCCTGAATTGCTGCTTTTTTCCTTCCTTTTTTTTCCCTGTACTCATTTGGGCCATAGGTCTGTCTTTTGAGAGGCTGAGCTTCAGGATGTTGATTAATAAACAAAGATGCTTCTGCAAGACCTTTCAGATTTTCTGTAGTTTCTGGCAAAGTCTACACAACTGCAAGTGACATTCTATGCCTTTCATCTAAGGGGTGATTCTCCATTTTCTGATTTCTTTCTTCCTTCCTTTTTGTTTGAAGACCATTGAAATTAATAACCTCCTGCACCACCAGTACATTTTATTGTATCACATAGTAAGTCATCATGAAAAAAATTTCTTGCTACTCTTTCTACAGGGCAGATATCTGACTATAGTGCAATAAAGACAGCAATTCTAACATGAAGAATACACAGAAACAGGACATAATGTCAAAAGGAAAACATTTTTATCTCAACTGAAATATGTAATCTGTTCAAAGAGAAATCCTGTGGCTTTTAACTTGTGCTATCAATATGCAATTGTCTGCACATCAGAGAGGGGGAAAATCATACAAAAAGGACAAAAGAAGAAAAAGTTTATGGTTAGTGATAATTCCAGGCTCTTTTAATAATGTGGGAATGTTTAAATACTGGCATAGTGTGATATTTTAATATACTAATGGCAATATGCATTGTTCTTTTGGCCTCATTATTTACAAAAGTTTATAATCTTCCACATATCTTTGGCTTGCAGTGTTGACTGAGACTTGGCATCTTTTTATCAGTAGAGTAGTAATAAATTATCATGGCAGTTCCAAAAACACCTCAAAAATTATTAGGTAATAGAAAAGATGAAAATACAATGATAGGAAAAGAAATACTGTACCTCAACAATAGTGAAGAAGAAGGTGATAGTGTAAGAATGTTTTAAGTAGATAGGATCAAAAATTTATTGAAATACACAAATTGACTCACATCTAAATGAGAAAGATCATCACAGAAATTCTTCTGTGCCATCTGATATAGAGAAAATGCTGCTATTAGCATAGGTCTATATTCAGTACAACAGGTAGAGGATGAATCATTGCTCTTGAAATTTTTAAAAAAGAAAGATTTAAGCTGCATTTCTGAAGTGGGAATGAATGAAATCTTAATAATAGTTGGTACAAAAATATTTACATAACAAGTCTTAAAAATTACAAAGCTTTGAACACTCAAAACAAGACTCCACAACAATGATTTAAACATACTGAGGAGTGCTTTTACACTTGGGTAGAGAGGTAAAGTCAAAACCCTCATGTGTCTTCTGCATCTAACTGCTGTCCCCCTGCAATAATACAAAATAGTCTGTATTACTTCACTCTGCAGATCTTAACAAGCAAAATACAATGCTTACAGAAGAATTTTATGTCTGCCCCTTTTTCTGCTGGGGGCAGAACTGTGTATCAATACTAATGACATGTCATCTCCTAGGCTGTCTCCAGCCATGCCACTCTGATGATAAATGTGATCAGATACCAGGCACTGTGCTGCCAATACTGATGCTGCTGAAGGGGTGTCTGCCTCCCTGTTAATTCTGCCAGCTCCAACTTGGCTGCTGTTGCAGCTGCCACTACTATTTATGGAAAGCAAGTTTTTGTTAATAAAGCCCTCACATAGTTACAAATGGCCTGGAATAAGTATGAATGTTACTGCTCTGATTTGTCTTGGGGAACTGGAAGGAATTTTACATATAGGTTGTCAGAATAAATCAAAACAGTGTAAAGATTGTTTTATTTTTTCCATTAGTCTCTGAATAATATTCTTACTAATGACATAATGGGATAAGATTTGTGTGAAATAACCAGGAAAATTTATCAAGGAGTCATAGATTTAGCACCAAAATCTTCCCCACCCCCTACAATGACCTATCGAAAACTAATTTTAATCCCTGAAATAGGATAGTATGTCTTCATTTTGCAATAACATCCTCTTAATTTGCATTCTATTTTATATTTAGCTTTTCTATTTCTTCATTGCATGGAATGAGGTTTACTAATTTGTCATTTTTTCTTCATTTTTAAATATTTCCAGAATTGATACTTTCATGGATATTAAGGTTTCACAGCATTTCAAAATTCCCATAATAAAAATACTGGGCTTTTCCTTTTTTTATTCCTCTGTTTTACACTGTTTTCCTGCAAGATCAAGAAAGTTTGGTCAAAACAGATGAACAATGTGTAGTCTGCTTTTAGCTTAATGTTTTTAGGAGTAAGTCCTTTTCCACTTCATGGAAACATAATATTTAATATTTAGTGCAACATTTAGTTCAGCCATACATAATAGTTGCAACACAGTTTACCAATCAAAATAATGAAGATATGGTTGTTTTATTTTTACTGACAAAGAGAAATTCACTACAGTTGTATAGCACTTCCATGCCTAGTGAATATTTATTTTTCAATTTTGCCATCACTACAAGAAAGATTAGCAATTGTTTCAGCGACAAAACTAATTCAGTACTAGAGAAATGGGGGGGAAAATACCCCACAATCCCCATAGAATCAATTCTTCTATGAATTTGGAAAACAACAAGTAATCATTGCTTGTTACAGTTTTTGACAGCTTAAGTATAAGAAAATCAATTACCATGAAAGTACTATCCAGATTAATGTTGGAAATAAACCTGCTTCTTAGGTACCTGATAACATAGCATTGATTTTTATTGTTTGAGGGAGGCTGGCTATATTTAATTTCTTTTATTGATTTTTGTTTTTTTTTTCTTAAGTCCTATATTCAATGCTTGTGTGATACAATGCAATTTTTTATAGCAAAGTAATGCTAGGCACTAAGCCTGAGAATAAATTTTACATGAGTGAAAGCAGTGCTTAGTAATTTGCTGAGTATTTGAGAGAAAAACTAGTAATTTTCCTCTTTATTATTTATAAATATCAAGAGGTCTGGAAGCTGGCATGGTGGCATGGGCTCAAATGAGAAGACCTTGCAGTAATTTCTAATACCTTGACACAGCAGCACCTCCTGTCCTATACTTCATGTACTTTGAATGTCAGCAGTGATTGAAGGTTTTCTGGAAACTGGGGGAAAATATAATCCTCAACATTTCCGATTGGCTTTGGAGACTACGAGTTTCAAATCAGAATGCAATTTTAAACAGAAGTGAAAGCAGGATTTAAAACCACACACAAATATGGCAATTAAAAAAAAATAATCATATTGTTGGGAGCTTAAAGTGGTTCTAGCCTTTTTTTCCAACTAATGAATGACTAAAACCGAATAGCATCCATGAGCCTGTATGAGTAGAATTTTAATGATTCCTGCATCAGCAAAGTGAAAGCAATGTTGTTTTGATAAGAGAAATGTGAGAGTTTCCTCCAAATAAATGTAAACTATGCAAAAGCAGTGGTTCAGAAGAGGCAGAATGGAAAGTCTGCAGCAGTAAGTATTTCAGTTTCACTGAGATGTTGCTCATCATGTCATGCATTATAACTTTATAGCAGCAGCAGCATCCCTTGTCTAAATATGCTAGATAAGATGCATGCCTGTCACAGAGATATTGCCTGTTATTTGGAGACAGCTCAGAGGGTGAGCTTCTCTGCAGTAAAACACTACTGTATCTGGCTACAGAGGAAGATGGTGACATCTGGAAGTGGGTAAGCAAAACCCAACAAACAAAGGTACTGGACTGCTCAGAGCCAATTTACTGCAGCAGGTGAATATCACACTCCATCTGATTCAAAACAAAGTAAGTAAAGCCTGCCCAACTTACCCTGAGGAGCTTTCAAAGCTTAATAAAGATGTCACAACTATACCTGCAAAGACTTGATTACTCCTGAACATTTATCTACCCTCATGACTTTACCTGTGCAGAGCAGGGCAGTGGGTGGCAGTGTTACGCTGCTGCTTCCCAAGAAGACAAAGCTGTTCTCATCAAGGGAAGAAGGAATGTGTCTAAATTAAGTTTGAGAAGCTCCTTCTTTACTGATCATTTGATCAAAAGTGCCATAATAAAACCATTCATTTCTCCTGGCCTCTCTGCTTTAGTTAACATAATTTGAGCAGCATAATGTGGTCGGCTCCAAGAGTCTTATTGGAAAAAAAACCTGAGAATATTGCTTTGAAAGGAGTGGTTAAGGGGAGGGGAAGGATGGGGTTGTTGTATATTTGGGTTTAATTGGTGCACATACTTAGTTACACAACTATCTAGACTTCCTATGGTGTTACTACCTACCAAGTTTCCATCAGAGAGTAAGAACAGTTATGCTAGGTCCTGTTTAACTAACTACTTACTATCTTTATATACTTGCCTTGATGTTGAAATTAGAACATATTTTGGATGGTTTGGTCAAACTCAATATCAACAGAAAACAACAATGAGAAATTATCCCTCTATGGGAAAAGGTTGGGGTGAAATACAGAATCAGCTGGGCTGGTTAGGCTAAGAAGAAATTAAGTCCTGCAGAGGACAGTTAGAGATGGAGACCACTCATGACCTCTGGAAGAGCTTGTTTCTTCCACTTGATTCTCACAAGGTATATAGGGAAATTGGCTTCCTAAGATCAGCACCAAAAGCTGAAGGGCTAAAAGAGGATGAAAATCCTATTTAATGGTCCTAGCATGAAATATTTTGCACAGCAAATCTATAAAAGAAATAATATTTTGGAGGTATTGATAAAGCTGCTGCAAATGTGTGGCTGAGTGCATAGAGACTGATCTGTAGAGTCAGGTATTGCTAGAGCTCAAGAGTTCATGCACTACCTGGCATCCACAGTAAGCCTGTGAGTCTGACAATTTAACTTCCTACATTGGAAACTGATCTGTATATCACCAAGACACAATAAACCTGGTCCAAAAAATGTGCTTTCTACTGTAGATTGGTAGGAGTGTGTAAAACTTAGACTTGTGCTCTGAGTAAAAACCCACTCCACCTTTGTTTATTCCACATCTTTCAAGATTTTGAAAAGATAAAATATTTTTGACTGTAACATGTAATATTACCCTTATGATGCTTCAAGAAAGACTGGATGAGTCCATCAAAACAACATGCTCTCAAAGTCTCCTCAAGGAGCATTTGTAGGCTGATTCCTCTATGTGTGGTGTCCAAGTGCAAATCTACTTTATAAAACAGATTAGTTTTAGAGGAGCAGAACTGAATTAGCATTTGGTTTTGTTTGGTTGTGCTTGGGGTTTTTTTAAACTGGTAAGTTCTAAGTTTCATTGCACAGATCTCACCAAAACTATTTGTTCATGATAAAGATATTGCATTTCCTTCTGAGATGATATCTGTACTACATCCAAATTTCAAAACAGGGACGTGCTCTCTGGCACCCAGGTCAGAGTCCCATGTTCTGCAGAGACAGACATGAGCATACTCTTTATTCCACTTTCTAAAAATGCACAGGTACACAGGTTATAAAGGCAGTCACAGCACTAGATCTGGACATCTGGGTACACAGGACCTGCAGTATACATTAGCTCATGTCTGCTGCACAATCTAATGCCCATTTGAGGAGCATTGCTATAAGCAACTGCAAGATGCTTACATAGCAGATGTTTCTGTATTGTGGGTAACTAGAAAGCTTCACAACTAGTAAAGTTATTTTGCTATAAGTCTAATCTGAAAGTCTTTCTTAATGTAGGTCAAGCATGCCTGAAGCCAGATTTGATGGCCTGAGGAGTTTGGGATAACCCATAGATGTTCTCAATTTTCTTCTGAGCAAAATTATAAGGGAGGTGTCTACTAAGGCTTAAGAAAAACTTTAAGAACTACTTTTGAATTAGTATCTCTCTGAAATACAATGGGAGCCTGGGTTGCAACTCTTCTGTTTACTGAAAGACTGCTTTTCTTAGCACCTCACGAATGAGGAAGAGCAGTCATTAGGAAGAACCTCCAAAAATTAACACAGAATCTGAAGCTCTTTAATATGGTCATTATTAACTGGAAGATGAAGAGTATTCAAAAGTTTTTATCCTAGGTCCTGCAATTCCAATTTCTGCTTAAAGCTGGTGAAGGACTAATAATTCACTTCCATTCTGGAAGTACAATACACACTTGCAGTGTTCTTGTATTCTTTTTCACATGCCCAGTCTGGGCCATGGTTGGAGACAAGTTTAGTCTGGCCAAATAAAGACATTCATAAACTCTTTAATTACAACCTAAATAATAGATTTTGCCCCTTTTTTTGAATGCAACTTTCTGACAAAAAATATGACTTCTTGTTTAACTGCTTGTCTTTTCTGTGATATTTTTAGTATCGGCTTATTATTATTATTTAGGCTGTACTCAAAAGACCCAGCCAAAACCTGGAGCCTCATTATTTCATACAGTCTTTATTCATCCACTAAAAAGATAATTTCCAGGCTAGAGCTCTGACCATGATACAAAGAAGAGATGGGTACAACCAAAAGACAAAGAAAGAAAAATGAAAACAAGCCAGCTATATTCATGATAAATATTGATCAAACAAACAGTATTGCCAAAGTAAACTTTTAAAATCACATGCTAGGCAAAAGCAAATGAGTAGTCATATTAGAAGTTCCTTTAAATCTGCCATTGTTACAAATAGCTTACTTACAGGTTACTTTGTAAAAAACAGCTTGTCAGTAGTTTTCATATAGCTTTAGAAAGGAGTAAAAGAAGTGCTGTACCTAGGGAAATGTTCACTGAAAATCCACAAAAATATTTCCAGGGAAATGACCTACTTAAGCTTCAATTTGTGATTTGTGTGTGCCTTACCATTTCTGGTACTGGAGGCAAATGTTCATAGAGGATTTGAAAGATTTGATATCAGTGGAGCTTGTGTTTCTGGAAAATTTTTGGAATTATTAACTGGAATTATTTCATACTATCTCTCTGCCTTTTGCTAAGGCAAATACAGAGTAGCAGGTGTGGAATGCAAGGTTCCTTGGCTTAGTTACAACTTTACACAGAAACATATGAACTCCAGCCCCACAGTAGTTACCCACCAAACTTTCATTGCACGTAATTAAATCAGTGTTTCACCCACAATGATAAAAATAGTATAAAAATTAATGTTACTCACTGAACCATAAGAAAAGCACACTTACCCAGTTACTTTCCTCCTAAACTTCCCACAGTGCCTGCAGAGCCACTCGACATTTCATATCTTTCCCCGGAAACCTCATAGCCCAAGCCCACACCACAGTCAGGAATTAAGAGCAATTAGGACCCTAGGCAAAACAAACAGGAGAATCCACAAGCACCCAGGAAAAGCTTCCCCCTCTGTTGTTTATAGGGCTACACACCTGAGGAGCATTCCTGCAAATCACCAAGCAACATAGAGGTGTTCCCAGAGTGCACCAAGAGATCTTAATCAGCTTCACCAGCCTCACCTGGGAATTCCACCCATGCACCTCTGCTCTTGGTTTAATTTCTCCTGTGGTGTAGCTCTTTTTTTTTTTTCCTCTCCCTTTCCCCTGTTCCCTGAAAATACTTTTTTTAATAATTATAATCCAAATTCTTAGAAATGCTTGCCAACTATTTTGGAGAGAATACTTAGAGGATAACAGAGGATAACAGCTTTAATATAGTACCTGGAGTACAGCAAAGGCTGTTATTATTTTGATTTTGGTTTTGCAATATTATTTATACTTTAAAAAAATCAAAATAAAGGTAGACCATAAGAATTCAGTATATTTATCACAAACTAGATGCAAAGGTTCCAGCAAAGAGCACAGAAAATGTGCTTGTCAGTCTTAACACTTACTTTTTTCCACAGGTTTCTTAAGGAATAAATAAATCCTCCACACACCTTTTTTTTTTTTGCTGACTTGGACATCTTCAGCCAAGAAATAAACTTAACTGGAAAGCTCCACATATTGTGAATATATTGACATAATTCTTCAGTAAAATATTTCTTCAAGCTTTTAGTTATGTAGTTGTAGTGTTGAGGGAAGTGATTTGTGTATTTTGGTGGGGCTTTAAAATTAATTACAAATAAAGTTTATGGAAAATATAAATCCTAATTCATTCTTGACTCACCTGTCCTCCCAAATTTCTTGTCTTATTTTCACTTCAGCAAAGAGCTTGGAATTTTTAGCCTTTAAAACTGAGCTGGAAAACGCAGCTGGCACAACTCTGGAGAAAAGCAACTGAAGCCTGATATTCTGTCACAGGAAGCATTAGGCCAGGTTCTAACTTGAAATAAATTAACATGGTCACATAGAATTGAAGGAATATGTCCATAATAACTGTTCCAGTCAAGGGTATCATTAAAACACAGAGCTGAAGGATTCATTGCTAACAGGACTAATAGTTGCATGAGGGGAAAAGATGAGCTCCTTACCTAAGAACGTTTGTCAGGATTGGTTTATGCAGTTCTGTAGAGCAATTCTGATTTTAAACAGTTGAAGTTCTCACCCAAACAAATGGAGTTTTCCCAAATTCAGTGAGTACCAAGGGTTTACATATCTAATATAGTTTTATAAATTGATTATTTTACTGATTTATTTATTTATCTGCCTAACAGTTAAAAAAAACCTATTTGGCCAGCATCTACATAGGAAGAGGATGGGATAATTCAGTGTTTACTGCTTTAATTAGAATGGAATGTCAGTGAATTTCTCTGCTACAGATTTCTTGTGTGCTCTCATGTAAATCACTCCATTTATGCCACAGTGCAGGCAAAGGCAATTTCATATCACAGAAGAAGGTGATTTTCATAGAATGAGAGGAAAGAAAGCTCATCAGCATCAGAATAGAAACAGGAGTTACTCTGTGAAATGGAATGGATCCCAGTCTGTAGGAAAAAATGCAGTTTATTTTAAGAACTACTACAAGGATTTTGTAGAGCTATTGTAGTTTTGAACATCATCCTCTCACACCACCACCCCAAACCAGTCCAGGTTATTACTCCAGGATTTAATTTCAGTTGTATACTTAGTGCAACTCAAGACTTGTATGAAGTGGACTATTAGGCACCAGTTACCAAGAGGTTCAATTGGAATTCTTGAACTTCTTTCATCCTGATAATGATGGGTAACTTTCACACACAGTAGAAATCTGGTGCAGTTGTTTCCAAACCTCTTCATACTACAGTGTAAAAGAAAAATTCTACTGCAGTCTATTTTGTCATGGCTTTAGATTAAATAAAAGTTTTAATTGTGTTAACATTTCCTTTCATATTCAAAAAAAACCAAACCCAAACCCAGGAAACAGCCACCCCTTAAGATCTCTCACAACTTTAATAAGTGTGCCATTTATTATGCTGTCACAATGAAAGAAATTCTTACTAAATTCTCAATAAAACTGAGTTTTGTTGAGTTTTGGGTTTTGTTTTTTTTTTCTGTTCTGAAGAATGATTGAGTAAAATGATTTTTTTTCTGGTCAGGAACTGGCTGTAAATCATGTCAGACATAAATATATTAAAACAACCTGATAAAAATACTGTCTTTTCAAGTGTTGAAATTCCTAGATATAAAATACATATAATTTCTTTAACTAGAGTTTAGTGAGATATGTAAAAAAAAAAAAAAGACCAGAAAAAAAAGAAAAACAAAACCAAAACAACAACTCAAATGCTCTTTTCTTCCTTCTTGACTTCTAGTCTAATTACAGTTATTGATGCAGAGTTGTCTGTATTGGGGTTTATTTATTTATTTTAATTTGACATGACTAGGAACACTGGTCTCCTGCCACAAATTTGATTTCAATTTCTTTAGGCAGTTAAGTACATTTTGGCAGGATGGATGACAAATCTTGTTTTCTTCTTCTTCTTTTAGAGTCAGTGGATTATTTTTTATTTATTGCAGGTTTTCTTGCATTTTTTTGGTAGTCCTAGTGAAAATTTACCCATTATTCTAAGTGCTTTGCTCAAGCATTCCTTGGAAGACAGGCAGGCAGTAGGTTTCAGATGTTTATATCATGAACTACAAGTGCCCATTTTTGTGGCTATATTTTATCTGGAAGAATATGCACTAGATTTCCATCACCTCAGCATAGGTAAGAAAAAACAAAGTATGAATGCTGTCATTGGATATGCAACTGTAATGTCTTTGGAATTCTCTAGGCTGTGAATCTCCAGAAAATTGGGTGGGTGTCATTGGACAAGAGCTTCAGTTATTGTTAAGCCACATATAGAAGACTGTTGCTGCTAAAACTCTTTTCCTCTTCTACTCTTTAACTCTCCAAGACAAATGAGAGGGAGGCAAAGAGCATTCACAGGAGTCATAGAACATACACTAGGACCTCTCATCTTTTCTCTTGAAGGCTTTGACCATCATAGAAAGTTTTTTGATGCTGAAAATTGGAAAGCAGTTGTATTAATATTCAACAGTGTGTTAAATGAAAAAAAGATTACATTCATTTCATGCTTCAGACCAAATGAGACATTGTTGGCAAAAATAAATACATTCACTTCACAGTTTGAAGGTTTTCTTTGCAACTGGAAAGGTTAGAGGTTGTGTTTGTTTAATGGAAGATCAGTACATCAGCATGAAATGACACAAATAGTGGAAGAATCTTGAGATTCAGGATTAGGGTGAAGCACAATAAATATAGCTTTTATAGGAAGAAAAAAGTAGGGAAACAATGCAAGAAGGAAAAGGTATATTTTCCTCATTTCTTGGAAAATGTTTATATTTTGACAACTCTTCTTCAGTGGGACAACAATGAGACCTTTCAAAACTGGTTTCATTGACACAATAGCTAATAATAAGGGCACAGCATTCCAGGTTTAGATAATAAGGTTTACAGCTCTGCATCTTATGGGTCATTGTAGACATGAATTCAGGACTTCAATCTCAAGTGAGTTCCTTAACCATGAAAGAACAAGTTATTGGAGGTTTCCTTTCTCTTCAATTTTTGATGAAAACTTTTAATGAAATCTTTACAAAAATTCCCAAGGAAAAACAATCACATCAATATATGTACTTCTATGTAAGGTTTATTTTTAACATAACATTTTTCATTGATTTCTCTTTTGTCTGAATAGCCCTGAGTAGCTCTAAGTCTGAGGTCCTTTGCTGCTAGTCACATATACAGATGAAGGATGCTGCTCAGCCATCTGTTCCCTTTTTCACCTGAAACATATTGGTTTTGTTTCATGTTATGCCTTGCATTTCGTGGGGAGAGGGATCTACCTCTTTTGCACTCTGTCAAGCAAAAACTGTCTCAATTCAACATATGATGTTATCTCTTAATGACAAAATCATTTAAAAATTAAAAAATAAATAAATTAAAAAATGAAAGGGGAAAAAAAAAAGCTCCTAGCTGTGTGAATAAGCAGAAAGCCATGTCTGTTGTGAAAAAAAAAATGCTCTCCCTTTAACTGTGACTACTGATAGCTTTGTAGTGTATCATTATCAACAGCCAACATCTGTGCAGAACTGTCCTGTGTGACACTGGTGTTCCACATCTCACATGCAAGTAGCTCTTAAGAAGGGATGAAATGGGATCTGGGTCAGAAATCCCCTAGGGACAGTCTATAGGAAGAAAAATCTCTGTAGCCAGATTTCCCAATCATTGCCTGTAGGCAACTCAATTCCAAACAGAAAGATAAGAACCAAACCAAAACAGCAGAAACAAAAGGTATATAGTTTTCTGATTTCAGAAGTATTTCCGATCTGATCTCCCTTTACTTGTGCACATCAGCAGCTGGAAATCCATAGCTGTCAAATAAGCCTTCAAAATAATTATAAATATAGAAGTGTTTCCTGTTGGGGCAATTATATACATTGCATTGGGATTATTAAATATGATAAGCTACCTCCACAAGATTTTCATTTTTCTTTCAGAGCAAATACCCACAGTTAACATAGAGAAAGGGAATTAGGAGACAATATGGATGGACTTTCATGCCATCATTCACAAGACATCATTCTTGATGCTTGTGACCTGAAATGCTCCCTGGCTTTAGGGAACAGAAGAACCACCTACATCCAGCAGTATTCAGAGTTTTCACTTTTTTTTGTCTCATATACTTTGCCTAAGATTGCACATGTACCTCACTTGGTCTCCTAAACACTAGAGTAATTTTGTTATTGACAATTCTGGGCCCTAAGTTACCTTATGAGCCTTAACAAAAGTGCAGATAGAGTAGAAGGTGGGGGAGAAGTGCAGGTATTGCTCTGTGGTCCACTGAAAGAAGATCAACTTGGTGGATTATATGTCATCTGGTTCACTGGACTGCATGCTAACAAAGCCATGCTGGGGAAATTATTAGGGTTCCACGGACAGTAAGCTGTAACTGTGGGACTTGGCCTTTAGCACTGCAGTTTATGTGAAAGCCAGAGAGAAAAATACCTATACTTAAGATAATGCAAAAAAGGAGCCGTGTTTTTAGAACTGTACATTTCCCTTTATTAAGACATCACATTTTCAATCTCCTAATCAACACAATGTAAAGAGGCTTGAAATCATTTTATCCTACTAAGCCTAGTGCTCTGCTCAATTATCATCATAAAAAGGAATGGCTTTTGTTCTGCAGTTCCCTGCAATTGGTTTCCAATAATTACCTTTATGTCTTTTTAGCTATCTAGTTTACAGAAAAGATCATAGTGTATGTAAAGTTTACATTAAAAAAGTTCAATAACTTGTTCTCTGAAGATAACAATTTAGCCTTATGTTCACTGCATATATTATGGCTTTTGTGGCTTCTTTTCCTTTTGAATGACACGGTCAACGGTTCATCACATTTGCACCTCAGAGGCAATTGTTACCCACTCATGTGTGAAAATAGCAGTCTATTTAGATTAAATTGCTCCAGATCATCATGGATTGGTAAGGGACAAATCACAACATTTTGCTGAAAGAAGATTGTTGTTGCCTTCCACCTCGCACAGTCTGGGCAAAATTTTAAGCATTCCAGAAATGCATTCTTAAGAAGATGGAATTCAAAATGCATGCCATTCCTTCTGCTCAGGAAAGACATGTGTCCTTTAGAAAAAAGGAAGAAAGAAGTGACAACAAAGCATGTTAAATAGTTTATTGTGTCATCATTTAAGACATCCCACATGATAGGGAAAGTACAGGAATATAGGAAAGACTCCAGGAAAAACACATATCAGAACAAAAGGTGCAATTCTTGTTATGACTAGAATATCTACAACAGACATACAAACATTCATTAAACATTTTAAAATCAACAGATTGCTTAAAAACTTAATAATTAATTTACTTAATACATTTTGTTTAAAGCATTGAATGAGTATTTGAATTTTCAGATCAGAGTACAAAATATCCATGTTTGTTTTGATTCATTGCTTTAATCAGCTTGCAGATAACAGAGATGATAGTGAAAGTGAAGGTGATATGAACTAAATATAAAGACAAGTATAAATATAGAATATAGAAATGTGTAAATATATTTATAAATAAAATCATTTATATGGATAGTATAAATAGTACAAATAGAAACATATATCCAAAATAACATTTTTAATGTAATCCCATCTTGGACATAGAAAACATATTTCTTCAGGCAAATCTGTCTTTGAAGGCAGCTTTTTTTCATTATCTTTGCTGTAAATATAATAAATGTAAGATTAAAAGTGAGGAGCTACTACAGATATTGCATGACAATTTTTTTATTAACTTTATTTTTCCCTGCAGTAAAATAATAGATCTAGGGCAATATAAATGAAGAAAGAGATAAGCAAATCCTGTGAACTAACATGAAAACAGGAAGCTCTCAATTTGAGATTATTGAGGTATTCATGAAACACAAGTCATGAATATGTGAGGAAATGAGTAAAACTACTTTCACATAGTAATGTTAACTTTTATGTTCAAAACACAGTGAACAAAATGACAGTAAATTGATCATACCAAAAGAATAAAAACTGTTCAGTTCGTGTGTTTCAAAACTAGAGGCAAAATCCTGGAGCAGTGAAATCAGTGGCCTTTTTCTCCCTCTAGGAGTATGATCCAAACTTCTTTTTAACCACACAGTAGTTGGAGGAGTTCCAGTATTGGAATTCTTCTTGATGACAAGTTTTGTTTAGGTAATTGTTTCAAAACACTTGCAAAATACCAAGTTTAGTTAATTATTATCTGCTGTCATAGGAATGTTGCATTGAAAAAAGTTCACTGTAACGATAATTCACTATTTTGATATGTCTTGTTACTATATATGTGTGCACACCACTGACAAACAAGCATTGACAGCAGGTACAGGTCTGCATGTGCACACCTATGAGCACACAGACACACAGGGAAAAGGTAAAAATGTCAGTTTAGCAAAGATGCTTTAGCAGAGCTGGAGAAGGTCTGGAAACACTGTGTTTGAGGCTATACCAGCTCAGTGGCAAGCTGGACCTGACTTTTTTAGAGGATTTCTGGGGCACACCAGCTCAGCACACTTAATAAAGCTTCAAAGGGTACTGCATGCTATATTGCTGGGTAATGTTGATGACTTTGTCTGGACAATATACACAGACAAGGTTTCTCAGTTACAGCTCCACAATTGTGAGCTGGTTCCCGGGGATGCTGCACCCTGCTTAGGGGCATGCCCTTTTCCAAGTCTGCCTCATTGCCAGCAGCATCCCTTGTCCTCTGCCTTTGACCTCTGGGAGCAGAGCAGTCCAGTCCTATTTTCTGCAGGGAGGAACTTCAGGGCAGAAAGGGATTCCCTGCAGTTCTCCCTCTCTAAAGCATTCCCACAGAAAGCAGACACGATTTGGCTATCTGTTTCCATGACACAAGAAGAAGAAAAATACTGTATAAATATGTAAAGGTTTCTTTATCTTGTGGAGTGTAACTTTATACTATATGAGGGACAGAGAGAGCTTTCAGAAAAGAGATGAAATGGGGAAACTTGCTAAGCAGTCTGTGGACAGCTAGACATTCTTTGGTGTTCAGAATACTTATTTTTAAATAACATTACTTTTGGGGTGTATTCCAAGGAGCTCTCTACTTGAACATGTACAGAAATTTGCTTCACTTAAAAATCACAACTAGAGTTCCTTCTAAAAATGAAGTGAATTTTGCCTTTCATATATAAGTAGAAAAGAACAGAAATTAATTTACAAAAATAAATATTACCCAGATATTTATGTAACTGTGACAAATAAATTACTGTTTAAGAATGCTGAGCAAGATACATTCATCTTAAGAACCTTGACAAACAAACATACAAAAAAGGATCTTCATTTATTTCATGTAAGGATTTTGTGATTGCAACTTAACAAATATTTTAAAACAAGCAAACAAATAAAAGCAACCAACAAACCCTTCTCTCTTCATCTGAATGCTTACAGGAGTGAGGCACTGACGTATTTCAGCATTTTCTTCCAGATATGCAGGTGTGTTTTTGAGTTCTTTGCCTAATGTATGCCAAATTTCACCCTCCTATATGACCTAGCTGCAGACATATTTTTCTGGTTTTATACTTGCTGTTTTCTTATAACTTGCTGATATCAGAAATGCCAAAGCTTTAAGCCTAGTAGCCTAGTGGACCACTTAGTCTAGAGACTGGCTTTTGATTCCCATCTCGACTAACATCTGTGACTACACAAGGATGTGTTCCCTTAGCTAGAAAATAAAGCTAAACACAGCCAGGTGATGAAGATTCAAAATAAACAAAATTTGATGTTCCAGACAAATTAGAGATTTACAAATTGTATTTGCCTGTGATGCCCAATTTCTAATGATATTGAAAATCATAATCATGATATATTCCCCAAAAAGATTTGGTTTTCTTTCATATACAGACAGTGTTCAAGAAGAATAAGAGAAAACAAACAAAGAAAAAACCCCTCACAAACTGTGAAATTGTATTAACTTTCTACAGTTTTCTATTAGAACAATCAATGTATCTAGACAAAAAAGAAGATGTTCACATCAGTAGCATTCCTTGGTAAATCTCTTTTGTGGAATGAGTATTTGAATAAGATTGCTATTACAGTGGCTGAAACTGCAAAAAACATAAGTTAATAAAATTATCATCTGGACACATCTGTGAACTTTCCTTACTTCTCAACTACATAACCTCCTTTCCTTTGGAGTTTTCCAAAATTTGCATTATTCTCCTTTGAAAAAGTTTGTCTCAGTACCTTCAGTCACATCCTCCCCAGACAATCCTGACTGTTTACGTGCAAAAAATATGGACAGGTCAATGTTATTTATGAACTGCAGAAGATCAGCAAATTGTTCTGCTTTTCATCTTTAACTATAACACTGACATATTAGGCCTGTGCTGTTACGGACACTAATATTTTGCATTCACTGTTTGAAAAAGAAGAAAGTGGTCCCTGTGCCTTACAGAATATACTCAGCACTAGTTTTAAACAGAGAAGGGGGAAGGACTTTTTTTGCAATTTACAAGTACTGTCATGGATTAGTCAGATACAGCTGAAATAAATACAGTGTTTTTACATTATATACATACACATATATTATATCTATGCATATTTTGACATTATACATTTTCATGTGCTGCCTATGCTGTCACACCCCAGGCAAAGCCCAGCCTGGCTCAGTGCAGGATGTCCTGCCCTTGGGGGAGAGGCTGAGCAGTTCTTGCCTCACCTCCTCCTAGCCTTATAATTATTTTAAACTATTCTTTTAGTTGGTTATGTTTAGTTATACACTGGTTGTCAGCTTATTTCTGCCTCTGTGACAGAAAGGCACAGTGGAGAACATTAGCTACAGAATCCTGGGCTAAACTAAATCAATCTTAATGTTGTCTGACACAGTGTTTAAGTGAGCCCGAATGTAGATTTTCCTGTTTCTGCTCAGGAGCTATGGAAACATCTGCAAAACAGCAAGGAGCTGCAATGACCAGCACAGCACTGCCAAAAACATATTTACCATTCAGCTTTGCTTATATGATATTGGTTTATGCTGTCTTTGAGATATAGACCTGGAAGACAGCCAAACCCTGATATCATATGTGGGCATTGTTGCCACAGTTGGTGACACTTTCTTCAAGATGACAGAGAAACTTTTCTGGGAAGTTAAACTTTATCAGCTTTTGACCAAGCTCTTCTCTTTGACCAAAGACAGGGATAAGAATATAACAAACCCTCCAGCTGTCTTTGTACATGTTGACTATAAGGTAATTAGCAATCTATTTATTTTACTATTTGGTAAGCTACTTCTTAGGGCTTTACCCCTGTTGCTAAAAATACAAATAGAAAAAGACACCTTCCTCTGCTTAAATCTGGCTCAGGGTTCAGCAAAAAACTTTACAGGGGCAGAGCAATGGAGAAATTTTGTATGAAAACTCACTATTTGAAGTCTACCCTAAAAAGATATTTAATATCAGTGGAACAGATGATGTACAGAGTTACAAACAGGGAATTGGGAAGTTGGTAAATCAATGGTGTCTGTTACTTTGTGGCATTGAGGTGACTTCTACATGGCATGTGGCTCTTCAAGAAAGTACTGCTTGAAAAGTGCAGATGATGTGGATGTCTCTTACAATTTCAACAAGAAAGATGGTTTCCTGAGGGAGTTCCAGGACAGATGGCATTTGCAAATAAAATGGCAGTGATGACAGAATTTGCCCAAGCAGATGTAAGCTGCTTCCAGGGAAACAAGAAGTTGTTGAATGAAGCAGGATCAACATCAACACCTATTAGAATGGCCCATCCGAAGAGATGCTCAGATAAACATTATGCTCCCCCCTGACAGCTAGCAGACAAAGGTGTTGTTAGTTTCTGCACTGGAAATCATTTTTTATCTAGGAGAGCACTCAATGAAGAGGAAGGAATGGAAGACACTTATGCAGCAGGAAGGAAACTGGTAGATGCAAAACGTCATCTGCTGCACGCAAGAGGGTAACACAGCTCCTATAAACTTCAGGGTCTTCATTACTGCTACTTTACTATGATAGTTAATGTTTGTAGAATAGGTCTGTCAAAGATCAATTCTTCTAAAGTATGAGGGAAATAGATTTATTAGAATATTTAGGCACTTTTGCTTTGGGTGCATAGGATAAACTGTGGAATCTGGAATATTTAGGCATGTTAGTGACAACTCTGCTATGCCTGTGAATGACAGAGATGGACAACTCCAGAGTATGCTTTGGACTAAAAGCTGCTCTAAATCCATATTATATAACTGAGTCACCATTAAATTATTTCCATAAGGATAAAATATTGTAATTGATATTTTAAACAAAATAGCAACTTAGTCTGCAGTTTAACAGATGTCTAAGTGGAACTAATAATTCTCATAGTTTTTAAGCTTGTCTTTTATTGTAAGGATTTTATCATTTTGTCTACTAATGAAAGATAGAGAAGCAAGGGATACAAATCATGGATTTCATCTGTTTGCTTAGTTCCAGATATCAGGGTGAGACAGGAGTCCAGAAATATGCAGAAATAGAGTATGATAGTGACTAGATGTATTTAGTAAGCATTTCAAAAACCACATTGAACGTTTTCATTATAAGGAAGTAGATGACAGTTATTTACATCTTGGTTAACACTGAGTCAAATTCTGGAAAGAATTTAACTCATAACCTTTTAGTTATGAGTTAAATAAAAAGTTATAGGATAAACCTGTATGTTAAATTCATTTATGAGTGAAATATTACAAAAGAATAGTACCCTGTTTCCAATGTATTATTCATTAAAGATGCCCTCCTGTCGAGTGCATTTGCTTATGTCTATGGGCTTTATACACAATAGGGTGAGAGCATTTTTCTCTTCTCTAGAAGGGCTGGAGTACTTCTATTGTATATCACAATTAGGTTTGACTGTCAACTGTGTTCTGATAACCTGAAGTGCCATCCATTGTGTAACATCGTGTTTAGTGCTCAACGACCTCAGTGTTTGTTGGAAGCTGATCATATTGGAGTGGCTTCAGAAGGAATCATATTTCATATGTACCTGTTTTGTATACTTTTTTCTTTGTTCCAACAGCAGAACAAAGACATAATAGATTGCTTCAATAGATCAAAGCATTTTTTGCATTCATCCACATACAGGATAAATGTGATGTAATGCTGCTAAGGTTAAAAGATGTGAACCTAGGCAGCATTTAATAGCAAACATATTAAAAGTAATTTCAGATACATGAAGAGCTCTTCTGGCTACTTAACTTGAAGGTTAATGAAGGGTGTTAAAAGTTTTGGACATCCTGTTCCATCATAAGCCAATTCTATCCACTTCCCAATATCATCACCATCATGCTTGCTGGTTCCATTATTCCTGTCACAAACACATGTAACATCACTGGCAGATACCAAACAACATGGAATGCATATGTTCTGGTAAATTAATCAGGGCCAATGCACAGACCAGCACACCAATATGTGGTCATTCATACTGTTAAGTTCTGAAATAATCTTGGACTCATCAACCATCACTCCCAGAGACTATGCCCAAGCACAGTTTGATGCTTAGCATAGGCAAGGGACTCCTCTTCACAAGCAATCTGGATGCAGTTACTGTGGTTTGGGACAAAAGAGTATTTATCTGTATAGAAATAAAATCTGCCAAGACAGCTGGCAGCAAGGACAAAGAATAGATTATGGTGCATTTTCTTTATTAGCAGAGGCATAGCCATGGATTCTAGACAATGAATAACACGCACTCTCCATGTAACTACATCTATTTGGATTCTGCATCCTTGCTTTTAGCTTTGGAGTGTGTCGAGCTATGCTTAACAATTCAGAAGCCGGTATGGTTTACACACTACTGCAGAAGGCTAAATATATTTATTTTTAACTAATTATTCATTAAGGCAATGTTTTATGATAATGTTTCTTTCATAAATTTGTTCTGTGGGAGTCATAAATGATTCTGTACAAATTAGGTCAAACTCTTCCTAATTCCCAGATGCATTTGAAGATGAATTGATGCAGGAGGCATGCTCCAGCCTGAGTGTTGCATGTCATTTGTTTCGTGACATTCAAGGCTGAAGCTAAATCCCTGAATGTCAGAGAGACATTCAAGATTCTGTGCAGTACTGTCTGCAGAGAGTGTTTGACCTTCACTATGGTACTTGCTGGGGGCATTCCAGTCTTCTGAATGCTCATAGGAGGCCACAGATACCTGTGGTCTGTTTTGGCAGAACATAAAACCTAATGCTGAGCAATTTTCCGTTCAGACAGAGCTTGCAGTGCCATTGAGCCATGCTTTTGCAGCACAAAATGCCAGGTGGCATTTAGGTTTCCAGACCTACCTTCATTTTCTGTGCTGTCAAAAGGTGAGACTCTACCTTAGCTAACAGTGGATTTTGGATTAGATGCAGTATAAGAAGTCTGAAGAGGGTTCAAACTCCCCAAAAAACCGATTCCTCATGTACTAAACTTGTAATTATGCCTATGTCCTTCTATTAAACCTGTGCTCATTAAATCCATCAGTACTACCTTACCAAAACTGCCAAGGCAGAAAAATTTCCTTATGCTTTTCAGCTACAGGCTGTTTATTTGATGGAACTAATTCTACCTTCTGCTCTGCTCAGTTTCTTATTTTAATTTCTATATTTTTTATGTTTTCTGGGACAGTATAAATTTTAAAGTTAAAAATTTTCTTGTAAGAACAGTGATACCATCTCAGGATTTGATGTTTCACAAAACTATGATAAGTTGTACTGGCTCAAATCCTTAGTCATATCTGAAGCTGGAAACCACCATCCAGAGGTACTAGGCTTCTCTTTTTTTTATGGATATATCAGTAATATTTTCCAGCAGGATACTAACTTTTAATAGCTTTTGGATACAGGTATAGATTCAGTTATGACAAAGTTTCATTAAAAAAATCAATCTCATTTTCCTTCTTAAAAAAGGAAAAAAAATCTTCATTTTTTAAAGTGAAGTATATAAATAATTACTTTAACAACAGAAGGGGGAAAATGGAATGATGAAATACTTGGCCTGATTCTTTGACTCAAATGTAAAGAGACTTGATCAATCTGTTTTCAAATCATCTTAACTTTTTGTATCACTCTCCTAAGAATCTATATCTATTGTTCAACAAAAATGGGAACTGAACGCAGAGTGATGCCATTTATGAATCTGCATATTTTGAAAGGCCAACCCACCTTAGAAAATCATCACTTACTTATCTCTGTCTGGCCACCCCAGTTTTAGAATAATGAAGGAAATGTGCCTATCCCTACTCTTAATATACTTCAAGCTAATTTCCAACTTGGAATATACTCCTACTTGAAAAACAAAACCAAACCATTCTTGAGTGCCTTTTGATAAAGCTTCTCTTTTATCCTGACCAGTAAAGGTTGTTTAAAAAATTCATTAGTTTCTTCAGTTTACCTTTTTTTGTAAAACAGAAAACTAATGTATAATTTGGGTTGCTGCAGTAGCTCAAGGAAAAATATCTCAATGGTCTCAGGTACCATATTACAGTATTTGCTGGAGTTCCACTTCACCTGCTCTGCCTCCATTTGCTCCAGGGAAAAGGATTAAACAATACAGTGCTGCTCCTTCTAAACACAACTTTGCCCTTGGAACAATTAGAGGATTGTGGTTTTATAGCACCATTTGCTAAGTGATATTTAGGTCTCTGCAGTCTTTTCTGGAAACCTAGTCAGAGATACATTGATGCCTGGTTTTCATAGATGACATACTGCTCTTCTTGAGTGATTACATCTGTGTAACCTTTCAAGGGCTTTCAAGCTAGAATGTAAATTAGTAGCACTTCTCAGAATACACCTAAATGTATTCCTTAAAAATAAAGCTTTTATATAATAACATGAAGAAATATGAATGTTGCTTTAATAAATGCTGCTGTAAGATTTTTACAGGAATCAGAGAAGCACTAAATGAAGTCTTGTGTGATACCTTCCTTGGAAAAGTTGATTTGCCTTTGAAGTGGCCTGTTTGGATAAATACACGCAAGGAGTGAGACATACAGGTTTTGAAAAGAGCCATACAAGCCATTTCTATGGCTTGATATTTTACTATATATGTATATATATATATATGCAAACTTATATTTACTATATATATAAGCTTGCTTTCTTAACAATGACGTGTAACTTCTAGCAACTTCTCTCCAAGGAACATTCCCCAGCATCCTCATTCCTACGTTCTTCACTGGGAGAATCATCAGAGAATGTCAGATTACCCTTTTCTACTGTTCAGTGGCAGCCCATTCAAATGTCCCATTAATAGGAAACAAAATGCTTGTTTAATTTTTTGTTTTCCTTCTCCATGATAGAAAGGAGGCACTTTTTGGCTAGAGAATGTGAATATATAACTCTCAAACGTATCATGAGCTGCCAGCAGGAAATTTATAACTCCTGTTTCCTTATCTGCAAATAGCATGCTCCCATTATGGAATAGGTCAAGCATTCTTTTTGCCTAAACCACATTAGACTTTGAGGGCTGTCCTGGGGCTTAAGAAGCTCTTGCTGCAGGACTAATGTAAGGTAGTGGAAAGTTCAAAATATTAAAAACTACAAAAGGAGGAAGAGACTTATGGACAAAATTTTCCTTCTGTCTAATCATCAATATACATCTGGAGAAATTCCACTGAAGCCAGAAAATTAGTCTGGAATTATACCAGAAGTACTGAAAGCAAAATAAAGCAAATCTGTTGGGCAAGAACAATGGGAGAGAAAATAAAATACTTAATTATAACTTAAGCATGATTGGAAGGAAAAGCTTCACAAGATAAAATGTCACAGAAGGAAAACAGAACTGTGTCACAGTTTGGATAAAATAACTATCAGTTAAATGATAAAGCTATCTATCATTAATGTGCAGCTCATATCTTAGTAGTTACAACACTTCAAAAGTTGAGACACCTCAGTTCAAATCTTCTACAGTTATCTGCTCAACAAACATGCTTATTTCAAACTTCACTGCATGCCGTGGAAACCTGTATTCAGAGGAATCTGAATCTCTCAGAGGAGCCTGACATTGCCAGGGGAACCTGACTCTCAGTGCTGTATGGGAAGACATTGCACCTCTGGAATCAGATCTCCTCTCTCATTGCACATGTTTAGAAAATTTGTACTATAAAGCATCTAATGTAATCACTAATAACACAGACTGACAAAGGTATTTAGCTGACTATCTCTTCCAGAAATTTGTATAAGTTAAGATACCAAAACCTGTGAGAAGTTTGGGTCCAAGTCCCTGACTGAGGAGTGTGATTACAGAGCTGCCTGAGCATTGTTTGTTTTATTTTTCACTGAACCGACAACAAAATCAACATCTTCAGTTTGTGTCCCAAATTACTAACTTAGCTTACTAATTAGTAACTTAGAGAATGACTGAGTAGTCAGGACAGTACAAAAAATAATTCTTCCCAGGGCTGTCAAAAGGTGTCTCTCACTTGTGCTATGTATCAGAAATTATATGAGAGTCAATGGAAAATTAAGCCATAAAAGCAATAAGACCTGAGGAGCTATTCAGATAAATACAAGAATTATTTCAGATGCCCTGAAGTATTTTGCCCTGCAGCTGCATCCAGCCCAGCTTCCAGCTGAAAGGTAAAGATCATCTGTAATGGCTCTGATTTATCAGTCAGACTTATGCACATATCCTGGATATTCTCTACCATTTGAAATGGCACAAGACAGTAATACATAAGCAAACAAATCTCACCTTAGTTGTTTATGCTCAGATGAGACTAATTGCTCTCTAATCTCCATTAATTGCATTGATTAAATCTTCACTGAATATAATGGAAGAGAAGATAATTTGCATGCTTCTAGATGACCACAGTGACATCTAGTTGAAAATATCCTAATTTAGGATCAGTGACTTATTGAGTCTGATGAAAATTAATTAATATTTGAGGAGCTTTGGTTGTCTTTAGGTGGAAAGGATCTGTACCTGCAAAGTACATCTATGAGTAGAAATATCTGATTAAAGTTGAAGGTCTGAACATTTTAAATTTTGCTAACCCAGAGATTAGGAAAGGAGGGTTCCATCACAACTCAATTCTAATAATGGCAAAAAGGTGTGGAGCAACACTCAAAAAATAGGATAAAAAAAGAGAAATGGAAGAAAAACTATTGTTGAGCAAAACCAAGATAGTAAGACCAATAAGTTCTTTGTGGGACCCTGAGCAAAGTTCAATTGCATCAATTCTTCATATCCTTTCTCACTTTTTCCACTTTGTCTTCATGAAAGACTAACTTCCTGAAGACAATAAATTAGGCCTCATCATGTTCCCATTAAAGTGAGTAGTAAAACTCCCATTAATTTTAGCAGGTCAAGGGACAACTTCAAGTGTGTTATTGAACAGATTGGTTTGTGGATATATTGCAAAATAAGTTTCATGAAATCACACCAAACAACTTTCTGCTATATTTACTCTCAGAAACTCAGAAACTCAGAAACTCAGCTGTTCCATATCATGTTTTGTTTTGTTTTCCTGCAGAATTAATCAAATTGTTCTCTTTTTTTCTTTTTTTCTCCTGAGTAGGTAAATCTTGAAGGAAAGTACTCTAAGATCTGTTTTTCATATGAACAACCATTTACTTACCTCATTAAAAATAGTCAGCCAACAGTCAGAAGTGCATCTTGAACAGATATTTAAGAAACAACCCACAAAATTGGATAATTTATTAAACTATTTGTTTTTTAAAAATGAATATAAATGTAGTAGCTGTTTGTAGCTTATTTATAATGAAGGGGGGGAAAAAAAAACATAGTGAGGGACGTAGTGGCTATTTTCTGTGATGAACAATTTGCTAGTTCCTCTGTGCTGGGTTTACACAGTGATTTTTTTTACTGTCTGCTAATAAATGCCCCAAAGTGTAGAAACAACAAATGTGCAGCAGTTGATACAGAGTTCCTTGCAGTGAGTCTTGTGTATCTACTATTGCCACAGCAGTTTGAAAAGACTATACTGCAAAGTTTTCATCATAGTTATGCTACATTCTTTTATTGTGTGAAAACTAATTATTTCAAAGCTTGTGCTGGGGACCTTCCAGAGCCAGGATGGATTTATTTCTCTCCCTTGTCTTCTGGAAAACTCGAGAAGGAACCTAGCTGAGAAGAGAAACTTCTGCTGGAGACAGGTAAAGCTACAAATGGGATGCAATACTATTAAATGATCTGTTCTGTTCACACTTAGATCATCAGATCAGGAGTAATGAGCTACTTTTTGCCAGTTTGTAAATAAGAAGAGTGAATCTGAGTTGAGGTGAAGAATTAGTTACCTGCTAAGGTATATGTGACATGTCTATCTCCTCAAAGATTAGCTTAACTAATCCCTTTCCATAGTAGAAAGGTACTGCTAATGAATGTGACCTTATCATCCTCCTGAGAAGTTCATACTGCTCTATGGCAAGACTTATACTTACTAAATATCTTGTGGACATTTTTTGTCTGGGGATGTAACCATGTGACACGGGTGTTCTGTGCATCCTTCTGAACCAGATGGACCTAATGACCCATATGGCCTATTATTAATAATCAGGCTTTTTCATGCTGTAAACATAACCTTTGATGACATATAAAACTTCATCAAGTGAAGACATGAGGAAATAGCTGGGAATTCACCCAGTAAATTTGATTTATTTTTTCACACAATCTGCATGTCTTTGCTTAAGCTACACATAGGAGAATTGCTGTTTGAACTCTGTTTTTCCTTTGTGTAACTGACCATGATACCCTTACAAAACAGAAGTAGACAAGTGAGTGGGCAAGGACACCAACAACTCAAAACTACACTGTATTGTGTAAGCTTGGTATTTTAACTGTTTTTTTTTTTTCCCTCAACCTAAAAACTCTACTGCAGTGATTGGAATACCTGCCACAATATCTTCTATTTCTGAATTTCCTCAGGCGTATAACTGCAATCACTCTATATCTTTTATATACATTCAAACATTACTCTCCCTGGAGATTCCTGGGGGAAATATTCTTTTCACTTTTTACTTCAATCAAAATCATCAGCCATGGCATATCGATTACAGACATAAAAATATAACTCTCAGCAAACTTAACTAAGCAGCAAAAAAAAAAAGGTGAGATTCATAGGGAACTGCTGGTGTGCAGCATTTACTGCTTCATGGGAAGTTCTCAGGAGAAGCAGACTAAAGTTTTATGATGAAAGCCCTAGAGTTTACTTTGGACTGTATAGCAAGAAAGATTCCCCACAGAAAAGTAAGGAAATGTATAAAGTAAATGAAATATTAAATACTTAATAAAGAATTATCAAAGCACTGTAAATTAGCAATTTGAAAACAAGCTTAAAAATATATGATTCACAGGTTGGCCAATGGATACATTTAAACATGTGGCTGTGCTTTTATATACATCCTTAATTAGAGTGAATTTTTTAACTTTATTTCTTCATAGCTAGCACTGAGAAATAATGTGATTGACACAGAAACATTATTTGTCAAATGCTGTAGAACATTTCAAGCTAACATCTAATCATCTTCCCTGGTCAGAAACGTGCTGTCACAGCATCATCTGGCTAATAATTAGAAAGATATCAAACAACGAAATTCCAGTTCCTCAGAACAGGCTTTAATTGGTTTTAAATATTCATATGTGAATATGGCTTTCTTCATCTTTATTCCTTGGACTTAACAGTTAAACTATACCCAATCCAGTCTAAAATTTCAAAGCTTGCATTTTCATAACCACTTATTAGCTTCTCCATGAACTTTATGGCCAGCACTTGAATTTTGGGTAGCTTTAACAATACCTGTTTTTTCTGTTTGATTTGTTTTGTTGTTGGTGGTGTTCTTTATTTTTTTTTTTAAATTATAATTAATTAGCATTTTCCCTTTCCAATGAAGAAAGAATCTGGAGAATCTATGATGGATGGAAGCTATCATGACATTGACAGTGGCAAGAGAAAAGAATGTTAAGGGACAAACACATGTCATTTTCCCTTCAGGAAAAAGCTTCTGATTCTTGCCTGAGCTACCCAGATCTAGGGATCTTCACACTGCTCTGTCTGAGCTTTGCTAGTTAATAATTTGCTTACATAATCATTTGAGACGATGATATTTTGGCACTTGTAGACAAGTCACTCAGCAAAGGCCTTTGGCACTCATACATTAAATCCTGGTCTTGAATTATATTTTCTTCAGAAATACCAAGGAATGGATCTAGGTCTTGAACTTGTGCAAGGAATGGTTTCTGGAAAGCACCTGATCCAGCACAGTGGTTCATGCAGGTGACTCTCCTGATACCAGTATAACTTTGACATGAAACCACTCCTCTGCTGAGGAGGTCAAGTAAACTTTACACGATAAATAGGACAATTGTCAAGAAATTTCTCGAAGGGAAGAAAATCTACCTTTGTAACCCTGTCCCTCTGAGAGCAACCACAAAACAATGTAATGTGGCCCACAGTTATGTTTAATAAGCAAAATTTTAAAATAATACAACAAGGCATGGAGAAAAAATGAAGCAGCTATGTAAGAATTTCAGAATTCTGATTACAGAATTCTGTGACACTGGAACTGCTAAAATTCAAAGCACATCAGAAACATAAGGTACTAAGTCTTGTAACTTGTTACACATTTATAAAGTTATACCTTATAAATGCCATGTAGATTTTGGCACAAATAGACAAAATTGACTAAGAGGAACAGTTTAAGAATATTTTATTGGGTAGCAAGTTTGAACATTTTTTTAAGTTATACATTGACTTCATATTTTCTTTCCCCTCCTCTTCAGCTGGCAAGTTATGAGTTATAACCTTTCCACTTCTAGCCATGTGAATTATTTTTCATGATTGATTGGTGTAATTAGTCTGTCTTGTGCAGCAGTGGCAGTTCCTTGTGCTGCAAAGCAGGAGGGACCTCAGTGTTGAACTCTCACAACCTGGGATAGCCAACAATGGACCTGCCATGGAGAAGCTGGGTCTGACCTCTGAAGAAGGTGATGGACATGTCATTCAAAGAGCAGACCTGCTGTCTGTGAGCAGAAAGCAGCTGCTCATGTGCTTCCTATAGCTGGATCAAACTGATAGTTGCATAAGGAAATGAGATGTTTTGTGAAGATGGAGGTAGGTTACTTGGAACAGACTGGAGGAGAAGATAACTCTTCATTTAGTTAAAAACTCATGTCTTCCCTATTGCATTACTGCATAGAAAAATCTACAGATTAAAACATATTTTAAAATAATATAGCTTTAATTTACTAACATTTAGCCCAATGGCACTACCTTGTCTCATTCTCCAACACTTCCAACAGATCCTTAAGATCAGGATGTATTCTGGTTAAGACCTCTCATGAGATAACTGAGTAGCAAAAGGGTTCTTTATATAAAAGGTTCAAAAATTGTAGCCAAAATCACGATTAAGCTACCTGAATAAAATATTTGACTGTGTATCTGTATATTTTATATGCTTGTACATAGATATATAAAAGTTAGCTCTAAAAAATCTATATTAGAAATTAAACCTCTGTATTGGTAACTCTTCCTGCATGATCTACTTGACCATTCCTGTTCAGTATCAGTCATCATCCTGTTATGTACATTTTTCCTTTCTTCTCTGGTATACATTACAATATTAATCTATATAAAAAGATGAGAACACATTCTTATATGGCCTGAGAAACCAAAATAATTCTAAATAAATAATACTCCTATATCTATGTATAAATCTATGTATGTATAGTGTTACCTTGAGAAAAACCCCAACATCATAACCTCTGGTAATTTTCTTTTGTGTGTCATTTAGATGCATAATTGACTGGTTTTTAATTTCACTGGTCTTAATTGTTGTGATGAAAAGCCATTACACAGGCAAATCAGAAAAGGTTGGGTGGTTCTGAACTGCAGGTAGACTGCAGTCTTTGATGCATCAACCCAATTAAAAATACAATCAAGTTGGAAAACTGGAGGTTAAAACAGAAGCAGGACGAGTGGACCTGAGTCTCGGAAACTAAATTGTCTGTCTGGAAAAGAGTCACTGGACATATCTGAAGAATCTGATGAAATTCCTTTTAAAATTGCACAAATTGAAAGCAGATTAGAGTTATTAAGGACCAAGACATTAAATAATTTTGGCTGATAAAATCTCAGAGAGAAAAAATTATTCCTTTTTGTGCAGATAACAGCAAACTCCCTCCCTAAAATCCATGCTAAAAATTTCCATATCACAGCTGCCCAGAGTGCATAACAAGGAGAATATTAGTAATGTCCAGATGCACATAAATCTACAGGGATGCCTCTTGCCAACAGCAAAATGAAAGGGATGACAGTGTCAATCACATCCAATAGACTATGTTAATGCTTTTCAAACAGTTCTTTCACACTTGAAAATAGTGCTCATTAATAATGTATGGTCCAGTATGAAGGAGAAAGAATGTTGCCTCCAAAACTGATAGAATTCATTGTTCATCTCTATACTAGTGTGAACAATAAAGCCCCATTTCTGAAGGACAATTTTTCTTTTGTCTTTAGGCCTGTGCTGAAATTATTTCAAACCTATTATACTAATTGGTCCCTTTAGTTTTGGAGTGTGTGCTGCAAATGTTGCACTTTAAGAGCCTTCTCTCCCCCACTGCATCCATCCCTCCTTCCTGCCCTGACTGGCATTTCTAGAGTGTATGAGTAACTTATGAAGCTTTTCAGAATTGCTGGGTGGGTGACAGTGCAGAGTTTTTTTTCTCTGCTCCTCCGCTCTGTTGTTCAAGCAGCTGTCAGGAAGGTGGGCCTGTGGGTTTGGAGATATATTTTGAGACTAACAGATTGTAAGCTCACATATGAGAACAGAAGAAATACTTGGAATCTGAAAAGGTTATCCACTCCTTGGAGACTAATCTCCTAATATACTATTTTAGTCAGAAAGCACCTCAATTGCTTCTCAAACAAGCCCATTATTTTTGCCTCACAAAACATTCAGTGATGTTTATAACTGCCTGCTTATAGAAAAAGGTCCTTTTATACCTGTGTGAATTCAATTTTTATTTACTTACTGTTCCTTGCCTTTGTTCTAGCATCTAAAGTGACAGCCTGTGTTTGAAACAGTGACTTGTAATGTTGCAGAAGACAACTAAACCAGCAAGAGATAAATAAGCACACTTTTCTCCCTTGCCTTTAGAGGAGAAACAGTCAGAATATGGTAGACTATCAAAATCTTTAGCTTTTTGGGCTGCTCACCACAAGGAGTCCTGTCAGTTTTGCACTCTTTTCTCACTTTCTAGAGTCACTTTTTTTCTTCTTTTCTTTTCCACACACTGACATATACAAATATGCATGACACCAAGGGTCTCAAACAACCTGACGGTCCCACCAACTTCTGCCTGCACACTGAGAACAACAGCAGGAGTTCAGGTTTCACAGCCCTTTGATCTTTCCAGTCAATGTATATTTTGGACTTTGGATTTCTTTAGAACCATTGGAGAAGAAATGTTGGCAGATGTTGTGGCCTGGTAGCCCCCAAACTCACAGTCTGTTTTCATTATATAAAGCACAGAATTTATATTCTTATCCCTTTCTGACATCTCTTGTATCTCATCTTAATCTGTGAGAAATCATAGGTCCTACTCTTCCTTTGGCTCAGTCAATATCTATTGCTAAGTCAAGTACTGTTTATTTTGAACAATGTTATATTAATCTGTTTATTTTCCATATGTTTATGGGTTTTTATGAGGTCCACTGCATGAAGTCTCAGGTCAGGGACAGCTCCAATGTATGTTTTAAAAATTTCTCCCTTACAAGTGTTCTTTTATGTCCTTTTTAATCTTTGTTTGCCTACCTAATTTTTGTTACCAGTACTTAAAGTATTGGAATATTTTGAGATTATAAACCTAGAAAATAGACTAGTTAAGGTTAAATGAAAATTAATTTAGAAGATTCCAGTAAGAAAGTAAACCCTTCAGAAAGTAAGCTCTTCAGAAAGCAGTTACTGAAAAAAGACTTTCAAACATAAGAAAATCTTACAATACCTGGAATTTTTGGAAGTTATGCACTATCATGGTCTCTTGGCTTCAGAGAAGTCAGGAAAAACATGAACCCACATTACAAAATAGCACAGAAGACACTGCAGTAAGTAACGTATGTATGCACAAGTAGTCAACATTTGAAAATAATTGAAAAGTATTCTTGCTCCCTAAAAGACTCTGTGTAACTAATTTAAAATTACTGGAAATGATACTTTAACTTCTGAATCTATTTACTTACTATTTACTTAATCATCAGTTTCATGGAAGCAAAATGAGAAAGCAAAAAAACACGTAACAGGCAGAGAGCAAATCTGACCCAAATGGCATCATAAGAAAAGCATACAGAGTGTGCAGGACAAAAGTAATTTACTAGATAACATCTGGTGCCAGTTATGGACTGTCTTCCTGGGAATGCTGATGTAGAGAAGTGAGAAATAATGGAAGCCAAGAAGATTGCAGAACATCTCATTTATGGCTGATATATGGTCAGGACTTCACTTGTAATTTGAGCTGAACAAGACTATTTTCTGCTTATGATTTTATAGTTTTTCTCTTTTCTACTTCTCTTATGTCTACAGAAGAGCATTTTATCTGATAGAGAAGGACAAAGATTCACTTGTTTGGAAGTCTGCTGGTCAAGAGAGAGACTTTAAAAGAGCATAATAAATGCATTTTGCATCTCAATGTTGTTAAAGGCTGTGCAAAGCCATACCAAGTATTTTGATTCCTAAGGCATCTGTACCTCACCTGCACCCTTCACCATCACTGCTACCTGCCATTTCTTCACACTTTCCTTACCAATGACTCTCTAGGCAACCTCTAGCTGTGACAGACTTCCATCACTCATTCCTGTGAAACAGCAGTGTTTAATAGGTCATATTTACCCTCTTTTGGAGTCTGCACTCAAAAAAAGCTAGAAGTGCTACACCCTGTGTGCTACAGCTGCAAAGTCAGAGTAGTTCACCTTCAATGAAAGACATTAAAAGAGAGATGGAGACTGTAACACTCCTTTTTCTTTTTCTTCAGCACATGTTGTGAATTTTGTTGAAGTCAAAGCATTTCACAGTGAGTTGAGCTGCAGCTGCGATGTGTCAACAAGATCTGTCTTCTCATATATTCTACAGCCAAGCAGTAGGTGTGTGACAAAGTTTTTGGTTCAAAAACATGCATGCCACATGCCACAAATTAGCTTAGCCATCTCTGACAGTTTATATAAACATTTTCCTTCTTCTCAAGCAATGTCACACATGGCATTCATAATCTGTTAGAAGACAAACTGTGCCCATTTTTGTCACCCTCTGAATCTGCAAACTTCCAAGGAGAAACAAATGCAATTTGTTTGTTTGTTGGGGAGGAAAATTGCTGGAATTTTTCCTGGTTTGATTACTTTGCATAGAACTATTCAGCTTTGGAAACACAGTCCAAGAGCTAGATTGAGCTCAACATGACAGGAGTAGAAGAAATGGCCAGATTCTGTATGGGTGACTCAAAGAGACATGTTCTGCTTACATTCTTTGATACTATGTGGGGGGAGTGGGGATGGGAGGGAAGAGGCAGAAGGTAATAAAATACTGCAGTCCTTGTAAAGTCTGTTGTGGTCAGAGAATAAAGGTAGGACTGGTACAAAAGGTCTGCTGACTCCCCTTTTTTGTCTGCCTTCTCTCTGTCCAGTTAGCAGAGTGGACTCATTCAGACAGCAGTAGCAGTGCCCTGTAGCAGACCTGATCCAGGTCCCAGGTGCATCTTCCTGCACCAGTCAGATAGAAAGGGTGTTAGGGAAGACTTTTCTCACACCACAGGATCAATGTTAGCACAGTGACACAGTAGGGAATGGTACCCTTTGTAGAGGACAATGCAATGTATAATGTTCCTGAAATGAAAGTCATCAAAAGCTGTAAAACATCAAAAGTTAGCACTTGAAGCATTCTTTATAGCATGAGTTCAAATTTATCTTAAAAGAAATAAAATGAGTGCAAAGATTTCAGGATGTGAAAAGGATTTTTGTTCTTACTTTCAACTTTGCAAATGATCCTACAAATCAAATTCTTGCTAGACCAGGAAAGTATGGAAACAAATAAAACACAAGTATTTTCTAATATTTCTGATAATGAGTATTTTATGGAGTCTTTTATATTTGATATTCTCTTTGAAAGTACTTCACTACATTTTTATGTGTTAAATGCTTATTTTATTACTGAAAAGAACAGTTACATGAAACTGAAAAAAGGATTCATAAAATATCATTAAATACCATTCGAATTGGCAACAGTGTGTCACTTGGAAAATCAAGCAAAACTAAATCAATTTTAGCAACATTTCTATTAGAATTAAGCAGAAAGACACTGGAATAAGAAAATGCTTTGCATGCCAGCTAGACAGTGTAGCAAAATCTGACACTGGAACATAGACAATGATGAAAAGATGGAGTACAGAGTAGACATGTTTAGAATAGATACTCCACATACCACAGCAAAGATTCAGTCTTTATCTTCTCATTTTATTGGAATCATATGAACTAATTACAGTGCAATGTTTAGTTTTCTGAAGTTATTTACCTTCTCAGTCTAGTATTGGTAGCATATTTTTGATCATGTATGACCTGTATGTATGATGTTCTTTCTAGACTCCACAGCTACTTGTATAAGGAAAAAAATAGGTGGTAAGGTAGTAAATCCTTTTGCTAAAGAGGCATTCCTACAGTCTGTTTGCCTGCCCCTCAAACAGTGGAGTGAAATGTAGTTTTTCTGTATCTGAACAAATTTAAATTTATCTGTATAGCTTTCTATATAACCTTGGGTCTTAATGGAAATCAACATTTTTATACTAATGCTAACTCTCTAAGCTGACTTTTTTACCTTGTATAAGTTTCCACCATTCTACTTCATATAAGTCAGGATGAGTTTTAAGCTAAGGAGGCAAATTTATTTTTAAAGAAGATTGTTACCATGGGGGATGCATTTCTAAAAAACTCAGAACTATATTGATATAAGGAATAAAACTTTATGTGTTAACAAAGCCTCCAGCAACAAAACACGAGCTCCCATATCAGAGGTAAGGAATTGGAACAGAGCACTTCAATGTAAAGGGCATTTGAATTAAAAGACTTTGAGCTCATAAGGACAAGCTATGAGCCATGACTAGGTGTCAAGCTTCTTCTGGGCAATAATTAATAGAAATGGAAACAGAAAAGCAAGAACAGCTGTAGAAAGAAAGCATGGCTTGCATACAATCACCTGCTTATTGAGGTGTATGGATGTGCCTTTTTATGAAGTCCTTGTGGGAAATAGAAGGGAATGAGCAGGAGCAGCAAGCAGTGGGCAGCTTGAAACTATTGTCAAAAACAACACCACCTACAGCATGGCAAAACTTCAGACTAGGCATGTATATTTGGGCAATAGTGTTACATGCTTCTAAAGACAGGCCATTTAAATAGAATAAGACTGAAAAAGGCAGAGCTTCAGAGAGACAGAAGCCTGATGGAAATGTTTACAATGTGCAAAATGTGGTCATTCTGGAGAACAGACAAATATTCCTTCCCTTATTCACATCTAAAACAAAATGAAGGATGGAAAGCTACAGGGACTGTAGAATTGCTGCTTCATACAGTCAATTATCCATGACAGGAAGAAAAATAATAAGAAAAGGTGGACCACTGTTGTAGAAAATACTACTACCTAAAGATATTAAGGTATCACACAGAAATAAACCAGGACAAAGAATCACCAAAACAAAATGTCCTTATGTCAATTGATCAGAGAAGAAATACAGGAAAAAGAGTATTCTCTTTATAAGTAGGGTTATGTACAACCATGCACATGTTTCTAATATGATGATTAGAGATTGAACATAAAGTCAGCAAAACTGTTAAAAAGTTCTGGGTCAGTATTTCAAGTTGTTTCTTATGAAACTAAAACAATTTTTTAAACATGACTTATGAAATTTGGAATTGTCATGACTTCCTTTACAAGAAACAGAAAAAAAGTTATTGTGCAAACCATACTGGTTTAAGTATCAAAATGGCACATCAAATTACAAGGAAGATGGAACAAACTTGAAAACACAATATTTTCTTTGTAGATGCTTCACAAATATGGCATGGATTCAAATTCACTAAATGTTTTCTTAATGCAGTATATTAATGCATTTTATTACATTTCTTTGTCTCACTCTCACTCTCAGGAAGTCCCTATCTCACAGCTAAAAATGCACAAACACATACACAAAGACTCTACCTCTCTGTATACTGGAATAGCTATGGCATTTTCTTTTTCAAAGAGCAACCAATATTTGCTCGCATTAGCCAGAACATTATACACTGAAGAGCAATAAGTCACAGTGCTCTGTTTGAATACACATGTAGAATTTATGGCCCAACCAATGAAATTTTTTATCTGAGAAAATTACAAAATGAATACATAACAGAAAATCCATTATGCAAAGAAAACAGTAGCCAAAATAGGGTACTAGTCCAAACTTCATCTTTATTTACTCAATATGTTTAATGTTTAGGCAGTTTTCTAAATTTACAAGTGTTTGCATAAATGGTCTTTTTCAATTACTGACCTGTAATTTACTACAGTTATTTGCTTTTTGTCACCAGCATTAGATATTCTTCTTAACAGATTGGTTTATGTTCACATATAATATAGACATTTCAGCTTGAATAAATCCCAGATGCCTGACCCTGGATATAGCCAATAAACAAGGTCTCAAAATCTGTTTTAATGCAATAAGTATGGATTTTTTATGTGCTAAACAATCTTAGAACATAATCCCTTCAGTGTCTGATTAATCAATAATATAAACATTAGCTGCTACCTCTTGTCTCATAGCATTATAGCAAAACTAGACTTTCAGTTTAAGAATCAGGGTCTACCTCTCTGAAACTCTTTGATTAATGTAAGCTCATAGACAGGAAATTATAAATACTATTAGAAATATATATATATGCATTTAATCAGTGAGGCACAAAGAGGCAATGACTAGTAAGGAAACTCTGCAAAAATTATTATTAGAATTCAGTGATGTGATTATAAATATGACTGTGTAATGCATGTAGGAGAAAGGAAAACAAATGTAAAAGAAAAAGCTTTACCAGAAATTATGCATGTTGAATATTTGCCCAGATTCTGCCTCTCTATGTATTTATGGAGTTTCTCTTTCTGCAGTCTGGTGTCTATGGGAGAAACAGAAGTCAGAATGTGACCCTGCATAGCCAGAGCAACAGATCAAAATTGGCCAAGGGAATATTCCATACCACACAATGTCATGCTCACTGTACAGATGTATGTATTCTCTAATTTTTCTTCACTTTGATTTGGGAAGCAGATAAAAAATGAGATAACATTTTTCCCAGAAGGAGGCTTACATTTTTGTTTTTCATTTACATGACTTCATGAAACAACAGTACTTTGGTACTAAGGCAATCTATTCTGAGAGTCATCACCACTCACAGTGGTGTTCAGCAATAACAGGAGTGTAAAATTGCATTGAATATCTCCTGCTATTATTTCCACACAAGAGCTTTAGCTTTGCTACTGTAGTGTGGATGGTTCTTGTTAGAAGACAAAATGAATTCAGCACTTGGACTTTTTTTGAAGAAATACATTCTGGCAAATATCTGGAAGCATTCTAGGGAAAGAATGTCTCATGTCAAACATGTTGATTAGTTACATTCACACGCACAATGCTGTCAAAATCCAAGACAGCATTCCTCCCTGCCAAATTACCCAAACCTTCAATACATTGATGTCAAAATATTTTGCAATGAAAGTTTGAAATTTAAACTCTAATACAATTCTGGCTGTCCAGATGAATAGAATGAGGAAACACTTCCCTGTTATTTCTATGAACTTTTCTAGCTCATCTTATTTAGTAGTTTACTGCATATGTGTTACAAAGGCATATACTGCAACAATACATATGAACAAGCTGTTGGTCAGATGAGACACGTACAAAGTGTCAGCCAATAATAATTGAATATGAGAAATATATTTTAGATTCAAATACACATTGCATGTTTTCCTTAAGACTGAATAAGAAGAATAATTCTAACAATACTAGGATTGACAACAATATGTCCATTCAATTAAATTCTGGAGTGGGAACAGAAAATGTAAAGAAAATTAAAGTTCCAATCTCAATATAACTCTAAGTGGTATCAAAAATCTTATCTAGGAGAAAAAAAAACATTGGAAAGATAAGAAGACAAATTCAGCTATTATAAATCATGACCACTTTGCTGCCTTCAGTGATTTCTGCTGGCTGGGAAAAAGTTTCAAGGTCATTAGATGTATTCTGGTAAATTTTGAAAAGAAACTTCCCAGGGCCTTCAAAGTAAGAAAGTAAGAAAGACCTCTTGTTACAAATGTTTTACAATTTCAAACTCTAGAGTCTGACCTGTCTCAACTGTAGCAATGTATTTGATACCTATATACCACAGAAAGCAGTCATATTCCCATCACAGTGCTATCTTCTGACTAGCTTAGTCCTAGGATGAAGTGCTGAAGGCCATCACAGCTTTCGGTGTTGTTAGGCAGGAATAAATTTTCATCTGGATTATTATCATATTTATGCTGAAATCAAGTGCCTTTCTTCATACCAGTCACAAAACAAAATATATAACAGTTTATCTGATGTTAGATATAATTTTACTGAAAGACAAGGGTAAAAAATCCTTTCACTGACAGGAGATATTTAGAAAATAATTTTTTCACCTAGTGCTTTAGATTACTAATATGCAATAACTTATGAAAAATGTTTAAAATAGTCTATAATAATTTGCAATAGGTTATAGTTAGTATAAGTCTAATCCTATAGTAACAAAATTAAAACTAAAGGAATAGTTTTCAAAACAAAATTAATACTGGTTACACTGAAACTGCTGGAAGAGGGAGGGGGAACCAGTACTTAAAGGAACTGTGAGAAGAGATCCTAGAGTTTTTTCTGCATCAGGACTTGAAGTCAGTGGAAAATGCCAAGCTTGAAATAATACAAAAATTAGAATACATTTATGGGCTTATTTCAAAATAAAGAAAATGCTTAGCTCAGAACCTATCTAAAATGTAACTCATAGTTACAGGATCCAGTAGCCTATAACTGAAATCCTGATCATATTTTTGAAAGATTTTGTTCCAATTTGGCCACTTGGTAAGTTGCCTGGAAATTGAGTTAAGAGAAATATTTTTAAAGAGAGAAAGAACATGTCTTTCATTAGAAACTAGAATTAAGGTTAAGTAAAGCTATAATGATAGATGGGATAATTTAAAGGCTACATGTATTTCCTTCTGAGGAGTCACTGGGAGAGATTCTGTTTAGCTGTATGGGGACAGATCACCAAAACCCTTCTTAATTTCCACCTAAAGCTACTCACTCTGTCTAGTTGAGCAGCAGCTGGACCCACCCAGCTGTATGAGTTGTCTCTCTGCTCACCCTGAGGATTTCCAAGGTCTCAGCTGCAGTCTTCCATGCATAGGTATGGTACCTGCTTTCAGGAATGCAAGTGCATATAATATATAAGATGGAAGAAAACAGACAGAATCCCAGGAGGAGACACCTGTATCTTTCCTACCTGTAGACCATCTGATCCTAATCTAGACTCCCTTTCACCTGACCCTGTGACTCATTTCTCAGGGCATGGCTGTTCAGAGCACTGGTGGCATTGGAGACCCCCAGAGCAGGGCCTGGAACTCAAACATGCTCTTTTCCCACATCCAGATGTTCTGACCACAGAGACATGACCTGTCCTCTGTGTCATCACAGGCAAGAAACTAGATATTAAGTGAAGAGACTCACATAATATTTCCAGTTAATTTTCTACCATCTGGAACAGATAGATAGGCATTTACTGTCTTTCTAGAGGCCAGCTGTCAAACTTTGAAGATAGCTATTTATTTTGGATTTAGTCAAATTAATTTTCTGCAAATGCAATGCAGTTTTTTTGAAAACAAGTGTGACAAATATCCTCTTGTAAAAATGTACTTTATTGGTTGGGTGGGATTTTTTGTTTGTTTGGGGTTTATCCAGCACATTATTGCCTGAAGCTGTAAAATCATTGGTCAATTTCAAATATTAGAATCAGTATCCTGGGTTTCTTCTTCTTCCCATTAGGGCACGCATTTGTTTCATGAGAACTAGATTATCTGGATACCAAGCTTCCATTTTTTATTGATCTGCAGTGCTTATAAAACAATTCTTTACTCCTGAATTGCAAAGGAACTAACTTTAATGGGAGACTAAACCTAATAAAACTTTACACAGTATAATAGCTCTCTGTTACTTTCAGCGTGGCTGTTTACACTGCCAGTATCTAAAGCAAACACTTCCTGACCCATTTTGGCTCCTTTTCAGCATTGTGTTATATTTAATGTAGCACTTATAGGCCACATCCATTTGGTGAAGCCAATTTTCCTCTGAAAATATGTTGGCTGTCAGGGAGCTACTTTTCAGGCCAGAAGTTTTGTAACTACAGCCCTGAAGGGGTAGATGTGGCTGGTTGTGGAGGTCCTTGTTCCTCAAAATGTTTCTTGTTCAAACTGTACATGTGCAATACCACAGCAGCAGTAGTGCACAATGAATGCATTGTGGTGAGTTCCAGAACCAAAACCACCTTCTGATCCTGCTAAAAGATTCATATACACCAAGAAAATTCATTTTTCTGCTGCTTAACCTCAGGGCAGGGTTTAGCCAATAGCCTAGTGACAAACCTACAGCCCCAAAACACTATTCAACATTAATAATGTAAGAATAATTCTACCTTTGATGTTGTGTGCTTTGCCTCTGTGCACCCCTGCCTTCATCCTCCTACTTAGCCCTTACCTCCCTTCTTCTTCATCTACCTGCTGTTTTCCTGACTCTGTCATGCCTGTTTGTTCATGTTGAACACCTATTCATTGTGTCTTTGAGTCATCTAAAGATCTCATAGACTCTCTTCCTTATAATTGATAGTTTCCACTACTATTCCTCATCTTTCACCAAACTTCAGTGGTGTTGCTTATGCTTAAATTTTCCACTTATTGCTACTTCAGGTTTTCCAACAGACTCAGGTATCTCTTTCTTTTCAGGTCTCAGGCTTTTTCATTACACTGAACACCAGATATGAAAACTTTCAGTCTAAATGATCTGGATATGGGTTACATTCCAGCAAAACTTTCAGGTAGCTTATTTGCTTTTGTCTTCAGTCTGTTACCAAGCTTCAATCTGTATGATCTTACACTCTTGGGTCATAAGTTAGTCAGCTTAAAGTGTTAAATCTCCTTAGAGGAGAATTAAAAAATGCCAGCTGAGTATATGTTTTCAGTTCATCAACATAAATAAAATATGAAATGTATAATGAACCCTGGGTGTGGGGGTTTTTATCCAGATGTTTTAAAAATCCTTAATGACAATCAAATACACTTTGTCACTGTGGAAAATAAAACCCCATTAAACTTGTTCAAACAGATAACAAAAACATTTGCATATCTAAAAATTAATACACTGCAATGTAAAAGTAGATTGAAAACCACAATATAAGGAGTTAACCTTTTTCTCCATCATTCTAGATTCAGATGTGAATTTCTAAGTTACATTTCAGTTGCCACATGATCGAGAAACTGGATATTTTGGGGAGGGGAACAAAGGAGAGAAACATGGAAAAATGTTTGTGTTCTCTTGGAGGACTTTACAGAGGAAAATATACATTCTAAATTAATTACATGTAAGCATTATCTGGTGCCAAAGTTATACATATTTACAGTACATCTTTTACAGCAATTCTTTCATGTCAGTGTTAGAAGTGTAATTTACATCCTAACAAGTGCATTAATCTCCCTTTGAACTTGGGGAAAGGTGTCCCTGTGTGCATGATATACTCCTGCACATGGAGCAGTTTATCCTTTTGCAATTGCCATTTTAATTTTGAAAAATAAAAAATAGTACTCAATTTAAATTTCTCCATCCATAAGCAAAGCAATAGATAATATAAAATGAAATGTGTTTTAGCACATTCATTTAGAATTTAGTAAATTCTATTGATGGAAGACTCCAGAATCTGGTTTAAGTATTTTAGTAATTTGTATACAAATTCAGAATAACATGTGAATTGCATTCTTTATAATAAAAGGAAAATAAAATATCTAAATGAACTGTTACAAAACATATAAATTTACATTTTTTTTCCTCATTAATTTAAACATATTGACTGGAGTATATCTAATGCAGATCTGCTTGGCTTCTCATCAAACTCTAGACCTGCAAATCTGGATTTCATTTGAAATCAAACCTGAAAGTCAGCTTTTCCTAAAATCTTACGGAAACAAAACTTCTACTGAAGACATCCTTCTTTTGATGAGACAAAAATTCAGTTAAAAAAAATACATAGAAAGTCCTAATTGTATGTTTCTGCAAAATACTTAAACCAACAGGGTTTATTTGTTTTTCCTATGCTGGTGAGAACTATGCTGGTAAGAAGGAGCACAGACAGGATACTTTGTGCAAATTCCTATTCTTATGACATTTGACAGACCTTCAGAGCTTCAAGTAATTCAGATAAATTTGGTTATGAATTTGAATCATGAGTTAAAAGCCTGTGAGCTTTGGAGTATGTATCTTAAACTGAAGGTCCAGCCCTCCCTGAGGTTTAATAGTGGATTTTCTCCTTTATTTATTAACTTTGTCTCTAGACAAAGTTTCTTTCTTTCTTCTTTCTTTTTTTGTTTTAATTGTTTGAGTTCAGGGATACAACTTTCATTGGACATATTCAAAAGATACTTCTTAGAGTTTATGCCATAAAAAACACAAAGTGGAATTCACAAAGAGCATGCATAGCTAATTTGTCCAGAGAATTTGCAAATTCCAACCTGTACAGATTAGCAAGGAACAGAGAAGCAAATTACAGAACACTTGTAATTGCCCATCTGTGTGTACCTGTCACTGCACATGCATAGTAGCTGATTCTGCAGGACATGCAGAAGGACATATGTATGCAGCTGCAATTAAGTCATCAGGCAAGAGACAGTAATACATTCACACAAATAATAATTTTCTTATAATTGCTTTATAAAGCTATCATCAATTGTTTGAAATCTGTCAGGATAAACACCTACTTCTTGGCATGTTGAAGAACATAGATGTAATTCTCTGAGCTGAAGTGCAGAGGAACAAATAATTACAAGTTTAGTATTATAAGAAAATGTAGCACTAGATGGAATAATGACAAATGATAAATAATTCATAAAAATTACAGGGTTTAGAGAGGATACAAGCCTGGGGTGCAGCCTAAAGGTACTGCCATAATGCTTGATACACCCTTTTTTCAGTCTCAGGCAACTTCAGTTTCTGAGCTAATACAGAGAATTCTGAATTCTGAATTTTAATTTCAAACCACAGGGCCTGTGTTACTGCTGCATCTGCCTGTGGAACATCATTTAAGACTGTGTCTTTCCACAGGGAGTTTAAATATTGGCTGTCACTCACAGTGATGCTGTCATTCCCTCTTCTTGCATGTGAGGCATAATTAGCAGTGCTTAGTAATCTGGATGTTCTGCTCTGGCAGTGTTCTGCTTTACAGCACAGTTTCCCTTTTACAGCTGACTGCAAAAGCAAAGAGGAATTTTCATTGTGCTTTCCTATCAGTGTGATATTCAGGCAATGACCATATGTACTGAATCTCCTTCCTCTGTCAAGAAACTGCAATGTCAGTTTATGAGATCACTGAAAATAATCATCATCATCATCATTAATTTCCTGTTGATTGACAGGCCAATTCCTTCTCAGAATAATATGCAAGGGCAATAATTAGTCAGTGCTAGCCACATGTCTACATAAATTGTGTTAGAGATGCTGAAGGTAGAAGTTAAGGTTGCATGACTTTAAAAGCTTGTGCTATATTTCATACAGTTAAATCAAATCATGACCAGTAGGACAGTCCAACCAAAGTTGGTTTGTATTTACAAAAGCTTTTTCTGAACTATGCTTCTTAAAATCATGTTGTTTTTGTGAAGGGTTTTTAGAAGAATGAAGTAAACCCTCTGTTGCCAAATTGGAAGAACTATCTTCTGATGGCACTTTAAAAAAAATAATCAAAACTTATTAATAGTGTAAAAATATTCCATTTCCACATTTTGTGTTGACTACTTCACACTTTCCTTTAGAACTGTTTCTTTGGAAATAAATCATATTTCAATGCATAGCTCAGAAAATACAATATGCCCAAAGCACATTCATATTATTTCTACCCCAGCAAGACTTTTTGATCAAATCAAAATTGATTGTTTTCTAATCAAAAATGTTAACCTTTTCAATTTTTGTTCCCATCTGCAATTAAAAAAAAAGAAAGGTATTAGGGAAATTGCAGTGCTTAGAAAGATTTAGTGTTTGTATTCACATGTAAAATTGATGCTTTACTAGAGGCAAGTTAATTGATTTTATGAGTATTTTCATAATTTACTGATACAAAGTTTCAGCTGCATATCCAGGAGGCTTTTAATATACACTGATGAGGAAATACAGAATAGCTTGTAGAAAACTGTTGAATATGTGAAAGTAGCAGAGTTCAATTTCAAAGTAGTCAAGTCCTGTTTACTGTGTCTCCCAAGTAAATCTCTGTACAGGAAATCATAAAGAGACCCTGTCTGCCACATTTTCCAGCCAGATGCCTCTGAGTGCCTGACTACCTCTGAGATGTCAGAGTATGACTTTTGTAAAGGGAATCACTTCTCAGCCTGTTTCTGTTAGGAAGTGAGCATTTCTATGGGCATGACCACATGAGTAATTTGAAGGTGAGAACTCAGATATTTTCACGAGCCTTTTCTTGTAGAAATCATCTTAGAATCACTGAAGCAAGCAGAGTTACATCCATTGGTACCAGAACAGAATATTCCCATAAAACTTTATTTTAAGACATAGATGGTGTTGAAATTTTTGGAAAATGTTTCTTGAGCTTCACACATTTCTGATTTTTCCCTGCTTCCAGTGACATCTTCTATTCCTTTACTGGGAATGAAGGATAATGCAATCATCCTAAAGCTCAGTACTGTGATGAGGAACTGCAAAGAGCTGCAGTAAAAAGTAAAATATATATACATACATGTACACATATATGCACCTGTGTACAATTTCTTACATAGAAAAATGTGTATATTATTTCTTAGGCAAAATAAAGCAATCTTACCTCATTTAAGAGGACGAATTTTTGCTCTGTGCTAGTCAGGACAATGTTCTTCACTTTCACTCATTTCAAATGTATCTGCAATATTATGCAAAATGTCTTCCATTTAATTTAGATGAGAGGTATTTTTAAACCACATTGTATAATGAAACTTTTTAGGGGAGGGGGAAAAAAAGTTTAGGTATCTATCCACTTTATAAACAAGTAACATTTATGATGGGAAATAAAATTCAGCCATCATTTCCTGATTTGCTCTTTCTCCTCAAAGTTTCCTTTAAGTTCACCTCTTTATTAGATATGACAAAAAAAGAGCCCAGTTTTTTTAACAGTTCAAGCATTTAACAGCCCTTCTGAAGATAATCAGCAATTGTGTCCCCCATGCTACACAACAAACTCTCTGAGGAGCTCAGAAAGTACATGCTATTGTTTCTATGTGGCTTTTTTAGACTGCTTCCTGGAGGAAATTCTCACTCCAATAAATTTCTTAATCACTTTGAAAAACATGTTTCATTTTGTTTTGCTTGGGATGTGTGGGATTGGTTTGGTTTCTTTTCCTTGAAAAAGGTGTTTGAAGTCCTTTCATTTACCCCTGGGCTCAATAGCCACCTTTAATTCTCATTTCTAATTCCTGAACACTCTTAATCAAGCTTTCAGTAGTTTTAATTACTGTTCAACATCTTATTTAGGATTAAAATTTTCTATGATTGTACAATGAATACAGATCATGAAATACTTATTGTATAATTGCAATTAAAAGAATAATCCCTTCAAGAAAGTTTAGAATGATTTAAACTACCCAGGATTTAAGAGAGCTAAGTGATTGGAAAGGAGATTTATGGCTTGGTCAAACATCCTGAAAGTTAAAACAGGTTCATAATCATTCTTAGGAAAAGAAAATTTCTATGATGGACTGAAGGTGGAATCTGTCAGGCTTGATAGACTATCTCAGATTGTGGCCAGTTCAAAGAGTTTCAGAAAAAAAAGGTTTAACAACCTTACAGCAAGAGAGTGTAGAAAAATCTACATTTATAGATAGGTCTCTACCCATCTTTGGTATTAGAGAAACCTTAAATCTTGAAGCCCGAAGGCAAATATCTCTGTAGTAAAATGGTTGTTTAGAAAAAAACTATGTACTCTTGATACCATTTGAAAACCCAGCTTTTTTGGTTAAGATTATTGCTTCAGAAACAACAATCTCCAGAAGACTAAGAGATTTTCAGGAAGAGCAGGATAACTAGGCAGAAATTAAAATTTTAAATGCATGATAAAATCAACAGTGATGAAAAATATGCACAAAAATGCAGTATCTCCAAATCTTTTTTTCACCACTATAACCAGAATGTCACTTTATGAGGCTCATTAGGTACCTTATCATTAGATGTACAAAAGCAAATATCTCACCTATCCAATAATATCCCTGCATGTATTTTAACCTTATACTAAGTTCATTATCCCATGAGTTACTGTAAAGATGTTTACAAATAAGCAACTAGGTAAAACAGCCAAGAAGGGAAAAAAGATTAATTCAAAAGCAGCATGTGTTGAGCTCATGTTCCTCTCAGGAAGCAAATATGGTTTTATTTCCTATTAACAAGGCTTAAGAGACACAAATCACCCTGTACATAAGGAGCATTTGGTGAGCTTTAATGAAAAAAATTCCTGCTGCAGACTTGTTAGTAGGATTAATGGTAGTCAAGACACTAAAGAAGGACAAGATGGTTAAACATAGCACTGGTCCATTGCTGCTGTCCAGGTATCTTCCATCTGGGCAGCTTACATTCACACTTCTTTCACTACAGGTCCCTGTGGGCCTGTTGTAGCACGTGCTGCTTTTGCATGGACATTTCCTTGCTGTTTTCCATGCAATATTTTCCTTGTGTTCCAGGAATATAGATGTTTTTGGAAGAGATGCAATGTTTCAGACTACATCAGCTCAGCTGCTTTCACCTGCAACATACTTTTCACATCTCAGCCCCTTTCCTAGCCCTTCCTTTCCTACTCTGAGCAGTAGCATGCATTTGAAATTTCTGTGTTATCCTACCCTTTCTTGGATTTTCCACAGCTCTCTGAATAGCAAGTATTGTGTGGCTACCCTTTCAAAAGTGCTTTTTGGTGTTTTCCTGACTGAATTCGTAGATCATATTAAACTAACTTGGTGCAAGCCCAGTGACAAAAAAACTTGTTCCTATTTTTAAAAGAAAATCCTGCAGTGTAGATGGCTGAGTGTCTTAAAAGAGCTGATTAGGAAAATATGCTCCATAATCCTCAGAACACACTTGAAAAAAAGTCTTATCTGTCAAGGGAGGCGTGGGAGGAGAAGTAAAAGAAAGGAATTAAGCCATTCAGAAGAGTTTCCTGGCAGGTGGCTCGACTTGTGCCACTTCAGCAAATGGAGAAAAACAAACAAACAAGCGAAAAATTACAATAGCACTCAAGGTGATTCATTAAGTTCTGTTTTCATTAATGTTTGAGGATGTCATTAGACCACTAAAATATTGAGAAGTTTTCCGTGTATTAGACATTATCCATTGTATCACACTGGCATATAGCCTAGCACTGCCCTATATCATACAGGGAGACTGCCTAAAAATGTCCTGTGTTGTCTGTCATCATCTTCAGTGTGGGACTTCCTGCAAGTTTTCAAAGACAATAATGATACCTGGGGATTTTATCCTTTTGAGCAAGTGAGTCACCAAAACATCACAGATGTTCATTATCATATGAGTTTAGCACAATTTCTAAATCCCTAGATCACTGTTATCTCTGAATTTACCCTTTGTAGTGAATGAAGGAAAGTTGTTATTTTATTTATATAAAAACTGCACTGTGATAAGCACAGTGCTGGAAACAATCACATGAAATTCACTGTAACATAAGACTTTCTGATAAGGAAAAAAAAGAGGGAAAGATATAATATCTTTTATTACACTAAAGAACTGTAGTAGCTATTTCTAAGACAATACATAATTTTGCCCTCTCAAAAACCCCTCAATTTTTCCATGAGGGAATAGAGAATATATGAGATATCCCATGGGCCTAGTTTTACATCATATTTACATTCCATCTAATAGTGAAGAAATCAAGGATGATGTCTACGCAGTCTTTTGAAGGTACATTTGAGGATCCAGCTCTAACCTCAAAATCACACAGGTGAGAGAGAGGCTTGTTAGAGTGGGTGAAGAGCTCTACTAGCAGCTGTAACACAGACTTGAAAATGGGAGAGAAAACAGCTCCACAGAAGAAACTCTGCTTCTAAATACCAAATAGGTATGGTCTCAGGAACATTTATTCACCTATGGCCTCACCTTAGTGCCTGTTCTTGAGCAGTGTTGGCTGCAGTCACTCAGTGCTCTCCCATAGGCTTTCTGGAGATGGGTCAGCACCTAGCATGGGTGTCATGGTTTGAGCCTACCCAGAAGGCAATTAAAGACCATGTAGCTGCTTGCTGACTCCTAACCTCCTCTGGTAGGATGAGGAGGAGAAAACCCAAAAAAACAATCAAAGTTTGGGACAAAGGACAGAGGAGAGCTCACTTACCAGTTATGGTCCTGGGCAAAAGACAGACTCAACTTAGGGAAACAAAATTAGTTTAGTTCAGACAAGACCAACACTAAATCACTAATGAAATCAGAATAGGACAGTGATAAATTCCACTTGATCTTAATTACACCTTCCCCCGAGCCTTCTCTTCTTCCCTGGCTCAGGTCTGCTCCAGATTCTCTACATCCTCCCCTTCAGCAGTGCAGGGGACAGGGAACAGGGTTTGCAGTCAGTCCCAATCCATTCCTTGCTGCTTCTGCTGCTCCTTCCTCCTCAGGAGGAAAACTCCTCACAGTTTTTCCCTGCTGCACTGTGGCATCCCTCCCATGGGAGACAATCCTCCACCAACATCTCCTGCCAGTGTGGGTCCCTTCTTCAGGCTGTAATCTTTCCAGTGAAGGACTGCTCCAGTGCAGACCCCCCCTCAGAGTCCCAGTCTTCTTTGGGATCAGTCTCCTGATTTGGTGTGGGGTGCTTCACAGGCTGCAGGTGGGGTTCTTCTCCACCGTTGATCTTGAAGGGCTGCAAGGGCTCAACCTGCCACATTACCACAAGACAAAGAGGAATGGCTGCTCTGGTGTGCCTCCTGTGCTCCTTCCTCCCTGACCCGGGTGTCTTTTCCATCCCTGGGGAATACAGTTAACCAGTACACTCACGTATTTCAACCCTACCCTTTCCCCACCTGCTGAAAGGCACTTCTGTAACCTATTTCCATAGGAAATTATCGTTTCTTTTGGGATCCAGAAAATACAAACTTAAATTTTAACAGCTGAAGATCTGTCCCAGTTGCTTATTCTGTGTTAACTACTGCCTAGCACTCCTGCTGAGGCAAAATGCCTTGCCAGTACCTCCTGCAGTGGGCTATGTCTTAAAGGCACACATTAATCATTAATTAACAGATTATAATTTAAAAAATAAACTCCAAACAGCTCCTTATGCTGACATTTAAATCACTCCATTCAGTTAAAGAGGATGACAGTTTATTTAATGAAGATCACAATTTTCCTTTTTTTTCTGTTGCTTTTTGCCTTCTTTAGCAACATTTTAATGCAAAAAAAAAAAAAAGATTCTGTTGACAAATACAATTTAAATGATCTGTTTATGAAACAAAATTTGTGTGAACTGATTTGACTTAGGCTGTTATTGTTTCCTGAAGGACAGGAGGGCTGGCTGCAAGAACAATCTGTTTCTTTTAGGAGCCAGCTCCTTATGCCTTACTGTGTAAAATAGTAATAATTGAGAAAAAAAAAATACCAGTTTGGCTGAATGAGGATTGTAGGATTCAGCTGACTTCACAGTTTTAAAGGTATTTTTTTCTTTTTAAGAATGATTGGCCTTTGTGAAATGTGAGGAGCAAACAACATTGCAGGATCTATTTTTATGGAAGGAAGCATCCTTCTACATGATCCCCAGATGAAAAGCTGTCATTTCTCTTCTGGATAAGTTTTCTCCTCCTCCCCTTCAATGGCTAGTTTGTTGAAACTGCAGAAGACTCCAAGCAATTCTTATAAAATTCTCTAAATAAAGACATCTGAGTATTGGCAGAAATAGTACAGGAATGAGCAGCTGTCACCAAGAGGGGAAAGGAAAGGGAAAAAAAAGCGCACTTACTAGCTTAGTTAAAAGCTGTGAAATGTTATTATTGAGTGTATGTCAATGTGATGTGTCCTTCCATTTTAAAATGGGGGTTTAAAATGGTACTTCAAGCAGATTTCTCAAATATGACATATTAGCCTAAGTCTATTCTATGAACTGTTCTGTGGAAAGAGACTTACTAGTCCATCAAAGGTAATTAAAGGCAGAGAGTAAACTTCAAAGCGCAAATTGAATCTCAGGAAAAAAAAAGAAGAAATGAAAAAAGAAAAGAAGAAAGAAAAAAGGTAAAAAAAATATATCTTCATTTGGGAATATTTAAAAAGGCATCTTTTGATATCATTCCACAGAGAAGGTTTTAAGGATGACCAGAAATATAAATTATCCCCTGGATTTTTATCCTGTTTTATAGAATTGATGTAAAAAGGTGGATAAAGTTACAATGTTAAGCATTACACAGTCTGTATAGTGTCTTATTATTAGGTGGATAATACATTCTACTTATAGCTTGGACATCTATTGCTAAAATTGTCACACACAACCCTTATTTTCTTCCTTGGATCAGTTCTATTACTGGTTAAACAATTAATTCTTTTTTGTATAGTACTGTTTCTTAAATAGCTGTGCCAAGTGTTCAGTCTGTTCTGTGGAACATACAACTTTACCTTTGTCCCTGTATGTATGTATTCATTATAGCAGTCTCTAATTGCAGGTTCAGACAATATTTCTGAAATAACACAGTCTAATATTAGATTATTTGCTGTTGGATATTCACTCCATTTTTTCTGGGAACATTCAAAGGCACTTGCAATAAATACATTGTAGTGGAAAAATAAAATTTTATTGTCATTATTTGAAGCACTAAATCTGTTGAAAAAAATCTTAAAATTGGAATCATTGTATTAAATAAAGAATTTAACTCCTCTTCTCTGTCTTGATTATCTTTCAGAACTGGCCATACACCTTGTAGAAACCATCTTCACACAGTAAATAATAACCAGTAATAAGGATATTAAATATCATCTAAAATATGATCATAAAAATCATATCAAATCGTATAGTATAAAAATCATATTAGAAGAGAACAAACTTGCCAAATTTTAATCTGAAGGCTGAAAATTTCATAAACCTAGGAAAGACTAAAAACCTCTGATTATTTCAAGCCAGGATGAAGTTAAAACACTAAATTATGATATTTCTCTTTATTTATGATTCAACAGTGGGTGAAAATCTTATTCCCCCCCCCGCCAAGGGAAATGACCTATTAGATGTTTCAGCTTCTTTTGCTCTTAATCCAAAGCTCATCAAAATCAATTATTTCCATTGACCTCTAGTATGATTAATACCAGCTCTTTTGGAGGATAAGCAGAGTAGATGTATGTGTGATATGAATGCAGCTTTAGAGAGAACCATTGTTATCTCTGCTTCCTAACTGCTTGCTCAGAGTTTGTGGCTATTTACATAGGGCAAGATGAGCACTTCAACTATTGGAAAGGAATGAAGGGAAGAAAATGGATAACAGGAAACCACATAGTGGTTTTAGTTTATGTTTTTATTCTATTTTGGTCTAATGTAATATGCAGAGTGTAATGTAATGTGCAGAATGTAACATATTTCAGAAGAAGAAACAGATGTCTTGTAGGAAAATAAAACTCCTAAACAATATTAGAAGTAGCCAAATGTTAAAACACTCATTCAGTTCAAAGCCAGTAAAGCAGAGATTTTATAAAATTTGAAATAGATTGAGGTTTAATATAGAAATAAAACCAACAGAGAAAGAGAAAATGGGTGTGGGGGAAGGTGTATGAACTGATCTCGTTTTGCATTACTTTTCTTCTTTCCTTGTTTGTTATATTTCCTTGTTCTATGTTAGCTTAAAATTAGATATGAACTTTCTTAGTGTTTACTTTTGCACAGAACTTTGCTGGAACTACCCATATGCATGGTGTTAAGCACATTTTTCAACAGATCATAATTTGTTTGCAAATGGTTTCTCTGTTATTTTTTTTCTTCTGAAAATTCCAGACCAAAATTTTTCTTCTCATGTAGGAAGCAAATTTTTGTTGGGGAAAAAAAGAAAAAAGAAGAAATATTTTGGTTCTTGATATATTGCAATAGATTTCTCTTTTCATACAAAGGTTTTGCTTTTCAGTTTAGCCAATGTTTATAAACTGCAAGAAGTCTTTTCTCTTTCTGGGTGTTATTTCCACAGATATTTAGCAACTGCCTGTGTCTTGGGCTCAGCACTGAAATTTACTTCTTAAAAATGAAATGAGAACTGGCTGTATGAAATGTTTTTTTCTCAGGCTTTTATTGTCAAAAGGATGAAACACATGGAGTAAGACATGACCACAAATGATTCTGACTTGACTTGAAAGTTCATAATTAACAGTTGCTTCTGGTAAATGTCTATTGCTACACTTCATCATCTGGACAGAGCACAGATGTGTAGCCTCTGCAATCCTACCTGGTCTGTGGAGTGCATATATGTTTTCATATTTGTTTGTCCTTATCTGGCACAAATAGTACAAGGAATTTTCTGTGGGACAGCAATAAATGATAAAGACTAATTCTGAATATAGCCTTCAGAAAATTACCATCTTTTTAATATTGCTTTGTGAAGAAAATGGTTGCAGGCCAGAACCTAAAAAGATGGATTTATCCTCTGAAAATGCCACTTGCAATGGCAAAGTAACAAGTGAGATATCTGAACTACTGTAAGCCAGATTGTCTCCTAATTTTCACCTATTCATTTCTGTATGCAGGTCAATGGCAGCAGCATATTCCTCTCAGTCCCTGAATGTTCACCTGGAAGCATCAAAACAAACAAACAAAAATCTTTAAATCTCCTTCAATAAGAAATAATAAATTTATTTAATTGTCAGTCCATGTTTAATGATTATTAGGGCAACCATTTAATTAAAATGAACTACATGAAAATGAATGCAATTAAAATGAAACGAGGAATGGGATTACAGCCTCTGTACTTTGTATTACTCTACCTGGTTACCTTCTATGTCCTTAGTGATCAGATTCAGCAAGGTCTGAGAAGAAAGAGAGGTAGCTCAAAGATGTGCATGTTCTAAAAGTTTTGCTAACTCTGGAGATAAAGTAAAGAACAGAAATGATTTTTCCCTCTGAGGAAAGAACAATTATAACTTGGCCAATTCAGAGAGGATATGAGAATGCTGGGAAGACTGGGAGCTCAGAACAGTGAGGTCTGTGCATGTGGAAGGAAGCATGGAATTGGTTAGGAATACAGGATACAGTCTCATAGGAAAACCAGCTTCATTAATTCTGCTAATTTAACTTAGCTTTAAATTTAACTCCTAAGCATTGTAACCACAAGGTGAGAGCTCTTAAGCGAGTGAATGTACATTGTAAATTAGGTATTACAAGCCTGACTTATAGATACATTTACATGTGCATATAACAGATATTTATATATCTACACATGCATATATGTTATGTGTGTCTGTATCTGTAGGTATATCAATATGTATAGACACATGCAAATGTGTTTATGTGCTTGTAATAGAGAAGGTGCCAGTAGATGGCACTCAAGAATGTGTAACTGATGGATTTGGTGGTTGCCTTTTCATGAAGAAATCAGTAAGAAATCTGATCAGTCCTTGAAACCACGATGGCCTCCATCCAAGAAAAAAGCATAACAAAGACTCTACTTCAAACTAAGGCAATGATTCTCTGACCTCCAAAAAGCCTTCTCTGCATTGTTTAGGGAGGGTTTGCATGTACTAGGGCTCCGGTAATACAATTGTTAACACTATGGCTGCCTTCAAAGTACTAAGTAAAAAGATTCAGATATTATTTATTTCTGTCTCTGACAGCCCCTGTCCTTGTATGATGTTTCACTATTAAGCTGAACTTTTTTATCACCTGAATTAGGGCAGCTGTACTCGAAATAGCTGACAGGGGTTGACCCTGCCATGCTAACCATTGTGTATTCTGGACATAGCCTGGAGTATAGCTTACCCAAACCAAGTCCATGAAGACTTTCCTCATAATTTACATAGACAATGCAGTCCTTGAGCCTATTTAGATTGTGCATATAGAATTCTTATTTAGCACTAGTAAGTGGCAGTGTATCTGCAAGAGAAATAATGATAAACTCTGTCTGAATTCACTAAAATCAGGAAGAACTAAGTGAAACTTGTTCCTGGTAAAAAGATATTTGAGAAGAAGTTGTAACATCAGCAGATGAAGATGTTTTTCTTTTTACTTTATTAAACCAGAAGACTCCTAGTCTGGAAAGTATGACTGTATCTACAGGCAGCACAGGCATACTCCACACAGTATCTAGACTTCAGTCTTGTCACTCCTACCAATGTGCCTACATGTCAGAAGACGACTCTGGTCTACACCACCCTGCTGTATCCCCAGATTCTTCTAGTAAGATCTGAGCAAAGAGATGAGGATTGAACCACACTACAGAATCATAGCTTGGCAGATCTGGACAGATGGGAGAAAAGAAATATCAGACCTCCATATAGACACAGTCAGAATACTGAAAAGAAAAAAAAATGTGGTAGGGGGAGAAGAAGGAGGTGGAAAGGCAGAAGGAATGGAAGAGGGAGGGGGAGAGGGAGAGGAAGGGGAAGAGGAGCATCAGCTTTTGCCATTGAAAGTGGGAAGCTTGAGAATTCAATATAAAAAAAACTCAATGCAGACTGTAAAATTACTGGTACCATGGCCTTGTAAAGACTCTATTTTAAACCACACACTGGATAAAAATGTCTTGAAGCCATAAGTAAATAAACTCTTGGGCCTTGTATTTGGTGGTGGTTATTATTATTGCTGCTCTTATTATTATTTCCCCTGTGTTCAAGAAAACAGGCTTTTGTTCTCTAAGAACTAATGATATTTATAATGCATTATTTCATTACCAAAATTCTCCTTCTATGACATATCCCTTTCAGGTCTGAAAACTTAATCTGACTGCTGAGATCTCACGCGAGGAGAGACAGCAGTTGTGCACAGTCTGGGTTTGCTTCTTTTCTAAAGGTCTGTAGCTTTACACCTTCCTCATTCAATTGTAAAAAATTAAACCTCAGTGAGACTTATTTTGGGAGCAGACTTTCAAATTGCTCTCAGAAGAACAAATATCAGTCTAGCTTCAACATGTCCCTTGTCAAGCTTATGTACACTTTACTGTCCAACACTATAATCTTCATTTTCCTTAAAAAGGTCTTGTTTTGATATCTATATCTTATGTGACACCAAATGCAGTCAGTTCTACCATTCTAATTTCCAGGAATAATCTCATTCATAAACACACAATACACATACATGCAGAGAGAAGAATCTGAGTATTTATTCCATAACATAAAATGTTTGGATCAGCCACAATAGTTTTCCATGAAGAATGTTTTGCCTGTCAACCACTTTAAATAGTCAGAAAGAGAGAAAGCCTGAATAAAACTTTGTTTGAAAGGCTACAGAGAAGTCAGAAAACAAGTGATGCTGATTTCTTGCCAATGAAGCTTTCTTTTTTTTTTAATAAATGAAATAAATTCTGAAATATGTTACACTCAGAGGTGACTGTCATCCTGATCTAGTTTTCACACATTATTTTTCCTGCTTATTCTCAGCTGTAATAAAAAGACTAGCAGAATAAATTGAGAGAAAAGGAGAGGTGAATCTGTTGAGAGACTCTCTAATGACTGCTTACTGCAGCATTCTTTCCATGATGGCTTAATTAACTAGTTATGGTATATATCTGTTATCCTTAGTGAGTACTTATTAAAATTTTTATGTATACTCACACATGCAGCTTTGAACACAGCTTTTAAGATACAAGGGCATTGGGTTTTATTTTTTTTTCCTGATGCTTTTCCTCTAATTCTCTTAGCAATCAGCTAACCCTAATTATATTTAGTCTACAAAAGGCTGCTGTATGCTGTTGTAATATGCCACCTGAGAGATACCTCCTTGAAGTTTGGTAAAGTTTAATAAAAAACTAGTTAGTGAAAGCTAAATTCCAGAAAGAACTAATGCCACAAAGTCACTTCAGTGGTGTGGGAATTCTCCCTTTGCGGTACAGACACGTGCCACTCCTAAAAGCTCTAACTAGTTTGATAGATTCCTGCTTCTTGCTACATTTCCTGTTCAGCCACAGTTACTTAAGAAATGCTCTTTTAGATTTGTAGGAGTTTTACAAGAGTTACATAAATTGCTCAGACACCTTTATGTGAAACAGAAGGGTTTATTTTTCCTTCCTCTCTCAAAATAAGGAAAAGAATTTCACTCTCCTCTCATATCCCAAATGGGAAATCACTTCAATTATTTAAGAAAAGAACATGCTTTTATAATATTCAATAAAGTATAATATATTATGAAGCATAATATTATTTGTTGAATAAGGATTGACTTACATATATAATGAACATTCGTCATATGCTTACTTTTTCTGTTGACTCATCTACTGGAGGATTGACTAAACTAGCCTACAGAAATATAAATGGGAACAAAATTTGGTGTGCAAAGCAGTATGGTAAATACCTCATCTTCCTTCTAGGATTCTCCTGTTCCACATCTTGTTCCACTGGGCCAACTTTTACCACATATGACAGCTTCATGCATAGGCTGTATAGCAGAAGAAAGAGACACACAACTCTCAGTAAAAGTCCTCTTTTTCCTTAGGCAACATGGCCATTGTGGCACAATGCCATCAATCTGACTATGCTTTGGAGCCAAAGGACTGTCAGATAAGCATTCACAAGGCAACAACAATTGCCATGAAATACATTACCTTTATTACATTTTAAACATAACTTAAATTGTTCTGAGGCATTTTTCAAAGTCCAAAGTGGCCCAGAGGTCCAGCTGATGTAAGCTCCTGCAATTCTTTCAGAGACTTGAGCCACATCATGTTGTATACTCTGAGGACTGAGAAAAGTGACTACTAAAGATATTTTTTGACTCTTTGTTAATAACTGAATTCTTATTAAATACTGTGTGAACTAATACTCATAAACAAGAAATAGAGAAAGCAGCCTTGCAAAATCCACTTATATCACATCCAATACATGAGATACTTTAGTTACATACCTAAAAACTATTTCTACTCTGTCTTGTTTCATTTTAGAGGTAGGAACCTAAATGCTAAATACTTTCTCTACATCTACTTCTTTTTTTCCTCCCAGGCTGTATCTGCATTAGTGACTATCAACCTGTGAAAAGAGCACTGTGTTCTTATTAAAGGCAAAGCTGTAATCCAAAGTAGGTCAGAAGAAAGGGGCACCTGACACAGAACACAGCTTCCAAAGATCATAGCTAAAAAAGAAAAAACACTCATCAGTAGTGCCATTGCTAATGACAAGCTGAACCTAGGTGGAAAGGTTCCTTTCAGGAAAGAACTAGGAGGAGGGGCAGTGCAATAAATACAGTGGCACATGCCTGCTTGCCTGAAAAGTTTCCTCTCTCTCATCCCTGATACCCCTCCATCAATCACTCTGATGCCTGCATTACATTCTAATTCCTAAGACACATCTGCTGTCATCTGGAAAGATCAAAGAGGAGGCTTGCTCAGGGACAAGGGAACATGTTAATTGCAATCCCACCCCTTTGTTTGTAAATCCTTCACAAGATTCCAATTGCAGTGAATTAATTACATTAGTTCCCACACAGTGACACTGACTCTACCTGTTTTTTCTTCTGTTTTCGTCTTGTTTAATGTTTTAAGAACAATATACATTGTCATATCCTAGGCAGCCAGTATTTCAAGGATATTAATATGATCTTGAAGCGTTATGATTACAGAGCACTGGGAATCTACATGTATTTTCTCTCAGATGAGAACTGCATTAACATTTCACTTATTTAACCTCCCAGTAGAATTGTGAAGGTATCATTTATAAGAATTGTATAGGTAGTATAGGAAGAAGAGAGGATTGATTGATTCAGGAGGGAAAATCATATTTCTTTCAGGCATATTCTTAAATTGCTTGACACACATTTGCTTATATGTGAAGGCTATATTTGAAGGAAAGCTGACATCTGAGCTTGAGTAAAATATATTTTGAGGTAGAACTGTGAGAGCTAGTAAGGAGATAGCTGAGATTTAAACTGCACAAAGGTTGTATATACAAACAAGAAATTTACACCCAAAAAATCAAACCATTTTTTAATCGAATACAATGACATTAAACACATATTTCAATTTCACACCAGTCATGGAAGTTCAATTTAAACTATTTCCTCCAAGCTTGTTCCCAATTGGCTTAGACTGTGTCTACCTTAAAGTCTTTGTTACAGCTCAAATATCCAAGGTATGGAAAGTGAACTTAAACTCATACATCTGAGTTGGCATAAATTCCTACCACAGTTTCTGTTCTACCAGCAAAAATGCCCTTTAGCTTCATTTGCTTCAAGACAGTGGATTTATTACATTGATACAAAGGTTCAGTTTGATAATGGCTCCATTAGGAGCATTTTGCTGGTTTACTGTATTGGTATTTCTATAATGGTAAAGTGTTTCTACTATAGATGTTTCTGGATATTAAATTGAACCAAACCTGATTTAAACACAGAATAAGAGCATCATCCCAGTTTTCCACATATAAACAACCCCTGGGCAATTTTTTATCAAAAACTAAAAGGAGTTTGTTAATCCCAGTATATAGTATTTTCCCAAGGCAACTATTTTGTGATGGCAGAAGAAAAAAGTATTAAACCTCACTTTAGAGTTAATAGCAGTGAAGGCCATATTCAAGGCTGTCAATAATCCCAGACTGTCCCTGAAGTTAACACAGCTGAGCTCCTGCAGCATATCTGAAGAGCTGTAGTATAACCTTTGACTATTTCATACTTCCATGGCCTGCCTTATTGTAATTTTATAAGTAACTTTCTAGTGCTGATGGTTCTAGAGTTTTCAATTCTCCTTGATTAGAATCTACTTTGTCATTCTGGAGAAGGTTTTTCTAGTTGGATGATTCACTTCAGGAGAGATGCTGGCTATGGCAATAGAGTCCAAAAGTAGGTAGAAAGACTTACCAGCAAGAAGAATGATTGTAAGCCTGAGGAGGCTGAAGCAGCCAAGAGGCAAGGGGCAGGGTAGGGAGGTAAACAGAGAATACTGAATGGGAACAGTAGAAAGTTATCAAGAGGCTACTGCAAGCAAGAAAGTGCCTTGTACTCTGTATCCGTGGTGGTTAGGACAAGGAGCGACTGACTTCAACAGCAAGACCCAGTTTATTTCCTGCTTCTTTATAAAGGAGTGAAAGTAGTAGCTACTTCTGTAAGGAAAACATGTACATTCTTGATATATCAGTTTTCTTTCCCATAAAGTGACTCTGGAATTTTTAAATATTAAAGAAGTAGTGAGTTTATTTCTGATTGATCTAAAGAGAATTACAATCACTTTTTTAAGTTTTGCAGATGAATTATCCCAGAAATTCCTCTAAAAATATATATTCCATAGGTAGCTTCTTGTTTGTGTTTCAGCAATAGGTTTTTAAGGATTTGTGGAAGGGATTCATCTTACCCATCTCTTGGCACCAACAGTATAGAGAGATACTCCAAACTGTGAGCTATACACTTTGTTCTCCCTTTTTTCTAAACTGAGACTTTTTAGGAATTATCTCAATCTATATCAGTGGACTATTTTAGGATGACATGCACTACTCTAAGAGCCTACTTCATTCTGATGATGAAAAAATTAACTCAAAAATGGGTATATTTTCATAATTAGCTCAAAAGTGGACATATCAGCATTTCTGAAGTATTTTGTATTTGTCTAGTTCAATGACTCTCACTCTTTATGTTGTAGTATACTGTGGTTCTAATATGTTCCACCAAATGGCTTTATGTAAATATTTCAAGTATATATCTAATACAGAAATTGAGGTCCACAAACCATCTAGGGGTGCCATTTCCTCTGAACTATCCTATTGTAAAAGCCAAGCCACATGTCAAACTAACAGCGTTACTCCCAGTGGTGGTATCTAAAATAGGATTAAATGAAGAACAATTCACTTGCTGTCTAAAGATCTTATAATCTGTATCAATCTCAAATCTTTTGGTGACTGCATGATATATAGCCCTAACCCTGAAGGTAGCGACCAGATTTGAGAAATATTACATATATCAGTTCTTTCCCTTCCCAGCCACTAAAATCTCACCTATTTTATATGCTAATTTTATGATGAGATGAACTTGAAGTACTGATATCTTCCTGTTTGCAAGATAAGAGAATCTAAACTGTCAGTTTAGATAGGGTGTCTTTTAAACAGCCACAAGATAAATCCCATTTTAGGTAATCATTTCAGTCTTTAAATGCAGACAGGTTCCTATAGGACTATAGATGGAGGCTCTTTTCTCAGAGAAAACATCCAGTGTTTCTGTTCTGCTTCTTTTTATTCCCAAACTCATCCAGGGAATTAAGCAACAAGGCTGTACAAAATAGGAGCTCTATCCCACTGGCAACACTGCAACACAGTCACATGTTATTCTATGCTGCACTTAATATTCTACTTAAATTTTGTGGAAAAGTTTGTACTTGTATCTAGAAATCCTTTAACAGCTTTCTTGTCTCCCTGGGGTTCTCACAAAAAATGCTATGCAGTAGTCCTCAAAAGCTCCATTTCGTGGGATCTTGACAATTAAGAAAAGGCAGTTGGATTGTTTAAGTTGTTTTGAAATATTGGCTTGCTGCCTACGCAAAACTAAACAAAGGCTCACTCTGGCTTTCAGGTCAGACCAACACAGGCCAAGCTTGAGCTCTGATTTGCCCCATACGAGGAAATATAATGGAGTGGAAGCAGCAGCTACTTAATATAGGAGTTAAAATTACCCGTGACTGAAGTGAGCACATCAATCAAAAGTTTTGGCATGTAATGAGCTAGAAAAACTGGTGTGGCAGGTTTAGGGGCAGGAAAAGGCTTCACTCTGTATTCAGCAGTTTCCAAATTACCATGACATCCCTTTGCATAAACCACCCGACTTCCAGCAGGTGGATTTTACAGGCATTGTGCTGCCAGCACAAAGATGGATCAAGTGGGAGCATTGAAATAGTTCCCTGGTTTGTGTCCTTAAAACCAGAATTCCATTAAGTCTTCCAAAATTCTTAACATTTTTAGAAGCTAGACTACAAAATAATAAGAGACAGAAAAATCAAGAATGGAAAATATGACAGATTTAATACATTACATAAGCAACAGTGCTTGCTTTCTATGCCCTGCAAACCCCATGTTTTTAATAAAAAGATACATTAAAAACGAACCAAAGAGAGGTGCTCTGATCTTTCTGAGGTGTCTTCCTAGTGCATGCATGTAATTCAGTGTTCTTTGCAATAAGACATAGTATCTCCCTACTTACTACCTGAATCTTTTTTCATTTATTATTCCTTTCGCAATCTTTTAGAAAAAGATACTGACATGTTTACAAGTCTAAAATCATTAGCTAAAAAAATCTCTCCTAAATATATAACGATTGCAAAAGTGCATTTGGGAAGAGATCAGATGCATGTTATGACACTTTTCTATAAATGCCTTCCAGGCAATCTATATAGAGGGGATCAAATTCTTCTTTCAGATTCCCACATGGTAGTGTGAGCTGTGTAGGAAATACTTGCAGTCATCCCAGAGAAGATCACAGACAGTGCAGGTCTTTAGGGTGTGCTTCTAAGTTAATAAATTGGAGGACCTCTGCTCAGGGAGATTTTATCTTCCTTTTTTATTATTCTTAACAAGGAATCCTAAGTTTTAAAAGCAGACTATGCATTTGCAGTTTCTATCCTCTTTGTTTAAAAATGAAGCCATTTCAGTGTATATTGCAAGCAAGGCTAAAACACATTTCTCAGGGAGTGTTAAATTAGACTCTGCCCACCCAACTGGATGTTCACTCTGAATCACTGCAAGGTGCACAGCACATGTTCATAGAATGGCTCAAAATTCAGGTTTCAATGGTCATGGGACTTCCAGCTATGTGGAATGATGGTCTAGTTTCAGGATAGACTGGGTTGTGAAATAAAATATTACAGACTGGAGACAGTTCATTTGCAATTGTTTTCCTTTTTTCCTTATGTCATTGCAGGACAAGAGCTCAAAATTCCAGCCAGGAAAGGAGATAACAAAAGATGGAAGAGATGGAAAAGGAGAAGGAAAACTCCAAATTTACACTGCAGGAGCAGACATCCTTTCTAGATTGACAGGTTTTCTGGAAGCTGAAGAGAAAGCTTTAGTCAGCAAGTTTTAAACTAAAATCAGAACATATCCTGAAGAATGATTCAATGGCTAGAACTAGAGCTGGATGTATTGTCAGCTGCAAAAACTTAGGTGAAATCCAGGCTCCGTTGCAATCAATAGCTGTTTGCTATTGATTTCTGCAGAGCAGGATTTTCCCTTGGCTTCTCCTCACCAGTGCATTACTGGAAACATCTCTGTGTTTGCTTTCTAACACAACCCCATGAATCTTGGCAACCAAGAGACAGTAGGCCCCTTACAACAATTTCAGCTATCACTTCACACTGCTGTTTCTCTGTCCTCATGCCACCTGTTCCTTCTCTCCCCAAAACCAAATTGTTTATGAACCCTTTTCTTTTTATTAAAATGCATTCAGTAGCAGGCTCAAAAAAAGGCCCTCATTAGCCATTTAATTTGTTATACTACGTGCAAAAGCAGAAGCCAGGGATAATATTTTTAGAAGCGCTGAATTTTAGATGAATAGTAACATTAGAAAGCAGCTAATCTACTGGTCTTATTGTTTTACTTTCCTAATTATTTCTTTTATTTGCTCAGAGAAGAATTTAAAGATATCTTAATTAAACAGCATGTGATTGAAGTCTGACACTTAAATAGTATATACTGACTCTAGATCAAGAAGATGATTCTTATGTTTTTCTTCTCCCCCCCCACCCAGTGACAAAATCCACAACCCCCTCACAAATCCCATCCTTCTCCTTCCCTACTTTTAATGGGATAAAGTCTTCTGAGCTAAAGTCAAAAATTGTTTTGAAAGTAATCTGTGCTATTGTGTGTCTGTGTCTTCTTTTAAGGTTTGACAGCAATTTGTTCTTCTGCATATTTCATGGAACTTCAAATCAAATCCAAACATTCCATTACTATAGGTGAAACATCAGAATGATGAAGCAGTTACACCTGCAACAAAAACCTGATCAAACAAAAATCTTTCCAGAGATGTCAGTGATAACTTATCAAATCCTGTGTTCCTTGCCTCAAATTTTGTATTTCCCTTTTTCTTTTCGAGAATTACTGTCAGAAGCTAATTCCCAATTTCAGAGGAGCTCTAAATTTCTTAAATCACTGTTAAATTACTTAAGTTCCATAGTCTCTATATGAAGTATGTCCCTTTTAAAATTGTTTCCATAGTCCTACAGCTGTTCTGGAGGCAAAAAGAAAGGAAAAAGTCCTGCCTAGGCACAGTTATGGATGAACTCTTTGGAAAGGAGAACAACCAGCTGCCTGCATTAACTCTCAAAGTCAAGAAAAAACAAAAGCAAGTGACTTATTGAAAATATCACTAAAGAAAGGAAACGAGCTTACAATTAAGATTCTAAGAGAAAATCATTCACACAAGGCAAGTTGGTTAAATCAGTACCTGATTTTGCCTAAATGAGAAAGAGATGGAATATTTATTTTTCCTGCTACTGAGGGAGAATGTCCCTTTAAGTTAAGGGAATTAAATGTCTGTTTTTATCCTTCTTTTCCTCCTGCAGTACATAATCACTGTCTGTCACACTTTGATGTCATAATCATCCACTGAAGCTTCACTGTTAAAGAGTAAATCTGCTTAACACACCAAAAAGAAGAGGAAAAAAAAAAAAAGAAAAAGAAAAAAAAGCACTTGCATTTTATTGCCTGAGTGGTAACAAATTTGAATTACAGACTTGAGGTATTCTATCACTCTGGCCTTAATTAAACCATTTTTAAAGGCAAAAGTGCATTTTTAAAACAATATCTTAATCAATTCAAACAGTAACTGCAACTGTTTTCTACTAAGGAAGCATAAAGAGTCCTTTCTTGTGTGTAATGTGTACGAGCAGCATGACCTCAGTGTCAAATAGTACTTCACAATATCTTTTTACAATCATTTCTCCATACAAGACAGACATCTAAACCCTGGTATAGATTTCAGCTGTGAATGAAATACTCTTTTATGTATTTAGTTTTTCAGAAAGGTTGGTTTATGTTTGGATCAGCTGGCCCAAAATGAAGACAGTATCCAGTTCATTTCTGGAACAAAGTTGAAAGTTGCTGTCCATTTGAAGTGATATTGTGTTTTTAATGCCAAGTAAAAGTCCTTTCTCCTCTTTAAACTTTTCTGTTATTGATTTCATCAGTCTCATTTTTTTCTGTTGTTTTTCTTCTTTTTAATTCCTGTCCAGTTTTTATCTAAGTCACTGAGTCACTTGAAGTGTGTTTCACTGCATTCCTCTGTTATAATTACAATAATCAAAGAGGAGAAAGGACTTGTTGACATTCTCCTGCTGGACAACATAGTATTTGCTCAGCTATTGTGAAAAGAAAAAAAAAGAATCAATTAAAGAGAAAAAAGAATGAGACAACCTCTGCTCAATATCAGTATTCCACAGTATTTCTGTTGCAATTTTCCATTCTTATTGTAGGGTTCCCATAAACCAATTTCCCTAAAAAACTTGTCAAAAAAAGCTTTTCAGTGTAGAATTATAACTGAATGCTAGCATAAAACCTTAGGAAGTCACCTCCATCACGCTTGTGCTTCCTGATTTTATCCATGGTATATTAACAATGCATCTTAATAATGCTAATATTATTGTTAAAAACAATATCAACAACAATGAATTTCCAACATTATTCTAACACAATGTTGTTGGCAAGCAGTCCTGAACTAGCACTTATTTTATATAGTGGATCTGTAAAGAAGTTGTAGCTAGATGCCAAAAATACCTCTTTGCTCCATAGAATATTCAATGTTCTTTTTATTATGTTATGGAGTTGATCATTTAATTATCCTTTGGTAAGATAGCAGAATACTTACAGTGCAAACTGCTTTCCCTATTATAGTTCTCTGATGTTTTTTCCTGACTATTGGGTTTTCAAATGGTATTTCTCTATACAATATAGGGGTAGAAACTGCTTCCAGTATATTTACATTCAGTGCAAGTAATATGATATAAAATCAGTTGGTTCACTCAACAGAGTAGGTAGAAAAGATTGTTGCATCTCATTACTCATATCATATAGCAGTTTTAACTTAGTTTAGGTTTTGGCTGCCTCAGTAACAGCCAGAACAGCTGAGGGAAAAGAGGCTCAGTTATGCACAGCTCCTACACTTGATCAACTGCACTGAAAAACCATGAATGGAATCCACATGAAGGATTGATAAGGGAGTGCAGGCAACCTGTACTGGTATCAGATAAAAGTGATGCTGAAAAACTGATCTCAAACTCTCCAGTGTGAACTAAAAATATCTCTCATTCCTTACTCTTAATGACAAAACACTAAAGAGAATATAGACACGATGAGGTTCTTGTAGACAGATAATTAACTGTTGTTTTTTCTAAAGTGATGAAAGAAATGGAACCATAGGACAGCATCTTTGGGATCAAGGGAAGAAACACTGGCTATTCTCAGTACAACTGCCTGTCAGCTTGAATATGTTCTCATTTTCTTTCACATTATTCCAAATACAGTAGTTTAATAACATTATGGACACTTTAATGCATAACAGTCTATTTAAAAAAAGGAAGGAAATAAATTATATGTGGGTTTATTTTAAGACCCAGCAACTATTGTTTGAGTTTCTATGCCTGTTCTTTCATTACCCCAAAATGAGTTCCCTTTCAGAGACAGCAGAATGGTTTGACACAACAAAACAAATAGCTCTCTTCCCCCTCCCTATTAGACTCACAAGCCACGTGCAGGTCTGCACTGCTGCACTAAGCACTGTGTTTTATACATCAGTCAATTCATGCTCCTCCACAACAGCAGACTCAGCTTAATGGTGCATGCCACTTTTAAATGTACAACTTCTAAAATATTTTTCCCCTTGGCACTTGTGAGTGTGAGCAACTAGCAACATTAGCACAACTCCAGCCTGCTTTAAAGAAGAGTGAGTTGAGCTCCATTACTAGTCCTGATTCAGAAGGTGTCTTCTGTCCTTAGGAGAAGTTGGCCTGTGAAGAAGACAGAATTTGTGTGGGTTTTGTGGCTACATAAAGGGATGCCCATTGCCTGTTTATAAACTTGCTTCTGTAGCAACCAGAAATTCTGCCTTGGAATGCAGATATTAACAAATGCATTTTTCACTAAGTATCAAAGAGAGCTGATGTCCACATCACAGGGCTGCTGCTGACTTTCTGTTTCACTGTCTTATTCTGTTTCACTGGCATCTTTAAGAATTTGCTGCATCAGAGACTCAGTGAAAGCTCTGAGATATTTTATAGCAAAACAGACAACCAGCATATACAATTTCTAAAGTTAGCACTAATGCAGCTGTATTCCAAGTCCACATTTTGACTCTAATCTTCGCTGCATGTGAACATCAGCCATGTGATTCCTGGATAGTCTGATGTGTGGTAGTGAGAGCAACAGAGGGATTTGGTCTCCTGTATTGCCATAAACATATGTTATACAGAAAAAAAAAAAAAAGGAATTATCCATTATTGTGGCTTACTTATGTTTTCAAAGTCTTCATCCCCTATTATATCCCTTATATTAGGAATTTGTCCAGAAGGATACTGTGGGGGGCACTATGGGAAGCTTTAGTGAAATCACAAAAAGATTACATTAGCTGGCTTCCCTTGCTCAGCTAGATGGGGAACCTTGTCATAAAAAGAAATTAAGTTCATCAGTAGGACTTTTCCCTGATGAATCCATGCTGGCTGTGACCAATGACTGCATTGTCTTTCAGGTGTTTTTCAATGATCTTCTGCATAATTCCACTAGGCACAGAAGTGAGACTCACAGACCTGTAGTTACCAGGGTAGCTTCCAGTTGACAGCTTCCAATTGACAGCAGTCTCCAGATTCCCAAGAGCATTGAAAAGTCTCTGAGAGATTTTTCATTTCATCAGTTGCAGCTAATCCCTTTTGTAGGAAAATACTTAATGTACTTGCAAAAAGCATATTCTGAAAGCTAGTGAAAATTGAACTTCCTTCATTTCTGTATGTAGGAGAACCATCTCAAAATTTCTATCAGTCTTTCTAATTTGCTGACAAAGCACACCTTCTGCCTTGCAGAAAATGTTTCACATCTTGCAAATAGGCAGCAACACCTGATTGATTTTGTTGATTAGCACTTTGGTGCTATTCACACTTGATCAATATTCACACATGAATCAATGTTCACACTTGAATCAATACTCACACTTGATTGATGTTGATTAGCACTTAGGTGATCATGTAAAGTTTAGTGCCACCACCTGTATTTACAGGTGTTGAAATAAATAAGCAGGTAATCATTCTTCAGCTTCCTTGGGATTTCTTTCACAGATCATTAGAACTGCAATATGTAGCCCTTGGCTTTCTTTTCTTGTTTATTTAATTGGCAGTAGCATTATATCTGTTTTAAAGCTAACAACTTGGCTTTATCTTTTACAAAACATATCTTACATGCCAAATGGTGATATAGTGAATTACCATGAAGTTTACTGTTAAGATTGAAGCAGAATCAAGCCAGTTCCTCACTGATTTTTCTACATTTTCCTGATCCTCCATCTTCCTAGCAGAATAACTACACCATCAGGCTTTGAGCCTGGATATACACCTAGTAAGTATACTTTTCATAAGTAACAATAGATTTCACATTGTGCTCATCTGAAGAGAAAAAAATACAATTCTCAATGAAGTTCATCTTGGGGACCCAGCATGACTCTGACATTAAAAAGAATACACAGAGCCTTCACAAAAGGATCACAGAAAATAGAGTTGTATTGGTGCCAATGCTGTGCAATAGTGAGAGCTTTCCCATAATTATGACTCACCTTAAAGACCTCAAATGCAAAAGAACATCTAGTAGCTTTTTACTGATGTCATCCTTTTGTATCTGTGAAAATTGTCTTTACATATCAATTAGAGAAGGGTATTAAAAGGATATTAACAATGCTTGTTATAAAGAATTCAGTATCCCATGAGCACCTTTTACTAGCTTAGAAAAAAATTCAGTCCCAAATATTGCACTCAGAGCCTAAAAGAAATGATGGCAAATGTCTGGTAGATTATGAGCATCATTCATTTGTAATTTCTAGTCCTACTAACAATAACAAAATTAAGAAACCAGCTTTAAATATATATATGTATTAATGATTTTGGAAGATTTCTGTACTTGACTTTTGAAACTGAGAAGGAGCGTGTCCTAAAGTTAATGATTTGTACCATTAACTGTTTTGGCTGTTTTGCAGCTCTTGTGTTTCCTAGCTGAATGAAACTTTTGTAATAGAACAACACCCCATGCTTATGGATGAAATTTAGAAAAATGAAAAAATAATAAACTTTTTCAAACACTAACTCTAAACTCTAAGTGTAAGCTCAGGAATATTATCTTATTCTTTGACTTTTAATATAGATTATTAACCTTATATATAAGGAACTTCAAATGAAAAAGTATGTTCTTTGCTTGTGTCTGGGTTTTGAATGACATTTTAATACTTTTTTCATAAACTAAACTTATTTCTGTTATGAGATATACTACTCAATTCAATTAGTTTGTTTTGATGACTGGGTGGTATTTATTGGTAACTTTACTTGGTATTCCTGTAAAAGGTCTTCTTTGCCCCTCAGTTCCAGGAATATACTTTTACATCTTTTATTCATTGCTATCTTCACATCTTCTCTAGGTAAGAGAGAGAATTTTCCATATCCAAATACTGGAAGTCATTGCTGATCCTTGTGTAAGTGTGTACATTAAAAGCATGGTCCTGGCACTGACATGTGGAAATGACTATTGTATCAGTCATTAATCATTAATCTTGCTTTTGTCTCCTTGTGTTTTAGCTGCTAAGGCTTTTCTTATCTTAATGACATGAATTCCTTGAGCCATGGTCTGTCTTTTTCTTTTGTATGGGTACAGTGTCTAACAGAGTCAAACCCCATTCTGTTGTATGGAAGTAAATAATAAAAATAGAAATAATAATTGTAAAATATGGTCTTGAATTGATGGCTAAACAAAACAATTTTCTGCTAAAAGAACAGAAAGCGAATCTTCACTGACACCAGGGAATAAGAACACAAATATCTCTCTTCCCTTTCCCACAGACACATAAATAGACATAGAAAGACTTACTCAAGATGATATGATAATGTCACTATCTACAGCAATCCACCTGCAGAGACATCTTTAATTTTCATTTTATGGATGGTGAATAAATGAGTACTTAAACAATATTCCTATGATTCCAAGGCATAAGGCTCCACAGGAGAACTGAAGGGAAAAAGAAAAGCAGACTCTGTGATTTGATGAATTGTACTCTCTCATTTGCACAAATTAAGAAACTATAAATGCAAGTCAGAACCTATATAAAACATTTAAGGTCATTTTTGTTTGTTGCTCTCTTAATTCTAAAATACAGAAATTGCAGTATTGTAGACAGGGACTTGATTTGTTCAATAAACCCATAATACTGAAAAAAAAAAAAGAGAGAAAAGCTTTGGCCATTAACTGTGTACTGCAGAAGAAATTCAGCTTGTTTAGCAGGCTGCTTCAGCTGAGGGAGTTTGTGGATGCACATGCTAATGCTGAATTGGCAGTGAAAAAGATGTGAGTTTTGTAAAAGGCTAATTAGAGAATTCCAGGTAGGTGCAGTGGTTGACTTTGTGCTTTTTAGCTGGTGGGCATCCCTCCACTGAGGGCTGCTGTGTGGGAGCAGTATAACTCCAATTCCAGTTCGTGCTGACCTGACGTGCTGCAGTGCCAGGCTTGGCACTCATAAAAGTGGGAACCCAAACTCCCAATGACTCAGGGTTATAAGTTCTTGTTGAGGATGGATCCTTCATTCCCATGGAAGAGCTTCCCCTGGGAGATGGCTAGACTTTCCAACAGAAAAACATAAAGTCTCTAAGAAAAAATGGTGTAAGTGAATGGTCTTACACATGTGTGTGAGAAAATGCATGTTTGTGCAACTTTCCAATTTACACCTGACAGATCAAAGCTTGTCTGACAATAAGGAATATCCAACACAAAGCCATGCTTGTGTATTTTTATATGAGCACACTAAATATCCTCCTAAACTGGACTCAGCAAATGTAGGTATAAGATTTTATGCAGGTTTTTAAAATTTAAATAATGACTAAGCTTCTTAAGAACTAAAAAAACTCTTAATGTGATATTCCTTGAGACACTTCAGCACCCAACAGAGTGCAATCAAACAACCAGTTAGTCTTCAGGTAAGAACACATCTTACTATACCTATGGAGTGTGTGTGCATATCACTAATGTAAACAGGGTAAACTGTTTTCTAAACTCCCCTTTTGAAATACAGAGTTATGTAAATGCAGTGAGCAAAGAAAATTAACTAATAAATTACTGATAGGTGTTTTCTGGTTTTTTTAATTAACAAATCCTAGGAGAAAAATGTTTTTATCAAAATAAGAATGCTTTTTTCCTAATATAGTGTCTGTAGTTGGGATTTACATGACTTTCCCTATGTTTCTCTTGGTGATGTAGTATAATCATGCATTTTTGGAAGTTGCATTTTATGTTAATTTTAAAGTATAAAATGTACATTAGAAAACAAACAAACAAAAGACCTCTGAAACAATGCAGTTGTGACTGGATATAGTCTCTTATAAAGCAGAAAAATTATATGGCAGGTTATAATCATGAGATAAGAAGTGTATTGTTTGTGTATTCCAGATGCAGTTCAGAATAAACATTGAATTAACACTCTGAGAAGAAAAGCAAAGCAAGAAGCATTGTGGTTTTGACCGAACATTTATGATTTCACAACAACATGGAAGGTATTTTGTTTTGATTTATCTTTTTATTTTCAGTGAATAATATGAAATCTTAAGAAAATGAGGAAAAAGTACATGTTTAATTATCAAGAAAATTAAATATCTTGCTTGCATTTTCCTGATTGCTAGCTCCTTCCAATGCTTTAACAGAGAAAACAAATTGCCCTCTCAGTTTCTTTCCTGTCTTCTGAAACCATAGGGTCATTAGCTTTCTGGCACTCCTATTACAGAGAATTGTTTGTGTTGGCAAGTTTTAGATCAAGACAACATAACCATAGCATTTTATCTCATCTCTGAAGTTCTGTTTACTCAGTCTTAGAGTCAATGGATAAGATTACTGAAAAATGATGCTGTGTCTTTCCTATATAAAAAGGGAGGTCTAAGAGATGTGTTTAATTTCTGCCACTATAGCTGTAGTGGTTGGTGCATTGTGTATAATGATGCAGAAGAGTACTAGATTATTATAAAAGCTGCTAATATCCTTATTTATAGAATGATGGATTTCCTAATTAAAAAAAAATAATAAAACAAGTCCAGTGGTATGAACTACCTATAGCACCTTGTTGTCAGTGGAATTTTAGATAGCCCACAAATCTGTTCCAGTTACAATGAAAAAAGATCACTTTATATACTCTGGTGTTTACTGATAGTCATAGAAGCTCTCACCTTACTTCAGTATGAACTTCCTGTTATTTGCTAATAAATACAACCTTCCCTTCCCCACTAAACAAAAATAATCTCTGGAACATGGAAATCTGCCTTTATGCTATAACTTTAAGCATCATCAAGTTTTGAGAAAATAGAAAAGAAATAAGGGGAAAGCAACTGAAAAAGTCCCTAGGGAAAACAAAGAAGGACACAACACGCCCCCCCCCCCAAAAAAAAACCAACAAAAAAAACCTTAATGTCCATGTGATAAGAAGTAGTCAGAAATTTAAGGTTAAGAGCAATAATTAAGTGCGTGGTACAAACAAATGTAAATTCTGAGTTTGAACATAAAATATTATGAGAAGTATAGAGTTTTCTCTACAAGTATGAAATATTTATTTTGTCACAAACTTAAATTCAGTCTAAGTGGTTTTTTTTCTGATCTATCACATTTGGAAAAAGCAAATCCACATCAGAATATTTCTGATTCAAATCACATTAACAGGCTAATTATCTACTCAAGAAAATTAATTAGGATTTCCCTTGTAACCTTTTCTCTGAAGATGCTGGAATGTACTAAGAGGCCCTGATTTACTGTCAGATTAGTAGACTTAGGTCCAAAACTTTCCTTGGAATAGAACATATACCATGCTTTGTAGGTTAAAATTCTACCAATAGCCTTGAAGGGAGAGGTTTCATATGAAAATGGGCATTGCCCTTGTGATTAATTTACCTCTAGGACTACATTTCTTCTTTCTGGAGGAACAGACAGATCTGAGACTAATTTAGAACAGTCTCACATGAGAGTAGTCTGAAGGACATCAATGCATGAGCTGCTTTACTTTTAACAACAAATTCTGTGAAACCATGTCTTTCCTTTCCCATAGTTATTCTCTTCTATCCTGGTTATTTCCTATGTTCCAGAAAGGGTTTATCCACTCTAATGATCATACTGAAGGAGAATTCTCTCCAAGGTTGGCATGGTTTCTTGCAGCCACCAAGATAGCATAACAATAATTGTGCAAAATAGCAATTTTACCTATTTTTTAAAAATATTAGTTTCTTTTGAATAATTTACACAAAATTAATATGTTATTTTTTTTTCTAGAATATAACCAGTCTCTCTTCTAAACGAACTCATCCTTTCAATTGTTATTGTATGAACAGCACCATATTTATAGCCTCTCTACCTGACCAAGAGCATCGGTTGGGCACTTGGTTTGTAGAGATGCAATATATTGAAAATTTAAACTAGATTCCCAGTGCTTTGCCACAGTTCATAAGCATGACTCATCCCATGTGATGTGTACAATCTCTATAAGATATTTCTCAATAAACACACTATATTTCACCAAGAACAAGCAAGGGAAATATGTTAAAAGTAGCTGTGATAGGGACAAGATGAGTATGGGGAACACGATTTCTTCATGAGATCCTCTGTCATGTATATCCTATCTACAATCTTGGTTGCATTTCCCTAGGGTTGTTATTTCCCTGAAAGACAAAATAACAAAGGAATGATGTAATCTCACAGAGGAACTTTTAATTTTAGCAACATTTCTGCCTATTTCTACTAAAACATTACTATCTTTAGTCTGCACATTAGTTTTGGGACAGGCACACAATCTGGGTCAGAGCTGAAGATGACTATATTTTGATCAACATTATTTTATGTGTAGGAAAAACAAGTAAGCAAACAAGATCCACTTCTGGATCCTCTATTCTTGATGCAGGTGTATGTTTTTAAAGTATTTTGTCCTTACTGTGAAAAAGGGCTTTCTTGATTAGGGTTATTATTTAAGGTTATAAATGATTCAATTAACAGTAATGAACATTTTACACAGTTGTTCCCAGTGAAATGTGTGCAGCCATGCTTTAGAGGATACTCAGCTCAGTGGGAAAAACTGGAAAAAACCAAGAAGTGCATTCATTATAGCTGAAAGGATCATGGCTTAGTTCACTAACCCAGGCTATGTATACTTATCTGGTCATTCTTTCACTGAGCTCATATCTTGAGGTTAAAATGCAGAGCACGGGTATCTCAAACAATGATAGATGTCTGACCTGTGACCAGAGATCTGGAAGGTCTACACTGTTAGTCTGAAAGAGGTACAGAGTCCCTATGTCCTGGGCAGGCTCATTATCCATGAAACATTGCAAAAAATTGCTACCTTACTCTAAAATTATGAGTCTCCATCTGGTTGTGGGCAGGATGCCAGTGATATGCCTGGATGTCTCGGTATCAGTATATTCAGTATATATGTAACAAAAGTGATTTCCAGAAGAAATGATTGATGCCTTTTTTAGTACAGTGAGAAAATGGTCCAATATTGGAGGCACAGATGATTTAAAGGCAGGATATACAGCTTCAGTATTAGTCATAAATTTATGTTTTCAATATTCAGACCAATGTATTAGCAAACAACAAAATGTGGCTCACACACCTATGAGAAGAGTTTTAATGAAGAATTTTATTCAAGCTTTTTTCGTTACTTTTTTTTCTTGGTAGTGTGAACTGTGAATTAAGTTGAATACAAAAGGTTTTCACTGCACTGAATTACCTGTTTCACCTTGAAAAGCCACACAAAATGAAGCTCTTAAAGCCTTTTGAAAATGACCTTTTTCCTCAGCAATGATTTATCTTTCCCCTCGAAAATCCCTTTTACAAAAGGGAGTATGATTAAAGGAAGCCAAGCAGCACAAACACTCAGTGAAGATCCTGCTTATCTGGAACTCACTTGACAATGTATGTTTTTGGGGTCGGGAATGCTGCAGGTTCAAGGGATAATTCTGCCTTTCAAGCACTTCAATTTATTTCATGCCTGAGCACTGTCATTGTACGCAGACAAGATGAAACGCATCGTTGTGTAAAGAAATTGAAATGAAATCCTACTTGACCCAGCAGGATGGGGCATTATGTTTGACTCAGTAGTGATTCCTGGAATAATATCTAATTCCAGGAGGAAAATTTCTTGATATGGCCACCTGCTGTGAGTGTCTTTGTCCAGGGATCACAAGTTGTTCTGGGTGACTGGGCTCAGGACATGCCTAGAAGAAAGCAGCCAGCCTCCTGCTGGCATTCAGATCTCTTCATTTTCTGTGTGCTGCCATTCAGTGGGAATGAGTGAATGAAGAGGAGGGGAAAGCTGAAGCACTTCCACAGGAAGACACATGCTCCAGCAGAAATAAGAGCTAAAACCCATTTGACCTAGGTTTCTCATGCAGGTTTCTGGAGGAGAGAGGGGTAATCTGAAATGAAGAGTCATTGGTTTTTAACTTGACAGGCAAGTTCTTAATTTTTTTAGTCACACAGGCCAGTCACTGGGATGTCATTCCCCATTCAGTCCCTGTGAAGTGTTTACTTTGAAAGGCTGCACATCACCAGATTAAATAAAATGGGAGCATTCCATGTCTCATAAGAGGGAATCGTGCAGACAGCTTTATTACTTCTGTCAGAGAACAAAGGTTTTCCCAGCATGCAGGGGATTATTAGGCCAGCAGCAAACAAACGTAATGCCTGGCATCAAAACTTCAAATATGACTAACAGAGAGGAGAGAATAGGAGAATCCATAATTGATTTCTCTGCTACTACAGTATGAAGAATTAAATTATTTAGGTGATACCACCTAGCCAGATTCACTATTGGGGTAGAATCCAATTTTGATGCAACATTCCATAATTTCTTACAAAAATTAATAATTCCCCTTTCAGACAGTCCATCTGTATAGTATCAAAATATCCTCATATATATTAAAAATAATATTTAAGACCAGTCTTTTCTTCCTTTCACTGTTGGCTTAAAAATCCTGAAAAGTTCATTAGAAGTCCCAGCATTTATTTATTGAATTGGTGAAATGATTCTGACTTGTATATTCATGCTAACACTGACAGCCTATGCTTGTTGTTTGGTTGTTTCTCTTCTCTTTTAATACAGTAATTAATGGAAAATCCCTGTCCTTGTTCCCTTTCTGTTACTATTTTGTCTACACTTAAATGTGTTTCCTACATTTGCCAGTTGGAATCTTCATATGTTCTTTTAGTTTGAGATGCCGTATTTCCTGCACTGGAAGCTTTATACAGTGAAGCTGAGAGGGCTACTTACAGAACTACTATATATGTCATGGCATGAGTGAGTTTCTGAATATCATGGAAAACAGAGGAGGTCACATCTTGCAAAAAAGAGATTGAAATCATAACCTGCACAATACATGTACCTGGCAAAGAACAGAAAAGATGTGGCAGCTTCCTGCCTTCTTTCTCCCTAGAAGTGCAAGAAGATCATGGTTAAAAAACTCACATTTGTAATTAAAAGCTAGAGGGAGAAAAATACCTGTGGCAAATATTCACTTTCTTCTCATACTCAGTTCTGCTTTCCAATATATCCTTACACCAAATCTGAAGGGAGTACCTCAGCTTAAACCATGTCTTGACTTTATCCTTTGATATTTCAACTGCACACACTGCAGTTAGGAACCAGCAAAAAATTGTGTTTGCTGCAGTGTATTATTCAGCTTCTGTGCATCTCCCTTGCCCTGTGCAATAATAGTGCCCATGTTTTCAGGCTTTGTCTTATAGCACTTGATTTTGCAGAAGCATAAGAAGCTACAGACTCCAAGTGTAATCAGAGAGGGGATAGGCTTAAAATTATTATTTTTTTAAAATACCAAGAACAGTTTAGAGCCATAAATGCCTTAGGCCACAAAGTAATCCTAGTGTCCATAATGAAAAGAATTTGTGAGACTAAGGCATGTCAATTTACATTAACAGGAAAGGAGTCTCACAGGCACAACATCCAACAGTCAGGACCAAATTCTGTTCCCATTCAGATCAGTGGTTTTTGCCATCAACTGGAACAGCAGCAGAACTCAAACCCTTCAGGCCATATTTTTGTTGTCAGCTTCCTTAGCTTTATGGCATGGGTTGGAACTGGCAATGAATTGTATCTTTATCATGTGCACCTGCAATTAATTAGCAGTGCAGTAAGACAGGCCAGGTTATAACCCTTCTGCAAAGCCAGGACCTAGTGTGCTACTAAAATACAGCTAGCCACAATAATAGGCATTTCTGGTCACCTAAGTGACAAGTTTCTATTTGACCCATCAGAATGCAAGTGACACTATGTGTGTGGCACTGTAAATGTTTTAACTGCCAGAAGAATAAACCCTTCAACTCCTGATTGCCAACTAAAAAACATCAGCTTTGCTATTTAATCCCATTGATACTTAACACAGCACGTACAGTGTCAGTGTTTTCTACCTGGTTGTAAAATTTTACAGTTCCAAAAGGAACAAAATAATTTGATCAGTGTCAAGGTGTCTGTAGAACAAATTATATATGTTATCAATCATATCATAGAATCATAAAATCATTTCAGTTGGAAAAGAACTTTAAGACCATTGAGTCCAATCCTTAACTGCCAAGTTCATTGTTAAACCATGTCCCTAAGTGACACATCTGCATGTCTTTTAAATACCTCCAGGGATGATGACTCCAACACTTTCCTGGGCAACCTGTTGCAGGGCTTCACAACCCATTCAGTGAAGAATTTTTTCTTAATGTCCAATCTGAACCTTTGCTGGTTCAATTTAAGGCCATTTCCTCTTGTATAATCATGCGTTACACAGGAGAAGAGACCGACCACATCTCACACCAAGCCCCTCTCAGGGAGTTGTAGAGCATGATAAGGTCTCTCTTCAGCTTCCTTTTCTCTAGACTAAACACCCCTAGTTGTCTCAGCTGCTCTTCACAAGACTTGTGCTCTAGACTCTTCACATTCATGGTTGCTCTAGTCCTGCTGACCACATAATTTCTTATCCAGGCCAGTATTCTGCTGAGCACACTCCTGACTCATGCTCTGCTGGCTGCCGACCAGCACCCCTCGGTCCTTTTCCACTGGGCAGCTTTCCAGCCATTCTGCCCCAAGCCTGTAGCAATGCATGGGGTTGTTATGACCCCACAGAATTATAGAATCCAGAGAACTAATCAAACTATTGCCCTCTGTATTTTTAGTACAAGCCTATGTCAAGATAGTCCCTCTGTTCTTACATGTCTTGGTATCTGCTATGACAATTGGCTTATACAAAGAGGATTGCATGGGAAGAAGAATGTGGTACAATCTTCCCTGTGATTTTATTTTTGTTAAAACTTCATGCATCTGTTCTTCCACCTAATCTTGGTGTCCTATAGTCAAAACTGTAAGGAGTATTTTTTGAGGAAAGAAGCAAAATTATAGTTCATTTCAAGTCTACTACTCCATAGGTTTAAGCACCCTGAAGTAATGATAATTACCAAGAAGCCAGAAAAAATTACATTTCTTGTCTAACACTTTTATGCATTTTCTGTTTGACTGTATAAATAGAAGATTTTAAAAGCTGAGCCTGAAATTAGAGAAATGATACAAAAATAGGACACCAGTTCATGCTTAGCCAAGTGGATGAGAAAGGAGAAAACTATCTATGAGCAGGAAAATTGAAGGGAGTCCAGAGATGAGTTGCAAATTCATGAATTATTTTTTCTGCATGAATATACACATAGGGAGAACTTACTCCTTCACTGTCAGCAGTGACAATGGACAGTATCTACAAGAATCAGAAACAGAAAAGCTAATGAGGAAGGAAGGAGATAGAGTGGGAAGTCCATTTCACATTGAAATAAATAGTACAAATGGACTGAATTTGTAGAGTGAGACACTAACTCCCACAAACAAGGACTGAAGCTTTGCTTTTGACCTTTTTCTAACAAACAGACAGCCTCAGTAAATTATTTTCCAATTTAAAATCCTAGTAATAATGCAAGAGAGAAAGGATGTTTATCACACAGACACTACCAGTGCAGGGTGATAGAGAGTGGGTTTGATTTTTCAGTCACAGAAGGAGTACTGTGCATGCTGCTCTGTGAAGTTAGGTCTATTTGAGTAAGCTGCACCAAGAAGTTGCAGTTTACTTTCTCTTAATGTAACTGCAATCCACTTTGGAGGAAGAGTCACTCTCTGACTAGTGGGTGTCCTGAGGAAGTGCTTCATGTATTTGTGATAACCTCTTCAGTCTCAGATATCGATACTGGCATGGAGACAACCATCAATAAAGAGAATTTGCTTTTCAGAAGTAGCCAAGCTCTCCTATGACACACTGGCAGGTACTGGTATATTTCCTTTCCTTGTGAAGAGCAAAATGCAGAATTCATATCCCCTAAGTAATAGGGATACCTGAATTTTTAAAAAATCAGAAGTTTGCTTCACCTATGCATTTAAAATTTAGGTATGAATCTAATGTAACATTCAAAATTCTCTTACAGGCAAATTTCTACCTGTTAGAGCCAGGTCCAGAGATCTTGAGAACCTAGTTGTCCTCTGACATTCATGAGCATTTATTGGCAATTTGTATGATCAGGCATCTAGATTTAATGTTTCTAGGGGAGGAAAAAAAGAACCAAACAAAAAGATCATGCCTTTAATTTTGGCTGTATTTCTCTACATATATCTTTGGTGCTATAAGAAGATAATTAATAAATATATCCAAGATCTTCCCAGGTGTTTCAAATGCTTCAGATTATAGTGTGACTCAGAAACCCCAGAGTGCTTCAGATTTGAATGATTCCAGGGCTTCAGAGATGTGCCAAGTGCTTTGAAGCAAGATTAAAAAAAGAAATGCTTAAAGCACCAGGAAATTTGAAAGGCATTGCTGCAAAACCCAGCAGAAATGCTCACAGACCTGCTTCACTATGAGTAGTATCAGGTACAGAGGTGCAAGTGCCAAGAAAAAAAAAGAAGCTGTCAGTTCTGAGTATAGCTGAACAACTGTAACATTAAAAATCTCAGCTGTGAAAGGAAGATGAACCCAGGAGACTTTTCCTTACTGTTTTGCAGGATATGACTGCTGTTATTCCCCATTTCCAGCTCAGTAGTGGGGCTGAGCACATGTTTAAAAGATGCAAGTAGACATGCACATAACAGAAACATGTCAGGCCAAGCAAACCAACACAAATAGGAGGGCAAGACCTTTACTGAGAGCCACACTGTCACTTACAGCGCTCAGAAATGTGAACACCACAGAAGAGCCTCTCCTTTTCCTCTTGTGTAGTTGATCAGGCTTGAAGTTCACCAGTCAAAACACTCATACATCCTCACTACCATGATTCACAAGCATGGGTCCCTCAAACGCTAGGCCAGACCTTGAAAGATCATCCACAATCCATGTCCAGACCCTTACCCTTTTTTATCCACCTCCAGCTCTGACCTTGAGCCATTCCAGGTTCTGGTCTCCTTTTCCAACTCACCAGCTAGTCCACTGTAAAGTGCCTCACCAAACTATACATGTATGCACAGAGTATCATACAGGAAATACAGATAGAGTTCGGTAAGAGGATAGGACAGATTACAACAATCAGATGCAAGTCTTGACCAGAGAATTATACTGAGCCACTATTAATGCATCTGGCACATTTTGTCCTCCCTCCTCCACATTTTCCCACACTTTTTCCTGCATAATCCACCTTTTTCTCTCCCTTTTTCCACCTGTGATCCCCTTTCCAAACATTTCCTAACACATTTGGGAAGTATTGTACGTCTCCAAAATCCTCCTGCAGCATCCCATGAGTCATTTTTCTCATGAGATCTATGATCATCTCACTTTCCCTTCTTGTAATCACTTTGTTCTGCCTGAAGCTCTCTGACTTTTTACTTGAGTGCTTCCTTCCATGGCTTGATAATTTCAGTGGTATTGTCTCCTTATTATTCTGCTTTTTGCTAGCTAAATTTGTGTTCTTGTGCAGAGGAGAGAAGAAACTCTTCCACGTTGGTAGATTCACCCTAAGGGAACAGAGTACCTGGCTTAAATTTGGCCTGCCAGATTTCCTTTCTGTTAACATAGAAGGTTCTCCCATGGAAGCCAAAGATAGCCACAACTTTTACTTCTGCTTCTGATAAACAGACTGAGTCCTATTGGGGCCCTTCCTCAACAAAGCAGGGCAAAATCCAAGTCCTGCATTGCTTCCCTTCATATTATCAGGTACTCTAAGCAACAGTGTCAAAATTCAGTGTAAAAATTTACCCCCAAAATGACTGTTTTCTCTAGCATACTCTAATTTTTTTTAGTTTCATCTCTTGAATAGAGAATGGTTTCTTTACTTTGCCTTGCCTTTATATTCCAATTAAAACTAATTTGGTTTACCTGCTAGTCTGACTCAATGACCTACTCGAATGAAACCTGAATCAGAATTATATCTAATTTTTAAATGAGTGAAATAAATATCCCTGCGTTCATATGCAGCATCTTAGAATCCCTAATTTTTCTTTTGCACAACTTCTCCACTCAGGAATCATGCCTCTTTCTATCCACTTGCAGGAAATTGTACCTGTATTTGCGAAGGAAAGGGGCAGAATCTGTTATAAGTTTTAGTGGTTTTCACACACTTTCAATATAAGAAATTTATGGTAGGCAGGCAATTGGGAACTTGCTGTTTTTAATTATCACCCCTCCCACGATTATAATCTGCTATTCTCAGTTACAGTTGACATGTGCAGGTAATGTACAGCAGAAGAATATCAAATACAGCCTGAAAATCAATGGGGTGAGTGGTTCTCACGATGACTCTCCAGAAGGATTGTACTAAGAAGCAGTTCTTGAGAGTTCACAATTCAAAGACCTACAGTCGTTTTCATCATTCTCCTTGAAGTCAGAAATGTTCAATTTAAACTTTCTTGCTGTTTCTTTGCCTAAAATTGATTAAATCTACTGATGGAATAAAACATGCAATAATATTTTTATTTACCTGCACCAGGATTGTTATGATCCCTTGAATTTTCAAGATGTGCTTTTGTTTCTTTTTTAATTGCCTGGAAGAGATTAATGTTCCAAACAAATGCCAGTGTACAGAATTCATGGTATATTGCAGGTGGTTCAATTTCAGAGTGAGTGTTTACAGTCTCAGTGTGTACAAACCCACTTTACTTAAAGCATATTTTCATCTTCTAAGCAAAAAGTAGTATCTTTCCTTGGATGTACTTGCATCAAGTTTGTGGTCCATTATCCATATGTGTGAATACATCAGCATTTGTTTCCTAGATGGCATTCTTGCAAAAGATAGGAACACTTCATGGATCTTTGATTACTAAAATAAGGCTTTAAAAAAATAATAAAATAAACCAGCTGAAGATATAGCTGACAGTGAAAACACTGTTTCCACTGCCTTAATCGTGGCTGTGTAGCTCTGGGTGAGAAGATGGAAGGGAAAGCTAAGTCCTCCATGAGGACTCCGTGAGAAAAGTGAAAAGGTTGCAGAGGTTTAATCACAGAGATGAGTGAGGACATTCCTGTGCCTAGGTCTGAAAGAAACAATGGTATTACAGCTGTAACATGTTCAGCATCTTAAGTAGCCTTCACACTTGGCAAAGAATGTGTGTGCATGCAAACTTTGAGAAGATTCTTCAGGAGTTATAGTTAAAAAGTCTCAGTAGGTGTTTGTTCTCAGGATGATGATTAGATTTTAATTAGCACAAGAGCCGTCAAACTCCCAGAGCCTCAATTACTTACCAGCTTGGACAGTGGATGCTATTCATATCAACAAGATATAAATGGAAAACTGAATCCACATTGAAACTAAAATTAGCATTTTCAAAATCAGTAAGTAATCACCTATATTTATAGCACTCCCAGAGGATCTAGATATGCTTTGCAAAGTATTGTTAGATACAGAAACCCAAGAACCAAAACAAATTCCTTACCTCTGTAAACTGCAGTCTGTAGTACAGCTACTGTCTACATAGGTTATGGTCCAGAATACAAAGACTGTCTTTTTGATTATAGCATTCATGCAATGTTCTATTTCAGTAAGTGTTTATCTGTTTTTTTGGAGAAGTTCTCAGATTGTTTATGGATGTTTTTTAAGCATTCATGGAGATAGGTAGATACTGAAAGAATCATAGTCTAACCTGAATCGAAATTGATTTGAGAAGAACCGCTTATGGTTGTCTAGTCCAGTCCCCAATTCAAAGCAGAGTTAACTGCAGTAGATTCCTCAGGAACAAATTTAATAGAGTTTGGAAATGCCACAGACTCTCTCACAGCCCCTCTGAGTAACATCTCTGCCCTCACATGGTTACTTCAACTTAGTATTGCTGGCAAACATACTGAGAGAGGACTCTATCCCCTCATCCAGATGTGGATCATCTAGTTCCTTCAGCTCCATCAGCCAAAAGAAGCTACAGTTCTAGCAGTAACGGCCTCAGGTTTGAGCCTAGTTCTCACTTAGAACAGAAAAATACCTGTTTGATGAAAAACAAGTTATGTTCTCTATAACAGCTTATTAGAAGATCTTTGAAGATCCTAGTGGTCCTGTTCACTTTAATTTATCAGAGTTGCTGTTATGAACATGCTATGGGTGGTTTATAATAACTCTCTAAGGTATATATTTATAGGTGTTTGCACAAACAAATATTCATATATCTGTAGTAAATTCATCAAACTCTAACAATTCAAAATAAGCTACTAGTTAATATAGTAATGAGTCACCTTTGGTAGACCTAAAGAAAGAGGTGAGAGACTTGAACTGACATGTGGTGTGTTTTGTTTTGGTTTTGATAGATAACAGGATCTTTGTTAAGTGAAAATTTATACAGCATTTACATATATCTGTGCATACCACAGCATAATTACACAGGGTAAAGGCTTTGGTTAAGGAGAAGGAAGCAACTATAACTTAAGGAAAAGGTTTTCAGGAAAAAATCAAGACAAAATATTTTTGTCTGTTCAGAGTTCAGAATAAATTAATAGACACAAAGGAATTATACAACAGTGATAGATTTAGAACTTTGTTATATTATTTGCTGAACTAAACCTGATTTTTAAAGACAAAATAGATTTTTTTGTGTGTGTGTTGTCATACTGTGATGTGGATGACAGAAAAGGAACTTCACTGAATATGAGTGCAGATGAGAAAAAATCCTACATGTCAGGCAGGAGACTGAACAGAAGAGGAACACCTGAAAAGTACCAGTAGCTATGCCAAAAGCCAAACAGAAGGGCTACAGCAGAAGTTGAGGAACCTCATGCAGTGTAAGATGGGAATTGAAGCTCCCCTGCAGCAAATGCTGGAATATTATTTGCAAAACAGACTGTATCTTTCCAGCAGGATATTAACCAATTGCCTCTGACAGAAAGTTCACTAGGCTTGTCACAACAAACAAAGCTCATAGAACCCTAACATTTTCTAGGGATCAAATATAGCTAAATTTTGGTAGAAGTTTGCAATATTTCTCATAACTACTTCAGTGATATGGAAGGGCCTTTTTCAATTTGAAGATCCCTAAAATGTTTCCAAAGTAAACTTAAACAATTGAGGGTTACACATATATATATATGTGTGTGTATAAGTTCATGGTGAGATATTCAAATTAAGCACATGCATGATCAATCATGTTTCCATCTCTAGATTCTTGCATTACCTTTCTAGGTGGGAAATAACAGCTAGAAAATTATGGAATCTCATGTTTAATATTAAAATGTCCAACAGGATCAACCCTACCTGCTGAAAACTACCTCTCATTCTTTGCTGTACTGATAGAGTTGAAATTGAGATTTAGTAAATTGAGATTTAGTAAAAGTGAGAGGGGGCTAATGGCACTAATTTTCTGTGAGGGCTTTTAGAATCAATCCCCATCTGTACTGAATTAGGCCAAATCTGTAGACATTGAGGACACACTGAACATGTCATTTTCCCAAATGCACTTAAAATTAGGTTACCAAAGGGGAGGGGAGACGAATTTTCAAACAGTGTGACTCACTGTTGATGGATGGTATTAAATTCTATTGCTTCACTTGTCATGTTATGATTTTATTAACAGGTAAAAGCAAAAACTAAGCCTAAGAACACCTGGAAAACACTTTAAGCATTTATATAAAATGGAATGAACAAATTAAATACTTCAAGGTATGTCTTAAAATTTTCAGTGGCTTGATATAGAAACACACTGTCAGAAAGCAATCGATGATAGGTGGAGACTTTTAGAAATAGAGAGGAGAGGGGGGGAAAAAACCAAAACCACAAAACCAAACACAAAAACCCCTTTTGGATAATACTTTTATCTGCAACCTAAAAGTTATTGATAGGAAAAGTCCTACAGTTTTCCAAACAATCAGTGGTGAAGTCTTCCTGTTGTCTCTTAAGTAAAATAGAGTCTGTTTCTGCAGCAAAAGCATGTAGTGTGCACTCAAAATATTATTTGGCTCTTGATTTCTAATGTTATGATTTGTCACTTTCTGCTTTTGGCAGAAAACAGTCTATAAATGAGTCACTGGAGTAGAGTGGACATCACAATCACTAAACAAACCAGACGGGGGTCTGTGGAGAAGTAATCCTGAGTGAAGACAAAAATTATCTGATCCAGGTAAGAAAAGAATCTCTTTTTAAAGCCCTGTAAGGAAGATTGTATTAATAAGTATATTTGCAGATCTGGTAATATCTAAGCCTAGCAAGGAGGAAAGTGGAGCTGGGAGGGAGATGAGCAAATAGGTGGTGAGTGCTGCCCTGAGAATATGGAAAAGGGCATATTCTATTGGCCATTTTTTGTTCCTTTGTATTCCTGTGACCTCTAAAGGCAAACTCTTTGCTGTATTAGATCATTTTCTGTTCCAAAAGATAACAGGTTATCTGAGATAATTTCAATTAACTTTTGTAGGTTTTACTCTAAGCAACTCATTCCAATAATGAGGAACACAAAAGTGAGAAAATTTGGGATTGTTTTCCTCCTAAGAGAAGAACTCTGTTTCCAGTCTATTTAATTTCAGAAGAAAATCCATTACACATTAAGAAAAGTGATCCATTACACATTAAGAAACTCTCTGATGTTCTTTTTGGAAACTTTCTTTGTTTATTTGTTATTTACAGGACTGTCTCTAACAGGAAGCAAATTATCCAGTTGCTTTCTTATTTGCTGCTTTGAATTTCTTAAAGTTCCTGGAATTACATTAGTTCAGTGATGCTGCATGGGTACATATGGTACATTGTTGAGCTACAGCTGGTCACATAACAATGTGTGTTGTGAAGTGATCCAGAATTCCAGTGGGTGTTGCACTTTGTCACCAGCTCAAAGATTACTTTTTAAAGGAGATGTCTCATAGCTTTATTCACTGTAGACAGCTGGAAGTTTCACATTTGCCAAAGGCAAACAGAGAACCATTAGTTCAGTGAATCCTAAACTTTTTTTTAAACTTAAAATATAATAACATTTTAAAAAATAATAATAATTTTAAAAAGACAACAGAGAATCAAATAGAATTTATTTCATTATTTTCACATGCAGCTTACATCTTTGTGAGCAGACTCAGGAGAATATTGTGTAGGGAAATACAGAAAATACAGGAAATATCAGAAGGATAATTCTGATTCTGCTTTGCACAAAAGTCAATAATATTTTGGATGTAGACAGGAAGTTTGACATGGTTGTGTTTGCAAATGTAAAAACTGTAAAATGAAATCAACCACTCTTAGATCCAGTAAAAAGAAAAAAGAAATCTGAATTCTGCAAAGCTATAGAAATCCTTTCTACTATGATCAATTTGTCAGTGCTTGTACAGCCCTAAGCATCAGGCAAGTCTGGCATTTTTTCATTTTAAAAATAACTCTGTTTGTTAGGACTGTGATTTCTGATATATATCAAATGTATTTCTTCTGTGTTGCAGATGCATTAGCATCTGATGACAAAATCTCACCTCTCAGAAACTGGTCACTGATCGTCTTACTGTACAGCTGAAGGGTCTCCTGCCTAAGGCTACTAGCAGAGCTACATGATGAAAGACAGAGGAAATGCCATAGGGAAAACAAAGTCCCCACCTTTCTCATTCCCCCCACTGTGGAGCTGGCACTTCTCACTGCAGGTGTTGCCTTTATGGCATGGCTACTAAACACAAAGATGCAGAAGTTGATCATCAAGACAGATTTCCTGCCAAGCAAGAGAGCAGTGTATGTAACCAGCACACCAGAAAATAATATGTGACCATGAAGTTTACAAGAGAGAAATTTAACATAAATCTGACCCAAGGCACCATAGCAAAATTTAACTAGGCATTCAGATCCAAACTGTGCAAATAACATCTCTCTGGACTCACAGGTGTGGAAATTGCATGCCATTTCTGCACTATGGGAAATAATTGGATTATTATAGTATAGCACTGTGCATATCAACTGTTATTTGTTTTATTCTTTTATTGAAACTTGGGTCAGTGTTATGGAAGTTCTGCAGTTTGGCAGAGGGAATTAAATGAAAGCTATTTTTGTTATCACATGATTTGAGTCATGGTACAATTAGTGCAAGAGAGTCATACTTCACAGAAATTTTCCCAAATAGATGATAATTGTTTGAAAGCAATTAGCTTTCAATTTATTTTCTTTATTTATTTTATATTTATTTACAAAATGTATATAAATACACATATAATTATGGACATACATACCAACCCACATAATTATATTTAATTATATAATTATTATCATTATGAATCTCATCCTAAGATACATATTTTGCAGGAGAGATTAAGCATAATTACTGTTTATAATAATTTCTCATATTGCTTGGGTAAATATCTAAAGAGCTGGCTATAGCCAGCAAAGAAAGTAGTGAGAAAGTAGAAAATGTTTCAGGCTGCCTAACAAATTCATTTGTAAGTCCACACTAGTTTGATGAATGAATAGAAAGCTTATTTGCTTTATTTGTTAGTATGTATATTTTATTTCTTACATGAAAAAAAAATGGCTAAACTGCTGTGTAGCAGAAGAACACAGGATGAGGAAGAAACCATCATAGAAAGCTAGGTCTCACCCATTCTGTATGTGTGGCTACTGAGCTGCCATATGCTGCTTTTTACCTACTGAATATTTGTAGAAGTGAGGCAGTGTAGACAGCTATGATAAATGGACTACCACACTGTAGATGTGTTTTATTTGGAACATTATTCTGGGGAAAGAAAAAAGGAAAAAAAAAAAGAAATGCAACTACTTATGCCTATTAGGCAGAGAAGAGAATGCATCTCAGCCCATCTCCTGTGTCTCCTTAGGACATATCCTAATCACTGAACTTTTCACTATATATATGTATATCCTTTAGATGGAGAAGATGAACAGAGGAATGCCTAGCAGGGTATATATGTGAGAGAGCACATTTAACTGTTTATACCTTTAAAGAGGCATTCCCTGAAGCAGATATTTTGCAGTTTATAGGATTTTGCCAAGAGAGACCAAGCAAACAAAAATAAAAGAAACTGAGCATCTACAGAGACTATCTGCTACCAAAGCTGATGGGTTGCCTAAGTAACCCAAGCTAGATGATAATGTGTTTTGAAGATCTATACTTTTCAGTCCTTGTGTGATCCATCTGAAAGAATAATAAATAAATTGTGATAGAAGCTGATGAAGGGTCTAGAGCACAAGTCTTATGAGGAGCCACTGAGGAAACTGGGGTTGTATAGCCTGGAGAAAAGGAGGCTCAGGGGAGGCCTTCTCACTATCTACAACTACCTGAAAAGAGGGTGTACCTAGGTGGAGATCAGTCTCTTCTCCCTAGTAACAACTGAGAGGACACACCAATGGGTGTCAGAATTCTTAAGGAGACAAGCCCTAAACAGAGAACAATGAAGCTGCCACAATAATAAATAAAACTTCCTAGTTTAGTCAAGTTTTTATGTTCCATCTGGAAGGTAGTCAGTAGTGAAACTCTAACTAAGTTCTCTAATGTATTCTCTTAAAAAATACTGCTTCATGTTACACATTAAAAAGGCAAACACAAACTACACTGTGTTTTTTTCTAATGCTACACAGGCTTAAAGTTAAGTGCCAAGAAATTTCTCAGTCATGGGAACCAGACAAATCAGGGTAATAGTTATAATCAGGGAAAGGAATGACCAGCAGGTCAAGGGAGGTGATTCTGCTCCTCTACTCTGCCCTCATGAGATCCCATCTAGAGCACTGCATCCAGTTCTGGGGTCCTCAGCATAAGAAAGGCGTGGACCTTTTAGAGCAGGTCCAGAGGAGAGCCACAAAAGTGATCAGGGGGCTGGAGCACCTCCCCTATGAGGACAGGCTGAGAGAGTTGGGACTGTTCAGCCTGGAGAAGAGGAGGCTTCAGAGGACCTTATATCAGCCTTCTAATACCTAAAGGGGGCCTATAAAAGGAGGTGAGACAGAGTCTTTACCTGGGTACAAGGCAATAGGACAAGGAGAAATTACTTCAAATTGAAGGAAGGGAGATTCTTTACCCAGAGGGTGGTGAGGCACTGGAACAGGTTGCCCAGAGAGGTTGAGGATGCCCCATCCCTGGCAGTGTTCAAAGCCAGGCTGGATGTGGTCCTGGGCAACCTGGTCTAGTGGATGGCATCCCTGCCCATGGCAGGGGGGTTGGAGCTAGATGATTTTTATTGTCCCTTCTAACCCAAACCATTCTCTGAATTCTATGAAAATATAATAAAACATAAAAATCAAGTTTGGAAGACATTTAAGCAACAAGTAACTGTGCAGGCAGAAGATGGATAGTCCTTGGAAATGGCAGAGCAATTTTCTATCAATTTTGGCTCTGATGGGTGCATAAAATGAAGAGAATAACTCTCTTTTCCAATGAAAAGGGAGCAAGCATGTCTAAAGTACCACATAGTTAAAATTTAGATAACAGATTCTTAGGTGACAGTCCAAAACACACCAGGTCAGCAATTGTCTGCTCTTTTCTAATTGATAGTGTACCCCGAAGCTTCATAAAACATGGTGGTTTATTTGTAGATCTCAGTTTTGACAGACATGGGCAATGGAACATTTATCTCTGCATTCAGATACCTAGGCAGTCTTGTTATCCAAATGGCTTGATATAGTGGCTGTGCACAAAATGCTTTGAACAGAACACAGCAATGAATTTATTAATGAATGATTTATCCTTGTGATCATTCTTTATTTTAATACTAAAGAACAGAGAAACCATTCCAGACTTTTTAAAATAGTCTGGAGAAAATCTTTCCTCAGACCAAGAGGATACAAAGCCACATATCTCACTAGGAGTTTTCTAAACACTAAAAAAGAAGATATTTTAGAAGGGTTATTTTTAATTCCTTCTGTTAAAGCTGTATCACTGAACAGAAGTGAATTCCATGATGAGAGAATGGAGGCAGGAAACAAGTTTTTTTTTCAGATGGAAATTTTTAAAAGCGAGTTTCCAACATGAGACAAAACGAAGCTGTCTGAATATCAGAGAGCTGAGTACAGAACAAAGGTGTCAAGTACAACCAAATTTTAAATAACAAGAAAATAGCTATAGGAATGTGGCAAATCAAGTTTTCTACATAACCGACAAGCTCTCAATTTACTGCTTAGCTAAGTAGGGCAATGAAATAACCACAGTTTATACCTGAAGCTATTCTACTTCCAATTTTCTACAATGTCACTGGCATTAATCAGTTGCATGGTTAAAATCATTAGGGAAAACAAATTAAACACTACTTTGAATGGAGGCTAAATGTACAATTTATTCATTACACATTCCTTACTATGGCTTTTACACCCAGGTATGTCAGAGACTGCATTTCAGTGAAAATTGATAGCAGTTACATAGGTATATGAACTTATTATCAGTTTTAAAAATATTTTTGTAGCAGTGACCCAAAATCATTAGTCTATACTTTCTCTTAGCTATCTAATATTGGTGGTGGTCTAGGGAGCTGATCTCAGTTTGAGCTTTTTTAGATTTCAAGACATTTTTCTATGCTCGCCTTATTATTTGTTTAGCCTGCTGGTGTGAAAAAGCAGGATTTTCCAGTGCTAGCAGCATATGTACCAGCAGAGAGAGCTTGTTCTTATTGCTAAAAGTCAAGAAATAAGGATGCCTATTCTCTGAAGGCTAACAAGGTTTTTAATTAAATTCTCTTTTAAAAAGCTGAAAGGCCTCAGAGTAAAATACTATGATGCAAATGGTAATCACAGGGATGTGGATCTGTGTTCTGTACAGATATGTCAAAAGCAAAGATGTAAGATCTTCAGATGTGTATTAACCATAGTGCAGAATCCTAGAATGGTTTGGGTTGGAAGGGACTTTAAAAATCAAATAGTTTCAACCCCCCTGCCATGGTTCTGCAAATCGCTTTCCAGGTTGTGACAGCTTTTGCCCATTACTAGTGTGGTGTAGATTAAACCAGCTGAGTCAGAAAAGAGAGAACAGGATCTGTAGACCTCAACATTAGCTTTACTAGTAAAACAAGTTTTCTGTGGCAGAAATTGTATGGTTTTCTAACAGTTCAGGGATCTAGGCAGAAGCTGATATGTCAAGAGGTCAATGATATTCTGTGCTTAAGTTAGTCTTGACAGCCTAAATAGCACATAAATGTTAGATGGTCAGGGGTTTCTTGCATTTCTTTTCATTGCTTTGACAGGGGGGTTGGACTCGTTGATCTTTCTAGGTCTCTTCCAACCCCTAACAATCTATGATTCTATGATTATCTACTGTTGTAACTGAAAAATCATCTTTGTATAATGGTAGAAGTATGGTAGGTGCAGTTAAATCATAAGACACAAGAAATGGTATTAAAATTTCATTCTTTAGCAATGTTTGAAGCATCAGCTTGGAGTCTGAACCATGCAAGGGTTTCTGTCTAGCTGGCTCATTACCTTACGTATGATGTCTGATTGAGTATGCAGAAATCTTAATGCTAATACCCAGTTCTTTCATTGCTATTCATTCATGGTTGAATTCTGCTGTTTTCTTTAGGGCAGAAGAAACCTTTTTCTCTTCTCAGAACACAGGAATAGATAAAATATTAATTCAGTGCCTGACTTCCCTGCTCAACTGAAGTGTACATCAGGTCACTACAGTTAGAAAGTTATACAGTCTGGCAGCTTGAAGTTGTAGTGCTTTCCTAGGGACCCTCAGGAACAGAGTGTGGTTTTCAATGTCCATTAGAAAGGTGAGTGCTCAGATCTATACTTCATTTCACTTTAATCCCTCAAATCCGGAAACACGTCTCTGTAATTATGCTTTTCTCTTGAATAAGAAAATCCATGACGATTTGAATAAGCTAAATAATAAAATCTCTGTATTCTACATCATCTTTTGACAGCAAAGACTTTATTTTGATAAATAGCTTTTATTTTCTTGTAGCAATCATGAACCCATTAATAAATAATAATAGTAATAAAAACTTAGAGGTCTACATTTACAAGTAGGCCACAGGTTCAATGTCTCCTAATAATCTTTGAAAAGAGAGATACTTTAGACATGCATTTCAGATCTTTACAACACTCCCTTTCTCTCCCTCCTTAAACTTCAAGAAACAATGCTATGTAAATGTCTTCCCATCCTTCACACTGACTGAAATAAAGTCTGTTGTGATCTTGTCTTTCCCTCAAATCAGAGAGGATAATACAACTCTTTTTATTATTATTTTTAATACTGCAATCAATCTAGATTTGAACACATGTGCTGAACTGAAATTATCACTTGTGACTTAATGTTCGCATAGATAATGACCAGGATTTGTAAGTCTTTCCTGCCCTGTGGGCAATACATCCAAATCTTATGGCCACTAAACACTTAATTTACACCTTGGGGAAGTAAGAAGAAAATGGGAGCTTCAGGAGCAATTTGTACAGGAAAGTGGTGATGACATTTTATCTCTTCACTGCATAATGTCAAGCCTGCAGCTGAGTCTCAGGGCATCAAGCAGTATCTGCTGCAGTAGCTTGTGTTGACTCTTCATCCCAGGAAGGAGCACATACTCTCAAGCCTTGCTGCTAATCTGATGGCCTATGCCTCTGCATGTGAGCTGATGAGCTCATGCACTGTAAGTTGGTTACTCTTCTTGGTATATTATATTTGGATAGAAACTTAGTTATCCACCAAAGATATCAAATTGCATACCTTGTGAGAGTGCAGTTTGCCTTTCAGATTTCAGCTGAGTGATAGATATTGCAGGCCATAAATGTAAGTAACAAAAAAATGATCTGAATGTCATTGAGAAATAGCAAGCAAAGGAACACCATTCTACTGTCATCCTCAGTTTTCAGAAGGTTACAGAACATGTAGCTAAATTAAAACACTTGTTTCTTGCCCTTGACAGATGAGAACTTTTGTCCTACCATCAGCTGATGAGCAGCTCATGTCCTGGTGCATGAAGATTTATTGCTTTTAGTTCCATGCATGTTGAGTCTTGAAAAGGTTAATCTTATTTTAGGCTTACATTGGAATCTCTGCACAATATTTTGTGGAAGTGAGTTCCTCAGGTTAATTATCTCTTACAAAAATAACAATGCCAGTTTTAAAAGTGTTGGTTTTAAATGTCAAAAGTAACATCCAGCACATATTTTATTGAAATAAGTATACTAGAACACCTGTTACATTTTCATTATATTTCTTTGTTGTTGTTGTTGTATGTTTTCTGGTCTAAGTTCTCCTAAATTCTTCATCTCTACTTCCAAAGAATACTGCCCATTCACTCACTACTACCGGGTCATTGCTATTCTCCTAAAGGTCTTTTATATTCACATGTCTTTCAGTCTTTCTGTAATGATGTGATCAAAACTGAAAACAGTTGCCAGGGCCTGTCTTCCTCTTCCAATCTGTAATGATGCCTAGATCTTTTCCACAGGGTCCCACTGTGTGGTGTTTTGCTCACAGTGCATTTTTCCAGGAGGTATTGAACCAAAGTAAAGTTAACATCTCATGGTCTAGACCTCAGGTTTTCCACCTGCAATTAGAAATGTATGAAGGTATTTTTTTCTTTTTGTGATTACTGATATATAAGATGTGACAGCTTTAATGCATACAGCTTTTCTTTTGTTTTGTTTTATTGCTATTTAAAGTTTGGGAAAAAATAGAGGAAGAAAGGGACAAAAACTTAAGGTTATGGCTATTTCATGCATCCTGCTTCTGTTGACTTTGGCTTAAAAATATTGCCTGCTGGTCTGGATAAGGGACTGAGTCTCAAAAGCAGACAGCTGGCTGAAAATCTTAAGGGTCTAAATCCCATTGACATAAGTGTTTTCTTTCTGCAGTAAAGACTTAAAGACTATTATGATAACTGATAAAAAGACTATTATGATAACTGATAAAAAGACACTACAATAGTTTAAAATGGAAAAAAAGTATTCCTGCTGTATTGAAAGTCAAAGAGGTTTTTCTCTCCCAGCCTCATCCCTCCCTGCACAAAGTTTGAGGAGTCTGATTTTGTGTAGGGACACTCTAGGGGTTTGGAGGTAACAGAATTTATTGCCACAAGCAGGAAAATTACAAGATGCAAAGTTTCTGGTCTGCCTGTCACTTCTTTGAGTGAAGATTTCAGGCTAACTGAATCTGTACTAGAATAGATGCTATTATATTGGTAATACTTGAAGGTTTTGATAAAACATCATGGATTCATTGTACTAGAAGGCCACTCACATTTATGGAGGAAACAAAAAAGTCATTTCCACACAGAAATTACAAGGGAAGTATAAAATGAGAAAGGGAAAAAAAAAGAAAAAGCAGATTCAGTAATCTATCTTGCCAGCTCCATGTGTTAATAGCACATAGCATCAATTCATCTTTTTGTTTGGGATTGCCTTATTCCCTTCCACAGTTCCCAAAAGGAATTCATCAGAGAGCTAACATGGGCTATTAAAATACAGAGACTCTTATGTGAGCTCTCCATATGCATTTGAATCATCCCAGCTCTCTGGTGGCTGTAGTACATTGTCTATGACAAATAATTTGATGTTAACTGGGACCTACTAAGTCTGATAAACTAGATGTGTTTGATACACTTGCCTTAGAGAATACATAAGAGATAATGTGCTTTTAGTACTTTTGAAAATGATTCCTACTTCTCAAAACTTTGACAGAAGAGTTTTCTCTAGTTTTTCTTGCAACTGGATTTTTTTTAACATGGCTCTGGTTGCAGAGACCTGGGGTGGGAAGAAGAAAGCACAGATTTATACCTCAGCAATTATGTGATGCCAGTAAGCTGTCATATTCCTGGAAGAAGAACAGGTGAACAATAAGCATTTGAATCTATGCTACCTGATTTTTTCCTGCTCAACACCTTGTTGGCATGCACAGAAAATTGCTGGGGGGAAAACAAAAGAGAAAGAAAAAAAGAAGCAACTGAAAAGTCATCATAAACCACACTTAAAGGACTCATAGACTTATCAATATACCAGACCAGCTCAGCCTGTACCAGAGGGTCTGCCAGCACTGATTATATTAATATTATAATAATCTTATTTATTATCTTAATACTTAACAAAAAAATAACACATCTTAATATGGTGGATAAAGGAATAACCATGTTGACTAAGACTACTTGATAGCTTCCATTGCAATCTCCCTAGAAATGAAAATGTATCCTCAAGTCCACTGCAGCATAGCAGGTCACTTAGTCAACCTGGACTTGCATTTTTGTGTTGAGATTTAGTTCTGCAGATTTAGATCTACCTGTTTTTCTAGTTACTACTCTTCAGGTTTTCTTAGGCCATTCAAAGCTATTTATCCTCTTGTCTCTGAAAGTTTTGTGATGTATCTTTAAAGAAAACGACTGAAATTAAGGAGATGTTGCATGCAAAATGGAAAATATTTCCTAAACATCCTTAAAGACAACCTCTCCTCTTATCTTTTTAATAGAAAATTTCTCTGCTGAATGTCTTTTTTCCCCTCTTTTTTCCCCTCTTTTTTTCTTTTATTTTTTCTTGGAAGAAAATATGACAAGTGGAATTTAAAACTAGCATATTAATTTTTTCTAACAATGGCTAATGACTGGGCAGAGGTTTGTTGGTAACTGAAAAGGTATTTCTTTAAGAAATATAGCTAAAAACAAAGGGATCATTTTAAAGCCAAGCTTCAGGACTTGATATTTCAGTAGAATTTTAGTGAGCCTTAAATGGTCTCTGGATTTTATATGACTCCCTTTCAACATATCACTTTACTACATCCATTCCTTCCTTCCAGAAATTATTATCATTCAGTGCCAGTCTAGTGTTCTCCCACTACCAGTTAAACTATAACAACTTCTACAAGCAGATATAAATCAGTTAAACCATAATTATGGACTATTTTTCACTATGTTTTTTTTTTCTCTAAATGCCATGTTGTCATTTTCTGATACTCTATATCACTGAGTTTTTTAATATTTATACTTTTGTCTTGATTTTTTGTGGGTTTTAAAAATTATTTTATTTTGGTTTTATTTTGCAGTCTGTAACTACAAAAGTAATTGAACCTCAAGATTCTTTCATTGTCCTCCAAGAGTCTTTCTGAAGTCACTTGGAGAAAGTTCAGTCTCTTAAGTGTTGCCAGACAACAGCTCAATTTCAAAAACACAAAGAAAGCACATTTTCCAGATGAATTCTGCAAGCCTAATCTTGAAAGTTTTTTCCAGTAGTTTCAGTCCATCCTTTACCCTCATTCAAAGATTATTACTGATATATTGACAGACTGTAAAACTGCAGGCTCCTAGTACATGTAAAAACATTCTGTACAATACTGCTCTCTTGGTGCATTTAAATTAGCTACAGGCAGCTTTTCTCCTAAGTAGACCTCATAAATTACCAAAAATACTTATGTGGGAAACAACTCTGTTGTACTATTAGGAAGAGATGAGGATCTTAACTTGATTAATGTGTTACCATGACATGAACAGATCAAATGTTTAACATAGCATGCCCTTTATTTGAGGTAATGTGACATGTACCCTGTCAAGTAGTAGGTGGCTAGTATGAAAAATATCATCAGATGGAAACATTTCTCAGTCTTTAAGATACCTTCAAGAGCTCCTTCAACATCCACAGTTTAATGGGCTCAGCCTTGCACATTTCCACCAGCCAGATACAATAGACACAAAGCTTCAGGTGGGAGAAAGGCAGTGGTATCATGCTCTAAATGTACAAGATGGAGGCCCTGAAGCAAGAAGAAAAGAGAAAGCAAAAGAGTTACAGCCACATAGTCTTAGGCATTGGCACAGGCTGACCAGGGCAGTGGTGGAGTCACCATCCCTGGAGGTGTTTAAAAACATCTAGATGTGGTACTTAAGGACACGGTTTAGCAGTGTGGTGGTGATAGGTTAATGGTTGGACTTGATGGTCTTAGTAGTCTCTTCCAACCTTAAGGTTTCTGTGACTCTATGTCTAAACTGTGACATGCCTGCCTAAGATCCTAGGAGCCCTGTTCTCCTGTCTTTCAGGATATGAATATGAATATGATCATATGAATATGATATGAATATGATATGAAATATTGACTGCTCTGGAATAGGAAACAGTGAAAACCATGGCATAGACATGTCTTAACTGGGAGTTAGAAGCAGTGATAAACATCCACAGGTTAATATCCTGCTTACCTTCCTCTTACCTAAAGTCAGGCAGCAAAACATATTTGAGTTGCCAATTTAAACAATGCTGAAAGCCCTTGTACATGATATATATAACACAATGTTCTACACTGAATGCTGTTTGGTTTTGAATGAAAATAAACAAAATTTCACTTGGAACTTTTTCCACTGTGTAGAGAGGAATTTAGTTAACCACCTCAATACAGGCAATAATTTTGAAAAGGTATGAGTGCAGTCATTAACAATATAGCTAGTGTTGGTGGAGCATAACAAAATACAGCCTGTTTCCAGCAGAACATAACTGTATAAAAGGTTTAATCTCCCTGGAAACTTTAATTTTCAAAACAATCCACAAACTTAAAAGCCTAGAAGAGAAAAATCAGAGCTTGGAATTCAAGTCTGAAAGCCTAGTTCTTTAAAGTATTCAAACAGTTTAAATAAAGTTACTAACCCTTTACTGGAAAAGTCAAACATGACTCTTAATTGCCCTATCAAGATGTCATGCACTCATCATAGCATCTGAATTTTGTGGCAAAATTCTTTAGTCTCAGGACTGCTTTGCTGTATTTTAAAATTTGTCCCTTTAAACAATCTGCCTTGTTCTTCTATCAGCTCCAGAAGAAAACAGATGATATTCACTAGACACATTTCTTTTTCTATGACAGAGCTGCATTTATTTAGAGAGCAATGCCCAGCCACTTGACCTCTCATGGATAGACCTAGAGCTTTATAAGCCAAAGAGAACAATTAACAATTCAATTGCTTATAATAAATTAGCAACAAATTGAATTGTTGTAATGTGCATTTATATTACAGTCAATATTTCCAGCTGCTGTGTTCCAACAAAAGTTCTGCAATATTTACAATATAGTACTTCCTGCCAAAAGCACTACTAAACTCCTACATGCAGAGCAGGCAATGTGAGGAAAAATACCATAAAAAATAGAATTAACAGAAATAAAAATAGAAATTTTCAGGGTAATGGTCATAATAGCTCAGTACTGCATATGATGAAATGCATTATCTTTGCCCTTGGAATATATCACAGCTATGCAAGACATTAATAACCTCATACATGCTTCCTTATGATATACAATGCATCGAATAAATCAAAATGATTTTTCTGTGATAAAGCCAGCTATATTATACCTAGAGGTAGTCAATTAAGCAATAAGACATGACACTGGGTATATTGCACTAATTTATCTTGAGCTCAGTCATGAAAGGTATTGAGTTATCTCTTTCAAGCTTTGCCTCACCTACTCCTAGGAAGCTATTAAGTACCTCACAGGATTAAGCCCCCAGTAATTTGCATGACAAATTCTTAGAGAGTTTTTCCAGGTACTTGGGCACCAGCTTCCCTTCAGCATCTGGGTTTCTGTGCCAAAATAATAGTGAATTTGCATTGTGTCAAGACATGATTCATGGTACCACAGAACATAGTGTTAATTATCAGATCTAACACTTATTTGGTAGGCAGAGAAACTCTGCTTTAGCCATGCAAATGTTGCCCATTTATGCCAGCAGGAAATACAGCCTAGGTCCCCATGTTCCAAAATCTCTACAGAAAGGGAGGATATGTAGAATAAAATGAGAATTACAAGTTCATTAGGCAATACTACCTTTACATCTCAAAGATCAAATAGTTGTAAGAGAGAGCTGCAGGCCATGCCAGAATTGCTATTTTGCTTCTCTACAGGCCCTGTAAGATCTTATTTTCTTTTAGTGCTCTACTGTACTGATAAAAAGATGAATCTCATCAGTGTCCTTTTCACATAAAAATAGAGAAATTTCTAGTGCCACCTGTCGGTGCAATATGAAAACATCTAACAAGCAAATTGACTCATCACACGTAGGATAGAAAGTGGAGAATAAGACCTACTGAGTGTCAGGGAGGGAAATATGTCTGTTCACTATGATCATCTAAATTTTGTCTTCTGTTTTTGGAAAACAAGTGTTTTAAATATTTATAAAAGGAAAAAATAGTTCTGATGCAGTCAGGGCTTAGCAGGAGCTTAAATCTTTTCCTGCTTCACAAGGCATTTAAGGAATAAAACAGGAGTTCAAAATTAAGTCCATTCTCAAGTTCATTTGAATTAGGCTAATATAGAACCAGTAGAGTTGTTGATAAAAAGAGTGAGAGAAGGAAGAAAACTCAAGACAATGCAGGACAATCAATACCAAAAGCATAAAAACTAATAAGCTGTTACCAACAGCACAGTATCTACTTTTTTGATTTCTTGCTGTAGGATGCCTTCCAGACTACAAAAGAGTAGCCAACAACATTCAAAGCACTAGCAGAAATTAAGCAATCATTACTATCTTGCAAGGGTTTCATCACCCCAAACAACTGTCATTTAGCCTTTAAGATTCTAGTCATAACAGCTACTTCTTTTTCCTTTGCAGTCAAAGCAAACACAGTGCCTTTGGAGGGCAATTCATCTCACCAGTTGCAAACACCTTATCTCTGGATGGAAGGAATTACCTTCTTGAGATAACTATCTTTCTCCATTGACCACAGAAGAAGACAAGATTACTAGCTTGGACTAGACATGTAACTTTGAGATAGATAATGGTAAATGAATCCTACAGCTGAGATGCAGGTATGAGATTAAAAAACAGAAAAAGAAAACAAAACCCTCAAACAAACAAACAAAACCACAACCAACCAACCAAGCAAACAAACAAACCACACCATCTTCATTTAATACAATATTTAAGTGCATGCCTAGATTCAAGGATGGGAACACCTCTATCAAAGTCAATAAAATAAAGACATTGAAAAGGAAAAGGAAATATTACTGTCAGCAAGTTTCAAATTGTTTTCATTTAACAAAGTTCAAATAGGGTTCATTTTAATCTTCCTGAAAGCTTTCATGACATGTTAATCAAAGTTTGTATAAAAAAATCTTAAAATGTTTACTGAAGTCTGTTCTTAGGGAAAAAAAACAAAGAATTTCATCAACCATATAAAGATATACTTTGATTTCTACAAATAGTTATTAAATTTTGAGGTAAAAACCATTATAAACAACATATCTGAAAGAAATCCATGTTCATTTAGGATGCTTTTGTTTGGAACTGAAGCCACATTTTAATGGACAAAATTTTCATGTGAGACACTGGGGTCTTCTCTGCTACTTATACTCTAGAAACTCAGCATTAGTAAATAATTTTACTGAATTAGTATCTGAACCTAAATTCTATGTAGGAATTAATATCTGGAAAAATGCTCTATGGTAAAGCCAATTAATAAGTATTTCATCCATTTGATATAGGAAAGACAAATGGGAATTCACATAGTATGTTAGGAATTTAAATTCTGCTTCATTTTCTTATCCTATTTTTCATAAAACAGTTTTATCTTTTGAACCTCAGTGAGATTTACCTGGTCACCTGCTCCTGAAATACAATGATTCTTTTGGTTATTTAAAATATCAGTGTCAGAAAAAGAGCAAATGAAAAAGCATTACTAGACAAGGATAATCTATAATAGAGAACATGAATTAACAGAAACCCCCAGCAAAAATGTGGAGAACATGGGCTAGGAAGTCAAAGTGTAAAAGCAGAGAACAAGAACCAGACTGGTAGAAAGAAGCAGGGCTGGAGAATAACAGTCTGTTTTCTCTCTTACTAGAGTCACTAGGGAAAGTCCTACTGACTTAAAAAGGAAAAGCTGAGACTATCTTTACAGTGTGTGTTTATTCTGCTGTTGAGTTGGTATTCATGCTTCTATTTGAGTCTAAGTCCATGACGTAGTTCTACCTTCATTTTATCTAGTGTCTCCTTCTCTTCTGTGTTCCTCTATGCTTTTATTATTCTCAAGTATGCTAGCTGTGCTGAATTCAGTTACACTGTATATTCAGTTACTCTATATACATACTGGTTCTTGTATATTTGATCAAAAGATAGTTGTCTGAGTTACTTGAAACTGTTCTGGGAGAAAGAGTTAAACGTTCTATGATTATTATTACTACTCTGTCTCACAATCTGTTTCTCTCTCTCCTAAGGTACTGCAGTGCCAATAATGAAGTGAATCCAAATGACTACTCTGAGACTGACAAAGAACCTGATATGCACACAAAATATTCTTTTAACATTGGTTTGAACTAATCACCCAAAGGGATTTTCTATTTCATTTATGGGATTTGATTCTACCATGTGTTTCTTTTCTAATGTGATTGTACTAATGCAAAATCAGAAGCCCTGATAAAAAGGCTGACATGCTCTCAGTCTGCAGGACTTCATTAAAAAAGTCTGGAGAGACTGAACTAGCCTCTGGGTAATAACGGAGGCAGCCTGAGGGAGCAATAGCAACATGGAAGGTGTTAGCATCTGTGGGGCAAATTCCTTCTCATGTGCCTTTCTTCACTATATAAATGAAAGAGGACATGGATTTCCCTTACTGGATGTGAAGGAGGTGAAGCTCTGTGGCTGCTTGTTCCCCTGGCACTGATTCAACTGGCATAAGGAGCAGGTAGGTTAAAGCCTCTGCTATGAAGTACTAAATCAGATGATGATATTTTGCCAGTAGAAGAAAGCTTAGGGATAAATTCACACAATTTAAGGTTTTAATATAACTCATGAAACTCAGGATGACATTTAGAGGTTTCATCTTTATTGTTTTTTTAACAAATCCCCCAAAGAGTGAAGCTAGCAGAGCAGCCCAAGTAGTGTTATCAACTGATCCTGAGAATAGTTTCTCTGGAATTAGCTGTATTTGTTGTGATCAGTATTTCCTCCAACTTCCAGCACTTGTTGCTCATCTTTTCATCAACCTAACTCATTCTGCTTCCTTCACATTTTTTTCTTTCTTTCTTTTTTTTTTTAATTTTTTTTTCCCATAGAATTTCATTAACTTTCCTGACTTGGAGATTCTTTCTTAGTATGCTTTCAACTCCTATATCTAAGTTGTTTATGAAGACACTGAAGAGCACTGTGAACAGTGTTCACACTTGCTAAACACAGAAGGAAACTCAGTGTGCTTTCACATAGTGCTCAACATTTTTCAAGCTTTCTAGTAGTTTTCCCCATGAATATTGAATTCAATAGATGTTACATACATCAGCATATTGGTGGTACCCTACATTTCCCCTATACAAATAGACACAGTCTACTACACAAATTTTCATTCTATCAAGTTGCAAACCATCTTTTTGAGTGTTTGGTTTTATTATTTTGGGGGTTGGGGTTTTTTGTGTGTTTTTTTTGTTTTGTTGGCTTTTTTAAATTTGTTTTTCAAAAACATCAAAAGATAAAAATCCTGTGGGAAATTTATGCCCCATTCCATAACACCTTTTGTCACTAAATAGAACCTTAAACCTCTTCAATGCCTTTATAAGAAGCTTTGCTTCTCAGATGCATTAACCCACCCACTTCCTCTCCATATCCTATTGTCATCCCCTTTGAGGTTTATTTCCCTGTTTGTCCTTTTCAAATGCTAGCATTTGTAAAAAGGGTCTTTCAAAGACATTGTGCTCACGCCTTGATGGCAAAGGGTCTTCTCATGGATACAACTGCCCACGCTTCTTTCACTGTTTTGAAAAGAAATCTAAAAAATAACAAATATTAAGCTGCTAGAATGGACTATGTTTTAAAGAGGCTTCTTTGTTTCCTTCCATCAGTTAAAAGAAAGGACGGTTTCCAGGGAAAGGATTTTTTTTCACTCAAGTTGACACGAATTCTGCCTTTGAAACAGGTGGAAGTAGAAGTTGACCTAGACTGATTTACACAGCTCAAGGATGTAATGTGTAACTATATTGCCCAGGACGGGTTTATGCAAAACTTCATGGGAAACAACAGAACAACAGTGATCTGGGTTTGTATAAATATAGAAATGGAAATAACTGTATGCACCTGATGCACTTGCCCATTTCTTTACTGCATGAAAAAGCCTGCGAACTTCAGTCTATATTGTTGCAGAAGTCAGGTCAAGTATTTCATAGACTGGATTTGCAGCTCAGGTAAAGCAGTGTAAATCAAGAGTAATTCCATTATAGGTAATTAAGTTAGTATACCGGTATTAAGCCCGGAAGAAGTGTGTGAAGATTGAAGCCCTGTAATTACATTTGTTTCCAGAACAGATAGAGCATCATTGATGTTTAAAAGGACATTGTTCAATAAATTAGTACCAAATGAAACATTGCAAGGAAAAGAAGCTTATAAGGTATCATCTCTGTAGACTTGTTTTAATACATTTTTTATTATTGATTTAAACTTTACCTTAAAAATATGGAAGCTCAAAACCACTAACAAGTATCACAATCTGACACTGTCAGATCCCCAGTTAAAGAAAAAATGAAGCCAAGAAAATCCACATAGGTTAATAAATGAGTAGAAATAAAAAGATTTTGAGCTCTGTTTGGGGCGGGAGGGGGAGGGAGAGTTTGGTTTATGTTTTCTTTTTGTTTTAATCTTTATATAATCTTAATATTTAAAAATTCTTCTGATCACATAGTTTTGAAGTTGCAGATAGGACTTTTATGAACTTTGAGTAATTTTTTCATCATTTGTGGATTCCTTGAAAGTTATCCCTACATGGATTTGAATGTCCAAGGTTCAAAATAAATGGCTCAGGAAGTAAGCCTAAGTAGACTGCAAATGATAAAAAGTTAACACTGAAGCAGCATTTTATTCCAAACTATTGTTATTGAAACAGATATAGATGTCTGATTAACCAGGGAGCACCAAATTATTCTCTGAAAAAACTTTAGCTCTAATAAATTTAATTGCTAGTTTGAGACAGAGAATCAGTTTTGTAATCTAGAGAGCAACTTTTTTCCTATGAATTACAATATCACAGTAATTTATACTTAACATTTTTTTAGCCTTTATTTAGTTTGAATCTGATAGCAAGTTCATTAGTTTTCAACAACATGCTAACAAGGAAACAAATGGAATAACAAATTAATAAAATTCTCAAACTAATTTAATAATAAGAAATATTATCCTTAATAAAATTGTACAAGGATCTACACCTTATTACTGCAATGTACTTCAACAAAACTAACACAGTTTTTCATCCCAGTGTTTGATAACCTTCCATCACTGACTGAAGCTTCCATTTTTAAGAGGCTTCCTCCTCTGATGAATTCAGGAGATCCAAGAGTCTGCCTCCAAGGATGCAGAGAAAAATGGATGATGTCCTTGATAAAGAAGGAAAATAAAGGTGAATAAACATGTTATAAGAGATCTTAATCTATCTAGGTGCAAACATTGTTCTCTTTTCTTTCCACTAATATTTTTGTCAGGAGTATCAGGCAGATTCTCTATTGTTAGTGGGTTGCAGAAGAAACCTTGATGCTGACATTCAGAACTCCATGAGGGATGACAGTGATGTCAAAACACTAGCAATTTTTGAAGAATCCAAATGTTTCCATGGAAGAGTAAAATGAGATAGAGTTATTGTTTGTTACTGTTGTCTTCCTGTGTACGTTAAGTATGTCTACTGGCGAAAAAAATAACAAGGATAGACAAAGCTGACACTGGTCTTAGAAGATGCAATTGAACATTACCCTTTTCATTCCTTAGTTCTCTATTTCTCATTCTCATTCAGGTGTTTTAGATGATTAGTTCATATCTAATCATTTCAGAGTATGATAATAGACATTAAAGTTCATCCTTGTCAACTTTCAGATTAAGGGATAAAACTCAGGGAAAAACTTTTGGATTAAGGGATAAATTAAGGAATAGTTACTTGGGCAATGAAATCAGTGACTTAGCAAAATATATGGATTTACTAGCTTTGGTTCTTGGACTTATTTTACGACCAAAGGTGAATGGGTCAAAGGAAGGGAAATATTATCTTTGTGTTTTCTTAACCCCTGGATTTATTAGAAAGATAACCTACCATTGGAGAAAATTTAAAGTAACATCATGACATTGTAATTTGCACCATCTGTTGATAATTGCCAATTCCCTAACATGTCAGATGTGAAAGGCTGAGAGGATAGAACAAAGATGGATATGCTTGGTGCATGCCAATCACTTTTCTTTTTATAAAGAGGGATCTACAGCAACTGAAAAGGAACTCAAAGTACTTCAGGAACCATAACATAACACAAACTGGAGAGAGGAAAGTCCGTCTTCCTATACTTTTCAATAACAGCCATAGAACTTCTCTGTACTTAGCATTTTGACTCAAGGGTGATATTTAACAGAATATAGCACATGAAAACAGAATCTATTGCTTCTCAGACCTGAAGATATTACCTTGAGTACACAAGTTTAAAATGTTCTTTTGAAGAATGTGCCTGGACAGCCAAGCATCTCTTCTTGGGCCAGCATAACTGGAATTGATGTTATCTACGTTGTGCTTATTCATAAAGCCTCCCCACTACCAGTCTCTGTTGTTAAACAGCTGGAGCCAGATGAATCAGTCAGAGGAATCAAAATAAGCAGCTTTTAAGTGTGAGAGCAATATGAGGATCACTGTAAATTAAGTTATATTAGTTCTTCCCATCGTTTTCTTTCAAGCTATGGACAGACACAGAAAAGGTCTGTAATTCCAGATGTTACTTTGCCTCAGCTGGAGGGTACATTCTTAAAGCACAGCAAATATGAGCAATTCCTAATTGATTTCAAACAGAAATCATCTGGGTTAGTCTGAAGAATTTAAATAAGAAACACCCACATAACTCTTACTATTGACATAGTTGAGTAGGTAGACTCTACGACTAATGGATGCTGAGGAGCAGATTTGGGCCTTTCTACTTGTAAGAACAAGCATTAATCTTTTTGTTGAGCCTAATCCCATATTCTGAGCAGCAGGAGCAGCTACTATGACTGCCAATGTTAGGTAAAAAAAAAAAAAAAGTTTCATTTTTGATTAATATTTTTGCAAGGCAAAATTTATGTTCTAAAGTAACTCAAATTTAGTACTCGTTAGCAATCAGGACAGTTCTTCAATATGCCTGTGGCTTTTCTTAGTTGAGAAAACAGGTATATTAAACTTAAAAGGAAAAAAAAAAAACCTATGCAGAATCCACAAGCTTTTTTAAAAAATAACTCTTTGGATCTTATTCCCTGGTGTTTATGTATGTAAAAGGTTCTATTTCTATGTATGAACATATATAAGACTAACTATATCACAGAGAATTAGTTTGATAATATAGAGGTAGAAATAAAGTTAGACTCAGTTGCTAAAGTTGGTTTTATATTTTTGTATGATAACACAATTCATAGGATAGGATTTAGGGATAACAGTAGTGTAGGGCTTTCAGTTGGACTTGATGATCTTGAAGGTCCTTTCCAACCATGATGATGTTTCTATGTTTCTATAGAAAACAGATCTTGACCCTGCTGCTGCAGCTGCTTTGAGGAGGAACTCTGGTTTAGAAGTTTCAGAACTGAATATCATGTAAATACAGTAAGAACTATGTAAACTAATGAAAAATATTCATGTTAACAGCTTAAGAATCTTGTACAGGGAAAGATATAAAAACTTTCCTCATATCTGAAGAGAGGGAATTGTGAAAGCAACCACTGACAGTTGAAGGTGAAAGAAAATATATTCTTTCTGTTTACTTACCCTTAGTAGCATTTAAATTGTTTCAAGATGAATGAGTTTTTGTTGGTATTGAGCTGATTTAAATCTGTTTGCTTTGCTGAAGTTCTTTTTATAGCATCTGTAACATTAGCTTCTGCTCAGGTAACTGTTTGTTAATGGGCAATAGACCACCAACTCATTCCAGAAAGAACAAAGGCAGATATTGTATAATCAATATTCAGGTAGAGATGTACTGATTCTCAATTTTCTGTTCCTGCCATTGACTAGAGAAACTACACAACACCTACAGCCAGACCACCTTAATAGTAATAATCTCCCAAGTTAACCAGGAGTGAGTTTGTTCCATATTTTAGAGAAGAGACTTTCAAGAAAAAGTCATGATTCTTTTCCAAATACTGTGAATTCTTTTATGTGGACACTCTTTCCTCTTAATATCTTCAGTAAGCAGGAAGTAAAATTAAGGTCTCACTAAGTTTACAGCCCTTATATAGATTTTGCCAGTGTAGTCTGTTGCTTGTAACAAATGCCAGTTATTATTCCTATTTAAAAAAATCTTATTATTCCATTTGTTGGTCTCCTCTCCTTCTCTCCTTTCTGAAAACAGCAGAGCTTACAATGAAACTGATTTTTGTAGATTATTTTTGGTGAATAATTACAATATAGACTGTTTGGTCATGGCATACACACACACAAAGTGATTATCTGTTGTTATGTTGTTCAATGCACATTATAAACTAAGATAAATGAAGAGTCTGTTTGTTACTAAGGTTCTCTCTTTTAAAAGGTCAACTGTTGATAAACTGCAACAAAACAAACAATAAAATCAACTGCTCCATAGCATTCAGGAACTTGAATGGAAAGGGAATTTGAACTTTATTTAAACCGAAGGGGTAAAATCATCTGAATCACATAAATCAAAGGAGTAGGAGGCTGAATCTTTTACTGCACCAGAGCTAACTGGGTAAATAAGTGACTCAAAGAAATACTGCAATCAGAAGAAATAAAATACAAACAGAAAGAAGAATATATGTGGAGAAAATAAAAACAAACAAACAAAAAATGAGAAATTTAAGAAGGTTTCTAGATTTAGACTTCCTATATGTTAATATATATTTTTATGAGTCAAGCTGTAAGAAATTGCTTCTACCACATAAATAAAAAAGACCAAGGATAGAAAAAAACAGGAATAATATGCAATAAAACCACAAAGATATCTATTTAAATTAATATTTTCCTCATTTTTTTATGACACTGATGATGCTGAACATGAAGGCAAAGGTTAAGTGATGAGTGTGTGAATAGAGGTTCAGAAATGGAAATTACTGCAACTGAGGTAGATGCAAAATACAAAGATCTTAGAATGTTCAGATCGAAGGGAGCAAATCATTTTTATTCCACAACTTGAAGCAAAATGGAACACAGAATTTGACTTCACAGCCAGAATTTGTAATAAATTTTATTTCCTGAGTTGTTTCATATTAGTGGAGAACATAAGATAAAGTGTGAGAAGGAGGGCAGACTGACAGCTCATTAGTCTGATAAATAATAATATGCAAGGCTTCTTCTGAAAGACATTTTGAAAGAAAGAACAAGATATTGCCAGTTTAACCTGATAGAATTCATTGAAAAATAATTTATTTTCAAGACAGGAAAAGAGAACAGATCCAATCAATCTGATACCACACAGGAATTGTTAGTTAAGAAGCAGAGAAAAAAAATTATTATTCTGGGAATTATAAACTAGGGAAGAGACTAAAGGAGAGGTGGCAATAGGAGTAAAGAACAGGAAGAAACTCAGGTAGAGGGAGGCTGCCACTACAGTTCCTCAGTGATTGGTCTCTGGAGTGGTTTCATTAATATTTTCTGTAATAACCTTGAAAGAAATATCATACTAAGTTAAATGAACTATGTAACTTGTTAAGAAAATTGGAATATCACACAGAAAGAATTGGATGACCCTGAGTACTGGAAATATAAGAATAGAATGAAATTCAGTAGTATGAAATATGTGGTCATGCATTTAGGAATTAACAACAACTTTTTTTTTTTTAAAGTAAAAGAGTAATTCATCATTTGCAAATGACTGAGGAAGAGAATCTGTCTATACACAATATAGACAACTGTCTACCATCAAGACAGTATAACCATGAGAAGGACAAATGTGATCCTACAAAGCATCATTTGAGGCATTTACAGAGAAGACAGGAATCAAAGACATTGTACAAGGCCAAGTTAAAATGTCATCCAAAATACTTCCTATAATTCTGATCACCTACAGTCAAGCAAAGATGCATTCAAGCTGGAATAGCGTGGACAAAGGCAGCTAAGATCAGGAGAAGCAAAAAGAAACACAATATTTCTTTGGTAGTCTAGACATGTAAAAGAAGGCCAAGGGCAGATATTATATACAAGGAGTAAAAAAATTAAAACTGCTTAGGTTAAGTGATAGTGTTGTCACAGGATCACAAACAAACACACAATCACTAGTCAGGTCATGAATAAATGTAGGCATGAAAGGAGAAAAAGATTTCTGCTATATGAACAATGATATATCTACAGAAAATACAAAGACAAAAAAAACCCTGACCTGTTTTTAAAGTGGAACTCATTTAATTTATTAAAACTATTATGTGATATAGATACTTTTAATATCAGGAGCTCCACTACATTAAAAAATTAGTTTCATCCTAGTCCTATATTCTTAAGTATTCTCTGACTTACCAGGAGGATGAACTTACCACTGGCTAATGTAAATCACAATTACAGATTCCAGCCCTTTGTCATTCTGCCAGAGGAAATCCTTAACAGCAGCAGTACATGTTGTATACAGCTTCTCATTGTATTATATATAGTGCATTGATCCAGCAGTGAAATTGGAAGTCTTTCTCATAGTAATATGTTTCCAATTTTTATTTTATATCATTTTTCTAAAACAAAGGCTTTTTTTTTCTTCTTTTTTTTTGGTCTGAAATTGGTGCTGGTTTGCTACTGTATTTTTCATAGACCTTCTGATTTTTAAAAGGTAGGTTTATAGGGTAGATTAGTAACTGGCAAGATTACAGGTGTGAAAGGTCTGTCACAACAAACTCTTTCAGGACTTTCCAGGGACTCCAGTTAGAGCTGTGTATGTCCCATTGGGAAGGCAGGAACCATATGGTTCTAATGGGATAAAGCCTCTGTTTCTAACCCTGCAGGGCTGCAAGGTGTTGAACTTAGAGTCTGTCTTAAATTTAAAGGCAGAATGCATTTGGAAAGGAAATTTGGGAGAAAGAAGGAAGCAATTTTCTAGCAGTTATTGTTTGAAATGACTCTGAGCTTGAGAATGACAGAAATAAGCCATGAAGAAATCACACAATACAGGAGAGACTAAAATATTGAATTAACTTAATTTATCACAGTGCTCCAAAATTAGGACATAGTTAAACTCATGACATGGTTATCACTCACAGAGCTAATTAAACAGTTCATTCACTAGAAGAAAACTGATTTTACACTTTGCCAGTTCACAAGTAGTATAGTGCAACAAAACATTCAGGCATCCTACTATGTACTGGTAGTTAGATCATGAGAACAGAAAAATATAAACTGAACTTAGCAAAATCTTCTAAAGAAAAGGTTGAATGTGTAAAAACAGTAGGATCTCTAATAGATGAATTCATATTAAATAGATTTACTGAAGAGTAAAACTAAGCAAGGCAAAGCAAAAAAGTAAACAAAAGCAATATAAAATGCTATTCCCCTCTACTGATGCTTCAGTATAAACTGAAGAGGAATCCAACCACCTAACAAAGGTGATCAAGTACTTCCTTTTCAAAAATGTGGGGAATTGGTCCTTGCAAGGGGAGGCTACACAGATAGCTAAATTCCCTACACCCTCTGCAGTATCAGAATATGCCTGTGGAGGCTTAGAGAGGGATATATATTCTATGCTTCACTTCAGATTCTGCTGCAGGGGAGAGAGCTCTTACTGTCAGTATTCTACATACTGACAACACTCTGTAGTGGCAGTATACAGAATAGAGGTGTCTCCTTCCTTCGTGGCATACTGAAATTAGGATTTAACTCTTCTTACCTCTTGTCCTGAGAATTCAGGAACAAAGGAGAAACACAAATTATCTTCAACATCCATCCTGCTCACAGCTGCACTTACCAAACTGCTGGCCACCCTTTGTACTGACAGACAGCAGTTAGAGCAGCCTTGGGGGATGAAGCAGGATATCAGGTCCAGAGAAAGGACAACATGCTCATTCCTCTAAGCCATGTAGCTCTTTTCTAATCAGATAAAAATCAGTCTTTCTTTCCTTTTGCCCTGTGACTCTTAACTGCTTGATGTTAAACAAGCTGAGTGTGGAAGAGCTACACTGGTGCCTGGTGGTTTGGGCACTCTGTCAGCATGTAAGTCTTCAGTTCCTTCTTGTTTAGTAGCCTAGGACCTAGAACAGGGTTCTAGCACTAGTCTAGAACAACTTTCTATATAACAAAAAGTATTAAAGCTCAGTCAGCAGCCAGCAGGATGCTAATTATAGTCCTGTAGGTCATGTTTACCAAGCTTCTCAAAAGACTTTAACAAAGTTCAGGTGTCTGTTTGCACTATCTGGTGTGAATGCAGCTCCCATATATGGGTAATTAAAATTAAGCACCTGCAGGACTTTAATCTTAGCATGAAAACATCTAATTCAAATACCTTAGGAATTAGACTATTTCCAAAACTACATAAATATTGGATTTGTTTTAGGGACTTTGATGGCATTTAGCAGAGTGTATGTCACCTTGAATTGCTAGACTTGAATTTTCGGAATAACTACAAACATACACACTAAAAATGGATTTTCAAAGTAAGTTTACAGGCTGGCTGTTTCTTGAATATTAGCAAAGTCCCTGTAAATAGGCATTATTACCTGTTGAAAGAACCAGCTTTTCTTTAAGTCCATTTTGGGTGTTTTTTTGAAGACAAATATAAGATTGTGTGTCTGTACTTGTGTGCATATGCATGTGAATAATAATTTACTTTTATGACATGAGTTTAAGATTCAAAAAAACCTATGTAATTTATTTACTCTGCAATTCATATAAATCCACTTTCGTAACTTCTATTTTTAAATACAAGACAACTAGGGATGGATTAATGAAGCCTAATGTTATGAAAAGAAAATTAATGATACATGTGGAGATAATACTTCACAACAGAAGCCAGCAGGGGACTATTCTCCATTAGAAGCTTGAGTTCTGTGAAGGTTCAATGATGTAACTGAATGCATTATTTTATTAGCACATAGTTATAATTTTTAGAACTGTGGAAACTCTATCTTCTTACAAGATATTATTGGCAGATATTGGAAAGCTCACCAGACACTTTTGGTCCTGCTGAAACCCCTGAGATTATAATCTTTCCCAAAAGTCAAAATAATAACATGCAAGGTTACAAGAAGAGCAACAAAATTGTCAGAAACATGGAATTCCTGCATCAAATGAAATTAAAAGGGCCTATTCTAGTTAGGTGCCAACCCTGTAAAGAGTTCACATTCCTATCTTTTAACTGTGTGAATAGTCATATTGGTTTCATATTCAAAAATCTTCCCAGGATTAAGGTTTAGATTGGGGTCAGATGTCTCCGGTCACTTCTGTTGCCCTTATTGAACTTCATGGCACTACTCACATGCTCAAAATTAAATGTTTGCAAGGTCAGAGTGTCAGTCTGGAAATAATGAAAGTAAAAACAGATATGATAGAGAAGTAATTTTGTATGCTTGGAAGAAAAAAAAGCCAAACAAAAACAAACACACAAAACCCCCCAAATTTCTCTCTATATACAAGTTGCGAAGATGCTTAGTTTGAGTTGCAGAAAAGGTCTTGGTAAAATGTCTCTGAGGAACATATTTCCTCATACCAGTTTGGAATCTGTCTCCTGAGATTTAGAAAAGCAAAATGGGATAGGTTCATAAGAGAGATCTGGTTGCTAGCCTTCAGTCTCCCTCCTTCCCAAAGTGGTATAAACCACCGTCTACTATGTAAATTTAAACTGCCTGGTTACAAAAGTGGGAATACTTCCATTTCGACGTGGTGGAGCTGTTCCATTATTTATATGTTCCTTTGGGATGATAGCAATCCCATATTCCAGGTGAGCAGGCTAGCTGGCAGGCTTCTCCTGGCCCTGAATAGAATCAGTTATTTCCTGAGTAAAGCAGAAGGGGCTGAGAAACTCCCATTCTGGAACACCTTGTCAGTGTCACCCCCCCAGGTAGGTGTGAAGTAGTGAGGAAGTGAAGTCAAAGCTCCTTCACATCTCACCAGCCACTGAATGGTCCCTTTGAAGATATGGCAGCTTTGACTTTCTACACAGACTGGCTACACTGTGAAGTTACCCAAGTGAAATAGTTCTGGAAACACTTCTTTCATTAAGCAAGCTGGGATTTAGGCAGGATCTTGATGCCTTGCTGTTTAATGCTAACAGAATTAAGTGCCTAAGAAACTTCACTAATGGGAACTTAGGTGTCCAAGGGCTTTAACCTTGGCTCCTACAATTAGTCATGAGGTGGAGGTTTGTGAAACCTGGTGGTGCCATGAGCAAGGATGTGCTTTATCTATCAGGTATGAAATCTTTCTGTCATGCACCACAGCTTCATCTGGAGAGTTTCCCCTCCTCTCAAGAACAGAATCAGTAGAATAAAATATTGTTCCTATTTTTCAGGCAAATTCTATTTAATAACCAGAGATGACAGCTATGACTCTGAATGCAGTTTGCAATTTTCCTTAGCTAGTATAAATAAAAGAGATACTTTAATGCCTCACATAAAAAAAAATCACTGATTACCATTTATAGAGGGAAATTTTGTGTGGCCATGCAAGTTCATTGGGGTTTACTTTCTCTTCTCCTGAACAGTTTTAATGTTCTTCTTCTGTTATCTTTTTTAACTCAGTGTCCCCATTAGGATGCATACAAATTCTACACTCTTTTTATCAACTATGTGCTAACAAAAAACAGTCAAAGAAATTGTAAGGGATTTTAAAATGCACACTGAGAACTAAAGGTCATAATCAGCTTACCTGGATTTTGCTAATGTGCCTGTCTATTCATTTGACAGGAATTAAAATAAACTTCCAGTGTAAGTAATTTAGAAACACAGATTTCTGGAAAGACTATAAAAAGTGAATACTTAAGTCATGTAAGCATTTCTGAATATCTTACCCTGCATATGGGATTCATCCCTCTTAGTGCAGCCTTGCAAAAGCTAGCCTGCCCACAGCAAGCTGCCTGGGCTCCTTTTGTAAGCAGTGGAGGGAGATAGATGAGTGTATCCAGAAGGTAATTTTTCTCATGGAAGGGGAGAAGAAGTCAAAGGAGAAGTCTAATTTTTATATGATTAACCATATGTGAGATGAGTCCTACATTTGACTTTCTGTGACACTCAGTTCTTGTCAAGATTAACAGGATGAATATTTTCTGGGTTTTTAGAGTAATGATCAGAACTTGAGCAAGTGTAATCCACTTTTACTTCTTTCCTCAGCCCAAACTCCCACTGGTGTGGGCTCCTGACACTGGTAATTGTGCTAAATCACTCAAAAGTTTGCCACACTGAGGATGATAATTGTAGGAGGGGAGGAGTCTGCATTTGTTAAAAGTTTAAAAACTGATAGATTGACATTCTTAATTTTTCCCTACCCCTTCCCAATACAAGCTAAATAGTGCATATAGTGCAAGAGAACATTTGAAAGTAAAGAAGTTGGCATTTGTTTGAATTAATGCATTTCTTTTATATTTAGAAAAAATGCAGAGCTGTTTCCTCTGATGCTACTTTTCATACTTTTTAGAATGCATTTTCTCAAAATTTTCTTCTAATTACTTCAGCCCAAAGCAAAATAAAAATCCACTGTATTTATCAAAATCCAAAAATATTTATAGGAACTTCTGATTTCTGTAATTGCAATGATATATTAAACAAAATTTCTGACTTTGGATAAGAATCAATCCTTTAACACTGAAAAAGACACTGAAATGGTCAAACAGACATTCATTTCTCCTTTTATGAAATATATATATACATGACATTTTCTCTGTTTTGAAGAAAATCTTCAACCTATGCATGTTTTACTTCAACCTTTAAATCATCTCTAAAACATTGTAAGCAATGTAAACACTTATTACTAAGGATTTTTTTGTATAACACAAAACACCCTCTGGCACTTTATAATAGCTTTTTCAATGAGTATTTCCTTTGTGCTCACAGCTTCACAGCACTGTTATTTGTGTGTATGGATATATCTGAAGCTGGATGCAGCTGTGTGCAGGATTCAGCTGATGGTAGCATAAAATACATCTTTTCCAGATTCAGCTGGGACAGAAAGCAGCTCAGATTTCTATAGCAGTTTCACCAGCACAAGTCAAAAGAAGCTTGGATTCAGAAGCATGGTGACTTTACATTCCCTGTAGTCTAAGCAGTATATTTAGCATAGCATTGCAGCTCTGGAAGACATCAGCTAAGCCACTGGAAGCAGGTAGCAGTGGCTTCAGGAATGAGAGCTGAGCAAATGGGGGGATAGAAAACTAGTGCTACCTGTCTACTACAGGTATGCTCATTTGGTTCATGCAGCAGCCAAAACAAATGCCTCCTCATTGCTACTTCAGGATGATTTTTAGCTACCCCATGTGTGCCTACGCTAGTGTTACATTCATATTTCTTACTTACAGTCGCATCAGAGCCTTTGTGAGACCAGATGTTGTTCCTCACGATGGAGTGCAAAATACAGATTTGGAGGAAAAAACCTAAACCAAACCAAACAGCTGCAGCATTTTATTATTATTTATTAATGTTATTTATTAGTATTGCTATTTGCTGTCAGATCCCATCTTGCTGGTTTCTTTCACCCTTGCTGAGCATCCTCCCCACCCTTGCAGAGCTGCCTGTTTGCTGCCTGTCACAGGCAGGCTGAAACACCTGGGTGCTCGTCCTGCACAGCTGTACACATGCCACTGCCCAGCCATCTGCAGAGTGCTCCATATGGCCATTTCGCCTGTACAGTGGGCTGACAGGCAGCCTCATCCAAGAGGGAATGTTTATTGCACAATTAGAACACATTGCATTAGGATTAGCTACAATAAGAAGTGTCAAACTTCTGCCTCAAACCCAACCTTTATCCCAAGCTCAAGGAGATTTAATTTAACTGTTTATCTGGGAGGTGGTGGTGGGTGGTGGTTATTTTTTGAGTTTCTGTACTTTCCCCTGCCACCTGTGAACAGAAGTGCCAAAATGTCATTACAGTGGCTGCTCTTGCCATGTTTATTCCAGGTCTGCAAATAGAATATGTTGAAAATTTCATTTCAGGATTGTCTTGTGAGATTAACTCTAGCCCAGCCTGCATAATGGGTAAAGACACAAATGTCTGCAGAGTAAATAGAAAACAAGAATCAACTGAATCCTGAAAGACCAATAATATGTGAAATTCAGATGGTTCAGAAAAAATTCAAGTATCAGACAATGTCTTAACACTGTACCTAATGCCCTCACAAGTTGGTGGGATCCTTCTACTTATTATTTTGTGTACAGTATAAACTATAGTGTGGTATAGAACTACAAACACCATCAGGAACACTTTGGAATATGGTAGAAAGGCACAGAGATAGTAGGAGTAAGAAAAAGGAATGAAAATCTCTGTTGATGTACACTTGCACAGCTTCAGTGACTTCAAAGGAGTTATGATGGTGCCTTAATTCAGATAAATTGACCTTGCACATCTTATAAATGTTCACATTCCTGAATTGCATTATTTTCTTCTCTTAAATTCTTTGTGAATTCTCACCATTTACCACATCAGAATTGCAATGTGACTGTCTATTAGAGCCAGCACTACATTTTTAACCTACCTAGTAATAGGCACAAAAAGGTTGCTCATCAAAAGAGAGCTGCAAGCAATGTCTTCCCCTCCTCCTCTTCTTCCTTTCCAGATCAATTAAGAAGCAACATATTTTTCCTCTCAGTGCTTGCCTTTTATCTATTCCTCTTCTCATGTTTCTCTGTTATTTTTTCTCCTTCATAGCATAGCAGTGGTGCTGAATGCTGATGAGATAATGCTAAGGTTAACCCCACGCAGTCCTTTTCCTAATTTCTTCAAGTACTAGAAACATGACCTGCACTTTTGGAGGTTCCCTGCTAGCCCAGGGAGGTGATACAAATCTCACAACATCCCCATTTACTCCAGGACCAGACAATATGCAATAATTCTTCTCCCTGATGAGCAGGACTTGGAAATAAAACTACACCAAAAGCAACTGCTGCACACTGTCAGACTTTCTGATTATTTCTTACTTGGTTTTCTCTAAAAAAAACCAAAACCCCAAACCTGTGAGAGTTATTTCCAAGACAATCACTGCTCTATACAAATACTTATCACAGTTTTACATATGAGAAGGGAAAGTCTGTATAGGAAAACTCTTTTTATGAACACCACTTTTTGGTACTCACTAGGACTATAGAGAAATGTCTTATGCCTGAATTTGTTTCACTTTTGTAACTTTGAAATGATGGACATTTGAAAAATGGTAAATATAATCTTTTTCAACAAAATGAAAATTAGATAATACTTAATTGTTAATACTGTAACTAATCATATTTTTCGTTAGTCAGATTTGATGACATCACTTAAATTAGCTTTACTTCCACTGTATTTATAACAAATTGAAAGCTGATCTAGTAAATAATTTCCTTCATGACATGAATAAGTATATTAACATCAAAAGAATGTTTTTGCCATTATAATACATATTCTTTCTGAAGTGTCTGCTATACACTGAAGGTTCTTCCATGCCACTCAAAATTACATCACAGCATGTCAGGAGTTGGAAGGGACCTCAAAAGATCATCTAGTCCATAATAATTTGAAAAAGCTATTGATTAGAACACACGACAATGAATGAAAAGTTTATCAAGATTTTTTTTGTTTCTTGCAGAAGAGTGAAAAATGTTTTCCTAAAACATGATGTTTTCTTCATTTTCTAACAATTTATTGCAAATTGAGACATGTGATCAGTTTTCCTGAAAAGAAGGTAGGAAAGAAGGAAGGAATAAATGTTGGCTCATTTGCATTGTGAAGGTAATATTATGTTGGTTCTACATATGCTGTATCTTAACTTTTAAAAAACTCTTGCTCACAGGAAAATATGTGGAGAGCAGAATTTGTTAACAGGAGACAGTTTTCTGGGAGCATTGGGAAGACTGCACTTGCTGAAGAGTCTCAGTCTTCACAGCAGGGCTTATTGCCAGGTAGAAACTATCATCCCAACTAATTTAATAACACAGGATATTGGTTTCAGATACATTGATGACAGAGTGAAATCTAATGGCCTACAGGTGATAATATGAAAAAATAATAACCTGGATACATAACAAAACTTTGTGCATATAGACAGCCACTGTGTCAGCAAGGGAGACAAGAAAAAAGCCTTTCAATACCAAAGTACATAGATATATGTCTTTTTTAAACTACAAATATTATAGAAAGGTCCTTCCTAACAATACTGAGAATGGGAATTCTGACACTGCTGTATAATTAATTTATGTTGTACAGATGTTAGAGAAAATCAACCAGCCATATAGGAATAATGGATCTTTAGAGAACGGAGCAATTAATTGTCGTTGTGATTGCCAGTGAGTGTCTACAGAAACATTTCTTTTTTAGAACAAATTTCAACTCTCAGCTTTAGAAAAAGGGGGCCTGGCACCTAATAATTAGCAGCCCAGAATCGATGCACCAAATTATTATAATGTACATATTCATTTCATTAGATTCCCACCACCGTGTGGTGTAAAGCGGGAATAATTAAACACCAGATGGTGGTGTAAACTCCAATAGTGAGAGCTTATGCATAATGCATGAGAATGGGATTTACTGTTGTTTTTATCCATTTGGAGCCATTATGCTACTCTTGGACCCCAAATGATGTCTCAGAGAAAAAGATCTCTCTGGATTGAGAATTCCTCTACACCGAACAATTTGTTCATTTGCTCTGTTGTATTCTCATCAGTTATCTTCCTGCTCAACTTCCAGAATTTCTGAGAACACATTATTTTCTGGCAGCACTCACGAAACTCCTGAGCTTTTCCATCATACAGAAGCACCTGAGCTTATGCAATGTCATTTTATGTTTCTGCCAGCAGTATAAAGTTTAAGATTAGGACCTTTGGAAATTGAAACTGATTTTTAACGATTGTAGTGTCACATTTCCAGCATGAAATACTTTTAAATTGTCATTAACTGATGTACCATTAATCTTTTAGCATTTTTTGACCATTAAAATATCTTCTTTTTTTCATTAAAGAAGTAATGAATATCAAAGTGAAGACAGAATATGTAGTATATTAATGCCTAGAAGAGAGAGCAGATTAGTATGGTTAATTCTCCTTCAATCATGACATTCCACTTAGGTGTTTATATTGCTCCCGAGTAAAACAATGGCAGTTAAAAAACAAATGGGTAGTTCCTCTCCTAATAAGTCTTGGTAGAAAAAACAAGGAGGTTAACATCTGTATCTTTTGCTCCTTCAGCATTACTAAGTGAGTCAAACTCAGGGAGAATAGCAATCGAGGTATAATTTTTTAACTTCTCCATGAGAAAACATATTCTTGATAAAGGCTTTTGATGCCTGTAGCAGTCACAGACAGCATCATCTGCCCAGAACAGAACATCAGTTCTCCCAATTTATGTCACTATATGAAGGACACAGGGTCTAATGCTTACTTACTGCTGATTAGTCCTGCTCCCCTGCATCTGACAGTTCCTCTTACCTTCTTGTACCCTATCTGTCTGTCCAGAAAAGGATAACCAGGATGCCAGAAGGTAGCAACGTGAACATGTCTCGTTGTAAAGGGCTGTGAGGATATAGTCCAGAGCCAATGCTTCTCACTGAGCAAATCACAACAGCTTTCTAGTGAAGTTTGGTATGTGGTGTTTGTCTATGTTTGGGGGGCGGGGGGGCTGGAAATTTTTGTGCACCCAAGAAGTTCAAACTATATTGTGTATTTATTTTGCTATTCCAAACACATCTAAGCCGACATATTTTGTTTGAGGTAGAAGGAAAAGAAGGAGAGAATCTGCCAATCCATCCAGACACATCAGCCTGGAGGGAAAGGGAAAGCAGAATTTACTGCTGTCTCTGTAATTTCTATACAAGGAACACTTTCTTTACCATTACTGCTCCAAAAAGAGAGTTCCCCTGTTGACTTCTGGATTAAGCAAGAAAACAAGAGTTTCCTTCTTTCCAGCTCCTGTTTCTACAAAAGAGAAGCACAGAATCTGACATTTGCAGCAGAAAGGATAGAAGTCACTACATCAGTATACTTTTCATATCCCTTGTCCCCTATTGAGTCTTTGTTTTCCAAATTTCTACCCATTTCTTACTTAAGATATCCACAATTTAATAAAAGCTAACACATATTTTCCTTCAAATTCATTACTTCTGTTTATACATGAGCTTAGTGAAAAACCTTTCCAAACTGGTGATCATTTCTGGTAGTTTTTTTGGATCTGGCCAAAACTGAGAGTAAATAGGAAGTGTACATAAGTATAAAGTAAGTAGATTAAACAGGACTGGGACAAAGAAGATTTTGGTGTAGTTTTGTGGCATACTAAAAGCCCTTTAATAAAATTCTATCTCCTCTTCCTCAGAATGCAAGAACAAGTAGTTATTGACCAGACTGCAAGGTAGAAAAGCCAGAGTAGGTCAAAAGTGCATTTGGAAAAAAAATAAAATCTGTGGATCTCACTGCTACAGGTGAATCCTTCAAAGAATTTGGACATGTGTATGGGCAAAAACCCTCATATAGCTCTATGGTGAAAAGTGTTAAAACTAAAGAAATTCCTTTGGAAAACATTGAAATATTTTGTGCTTCAAGCATAAACAAGTTCAAAGAGGAGGGTAAAGGGAGCCATTCATCAGGCAGATAATTAAATAGGGACTCACTACAGTGTTTGTTGAAACTTTTCTTTGAAGAAACTGGCATTACTCACAGTTAGAGCTATTCCTGGATAAGAGGAACAACAGATCTGATTCAATACAGCAGCTCCCATGACTTTAGTGGCAAAATTGAAATGGAATAAGCTTCATAGAAAATTATTTTACTTGGGTTTTCAGCCTGGTATGAAAGCCAGGCCTCAGTAACTGATTTTGAAACAGTCAGGTGTAGGCAAACCTGATAACAGTAGGAATCCTTTCTAATTCTATATTCTTCCAAAGCACAGAATAAATCTACCCAGACACTACAACCAATGAAATACAAATGTAAATGTCATATCCTTAGCTTAGGTTTATCTCCCATAGACAGGTGATAAAAAGTCTTATGAAATGGTGGAAGTAGAAAGAGCTAGTAATAGCCAAAGTAGATTTTGACAGATTTGGACAAAGTGGCATGCTTAGCTATTTATGGGCAACATGAGTGCTTGTATATCAGCTAAGTATATCCTAGAATGCTGTGACTGGTAGACAGCCATTCACTGATTTAATTTTCTGCGTTCAGATTGGTTTTTGTTCTTATTGTATTTAGTTATAGTTCAACAAGTAATTGGTAACTTCATAAACCTAAGAAACTTGTCCTTTTTTGGCAGGCTAATATATTTTTAGTTTACATATATATGCACATGCTCATTTTGATATCCCATAAAAAGTGCTGTGCTTTGTTTTCAAAATATCCATTTTGTTTGCATCTCACAAGGAACCAGGCCAAAAAAATCACTGCAAAGTTTATTAGGGTAGTTGGGTGGGGTATAAAAATGCAGTTCCAGGTAAAATGGCTGTGCCAACATCCATGATGTATATCAGATTGTATAAAGAGAAGATAATTCTACATGCCTGGATTACATTAGAGATGGTACAACTGCTCCTCTACAGGCATTCCTTTAGTGTGACTCCTCTCTGTTATCTCTGTGAAGCTACAATAGAGACATCAACATTTAAACTAATCAGCCTGGACTCCCTGCAGACTCAAAGGAGGTGTAATTTATCTTCCCTGTTTCAGACACCTACTTCAGGTTATCATGAACTGTGTCCTGAAAGAGCTAATATACAGTGCTATCTGCTACACAGGTTGGTTATCTCAGACATTCACCACCAGTATCTAGTCAGCATATCCTACATCTGACCACCACACTAGCAGGGCTATAGCAGCAGTTCTGTAATGTAAATTTTTGAATCTAGCAGCAGTGGTCAAAGATGTCACTCTGCAGGGCATAGCAACTGGATTGCAATTCTCCTTCTAGCAGCTCAGCCGTCAAAGTCAGTTGACAAAATAAAACATATCTCTTTCTGCAACAAACTGGTCAGCTGCTAAAAAATGCTTCCCAATCAGACAGCTGTCTAAGACAATAAAGTTAAATACTGAAGACCATAAAAGAAATTAATGGTGAGTGCTGGTTTGTAATTTTGGAGTATCCACTCCCACAGCTGAATGCAGATTATAAAGATAGGTTCCTCTTTGAAGGTTTCAGAAAAACAATCCAGGGTTACAGTTTGGACACAAAGGGCTATGATACTTAAAGATGTGTCTATTGGATGAGGGATTAAACTAAGTAGCTCTCACTGGCCTCAGCTTGAGCTCCAGATCTGTACATGTCGTGGTAGCTGTTGGACTAATAGACAATGAGCCACTGTACTGAACAGAAATGTTTCTATTGCTCTATCAGTACCTGGGAAAAATCTCACAATTGCAACTGGGGGTTGGTGGAGGATTTCACTCTGAGTGTTAGCTAAAGGGCTGCTGATAAAACAAATGTCCCACAGGATGCTATTGCTTTTTTTTTATAGAGAGACCTAGAGTGGGTTCAAACAACATGCTATCAGGGGATGTTTTTAGGGGTGCTACTGTACAGAAGCAGATAAGGTAGAGAGAAAAGGGAAAACCTTATAAATAATGTGTGGGTTTTTCATGTAGTGTTCACAGTAGGTAAAACTGAAGTCATGCAGGGCTGTGCATCACCTGGCCCATAGTTGAAAAATTATACTACTGAGTTTGAGTTTTTATCTCTATCAGCTCCACATTAAAGTTTGCTGAACTATGAATTTGTCTCAGCATATGGGGGGTGAATTTTTGTTTCTTTTTATCTATCAAAACTCATTTCCACTGCTGCATGCTACACACATTTTATAATAAATACCCAAAGTGGAATTGGAGATATCACATGTCATATATATATTACAGGATTGGGATTTATTTAAACTTGATTTATTGTTAGGCTGTGTTGGAAATATGGAAAGAAGTTATGTTATTAACATTGTTTGCATATAATCTTTTAGCACCAGGGATAATGAATATTAAAGCAGGCAAAAAAACCCCCCAAAACTAAAAAACCAAACAAACATTAAAAACAAGAACAGGATAGGTAGAGAAAATATATTAAGTAGAGTAAATAGAAGTCTCAAAACATCCTTGTAGGATCCAGACTTCATTTTCGAAGAATTTTGACTTTGCCTTCCAAGGAATGAAGGAAGGAAGAAATTCACATGGTGAAAACTGGCAATAAAGTTAAGACAGTAGACTTAATTTCTACCATTAGAATATCTAGTACATCAAATATAGGATATTATTACTTTTATGACTTTTACTTCAGAAACTGTATAATGTTTACTCAATATTTACCTGTAAGGTTTTTTATTTAGTGCTGTCTGGCCTTAGATTTTTTAATTAGTTTTAAATTAATTTTGCCAACAGAAATCCTGTGTTGCAGCAGGGTTGAAAACTTCAGGCCAAAATGAAATACTTCTTTCTTTTTCTGGCATAAGATTCTTCAAGGTTACTTCATTCTTTCTATGACCAAACTAAAAACCCCACAAAAACAGGGTAGAATTTATGTCCTGTATTTCAAAGAATTCAGCAAGGTATTCAGAGTAAAGTTCATAAAACTATTTCAGTGTGAAAATCCAGCCTAACTCCCTGCTTAGACTGCTAAACTGTTATCTCAAATTTTTTAACAGCAACCTTTAAATTATCAGTGGAGGAACAATTCACTGTTGCAGAGAATGTTCTCAGTGGGCCAGATAAAGGCCATAGCAGGTCTATACAGACCAGTGTCTAGGTCACTGCTCCAGGGATCAAGGAACCATCAGTGAGCATATCTTCTTATATTTAACAGTTGTTAGAAAAATTCCAGGCTTAGAACAATGAAAGCTGGCTAAGAAATTGTGCTACCTTCTGCACAGCTTGGGTACCAGGATGTATGACATACTGTTCCTGTGACATCTCCTATCCATTACTGCAGGCATCTCCTTTCACTCTCTCCATTGTCTCCCAAGAGTCTCAGACTTTCCATGTGTTTTCTGCTGACCCTAGTATCAAACTCAATTGAATGAGTGAAAAAGACAAACTGTATTAGGAAAGCTAAAGAAGCAGTAGTCTTCAGCATAAGTGCTTTTGTGGATCCAAATTAAGAGTACAAATATCAAAGGATTTAGTTACCTAGATTTTGCATCACCAGCTTCCAGCAGCGTTTCCCAAGGAAGCAACTAACCTCCTGGCTGAGTCAAAGCAACAGAGGGGCCTGTGGTCTTCAGGAGCTGAGTGACTGAGGAAGAGGGAAGTGAAAATGGGAAACATGTCAGATCCACTGCTGATGGATTAACTCTTTGAAACTACTGTGTGAATAACAGATCTTTACTAACACAGCTCCCTTTAACTAGGTTTTACTAAAGAATAATGACCCATACATTTAGAAGAATGATCCATACAGCTGGCAAAACTTAGACCAATAACCACTGTGAGGTCTCAGATATCTAAATGTAAAGATTCATATATTTGCTTTTACTATCCCTTTCAGGATGGTATATATCATCTATGTTCCTCTCCAATAATATCAAATTAAGATCATGATGACTAGTCTTACCTACAAATAATTAAGTAGAAAAGTATTTCTTTTCCCCTGCATTTGCACTATTCAAAATGCTCTTGATGTCATTGTTTTTTGCACCAATGTTGCTGGTAATCTCATCTCATTAAGAAACTGTTTTAGGAATCATGCCAGAGTAACCACCAATCAGTGCAGTAATATTTAATTTCCAAAATTATCTCCTTTAGGTCTGTTACTAGAAACATCACAAACAACATTTACCTGTTTTAGAAGGATTTCATATTTCTCCTGACTATTCTCCTGAGTAAGTTACTACTTCTCTTAAAAACATCAGGCTCTCTCCAATTCTCAGATCCAATGAATTTGCTTTATGCCATTCTTCCTAGGCCAAGGAGGACTAATTAATCCCAGTGGAGAAAACTTCCACTGCCATTCATCTCTTGATGCAATTCTTCAGTCTCTTTTTTCTGTTGTCCCAAATCACGATGTATTTTTGGGGGTAAGGAAGTACAGAGAGACTAGCTGAGGCATTTTTCTCTGCAAGCAGTCTCTAATTTCTTTGTGGATGCCCCCCAGAGCATGGGATTCTTGATTTACCCCAGATTCCTATGCATCTCTTCATGCATTCCTCTGCTGCAGATGTATCTTCTCGGGCTTGGGCTATAAATCTCCCTTGCTATTCTGCTGGGACTTTCACTGGTGAAATTCACTACATTTGCTAATGAGTAAACACAGATAATGGATATTTGTTGAATAGATTTTCATTGTACATTGGTTATAGCATGTGTCGTTTTCATTTACAAATTTCATGGATGCTTTACCAGAACATTAGAAATAAGAATTAAAAACAGAAAAGGGAATGGATCAAAGATTGCAGCAGTGTTTAGAGTCAGATGGACAAGCAGACAATCTAGATAGATGTCACTTGGCACTAGATGACAGTAAGTTACATTATGCTGTTCACTGAATGATGGATGACAAATCTTATTGTTATACAGATGCTTAACTCACTGGTGTGCATTGCAATTCTGAAGATGCCATCTGATTTGCAGAAATTAGTATGCTATACAGCTATAGATATGTTGCAGGCAGTAGGAACTGGAATAGGTTTATTTTTTCCTGTTGTTTGTTGCCTGACAGCTTTGACTCCAAGACTCATTCATTATGGCAAAGTGAATTTATAGAGGTCTGGACTTTGGCTTTTGCTTCAGTGAAAAAACCCAGGTTCTCATTCATTGAATTTGCAATGGAAATATAATATGTCTAGCACCTACACAGAGATATTCTTGATAGAAACATATTAGAAGACCGTGGTGAACTTGACTGGCACTGAAAAATAAGAAGGATGTGGTAAAAGAATATTTGCCTACTGCTCACCTAAACATATCTTCAAGTTTTCTGATGTCCCCATTCAATTTGGCATAGGCCTTAGAAGCACTGTGTAACAGGGATAAATTCCCAAACAATGTGGGAAAGAACATCTGCTGAAGGGTTTATGTAATTTTCCACTCAATTTGTTCTGTCAAGAAGATAAAGTATTTCACTCCTTTGAAAAGACCAATACTATGGGTTAAAAACCTAAAACTTAAAATGGCACAAATTCAGTATGAAGCAAACTTTTTTTGTGGTTCTGGTTTTCTCTGTTATTTTTCCCTGTCCTGAGTCACTTCAGTTTGCTTTTTTTCCATCTCTTCCTTTTATTTTCATCTCTGTTTGCTGGAGTGAAATATACAAGGATTCAGGAAACAAGAAACATGACATCCCTAAACCACAAGGCAGAACCATATTTCTCAGACACTGGGTGTGCATCTACCAAAACACACACACACAGTGCCTGAGTGGCTGTTTGTTACTTTACTGGCTTTCATTGAACATATTTGTCCTGTATTACAAATAAAGCAATAAAATTGCACCTTTAGCAATAGAATCACAGCCTAGAAGCACTCAAAATGTGTAAGTTTGTACTTTCTATTTTCCACATCAGAGGAAACCAAGGAGAAACATTAAATGCATAAACCTAAAAGGCTTCTAATGCATTATAGGCATTCAATATAGTACCTTTAGGGCTCCCCAAACAGCATAATATGATTTATAAACTCTACTGAAAGCTTTCTCTTGTATTGTAGTGGCTGTTATCATTGGTGTCCTTATTTGTATTTCCTGTGGAGGAAATAGCTGTTATCAAATTCTGTAAACATTAAATAATATAAAATAATACATCCTTTAATGTCTTTAGTGTGAACATGTGCTCTCTATCTGATTCATTCTTTTTTCATTATTTATTTTTCTCATGTTATAGAAAGGCTAGTACTAAAGGATTTTTACTTTTTAAAACCAGAAGAATACAATATTAAAACTGAATATGGAAAATTTTAAAATTATGTGCTTAACTGACATGCAGCCTGTTGAATACCTTTTAGCATTCCATGAGAGCAGCATGCTTTACTACTGCATGGCAGCAATCTTGATAAGAAAGATGAGCATGTATCTTTACTATTCTCAGAACTGTGCAATACTTTCTTCCCTTAAAATATTGAAACACAGCTGAAAGTTTTTGTCTTAGCACCAGGAGAGCATGAAGGCAAGGGCTAAATATATGGAGGGAAACCCATAGGCTAGCTGTCCCAACAGCTATTTCTGTGTTTGTTTTCCAAGTTGGTTGAACCAGAAAGTACAGGCACACACATAGGAGAGTGTGTTGTCACATAAGTCCCACATGAGACCCAGCTGGACAAATATTTGAATCATAGACCCTTAGAGGCTCACAAAGCTCTCAGTCAACTGCTAACTGCCCTCACACAGCAGTATCTGAGCCATCTTGGTTTTGATAAGTTGATAGCAGAGGTCTTAGAGAAGCCAATATTGTGCTGAACACCTATAGATAGATTGGAGTTGCCTGAAAAGCCACGCATGAACTGTCGGGTTTAAATCTCTGGATCCTCCAGCCTCACCTACTTGCTTTCTCCTGAATTAGTGACAATGGGATACAAAATAATGGAGTTAGGGTTATAAAAAATTAAAAGAAAAAGAAAGAAAATATACTCAGATAAGGAGTAAGCTGTTTAAACTCTGCACTAATTCCTTATTTGGTATGAGGTTTGGTTTTTGTTTGGGTTTTTTTTAAGCCTCTTAGCATTTAGTTTTGATGTATTTCAGTGACACAGTATATACATCACCTGTAAGCTTCTATAGATTTCACATGCAATAAAGTAGATGAGGTTACACAGCAAGGAAATGGCATATTTCTTTCTCCAGTGAGCTCTAGTAATAATCAACTTCTTCCTTTTCATAATCTGCAGTTGTAACTTGAATTAATTTAGGTTAATCTGAGCTCCATTTCAGCCCAGCCATGGCCCTCTGTGCTTTCTCTCCTACGATTTCCTTATATCTTCTTCCTTCTGAACTGTTTCGTACTATTATAATACTTACCTGTACTTATATCCTCATATCCAACATTCTAAAATATTTATGGGCAACTTGGTTCTTTTGTCCAGGTGGCAAATATGAAATCATGACAAATAATTGCCCTTGCTCATGAGAACTAAGCTTTTTGGTGTGTAGCAAGGACCCAATAATACAAAAAAAGCTGTATAAACTGAACTGTTTTGTCTCTTTTCAGTTCCCTCCTTACTCCAAGAACAACAGATCCATTGCCACCCCATTATGTGAACTAGGTAAATTCTGGAGCACACAGCAGCTGACCATGCCTGCCTGCAGCACACTCAACTTTGCTGGAGAGGCAGCCAGCGTGCAGTGATCTTTGCAAACAACAGTGTGTTCCTAGCCTATGGTGCTGCTGCTGATTGCAGAGGAAAAGAGAAGAAAGTTAGAGAAGAAGGAAAAGGAGCTGCAGGGTGTAGAGAGAGGTAATTTTCTCATTTGTAATTTTATCAGTGAAGCTGTCATTCCTTTTCCGCTGAGGCCTCTGGCTCTTGCCCAGCAGAAGACAACTAAAGCCTGCAGTGAAACAGGGTAATCTCACTGGTTTGTTTTGTCTTTCAGACGAGGCAGCAAGAAATGGGTAAAATCTACCTTGCTGACAATGAATGTGGGCAAACTCCATTTGCTTGCATTTAACCCCTGATTGCCTCGCTGCCTAAAGCTGCCTCTGGTTTCAATCACGGTCAGTGTCACACACCATATCTCTCTCAGGCACTCAATGACCTGGAACCAGTCTGGCTAGAAGATTAACTAAGCTCTGCTATGGAGACAATAGCTGAGAACTGTCTCTTTCCAGCACAGACCCAAAGAGGGTGAAATTCATCTGAATGGATAACAAAGTTTTTTGAAGCCTGGCTTGAAACCATGAACCCCCACAGAAACTGAGGGCAAATATCAGTCTTCCTTATGATGTCCTCACTGAAGATAAAAGTATGCTTCTTCTCTCTGTCTATTCTAGTTGAAATTGCACCTTGACTTAATGGGTCTACACATTCCATTAATAATAATATGGTTAAAAACAAAGACAACAGTAGTGTGTTCAGTGCATGCAGTAATCTTAAGCTGCACAGGTGATGACCAAAGGAAATTAAACACACTAGCATAAGGTTTATCACATTCCACCATGCAGTACTTATATTATGCACTCAGGTATTATGGTGGACAAACTAGTATAAGAATGTAATAGAATAGAACTAATTATTGCTATTGACCCATGTAGAGTTGAAAGCCTAAACTGCAACTCTAATGTCTGTAACTAAAAATGCCCCTATTTTATTCAGCAAAATGACTCTTCCTGTGTGTATTCAGTATAATATCCATTTACTGACATAGACTAGCTTTTACTTTTTACCAGTGACACTCCTACAGAGGCAGAGAGCTCTGAGAAAGGGATTTTTTATTTTTTTCTAAACACATCAATCCACAGCATTAAATTCCTGTGGCAGGTTCACTCTTCAGCTTGAGAGTACAAATTATGCTCCTGGATACGTACATCTGTGTAGCCCCATTGAAGGCATAGACTTACACTAGAAACCCAAAGTAGAATTCATAAAACAGAAGAAAGCCAATACTGTAATTTAAGACCACTTTTGCCCTTCAGAATATTGTCAGGGGTCAGGTATGAACTAGAAAAAAAAAGCCTTTTAGCTTTACTTTCATATTCTGGATTTAGTTCTCAGTGGTGGCAAGCAGAAAAAAAACCCACAAAACAACAATAAAACCCAACACACCTCAACATTATTCTTTTGACTACTAAACAGCACAAATCTTATGTGAAAATGATCAAAGACCAATTAAGGTAGAATTTCTCTCTGACAATGATATAAAAGATGCTTTGCATTCTGATACATTTTCCTGTGCTTATTTGTTTGTATTTTGTTAAAATTTAAGTAGCAAAATATATTATTAAATTTCTATTATAATGTATCCTAATTATATATTCTCCTAACATTAGCTACTGCTATAAATAAATTATAAATCTATTTCCTTCTAATATTATATTGGTTTTAAGAATATAGAAATATTCATCTTGTGAAATTTCTGTAATTTTCATGAGAATGAATCCATTTTCATGTCTGTGTGTCCCTACACTTCAGCATAGATCAATTCATTGCAGCTATTGACTTGACCAAAAGAGCCTGCTTCTTAGACCCTTTTTTTGGATGCCATAGAGGACTGAAGACATTATTAGCAGCGAGTTCCACAAGTGAACATACTCTTCCTTCCAAGTTTTATGTCCAATCTCCTCCTTAGTCCCCCACTGGCAGACACAACATTAAGTTAAAGACAAGTTTGAAAAGATGAGAATTAAAACTATTTCAATGCCAAAGCATAAAAAGAAATAGAACATTGAAATAGAGAAAAGTGCAGGATTTTTGTGTTCCTTTCAACAAATAATGACTCACACTTAAAGTTGTGAGTAAGAAATAATGTTCATAACCATAAATGTAGTGGTTTGAACCTCATACTCACTCTAGCTTAATCATTAGGAGTCAATCATTTGTTCAATTCAGAAACCATAGGATACCACAGCATACCTTTAGCAGGTCCAAAGAAACTCACAGCAGCCCAACAAACAGAGTATTGCTGCCCAGTGCCAGTCCTTTACTTCTGCATGGCAGCAGATTTTCATTTTAAACCATCACTATTAACTATAGCAACAATCCCTTCCATTAAACAGCCTGAAAACATTACTGTTGGTTTCATTGAAGCAAACAGGCTGATGTGGCTTAAACAAACACTTATGTCTTGGAGTGATAGCCAGGACAATATGGCTGATAACAAAGAACAGCAGAGAGGTGGTACTTAATTTGGGCACATACTCATTTTCACAAGCTCTGAGACAAGAAATGTCTTTCACAGATAAAAGCCCAGTAAGACCAGTGCTGAACCTTCAGTTACAATGATAAAATTCAGCTTATGAACAAAGCAACTCCTCTGAACTGCTGAGCAATCTGCCTGCAAAGAGAGCCTGCACAAGGCCATATATGGTTCACATGCCAGAATGAAGTGGTTCCAGCAGTCAACAATTTTATGATTGTTCACTGATTAAGACTAAGAGCCTTAGCCAAGCATGACATCCTTTCTGCAGAATCATGACCTTGGTGAAAAGGCTAGTTATGGGGAACCTGAAAGATAACAAAAGTGGAGGTTCTTACCCTTTGGTATATAAAATGTTTAAATGCCTGGGCAATGATCTGGTACTGACTATTTGCATATGCTTTGCATGAAAGACCTGGTGGGTAAAACTGATCTCTCACTACAGTGTGATTCCAATCACTTTCTAATATTGGAGTCCACCCTAGGGAGTCCTGCAACAACAAAAAAAGAAACTTTGAAAAGACTAACTCAGTGAACAAATATAATGAAAATGATCAGGGAGATGGACTAGAAAAACGATATATATTTACAGAATTCTGGATAAAATATTATGACAGATATTATTCCTAATTTGCCTAATACTGTCAGATAGTTTTCATTTAATTAGCAGTTTGGGCTTCAGGGTTTTTTCCTTTTCTCTTAGAATTGTGTTCACAGCAGGAAAAATCAATCTTAAACCCAAGAAAAAGTCAATCTCACAAACTCAAATTTATCTTTCAACTATGGAAACTATGTGGTCTTTAATGCAAGAATATAGATGTTATGGTCAAATTCATGTAGGAAACTGGCAGCAGTGAAAGAAATTCAACCTGTATTTTCCAAGCCTCATACTGTAATGTGGGGACCATTCTCACTGTATTTCTGTTTATGAAAAAACATCTTTGAGAAGTTCTGTGTCTTAGGAAGAAACCATAGTGCAGCTGACTTTGAACTGCGTAACTGCTTTAGACAGATATTTTATAGGTTTCAAATAAGAGTATATTGCTAAGGTTTTAGCTCATATTTGCATTAAAAGGAGAGAGCAGATACCATTTGCTGTGGCTGTGGATGTGTGTAAGCAAGAATTCATTAAAACTAAAAAACATGTGAGGGAATTAGGCACTCCAGTCTCCCAAGATTTGAACAGGAACTCAGTGAATAACTTCCTCAGATATCAGTATTGCTTAATAATGCACTTGACTGTTGTAAATTATCTTCAGACACTTTAAGTCTGTATGGTTTAAAATTCTGGTTTTTCTCCAGAGAGAAAGCAGGTTTTTTCATTTCTTTTTGACCAGATGAAAGCTTAGCTTTATATGAATCTGTAAACAAAATCACCAATCACAAGAGTGTGCTTTGCTAGCATATGTGTGTGATGAACACCTAATGAGAGAAAAATTCTTTTTATTCAGTTTACTCTCCCTTCATTTGGCTTATTTGCCATATCAAGTTAAATGTTAATTGCAGGCTACAGAGAGGTTACTTATCCCTTTGTAATCAAATATCTCATTCATTAACTACCCATGCAACAAAATATCTGCTGTTGAAGATTTGACTGAACCTTTTGTTTTCACAGCAACAAGGAGATACCACCAATTAGGGTTAAACATGGAGAAAAATATTGTTTTCATTCTTTAAAAATGCATTTTAAATGAGAATACAAAGCCACAACTAAAAAAAATTATACAGAGATATAATCATGAAGACTTCTGGTTTTCTGAAAAGAGTTTGGGGATTCAATAAATCCACAGAGATTAAAAATACCTTTTTTTCCTCACTCATTATTACTTTCTCATTATACATTGACTTGCTGTGTAACCTTAGGCAATTAATTTACTCTCTAGCCAAAATTTTCCAACCTGAATATGTAAAATTAAACTTCTGAATCTATTTTTAGGTGCTAAAATAAATGGCCTGATTTTCAGAGGTCATTTGTACCCCAAATAATCATTAAGTAGACAGGAGGTCTGCCTGCCCTTTGCCTCTGAATAACTCATTACTTCTTGTGTACATAAGTATAGATTTAGATGTTTAGCTCCTGGTATCAAGTTGACAAATGTTATTCTCAGGCTTCTCACACAATGTGGTATGGTGCAGGGATGCCTGAGCTAGCAAAGACCCAAGCAAAATAAATTTAAACAACTCAGCATCGGTCAGGGCCAAAAGTGATGCTGCTGTACTTACATATCTCAGCATCAGACTCCCCAAAGATTTTTTTCTGGCAAAAGAAAGTTCCAATGTCACTCTCCTCAGATGGTAGCCATGTCTGAAGAAAGAAAGTCTCAAGAGTATGTCTGGAGAGATTTCATTTCCCTGAATATAATCTTGTGCACTTCATGGGGGTGTTTAATTTAGATATTGATGCTCAAAATCATTTTTGATCCTAAAAGAGGGCTCATGAGTTAGTCAGTCTACCACAGTGGAGAGAGAAAGAGAGAGAGAAAGTGTCTCTGAAGATAGCAAAGGGCAATCCACTCCTATTTTAAGTGTCTGTCTTTCCACTGAGAGTGCAGCAAATTAATAGAAAATGGTAGGTGCTTCCATCTGCTCAGGATCCAGAGTGGTTTAGCCCTCTTCTGAGAAAGATATCTGCTAAAGGTGACACTGTCTTACACTTAATAGTCTAGTGGTTTGAGTGCTCACTAAAGAAATGAGAGGTTTGCATTCCCAGCCCTGATCATCTTACAGGGGCTTGAATCCACCTCTCCTATAACCACTGTGTCATGAGTAATCCGAATGAGGCAGTTACTGTTCCTTCTCCTGAGGCTGTGTAGCCAGGAATGCAAAATTCATTAGTCTGGGAAAGCAGTGGTGAAACAAGTGTCTGATTGTAGTCACAGGGGTACATCTGAGAAGGGGACGTCTCCAGCTTTCAGTCTCCTCCTCTGGAACTCAAACACATCTCACTTTGAGCAGCAAAGCCAAGAAACAAAAGGGAGACAGCTCTGGAAAGCAGAATAGTCCTAAGCTCCCTAGTCCTACACTCCTCTGTTTGAGGACACTTCTCATATGCTCCTTCTTGCATTCAGAGCTCTTGTTATTGACTTCACAGTGACATTCAGCCTTAGAAAATCACACTCATTCGAGGTATCTCCTGCTTTCCTGCTTAGCAAAGTGTCTTTGACACATGCATCATCTCCTACTTCAGAGATTTCATCCCTTGTTTGTAAAAATGAGATGAGCAAAACAATTGTCACTTGGGAAGTAAGGTATTTTGGGCCAGGATTCAGGGATCTGTAAGTTCAGCAAGGTTAAAGTCAAGGTTTAAATCTGCCTGGATTTATTTCCAGGTTCGGAGACTTCTGCTGCAGAGTGCAACCTTCAAAGTTATCCCATAGTAAGTAGGATGGGATGGCCCACTCTACTATCAGGCCCCGAATGTTAAGATGTTAATCAACATTTTGACTTAATCAATTAAATAACTGGCCTACAAACTGATCTAGGTATCAAGACAGGTATTGTGGAGAAGTAAGAATTATGAGACAGAAACTGAAGACCGGGAGAGAAATCCATCAAAGAAGATATAGGAAATGGTAAGTAGTTAGATGTATTTATTTTAATAAATCCCAAGAGAAAGACCATTCAAACCCAGCTCTGACACTTGAAGACAGAAAAAAAAAATAGCAAAGCTCTTCTGTCAATTACTCAAAAAGACAAAAGAAAAAGTAAATGGCTGTTCTTAAGTATACACTGTCAGAAAATCTACTTAAAAAGCTTTCCTGGGTTTACTATGAAGGAAGGCAGGGCTTGGAATGCCAGAAAATAAGTGATAAGGAATAATTTGTGATGGTGTCTCTGGACTATTAAAAGGTTCAGCAGCCAACTTTGAGCAAAGTAAGCATTAAGAGATCTACAATCTTTTAAAGAGTCATTAATGAGATATTCACTACATTGCAAAGGATAATTTCTGTCAATTGGCACACTCTATATAAACAGACTTTCCATAATTTTATTCGATTCTTATTATTCATTCCTTGCTTCACCAGATTAGTGAAATCCTAATCAGAGTGAAACACAATAGTTCTCTAATCAATATGCATAGTATAGGAAAAGCAGCTATAAGGTGATGTCTCTTGCAAAAGAACAGCTTGAACATGCATACCTGAGGAAGTCTCTGGTAAATTTTATTTTTTACCAAAATATTTTCCACATCTTTTTAGCAGTCTCTTTGATCAAAGGTTTTCAGTTTATTGATGAAAATCAGAGCCTAAGGTAGAATAATAAGAAAGTTAAACTTTTACAACAAAAAGTAAAAAAAATACTATTAGAAATATTTTTAGATTCATCAAATGTCTTTATTGTTCAATGCCATTGAAGACAAGCAAAATGTTTCACTTTAAATGAATTTAAAATTATGTTTCTAAATTGTACCAAAATAATCACAGATTATATTTTTTAATTAAGCTCTGCTATTTGCATGCATAGAGAATGTTTGTATGCTTGAATATCATAATAATAAATCAGATTTCATATCTATTCAGTGGCCAGGAAAACATTAGCTGTCTATTTTGGCCTTACAATTGCTTCTTTATGCTATGGATAAAGTAAGTGATGGGTGAGGATGAAATTGCAGACAACATTTCACAAAGAAACAGTCATAACAACAGTCGAAAATCTTACTTATGATGGGAACCAGTCCTTAATCAGTGTTATGAAACTCTTGACTACTTCAGATGTTTTGTCATTAGCTTCTTTAATTTTAGCAGCCTTTTGCTTCAGTTTGTCACAGTATTTTGAAGATTGCACTTCCCCCGGATAACCACCTAGCACAACAAACCATGACTGTGTGCTCAGGTGAATTGTGTTTTACACTCTATTTACTCAGAGCACTGAGTCAACACCTTGTTCTAAAATCATACTGTTTAGGTGAGATTGTATCATGAGATGCAGATGTGTAGTTTTCACTTGACTGTCTGCACAAGAGAGGAGCTGCTTTTCCTGAACTGTAAATGAGGTAGCAGCATCTATTTTGGTTACACAAAGGAACAAAGCAGTCTATAGAAAGATGTCCTGTCAGACAGGTAAAGCAGGAGGGAGATTTAAAAAATTAAATCTATTGACAGAAAAATATTGAAAAATGAAAAGACTTTCTCCTTCATCCTGCTGATAACCGTCAATGACCTCAGGGAACTGACATAATACAATACTAAATGTCATGACTAACTTAGTTACATCTGCAGAAATTCAAAACTTTTCTTAATCAATCCAAGTATAATAAAGTAGTAATAATATTCTAAGTGAAGTTTGTCTCCAGCAATTTCTTAGTGACATATTCTTCTAAAAACTCTGATTACCTAATCAGTGTTGTTATGATAAATCATAATGGTTCAAACTCCTGTGACAGCAACATCTTCTTGTACTCTCATTCAATCACATTTCTTATATTACATAAATCAGGAAAAGATTAAGAATAAATCATAGTATAGGGTCCTCCAAATCAAGGCATTGACAAGAGTGTCAGATATCATGAGAAATGAAAGTTCCTGCCTAAAATAAGGTAAATCTGTTGGAATAAGAGAGAACACCATCCTATCTGCACAGTTTCAAGAAGCAATTATTTCAGTAATAAATATGAAAATCTATGCAAAGACATATATCTTTCTTTTCTTTTTTCCAAAGCAGAAAGAGATGATAGGACAGCTCCCCTTAGGATTGCTCTCTGAAGTTTATTTTTTTACTGATTAAATGGAAAACAAAATAAAAAACCACCAAAGGTTCTCTCATTCTTTCCAATGCCTGGAAGAAGAGATGAATTTGCAAACTAAGGAAATAAAAGAAGAAAATAGGCAGATACTAAAACTGATATCTTGTAAGAGTTCCTTCTCTCTTCCTTCCTAAAGTTTGAGCTTTCAAAATTTCTAGATTTTAAATCAAAAGATTTGGAGTGTCTCAATGTACAATTGTTAGCAATAATGGAAGAACACATTTTCAAATAAAGATAAGGGAGGAATACAAAGCCAGGACTCTTAACAAATTATCATCTACTGAAGCCAAACTAGAAATAGCAAGGTCAAGATTTATAGCCAATAATACTATAACTTAATACATCCTGTACAGAAGGCTATTGATTAAAAAAAAAAACAATTGCTTTTATGTACCTCAGTTCAAGTTAAAGGGTCATACCTGGTGCTGACTAAGGTAGCAGTAAGTGAGTTAAGAGAACACAGTTCTTTACAGATTTACACATGGACACAGAGAAAATGTATAAAATGTATATCATAAATCAAATATCAGATATATATCATAACTGCAATATCTTTTACAATGTTACAGGCTTAGTAGCTCTGCAAAGTATCCTACCATTATTATATTGCTTAACATACTCATTTGAGTTTAAATTTCACTTTTGAAAATTTTCTGCACCCTGATATTTAAGATCTAAACTTGTCCTATTATCATTTATTCTTGTTACCTTCAGGGCTGTACATCTAAGCTACAATCAAATAGTATACTTGGCTGCTCTTGATTTCTTGAAGCTGAATAATGTGGCACAGTTGTGTCACTGACACTCTCTCAGACCTTAAAAATGTTTCTTCATCTTGATGTTAAGTCTAGGTCTCTCCATGTGCTGCTTCTAAGACACTAAATCACCTTTTAGAAACATGCACTAGTATCCCACCCATTATTATTGGTTCTCATGTGTAATACATTAGCATATCAACTTAAACTTCAATTTTGAAAAGCTATTCAGAGAAGTCATTTGTCAGCAAAAGGGCTTTGTATAAAGACCTATAATGGGGAAACTGGAAAGACAGTTTTACAAAGGTAATCAACTTCCCTTTGGTGGCTTTTTCATATTGTTTTTCTCAGTAAGGATTTAGTATGTTTACCCATTTTTGTAGGCTGCCTCATCCAAATGTTTTTGTAACTTCATGAACGTGTCAAAGGTCCTCTGTGGGAATTCTGTGGGAAATATGTAGAATGACCTGCCCATAAGAAAAAAGGAAAACATCACAGCATGAGAGAGTGTGGAAGTTAAAATGAAATATTTTCAGCTCTGTCTGTGAAGCTTTAAAAGCTTTGCAAAAGGAATTTTGTGTTTACAGAGCAGTTGCACTTCTATGTTCAGATTCTCATTCAAAACTTTCATTTCAATGTTGCTAGGTAGTCAACAGTTTAAAAATGTGTTATGGTACAAAAATGTTAAATAAAAGAACAGGCAACCTGTTTCCATTTACATGTTTTTCACTACAAACTCACATAAGAAAATTATCTCTTTTCATGGTTCTGTTGGTGAGTGCCTTCTGACAAATGGAAGGGAAAATTTACTGTCAGACAGCCATGAGGAATCTCCAATGACACTATGAGATGAGCTGACAAAACTGTCACCTATCATTGGCCTTAACCATGAAGGAAACAGAGAAGTGAAGATCCTGAGAGATTCACTACTTGCTTCAATTCTTTCTGTACCAACAGAATTAATCAGGTTTTGATGTGTTATAGTACCTGAACTGCCAAATACTAACAACATAAACCATTTAAAGTTAGACTCTGCTTTCCAAGGTTGGTGCAAGAGTTGCTCTGTGTATCAGGAGAGTGACATGAGACAGTTAAGTACTTAAAAAGAAAACAAATCACAGAATCAAAGCAAAGAAACACACCTCAATTTATTTTAAACTAAAGAGGTTGTTGAGTATGTTTCTGGTAGTCCACCAGATCACCAGAAGTAATTTTTGAGCATCAGCCAAAATCAGGAAGGTTGATTTTCAGATTTGCCACAATTTTAAATGCATTTGATGAGAAAAATAAGTCCTTATCTTTCATAATATCTGTGCTTGGAGGAACAGGCAATTTTTACAACTCAAAATGTACTATAAATACATTATCTTTTCTAAGAGGTAAATGGCATTGTGATAATATCTGTGACAATCACAAAACTATAGAAGTAAAATGTTAAAAGGCCCATGTGATTCACAAAGCTTTTCAGATAAACTTTAAGTCCTGCCCAGTAAACTTCACAGGTCCTAGGCTGTGTCCTGGAACACATGCCAAAACAGCTAATAGTGCAGCCCATCATAAAGGAGTGAATGGTTTTAAGGAATGAAGAAGAGTTTCTCAGGGGCTGCAGTAGCCCCATGACAATGCAAACTGTACAGTTTTCCCATGAAGTGCCATGGAAACACTACCTGTGCTACATCAGGTAGAGCCAGCTGCCACTGTGCACTAGAAATTTCATGATCTCCTGTTCCTCTGAAGTCTCCTCAGGTTATCCATTTCATTTCAGTCAATGTCTCATAATACCTTTCATTGACTGTTAAAAACCACCCACAAGAGCTTTAAGTCCAGTGTTCTGGTTTAGCCAAAATCCATGTGTATTCATGCATTTGAGGACAGCACATACACCAATTTCCACTCAGATCTTAACCTACCTAAGCCTCTGGTTTTTTCACAGGTAAAAAAAGATTGGATTGATTTACCAATACCAGCCTGTCTTCTACTTTTAAAACACTATCAAATTTCTTATTCTGTACACAAAATGTTTATATTTCCTCACTAGCATGCACTGCTCAAAAGATTCTTTTTTTTCATCTATTTCAGTTTTCATTTGTGCAGTCTGCAATGAAAACAGGAAGAAACAAGAGGCAAATCCATTTGTTTAAATTCATTCTATCAACAGACCGTGAACTACTGACATATTACATACTCAATATTGGGAAAATAACTTTCACATGCTATATGTCTCTTTGGTTATTCCTTATAGAAGAAATGAAATAATAGAAGCACTTATTTCCTAAGAAATTATATCTGGAAATGGAAAAAAGGATTTACCAACATAATACCAATTCATAAAACCTACAGTACCCTTTGCAAAGGTCATTGGGTCACCTATAACCTGTAACACACAACCCATCCACCAAAACACAGTAAGTCTGAATTTGACAGGTAATTTTTTGGATGCCACTTGAAGAAAAGTCCATAGAGAGGATTTATCTCACCTAATTTCAGACATTTACAGTGTACATGTCTACATCTGAGCTAATCTCTCCAGGATCCCTTTATTGGCAATGAATTCAGCAGCAAAAGACACTCTTGGGCACTATTCATCTCACCTGTATTAAAAAGCTTCTCTACACACAGACGAATCATGCCCAAGAAATGCTGGATTTCAAATCAATGATTAAAGAGATAGCAAAGGGTGCCTGGCACACTAGTAGGTCATATTAATCCTGTCCTGCATAGACACACAGGAGAAACCCACTGGGACAAGATCTGTTAAAAAGACAAACACTTTGACATGTATCTATTTTGGATTATTGGTTGTAAGATTCAGATTGGCGCTGAGCATAGAGGAAGTTTAGTCCACATTGCCTGAAATCTAACTTTTCAAAACCAGTCTTCCAAACTTTGAGATTACGAGGTCCTGAACAAGCTGTTTGATCCTGCTTGAAGCAGGAGTGTGGAGCAGGTGAGGTGCAAGGACCACTTTCAAACAAAACCGTTCCATGACTCTGTGAATTGTCCCAGATCTGGATCCACCAAACAATGTCCGAAATTATTTATCTCTTCTGGAAATATTTCTCTCCAAGTCTTGCTTGTTGTACAAGTGGTGTTCTGTGTCTTGGTCTCTTTAGAAGTGGATCTTGAATAAAAACCAAAACAAACCAAAACAAACCCAAAAACAAACAAAAAGCTTCTTTCCTAATCTGATAATGAAAATAAGATAGTCTTGTTATTGGAGGTTACACAGGAAGACAACCCTCAGACCTAAACTCTGCTAAGTGTGTAAAACAAGTCAATCATTGCTAGTGGTGTCTGATTCTGTATTTAAATTTCCACACAGATGACTTTTTTTGCTTTTTAGAAAAGAAAGTTTCAGCAGGCAGAAACTGTTAAAAAAAATACTCTATTCCTTTCCTTATGGGAAACCTTCTAATAACTTAGCTAGGCTCAAGATCTTTATGAAATATGGACCTTTCACACTCAGGATAAAAATCATAATACTTACTCTTTACTAGTGAGGTATATTAATAGTAGATTCAGCTTGACATGATGGTCATTAAGGCCCTCAGGAGCTGAGCTATAAATGTCAGGAACTGTTGTCGGAAAGTTAAAGCTTTGTTTCATACAGGCTCGGTAACTGTATCTCGTTCTCTGTCATGTTGCAGAGCTTCAAACATAGACTTGTTTACAGATAGTGAAGAAAAAATGTGCCTATTAATACATGTATTAGGACTATTAATACTGGATATGTATGAAATAACTTCATTAGGCTTGGCATTGGTGTCTTATCCCCCTCGAACAATATTTATATACTTGTCCTGTTTATTTTGCTACCTAAAAAATCCACATAGAAAATAGAAGAAGAAAAATAAAATAGAAAAACAACAACAAAATATCAACAAAAAATTAATGTCCTTAAAGGGTCATTTGCACAAGTGATGGTTTTCCCAGATGCTCTCAGAAAGCCATGCTCTTGGCTAATATATTTGCAATTCCACTGAGCTGCTACAAGGAAATGTAGTATGTCACCGCTTTTCCTGACCTCTAGTATTGCAGCTGATTGTGGGTCAATGCACTTACACAGCTAATTCATTATAAAATCAGTCTAAAATTTATATTATGCAGATAAGCTTACTAACCCATGTTAAATTATAGATATGCTATGTTGCACAATAAACCACTCTATAGTGACTTGCTATGGACTTTATTTTTCGGGTTCTTATGTTAAGCCAAAACTAAGCAGAAATAATTCACCACATAGACATTTCAATGAAATTGAACTACTCATTTTCAAGGATCAAAAAATGCTTCTTGGTACTAGAGGATGGAGATTAGCTTTGTTCTAGAGAGCTAAAATGAAGTTGTATTACCTAAAGCCCTCGGATTACCTGCATTTAAATGTCTCATCACAGTTCTTTAAATGTCTTGTTAGCAAATTGTGCAATTATATTGAACATTCAAGTGTCTTACATTGGAATGCATATAGATTGCCTTTTGCTTTAAAGTGAAAATATAAGCAAGTCCATTGCAGTGAAACATGTTAGAACTAATGAAGTGTTATGCCCATTCTCCGAGTTAAACCTGATTCTGGTGTGAAATAAACATCACTCAAATCAGAGAGTAGTCATAAGTCTTTTTTTAAGGTTCAGAACTTGTCTCTGAACCAGGTATTATTTTGTTTGTTCATTTGTCCAAAAACCCTATCAATTTTCAAAATTTCATACATAAATTTTGCAATTTGCCAAAACTTCTACTGAAGTTAAAAAATATTTCTGGTTGTGAGTGAAAGACAGAAGAAAAAGAAAAATGGGGGGAAAAAAGATTTATGTTTGGTTTTTTTCTTTCCTGAAACTGAAAGCAAGAAAATAGTTAAGAGTCCAGTAGTCTTCTCAGAAGATTCTGAAAAAAATTGAGTAAATCTAACTTTCATGTTTTAGAGCTGTAGCCAATGCCATACATTTTCTTTTTCTTCTTTTTACTTCCCATTACTTTGTGAAAATGCATTATAATGGTGTTAATCCTACTAATCCCAGAGTCTCAAGGAAATATACTTCCTTTGTGTTCACTGAGAAATATCTTTCCTTAATGTTGGGATTGAGCCACTGGAGAAGGTTGTTTATAGACTGTGCTCTCATGTTTGAGGACATTACCATTGCTATGTGGCTTTGTTTAGAGAACTGCAAGATCTGTTAAACTACATTCTTTACTTAGGCATGCTCATGTATAGAGGAAGGAAAATCAGTATATATCATATAAATAAAAAGTAAGTAAAGATCAAATTCAGACAGTGTGCTTAACTCATGGAAAGGGTTAAGACCCTGTAGAACAGTACAAGTACTCTTAGGCATTTTTTTCTTATAGTACACAGTCTTGATAATCTTGATCCTCAGATATAAGGCAGTAAAATTACAGCTGCAGAATGAAAGTAATCAGTCCTTTCAGAGTATTCATCTTGTTTAAATGTCTAAAGGTGTTACATGATTCTGCTATGAAGCCACTGAGTGATTTCAGGCAAAAATAAACCAGTATTTGAAAAGAAAAAGCAATAGATGGCAACAGTAGGCAGGCATCACATTTTGGTGAAATGCATGTCCAAAAGTTTGATTTAGGATTAACTATGGAAATAAAAATCCCAGTGAAAATATAGACTTTATCAGCTTGAAAGTCAGATCAGAATTATTTTATCCAATTCTGTCATCTAAACATTAGACAAAGTCTAACCTTGTCATCTGAGCTCCATATACAATGACTAGAAAAGGACATACACCCCAGTGATGGCACTTGATTTGATACAAGTGTGGATGTTGAACACATACTACCTGAGGATGTTTCACTCCACCTGTCTCTCCATTGACCTGGGAAATCTATCTTCTAGACAGGTAAAGTTGTGTGACTTTACCTATCAAGACTCAGCCAAAGCAAAGAAAATTTTATCTTCTCATTAAAAGTGAGAAGTTAACAGTAAATTTTAAGTTAACTTCCATTAAAATCAACTTTCATGCTAAAACTGCAAAATTCCCTTATTGTCACACAAATATAGCTGAAACTTATTTTTATCCCTTCCTTCTTTTTCTTAAAAAAAAGCTATTACAGACAAATGAACATGTCAGGTTTTAAATCTACTTATCTACAATTTTGGATCTTTTTAGTCTTATTTTTTGTAGGACCTTCCTCTTCCTCCCCATCCAGAAAATAATAAAACCAAAAACCAAAAGCTGAAACAAAACAAAGCAAACCAAAACCAAAACAAAAACCAAGAAAGAAAGAAAGGAAAGAAGGAAGGAGGAACCAATCTCATGGACACTTAGATCACACTCATAGTTTCTGGCTCATGATTTGGGCAACTGCAGCCTTGCAGCCTGGAGGCTGTTGGTGTTCCAAGGGGTCTGCAGGAGAATGAGGGGCAGTAGCATGGAGCCATTGGACCCTGAGAGAGATCAGGGTTCTGAGGAGTGTGTGGGGCAGTAGAGATGGCCCTGACCTGGCTGAGGAGTTGGCCCAAGTAGGTATGGTTATAAGAATTGCCATGCACACCCCAAGATTGCAGCTGCTTGTTCCACTTCCTATATCTAATATCTCCTTGTGATAAGTGAACTGTGTGTAATACTGGGCCAGTAACTACGATCAGCATCCTCTCAGCACTGTTTTTGTCAGATTGCATAGTTCAGAGCCTCCCTGACAGTCAGTCATCCTCATCCATCCAGTGGTTAAGGGGCCAGCAGCCGTCACAGGCTAATCACATAACCTCTCAGCCACAGCTGAAAGTGTCTCTTTTCCTGTCGCTTAGTCCCTGCTGAACACAAATATTTTCTTTGCCCCTTTTCTCTTTTGTTGGCTGACAGTGTATAGCTCCAGCCTGCTGCCTCCACACACAGCCTAGCAGGGGACAGGGGACACTCTGTGGTGTCTGAAGTTAGTAGCTGACACAAAGAACAGATGTCTTAGACTAACAAACACACACATCACACGCTACAGCTCCACCAGCAGTTAAATGAAGCTTTTATTTTCCATGACAATAGGAGGCCTGGACCCTGCAGCTGCTCTGTAAAATATTGTAAAAAACACTGAAAAGCAAAGGCAAAGGATTTAAAGTATATTGAGGCTCTTACAATCTTATTTCTGTTGTCCTGTATACTTCAGTGGCCTGCTTTTATATTTGAAATTAAATGAAACAGAAAAGAAAAACAAAAAAAGAGAAAAACAAAAGCCCAAACAAACAAACAAACCTAGAAGGATATACAATTCCTCCTCCTATGCCTGTTTTTAGGAATATTCCTCCAGCTAAACACAGTGCAAGCCTGTGTATGTGTGTGTGTCTGTGTCTGTGTGTGCACACTCACATCCACATCAGCAAGATGAGCTTTTCTCTGCCTTTGGTGAATGTACCTGTGACAATTGTATTGCAGATAATGGTTCTACAGTGGGCTTCTGCCTCTACAGCTTTTCCTGTAGGCTGCTTATGAATACCTCAGATGCCAAGGGCTTCAAAGAAATATTCTTGGTAACTCCATGCACTTTATCAATGTGTTTCCAACAAAAGCTATCCTCATTAAAAGAAGACAAACATCCAGTCCCTTGCTTTTCCTCAGTTTCCTATTGCTACAGAAAGGCTCTCTGAAAAGTCTGCTAGTTTTCAGACATTTGTGTTTTATACATGCCTCACTTACAAGGAAACTGCTTTTAACTCCACATTTGCAACTTTACTAGGTGAAGCCATCTGACAGTTGTGCTGTTATTTTTAAGTTTTAAATGTCTGAAAGTCTTACAAGCTGAAATTAAAGGTGCAGGAGCTCCTTGTTAAGGATTTATTTGTGCTATGAACAGATTAGCATGTTAGGGCACGAATGTAGTTCTGGAGGACTGTGTGGGCATAAGTGGAGCAACTTAAAGTTACATTTCCATGGAAAATAGATTACTAACTCCACTTTCATCCTGGAGTGCAACAGAAAGGCTTTTCCATGGAAATAATAACCCCACCTTTTTACAGCAAATTGAGTGTAGAAGACCAAAAATGTGAGTTCATTTGCTGAAGCAGTAAAGTGTGCCTCAAGGCCACAGTTTCAAGGCAGTGCTGGGTCAGCCATCCAGGGCCTTTCCAGAAGTTTGTCCTACAGTTTTACATGGGGGAGTGCAGTTCTGGAGGCAAATATTGACTGAATTAACATAATAAACCAGAAAGCTGAAGAATGGGAGGATCAGACCAACCAAACATCTCTATTACAGCAATTGTATATTCCTTTTCAATCACATAACCTTAAAGGTGAGAAGCCTGTGAAAGAGGAGAACATGATTAACCCTTGTGGTTTCTAGTGGGAAGAAAACAAACAAACAAAGAGGCCTCGAGGGTTTTCCTGTCTATATGGAAAAGGAAGTAACATGAGATAAATTTTACCTTCTTGGCTTTTACAAATGTCATCTGGGGTTATGCTCATATGCAAATTCAGGCAAATATTGGATAACATCAAGTCCTGTCAATCAAAACAGGATCTACATCCATATGTGTCAGAAATGGCAATTGTGTTGCAAACAGGGAACATTCACAGGAAAGCAGCTGCATTATGAAACCCAGATATATTATTTTCACCACTGGAGGGCTCCCATATTTTTCCATTAATTCCATAAGAACTTATTAAGATTTTGGAAAAAGAAAAAAAAAAACCAGAATATATGGATTAATCAAAGTGTATTTCCTTCTTCTAAATGCAGGTATAGGCTCACAAGGAATTTTTATACCTTCAATACCTTTCTTTCAAAAATAAAATAAATACAATTTCATTAACAGCAACAATACCCTTAGATAACATGTCATAAGATGATTGCAGGATGATATACAAAGAAAAGTGGGATTCTTAATCGTGGTTATATAGGGAGAAACGAAGGAAAGTAAGAGATTTTGTCAAAGCTGCCTACCATGCCAGCAGATCTCAGCTCAGATCTCCTTGAGTCTGTTCCCTTTTTGTGAGAAACATTAGGATGTCACAAAACAAACAATGAAGGGCAGTGCCTGTTAGTTTGTGTTACCTGCACAGTCCTCATTACTCTAGAGGCCAGATTCTTTAACAACTCCAGTGTATTTATCTTCACCAAGCATTGCAGCGCAAGTTTTTGCCAATGCTAAGATATTTCAAGTCTTCCAAGCTCTAAGATGTCAGTGTTATTTCCAGACAGTTGTGCTGCTTTAAATGAATTGTACCTGACCTATTGTTAGCATTTATTATTCTTCTTTGCAACTATTTAAACAATGTATTTAAAGTTATCACGTAATCCAAACCATTTAAATAAAAATGATTAAAAACTTATTAGGTGAATGTAATTCTGAGATAAGCTTTAACTTTTGATGATTCAGCTGGATGTCTGTTTAAATACCATGGTATTTATCATTGTTATCAAAACTGTAAATAAATCTTAGATTTTATTACCTTAATTTCTATGTAGTTTTCAGACATTGGCCACTGTGTGAAATCAGTTTCAGTAAGCTGTTTAGTTTGTCCAGTTTGCCTTTAAGTACTGCATGTATCTGACTGGATGAGTATCTCTGCCTTTTCTGATGGTTTAGTTTCTCTTGGCATTTAAATCTAAACTAAAGAAATATCCACCCACTTGTGACCCTGACACTCATAAGTATTTGAACTGCTTGAATACCCAAAGAGCAGCTTTAATACATGAGAGACCAGGAGATTCTGTAACACGAGGTCTGCCAAAATTGCTGTACTAGAAATGTGCCAAGAAGACATAAGCTGTTGCTAAAAATATGGCTTCTAACACTTCTGAAAATTATTTAGTCTTTTTGAACCAGATGAGAATATTAGTGGAATGGTGGGAGGTAGATGTCTCCTAAATAAATCCTGGAAATGAAACAGCCCTCCAAGAATCCTTCTCTAGAAGTGTGAACCTAATTAAAACCAAGGAGGTTGTTCACTGGGGCAGTGACACAGCACATAAGTTCATTTCTGGGCATAAGAATTCAAATTAAGCTATATGTAACATAGTTGAGTGACAGAAGTTTTGCTGGTATCTTCTTTGTTATAAGTAGACATGAGAGACACAGTCATACAATATGGTTTTGTTTCTTTATTCAAAGAGTGAACAGATCAAGAACAGCAAAGCTGTTTTAGAGAAATTTAACATACTAACAAACCCAGCTTTTGCAATCCAGTGTTTCTGAAGGGCAGTCTTGATTAATTTGGAATTAAAATCTCAATATAAATTATTCCTCTGCAATTACTAAAAAAGTACTTTGAAATATTTTCCAGCAGTGCATGCTAGGGCAGGATATGTCTTCCTTTTTCCTGAGTAAGGTGTCCTTATGACAGTGCTTATATTATATCTTGTTTTCTGGCTGCCCAAAATGTCTCAGATATTTAATAATAAGGATCTGTTTGGAAGTTGGTTGCTTTAGTGACTGCCTCTCCTGCTTTTCTGTGCCAGGAGGCATTCCAATGTCTCAAGAAAGACTCCATAATATATATATATATATATATATATATATCTATATTGCCAGGTTACAGTGTTCTGAATAAAACACTACTAAACATTCCCCAGAATTTCACTCTATGGTAATAATCCCCCTGAAGTACATGTAAAACTCATTCCTGTGACAAAGATTTTCACAATAGTTAGTTAATTTGTTTCTGCCATCTATTACCATCAGCCTCCTTGTCACTGCTCCTTTTGGAACGGGGTGGATGTGACTGTATAAAAGTCCCTTCAGCTTCAGAACACTTACCACCCCCACAACAAATGTCAGGTACACTATTAAAAGGCTTGTAGAAAGTTAATAGTAAAACACACTTCATCACCCCTAATTAGAGAAAGATATATAGTCCATTATAGCTTCAGATAACTAAAACACATCCAGTACAAAGATAAAATTATCATAGAAAAACATTACAGCTCAATGGATTTCTGAGTCAGTTATGTTAAGATATTATTTTATCTGTGGGTTGGGTTATGTTACATTTTTGATGAGTCATCATCTCAGATATTTCACAACTCTGTTTAGGAGGGCTCTTTTATTTTTTCCATTTCTCTTCACTAAGCTCTTGATGTTTCTTATGAACTTCATGTACCACATTTTGTCTTACTTCATCTCCATCAGAGATCTTTCTGTTGGTCAGGTCCTCTCCTGGGTACAGGAAAATCTGGCACATCTGAAGCTGAACATTAGCAAATGTTTATGGTCAAAATATTCATGCTCTACAGAAAATGTGGCCTCTGTGTATTGCCTCATTTCTTTAACTCTAGAATTCATGGTGGTGAAAATCTGAGGGAAGGAGAGATACACAGGCTAAGAATGTTTTGATTCTAGGCAGTATTTGCAGAAAGCATATATTACAACACAATCTGAGTGACAGAAGCTTTGGGATGTTGGATTTAACAGTAGTGCCTAAAGCACAACAGAGACACAAAAATTTGCTGAATTAGTTTTCTCCTTGCTAGGATGAGTGATGAACAAGTCAACTCAAGATAAAGGAATAACCATCTTAAAACTTCCTGCTAAATTAGGACCAAATTGTTTTGACGTCCCCAAAATTTCAGTGTCTATTTATTCCTCCCAGTTACTACTATATGTTGTTATTTAGTTACTGCTCTTAGAATCTACAAACAAATGTCAGCAATTTGGAAATTTATTTTCAACAAGGCTGAGCCCTCTTTAGTAAAAAAGTGACCTCTTAAGAAGATAGGGACCAGTGATCGCGTTTTTGTCGGATGGTAGATGGGCTGAATAAGGGCAAGCTTCTGACTATCTTGTGAATCAAAAGGATAATTCAGTATGGCGCCCTAGCTATAATTATGACTATGTGTGTGCATTTGTGTGTTCATGGACAGACTTCAGATACCTCAACATTTTTGTCTAGCTTAGGCTTCTCTTTTTCTTGCCTGACCATTTGCTCCTTACTCTTTCAGACTTTCTTTCTTCCTTTTTCACTGATTCAGGTTTTCCTTAGTAATTCAGTTTATTGAATGAAGGAGCACAGAGAAAGCTCATTATATTTAAAAGAGAATGCTTGCATAGTACTGATGATATCTTCAGTGCAAAGATGAAGTCATGTAAGAAAGATATTTTTTCTCTTAGCTTCTCATTCCATCCTCACTTCTTCAAAGAGTCGACTTTTATTTTGTGAGGGGCTTAAACCTTTATGTACCTCTCAGAACACACAACTCCCAGGTAGCTTTGCTCTACCAGCTTTCTCTGACTCAGTTATCTTTTCTTTATGGATAAGAGAAGAGCTCACTCAGTCTCCTATAAAGATAATTATGCAAAAGTGAAAATGTCACTTTTTCCTTTTTGCTATTGTTATTTTACACAGAAGTGTTCATTTAGGCATCTAATATCAGGAATAGCTCATGACTGTGAATCCTAAGTGGAGGGGGACACATCCCTACAGCCACTCACCATCATCTAGTGCTTTTTCTGAGTATTTAAAAGACACACTGAATACAGTCAGTTGCCTTCTCTGTTCTTCTTGGCTGTCTGTAAGCCAAACAAAGTCATGCAGTGGCCAACTTGACTGGATTCAGAATTGTGCAGATGTACAACTGGCTTTCACTGAACTGATGTATGGCAGAACCAAGACTGATGTTCTCTAATATGCTGTGCTGATACACATAGCCTTCAGTGGGTGTATGTTAAAATAGCTTTACAGGATTAAGATTTCCTAGTAGTTAAGCTTAGTTCTTTGTTTATAGCATTTTCTTTTGTGTATCCTGTCATTAAATGCTTAGAGGTCTCTGTGGATCTAGCCGAGGCATCTAGCTTAGAGCTCTGGCTCTGTTAGAGAAGGTAAGTAAAGGTCAGCCATTTCAGTCTTGAACCTTTTACTGTCTAAGTCCTTCCCTTTGTTTTATTTTTGTTTTGATTTGGTTTGTTTTTTTCCTTTCTCTTTCCCTCTCTGCAATGGTCTAAATGTCTATAAATCATTTACCCATCCAAAACAACATAGGCTTGTTTTAAAGCTTATTTAGATAGTTAATGATGTAACTGGATACCTGTTGGATGAAGAGAAAGAGTTTCAGTCAACCATGGAGGGAAAAAAAAAAACCAACACATTTTCCCTCTTTCCTGGACCTCCCCACTAAAGAACAAAGAAAAAGAAGCTGATCACAACAGCTGTCCATTCTGTGGTTTTGCCACTGTTTCTTTAAAAGATGATATGTGACACTTGATAGAGCTCTAGGCAGGAGACAATCACAAATAGGTGTTAGAAAGCTTTGTGCCTCTAAGGATTTCTTCTCAGACTAATACTAAAGTCATTGGTTCTCACAGAAGAAAATACACATTAGCTTTTAATTAGCCAGATCAGACACTTCAGGCAGTGTGATCAAGTCTGCAGTGATTTCTGACCTCCCAAGCATATGCTTGGGCTTTTGAAATAATTTTTCATATATAACTGGCAACACACAAATTAATATCACACCTACATTGCTACTAGTAACTCATCTGTTAATGTTTGAACCAGCTTGGATATTCATTAACTGAATTTTGATCTATCCAAGGGATGTCCAGCTCTCATCACCAGCACCAGAAAGAAACTAGATGACCACTTTAGGTTACATATTTATTTTAGATAGCTAAAGTTAGGTGAAATTAATGACTGCAGTGCAAAATCATTAGTGCCAATATTTCTGCATCTAAAAAAACCTACAAATTTGTTCCTGGCCTATATCATTAGGAGCTTGCATCCCTCCTACATCATAGAAGCATATGGGAAGATGTTTGGGTCAAAGTTTTTTCCATTCCTCCCATGCTCATCTGCTAAGCGGTGATAAATCTCTATTAAGTAGTTCATACAAATGTATAAGAGGAATTCTAGCACATTTTCTTCCTGATCCAATGTTTTTAGAGACTTTCTGTACACACTGCTGGAAGTCTAAGAAAAATAAACTTTTTTATTTTAGTCTGCAGAAAATTATATATTCAATTTGAGATATTTTGATGAAAACCTGCTTGCTTGCAAGATTCATGTAGCTTCTTTTTATATCATTTCCCACTAGCTTTAAGGAAAATTCTCCAGCATTTCATATGCTTGGTAAATTAAGTAAATCTGAATTATATTGTACTTAAAAAACAAAACAAACCCAAACAAAATAAAACAGACAACAAACATTAAAAAAACCAAACACAATCCAAACACTGTACCTCAGCTTACTCTAAATCAATTGTGAAAACATCAAGTTAGATAAGTTGATGCCCACTGTGATCTAGATAAATATTTGCTCTTGTTGTTAAACAGAGCCCGAGCTGATAAGGATTGATAAATGTGTCCTGCTTGAGTGTTAGAGTAGATTAACGTTCTGTCCTAATTTCCTAATTGGTTTCTCCAGAATGTCATTAGGATTATTTGCTGGGTTTTGTTCTTGCTATTGGAAAAGTCAATAATACTGCAAGTACTAAATCATAATACTGATACTGTAATGGATATTTTAAAACCAGCTTAAGGAAGAAGGTGAATTGTGCAAATGTGGACTCAGGTTTGATTCTTTCTTACTTTACAGATGCAAGGCAGCATGGCAATTCAAAGTAACTTTTTAACAAATTAATTCATTCATTTCTTTGAAGGAGAAGGAGGACTTTGAATATTGTACTTCCTGTTTCAGATTTTCTATAATGCTCATAAAAGTATAGGATGTGCTAATGAAATAAAGTTCAATTTTAGGACATTGTATGAGTTCAACCAAGCAGAAGTTCAGAAGGCAATAAGCTTTAATGTTTTGCCGTGGCATAGGATTCAAAATCATGTCTAAACACAGGTAAGCATGCCAGTGTATAATTCAAGTATAGAATTCAAGATCCAATATTATATTTTGTATTTCTTAGGATCTTGCCATCATCCAGAAACAGAGTAAGGTAAAGGTAACTGACAAGCAGTCATTGAGAGATAATAAGAACAAAACTTCCAAGCATTTAGGTTTGCCAAAATACTTAGTTTATCTGATTTGTCCAGTGTTTCTTCTAGGCAAAACAAATTTCCATTAGATCAAACAAGATTTATGGAGATAAGCTCTTTTTATCAGATAAGATTATGTCTTTAAAGCTGAATTATGTCATAGAAAGACATTGGCAAAACTACAGGGAGTGACAGCAACAAATAATCATTAATGAGATGGGTGTTGGGAACTGTTAGTCTTCAGCTGAATGCATTCACTGGTCCTGCAAGAAAATGTGAGCCTGAAGAGAGCATTAAAAATTGCATCCTCTAAACTTTCATGGAGAAGTGAGCTGATGTAGTGGTTAAATCAAAAGGTCAACTAGAGTATAAAATTATGGATGGTTTTGTAAAAAGGTTTTGTTCACACTGGATGAAATTGTTCATGAAAAGGTTTTTTGTAAAAAATCTATCTTTCTCAGGCAAAGTATTTATTTAATAGAAACCAAACTGTATCAAGTAAATGTTCAATTTTAACAAGTCTCCAAACCTGAAAAAGTATTCCAAACATCAAAGAATTTTTTCAATATTTTAAAAGCAGTTTTGTTACATTTTGATACAAAATGGATTCTCATTTTGAATTTTTCTGTTTAGCTCATAATAAAACCTTCTAAAAAGAAAAGAATCTTTGAAATAAAATGTTTCAGTACTAAGAAACAAAAATTTTATCTCACTTATTTTTGTCTCCATGTTATCCGTTTCTATATATTCCTAGATTTTCACTTTATATCCCCAACTGATGCACAAAAAAACCCCACCTTCAAAATCTGTCACAGGACAGAAAATTCACACAGCTCTGGCTTTGCATGCCATCTGTCTCACTCTTCACTTTCAGCATAGGGCAACCTATTTTTGATGACACATGGTTGTACTTTGGTGATAGTCTATAGATGAGTTTGCTGCCTGGACAAGTGCTAGTTTAGGCCACTTGAGGAATTTTTAACTTCTAAAACACAGAGAAGTCAGTAGAATACATTGTAACAAAAAAGGAAAGGAGATGCTTTTGGCTACTGTGTAGGTAGGCTGAGAACTCCCACCAGTGATGAACCCTGTATTTCTTCTCCCATTTTCACATATCTTTCATTTCCTTCATCATGTTACACAATTCCAAAAATCAGTGTGAATTTTATTTGCCTGAAGTCTTTGGATGGTACTTGTCAGCATAAACCTTATTATAGGTTCCAAACTTAACCCTGTGTGGGTAGAGAGATATCTTGTGCAGCAAAAGAAGTATTCTCAAACTTATTCCCATTTTCATATTAGGAAAAAGAAACAAAGATCTTAAATCTACTAACAAAGGTCAGTAAGATAAACTTAAATTTCTGAGAAAGTAAAAATACAAAGGCTGTGTATTTTGGTTTTGGTTTCTTGTTTTGGTTTGGTTTTTTAGTTTTTTTAGATTTTTCCTCCACAAGCTAGTCATCATATAAAAATACAATCATTCACTCCTGAGAGGGCCAAACTATATCTGTAAGACCCAGTTTGAGCATGAGTGGGCTTTGAATTGTTTCAAGATATGACACAAGAATTCAGAGGCAGTATAGTGAACAGAATAGCGGCTGTCTCCGTGGTAGAGGAACTAAACCCATCTTTCTCCTTACTCCTTTCTTCTTCTAAAAGAACTTCATTTAAGCTGGTCCTGAATGGCAATTACAGCTTTTATTATACTATACATATAAGAAACAAAGTTTTAAAAAGTAATAAAAAAGTCAAAGGCTATTTATAAATATGTCCACCTCTACTAAATGCACAGAATGAGCCAACAGTCACCAGACATTAAGTGCATAAAGACTTGCAAATATGCACCCACCCAAAGCAGTATGAAGCATTCTAGTCCCTTAGTAACTGATCAGCATCCAGCAAACCTCTCTTCTCCTCTAAACCCTTTCCAATTCCCTCAAAACTCTCTGATTGAGTTACATTTGTGCTGTGTGCATTCATTGCCATTCATTAACAAATACAGGAGTAAAAAAGGATATTTAGATAATAAATGCAGTCTCTCACTCATGAAAAAGAAGTGTGAAACAAGCATTTGAGAGGCCACATGGAATCCCCTTATGCATGCAGCATATAATGCTGAGGTGTTATGCAAGTATGTTTAGAAACCTCAATAAATTACATAATGAAGATCAGTCTACCTGAGCCTAACTACTGCCTTAAAAGCACAATTGGAAAAGCACACCAATGTCTGATGTATTCAGCATGATAATCACTGTATCAAACATAGGAAGAGTACCAGCTCATTAATGAGATATGAATACTTACAGTAGTAAAACTGATTATTCCAGAGTAAACCAACATGAGATTGATTTGCAGTGGGAGAGGTACTTATTATGGAATCATTAGTGATAATGCTCAAGTTATTGATTTTATTTCTAGAACTTGTCTTCATACCAAATATTTGTATGAGGTGCATGAATTTGATATCTCTATGTGTAAGGGTATAGTTAATGTTGCAAATACATCAGAAAATGGTATTTTATTTATTATGTCAATAAAATTCTATGGAGAAAAATAAAGTAATAAAATCATTGCATCATGGTATTGTAAGCAATATGGCCATGGGGAAAGGTGAGAGTAAGTGAAATGAATTGGTACTTAGGATAATGAAAGTGAGGAACTAATAGGACCCAAAGGATCCCAGTAAAATACAGACAGATTCCAAGCAAGCTTCCTACAAATCCTCAGAGAGTAATTCCACTTGGTTTTGACCAATAAACTGCAGCAGCCCTTCATTTCTAATCCCAGGCTTTTCATAAGCAGTTTGCCCACTCACACTGAATTGTGCAAGAGGAAAGTAGTAGGAGAAAGCAAATAGATCCACAAGGACTGATGGAAAATAATTCAACAGTTCCATGTGAAGAAGAGAAGGGTTTGTGATTAGAACCATGGAAGGATGTTACCTTCCTTTCAGAGTACAGGGAGGGAATTAAATGGATTTATGAGAAAAGTCAGAGGGAAAATAAATTGAGCCAACTGCTTTCTATTTATCTATCTATCTATCTATCTATCTGTCTGCCTACCTAAGATATTTTCCTCTAGACACATCCAAGCTGCTTGTGAGTTCATGCTGCTATTGTTTCTTTGCTTTATAGGGTCCCCATTTTAGCTTCTGTTACTTTTTTTCCTATGTTCCTTTTAATTTTTCTTACTCTGGATTCACATAGGAAAACAAAGAAAGAAGAGACAGATGATAAACATCTGATTTGACTACCACTGACAAAGGAAACTCTTTCAACAGTTATGTCCAGGCAGAATTGAAAAGTAAGAGAAGTCACATAAACCCCTTTTTAGTATTATTATTTTCCTTTGAAAATCAGTTCCATGGATCCAGGGGTTTGACTGTTTGCTTTGGTTAGGAATCACTGTATTCTTAGCAAATCTTAACTAAACCAGTCAACCTTCTCAGTTTCACCCACCACTACCTCTTGGTATTTAGGCTAAATAAGGTACAATAATCAGCGGGCAAGGAAAAGTCTCTCACCAGTGAAGAATTTCACATGCATACTTAGTGTGAGACTTTTTTCCCCCTTTGGTTAAACATACACAAAAAATGAGCCTCATTTACATCTCATTTAGTTCACAGAAAGTGAAATTGGGAGTCACCAGTAGGGCTCTTAGAGACTATTTGTAGACATTTTAAACCAGATTAGCTGCTAACTAGAGAACCTCAATTGGTTAAGATCAAATTCAAATCGTGAGCATCTTCATTCAAACCACCCAACATTTTGGAATGCTTCAGGGAAGGGAGATAAACAAATGCAAAATATGATTAAAATTTACCAATTAGAATCATGAGTAGTGTAACAGGTTAACACCTACACTGTAGAAAAAGGCTAGTAAAGGAACATGTCTATGTGATCAGATAAATGAAAAGTAATAGACATCAAAGTTTTCCACATTGTAGCACATCAAGAATGAGTTGATTCCTGGCTGATTTCAGTTGCCTAGTTCACCTTAAAGTGGAAACATTAAATAATCTTTTGCTAAAATATCAACATAGATTTGAATCTGAGCTTAAAGGTTATTCTTGGATGTCCAAATAGATTAATATTTATTATTCTATCTTTCTGCCTTTCCCTTTAAGAGGGAATTCTATCAAACTAGAATTGGCTAAGCAAGCTATTTGTTGCATGTACACACCTTATCATTAAATGAGACACGTAAAAGGCCAACGTACTGGTGTTCTGATCTAAAATTAGAGCACTCTGCCATTATTGCAATAGCTCAAAAATCGAGTAAACAAACCAGCATTTTGACATTTGAGGAAAACAATTTCGGAGGAAAAAATCACATTAAAATTAACATTAAATATGAATAAATGAAATATGATCAACAGTCACCCAGCACAGAAAGTGAAAAATAGCTTTTGTAGGAGCGCATTAGAAAGATATACCAGCCAGTTAATTTTTGAATAAATCACCTCATATCCACTTGTTGTGACATACAGCCATGGAAATTGATAACTTCAGAACTCCAGGTCCCTATGAAAAATATCTTTTCCAGAGGTGGCCTGTGCCTTAAATCAGATACTGCATAAAGACTACTTACATTTTTTTTTATTCCCTCCCCCAGCCCAGCTTAATAAGATTCCCTCCAAAATGCCAGTTTCACCTTCTGATGTGAGCAGATGGCAAAAAGCAGTGGCCATCACAATTATGGGATAGTACACAGAAAACACAGAGCCAAAAATATGATAAAGGAAATCTGGACATTTTTTCATTATCTGGTATTTAAGCAAGGCACCTTTCCGGCAGAAGGGAAGGATTATCTCAAGGTTATTTATTCATTTACCAGCAATCAGCTAGGTTCAGATAGTTGAAATCCCTGGTATCCAGAGAGTCAGTAAGAGGCTTCATGCATATGTTTTGCTTTATGTTGCTCATCTGCAAAACAATGAGGCTTGTAATGATGTGAAAGGTTTAATGGACTCTCTCCTGGTTCGTCCTGTAGCCAAGCTGATTGTTATTTGTGTAGTGTAATCTTCTTAAGAGTGTGGTTCCCGCAGGGAGATGAGCAGGCAACGACTGGGCTGTGGATGGCAGCTCATGTCAAGGATCAAGGATCAGCCAGTTAATAGTTTTACATTTAGAATTCCCTAATATTCTGGTTCTGAAGAGCAGCTTGCTAGCACCTAGAGCTGGTTTGGGTTGTTTTGCACAAAAAGAAATTCCTTTAAGTGTCACCATTTAAAATTACTTAAGCACCGATCAGAAAGTATTATCAGTCAGCTAATTATTGTCTAGACTCAAGGAGGCTAAGGCAGTGATGAAGGTATTTAGCACATTAGCAGGACATTATATGAAAAAAAAAAGCAAGAGACACAGTGGTAATATTTGACAAAGCTATGCAGGAGATGAGTTATTTGAATGCACAGATTAAGATACAACATCCCTTAAAAATTGAAGTTTAGCTGACTATTTGCTTTAAAATTAAGAGGAAACAGGAGTTCAAATCCCATAGGCAGCTTTGAAACCCTAAATCTGAATATTTAACGTTAATCACCTGAGACATCAATAGTTTAATCTTCTATTTCTTCTTAAAAAATGCAAAGGACAAAAAAAATGAAAAAAAAATCACCTCTCTAGTCTTTTCTTTGCATCTTTAATTGTCTGTAGAAAGAAAAAATTATCTAGTTTTTGACTCCAGTATGTATTCTGAAACAATTGCAAAGATATCTGAGATCAAATATCAGAGATCTGGCTGTGTCACACTTGCTTCTAAACTTACTTGTAGTCCTGAAATTAAAGGCCACGTTAGTGCCATCTAATAAAGTCATGAGAATAAGATATTTCCCTAGGGAAATCTGTCACTTCATAGAGAATTGTTTGAGATCAGGATGGAGAAAACAAAAATCTTATGAGGAAGGAACAACTTATCAGAAAATAGACTCTGGAGAAGATTAATATGATTCATAGAGTGAAAGGCCAGAAGAGACAACAGCTCCACCTGTTTTGACCTGCTCCTAATCACAGAACATTGTATTTCACCTACTTAACTTCCTATAGAGACCAGCCACTTGTGTATGAAGCAGAAGTTGTGCTGAGCTAAGGCACGTCTTCCAGAAGACATGAACCTCTGAAATCAAAGCATCAAGAGAAGAAGAATCCAATACTTTTCTTTCAATAATTTTCAATCCTTTTGTCTGATAACTAGTTCTCTTCATGGGAAAATCATGTTGTTTCTTTTTTGAGTGTGTCAAATAAATGCTGTTATGCCCTTTGCTCCAGTTATTTTATGAAAATGCTATTATTGTAGGGTCTTAGAGTGAGTTAAGTTGGAAAGAAGTCAGGAGGTCATCTAATACAACCCTCAACTCAAAGAAGAGACAAAGTACTAAATCAAATATATTTTTATTGTATTTATTTTTAAGAGGGAAAATCATTGTGGAATATCATTTCCTCTCCTCTTTTTGGAGAAGGATTGAGAGGAGTATGCTGTATTAATTTCATTCTATCAATATGTTTAAAAAATGTAGATAACAAAACTGCACAAAAACTGTAATAACATCAGTATTTCATCTTCTTCTTTTGATCTGTAACAGACCACTGGATGAAACAGTCCATAAACACTATTCTGCCTTTCACCTTTAGGCAGATCACCATTTATAAATCTAGGTCTACTCTAAAGATTTCTCCCCTCCTACTTGAGCAAAATCTTGGCTTGTCTTCCTGCCTTATGGGCTAATCTTTTTGGAAATGCAAGCTTAAGGTGGCAAAAATTAAGGTGAATTTATGTAAGGGTTTTTTTTTCCCCCAACAGTTTTTTCCTTTTCCTCTTTTCAGATTTTCTCTGAGCATCACCACCCTGCCTCTCATGGCTGAAAGGCCTAATGATGTGAGACTCAAACCTGAACGATGCAATGTCTCCATCATCTTTTTGTATTGTATTTTGCATGAATCTTCAAGCTACAGCAAACTTTCAGTACATCTTCTACTTTCCATCACAAGGTGTATCTTTTCCTGTACAGATACAATAATAAAGCTTTCATTCAGGTTCTCATCATATTCAAGGTGCTTCAGCAAAATATCATTTTCATAGTTCATTGCTTTGATAATGACAGTCTTCTATATGCATCTTTCTATTAATTCTGCTTCTATCACACCAAATGGAGATTATTTATTGTTAAACCCAAGGTTCTTTGGAGTGTGCCTCTGCTCAGTCTTTCTTGTTTACAACTGAAATGTCAGATCCCATCTCTGCTTGGCATTGCTACATATTTGAGAAAGCAGATTTGTGCACTGTTCTGTGATGATCTTTGCTGCTTAGAGCTTCTTAAAAAAATCACTTGACTGTGCTTCTGCAGTTTCATCCTCACTAATTCCTTTTGCTGCCTATAAAGTCTTCTCAGTAGTGAACCCCCCTTCTCTTTTCATACTGACCAGAATTGTTTCACTTTTTCTTTACTTCCAGTACACCTTCCCTCCTCCTTTTCCCCAGCCTGCAGGTGCCTCATGTCTGTTTTCTCACAGTTAGATGGTTGATTTATTCAAACATGAACTCTTGGTTTATGTTTGTGTTTATACAGTTCATACCAGAGATGGGACCTGGTCTGCTGAGTGGCTCATCATTAACACAAATTATAGAGTAACCTGAAGGTCTAAAAATCTCATTTCAAGTCCAGAAACATTTGATCTTTTCTGTTTGTTTGTTTGTTTACTTGCTTGGTTGGTTTGGTTTTTAGAGAAGCAGGAAATGGTACCAGACTTTGCATTCCATGGAATTAAGGGATATATAAGTGTGGAACACTGAGCAGATGGATGTTCAAGAAAATAAAAGGGAATAAATTACCTCATTATGTGGGTTTTTTTCCTGATGAGCAGAGATTAAAATTTCTCATTAAAATACAAGCTCATTTTCAAATTAAAAAATGCTGGAGAAAAATGTCAAAATATTTTCCACTTTATTTTTTTCTAGTTTGTGTTTTCTAAATAAGTTCAGAAGAGAGTGGAAGGTACCAACAGGAAAAGTGTAAAGAAAAGAAACTGAAATAACAGCAGAATTTCCTTCTGTTTTTCATTTTTTTTGTCGTTGCAAACTAAAAAATTAAGAAGCAAAGTTTCCTCTAAAATATCATTAGCACAATTTTCCATTTTCTGACACAGAACTTTCAGTAAAATGGTGTTGGTATTGGTATTCATGATGATTTGAAAGGGTTAAAGGTTCATAATTGTGTAACTGTTGTTTTAGATAGCTGCATGGTCTTGTCATAGCTCTCTGCTCCATTCCATTTGAACACACAAAGCAAAAAATGATCCCTTATTGGTGTTTGAAGAGACCAGCAAGGAATCTTTGCACCAGAAAACTAATCAGGGAGATAATTTCCAGAAAAGAAATAAAGAAATATCTGTATCAATGTAGGAGATACCATGAGATTTTTCAAATACTATACACAATCCTGGTCAAACATTCTGGAGCAAGGCACATTCAAACAGAATTCAAACTGAAGTCATTTTGGAAAAGAGTTATTTATTATGACTAGAGGAAGGGAAGATACAACTTTAGGACAGAGTTCAAACTTAGGGTTTTCTTAAACTTGCAAAAAAAATAGACTAAGAAGGAAAATTACTTCAGTCAATAAACACATCAGATAAAAGCAGCCAGGGAAAGGTGAAGAACTATTTGAGCTAAAAGCTAATATGTGCATAAGAATAAACAACTACAAAGTGTTCACACATAAATTTTGCATGAAAACTAGGAAGCGCTTCCTAACCTCAGAAGAGTAAAAGACCTTGGACACTGACCAGAGAGAAGTGGAGTAGATCTCAGAAGTTCTAAGATGGAGCTAATAAAAGGGCATTTATGAGACTTTTGCTCACAGTAAGGATGTTTAAACAACACAGCCCTGAAAATTCCCAGCAATCCTGTAAGTTCCAACATACCTCATGCTGGAAGTATCACACCCCTATACAAGAAAATGGACAGAAATTATTCCAGTGTTAATGACTTACAGAAAAGTCCTGTAAGTCCTCAGGGTACATAAGTAATAGTACATGAATATGTACCAAATATTTTATGGATGCTCAAGCTGAATATGGTCTTTTTTGTACCATTAATGAAAATGGATCAGAAGACTCCTCTAAACAAGAAGCAAACTCCAGAATGTATAAGGACTATCAGCTGCAGATATTAATTTTTATATAATTGGTTTATATATTTGCTGCAAATTTTCAGTGTACTTGTGTGTATATATATATATAAAAAATAATGTTTCTAATAAGTATTTAGTTTTCTACAGTTCCTTTGTCTATATGTTCATATGTACATACAAAAATACAGCTGTAGATACATAAACATATAAATATTAATATCTAGAGTCATAAACTACCTCATAATAGCTCTAAAAGAGAGAAGAATAACTACATGTTTACTGGAAGTCTGTAAATGGCTTTGAACTCTTAGTGAAACACTTCAACATTTCTCTAACATAATGTTTTGAAAGTGCTCAGGGTCAATACAAATGTAATATATGGAGGCTAAAAGAAAATTTGACAGAAAATTTGTTCAAAGAGCACAGTAAGGTGGCATGTAAAAACAATAATGGGCCATTATGCTGTCTTATTAGAGAAATTAAAGCATTAAACACACTGCCTGACTCATTGTGTCTGGTTTTTCTACTGAACAACTTGCAACCTGTATTTTCAACTCATCAAAAATCAAGTAGTGATTTTTTAAGTGTAATTTCCTTTTTAACTTTAAATATTTTATAATATCAAATGCAGCAAACTTGTGTGGGATATTAAAACTACAGAGAGCCACTGGACACCCACAAATACTGTTTGGTTAGGCAAGCATTAAAATTTGTATGCAAACAGGCTAAATGGAGCCTTTGCAGGTGCAAACTGGTGTTTTATCTTCTGCATATGCACAGAAAGACTCATCTTTTGGAAAGCTTCTTTGTAGATATAACAGTACAGAAAAAAGTATAAAATGTATGTGTAAACATAGGGAGGATCTGTATTACACAAACTTTTATGCCAGCAATGGACCTCCAGCATGTCACCAGCAACCTTTCCTTAGGAAGGTGGAAATTCCCTCCAGTAATTTATCCTATTAAATCAAATCCAAAGTGCCTTAGCAGCTAAAGTTCATGATACAACACTACTGTGATTACTTTTTCCATTATAAAGGAACTAGGAAAATGCTGCTGTGAAGACACGCTTATACTCAGAAGCATTTTTCATACAATGTACCTATAAACTTCATCTCTCCTGCTTATTGTAGTCTTTGTGGTTGGAACTAGGAAAAAGGAAAAAAACAAACCCAAACAAACAAAAAGCCCCAAACAAACACCCCCCAACAACAACATTAAACAAACCAAACCAAAGCAAAACCCCCAACATTGCATTTGAATTTGTTAGATCAGTCATGCAGGCATCGAGTACACTTTTCTATGAGTATATATAGAGGACATCAGTCTGAATTTATCCTATTGGAAGTGACTTATATACAAACTGCATTCATTTTACAGCAGAAATCAAATATAATTTTGCAATATGTGCTTGGAAATACTAAATAAATTAATTGGGTTAAATTCCTTACTTAGGATAAACAGAGAAGAGTACTACAAAAGACAAGGATATGACTCATTTGTATAAACACCTTATTTCTAGACCTTCCAAGACATTTCTTTTGATAGCATCTAGCAGACTCACTAAATGCTGGGGAGATTTAATGTGCATTCTACTTCTGTAAGACACAGATTTACCATCATCTTTTTGCTGATGCAAGTCTGAAGCCCAAAGTCAATGAGCCAAAGTTACCCAAGTCTGGGAACTTGAATCCAAGTCTCTTGAGTTTTTGAGAAACAAGTGAAAAAAGGTTAAGTAGGAAAAGGAACTTCCATACCTAGAAGTGGCATAAAGTCCAGTCATTTTCATTTCCACTACCTGTTGCTGTTCCTCCCTGCTCAGGGCCATACTTAGATTTAAAGGAAGAAGTGGACAGTGGACCCCTGCTATTCCCAGGCCTTTGTCAGTGGTGATATTATCTGTGAAAAAGAAAAACATAAACCTGCTTAGCCTCTACTCTATAATCTGTCCTAGATCCTAAACTGAGTTTAAATTGCCTGAATGTAGGTATTTGTGCCACTGTGTGCTTTCATTACTTGTGAATGCAAATATAAGCTACAATGCAACATAGACCACAGGTGAATCTTCTCCTGGAGCCTTTCACTGACTGTACCTGATAGGTCAGGCAGTTAACACAGCAAAGAAAAAAAGTACTCAAATTTGTAATTTTCAGAGACTAAAACATTTGTCCAGAGGTTTCTATTGCTTAATTCAGAATTATATGAATCATGTTTGCTACCATGGAGAAATGCTGACTCATGAGCTGAATGGCAGGACATCATACTGAGAATCCCTGCAGGCAGACAAAACTTGGCAGCCTTCATCACAAATTAAGGAAAATATTTATAGAATACTACTAAGGCAAAATATTCAAGGAACAAAATCTTAAAGACGTGTTGACTACAGCAAAGTCATATAAAGCAAGATGAGTGTTTCGGAGTAGCTGAGAAGTAGAAGAAACTTTCTGCTAAATTTTAAGATACTAGAGGTATTTGTATGAGGAGACTCCTGAGAAAGATAAAAAACCAACCAACCAAAAACCCCCCAAAACTAAACCAAAACCTGTTGGGAGCTTTGCAATTGAATCCTAGTGGCTGGATCACTGCACTGGAAATTTTTTGTCTTCCAGGTTTTGTGTTTTGGCTTCCCTAGAAAACTCAATGTTTTTGCCTTTTGACAAATGCTTCTACTTTTGGTCAGTTGCTCTGCTTCCATCTCTCCTGATCTGCTGAGCTTGTATTTGAGAGAAATGTGAAGATTTACTGCAGTAGGAGAGTCTACAGAAATGGTCTGAATGTCCTAAGAACACTCCTGCTCTTTGCAGAGGAATGAAGAGAAAAAAGGGAAGACCAGGGCATGGTCAGGTGATCTGGGGTCAGGAGTGTCCAAGCTCAACTTTTGGTTTTTTACCATATATTTGTTTGTCTCAATTGAAGGAAGAGAGAAGAAATTCAACAATATGATCAAATAATTGAATAGGGATTTGGAATACCACTTCCTGGATAAAAGTTAGCAAGACTTTTCATCAGAAATGCCTCTTCCCAGAACATGAAGATGCTTTAAAAGCCTCTCAGCGCAGAAGGGTGATTGCCTGACTTGGACTGAGTAGATACTTCTTGAAAGATGTGCTTTTGCTTTATATATATATTACCTTATAATTCAATTGAAACATAAATGGGATGAGGGATAACTTTACCCTGATTCAACAGATACTGTCAGACTTCGCTGTGAAGAGGTCAAGTAAAAGGAAATTTACAAATGCACAGTAGCTATATTTACTAGTTGATATCTTCTTCCTATTTAGGAGCATTTACCTCTATAGAGCAAAAGTGATATAGATCTTGGGAATATCTGACTTTCAAATACAGCCAATTCTAGAGTTAATTAAAGTGGCATAAAAGCAGACAGCCTCCACTGTCACCTTTTAAAGGAGCCTTTCAGCAGTCCTTAGATTCGGGACAGCTTGTGACAGAGTAACCTGAGCATCAGAGTTGTGCAACACTCACTAAGAGACCTGGAGCATGGACATTCAGAGACTGACTCAGACTTGGCAAACAGCAACACTTTTCAACTCATTTGCATAGCCTAGCACAAGCATGTCTGTGGGTATTAGCTTTTCATCACTGATAGGGCAGATGACCTCTTAGTAATCACCAGAGTGATGGAAAGCCACTTTCAGACTGCACATTGTGAAGAACATGGGAACTCAGGAGCGTGCTTAAAGTGTGACCACCTTGCACCAAGTCATTATATTCTTGCCCACTGCACTTAATGATTTGGGGTACACTTTTCAAAATACCTTGGCTCAACTCTCATTCAAAGCAACACTTTGTTTTCTTTTTGACCTTTTGACTTCCAAGGAATATCTAACTAAGCTCTCTGTCTTCAAGTGCACTATGTTTCCCCACAGTGAGCTCCACAAGAAACTTGTATTTCTTTTCTTCCTTTGTTCAGGTGCCCAGACATCACCACTCAGGATATAAAACATCTTGTTTACTTCTAGCCACATCACTGGGGCTGTTGTCATGCTATTTCAGAAATCTGCTGCAGCTAGCTACAGGTACCAAATGGAATCATAGAAAGAGAGAGGTTCTTGATTGAATTTATTTGTGTTTGAATCTGTCAGGGATAAAAGAGCCAACAAATAATAAAATAGATGCAAGCCGCTGTAAGTCAGCAGCCACCTGCTACCTCTGGACTATTAGAGGGGCCCTCAGCATGACAACACAAATCCATGCTGGCAGGACAATCACAGCTTAAAAAAGCCCTACACCAGCTCAGCTTGTCAACTCAGTCAGCAGACTGACAGGAATGTTGAAATTTCGTTTTTCCTGATATTAGTTGTGAATTGTTTTATCACATTATTTTTACTCTCACCTTCTCATCTCCTTTTAAATGGTGATAGAGTTGATGGCTCTAAAATGCTGTCTATCTAGTTGTTCGTTTGAGAAATAGAGATTTGGTTCTATTCTTTTCTTTTTATTTCCCCAAATGGGCTAAAGCTCTTGTTTCATTTCTCTATATTCTATTTTCTATACAACTAAATCATGTAAACTACAGGGGACTGTAAAAGTTGAAGTACTCATCACAGGGACCATAATTATTGATAATAATCTATTCTTCAAAGTTAGCACCATTTCACAGGCTGTTCACTAATTTCACTCCCGTTTATAGAATGAGTCAAATTCTGTACTTACTTTGTATCACCTGCAACTGCATTTAAATTGACCCTAAGAGTTTACAATGGTACCTTGTTTAATAAGGTTATGCAAAGAATGTACAGTCAGTAAATGGAATTAATATTTATGGCTGTGAAAAGAAATTAAATTGGTGCAGTAGTCTGAATCAACAACTGACACTTGGCTTCAGTACAGTTAGTAAAGTTTTGCCAGTAAGTTCCACAGGGCTGGGGTTTCTCTCCCATGGACTGAATTTACATAGGAGAATCATTATTTTGGAATTTTTTTAAGTTATTATCTTTGAGAATATGGTCCAAAGCATCCTGCCTGCACCAGAGCTACAGAACTGGTGTTTAGAGAATATAGAGAATAGAGAAAATTAAATAAAGTTCTAAGTTATTACTTTTCCTTTTGTGTTCATAATCACTGCGCACCAGTGTTTTATAATGTTTCCAGATCTTCAGCAGTGTATCATGGAGGCTGGATATGATCATGTACTTGTGCTTATTAAAAAGGATCTTAAAACTTTCAGTGTGGTCTCATTTTCTAGAAAGTCTGCATTACCAATCTGAATCAGTTATGGAAGAGAATTCAGTTTGAATCCAATGAAGGTAGATGGTGAGGTTCCTTTGGGAATACATTAAAATTTGGATTTGGCCTTAGTACAAGCAGTTATCACAGGCAGGCAAATTTCAGCATCTCAGACCTAACAGTGACCTGATTTTTTTCACCCCTCATTATTACACAGGGAATTTGGGAGAGGTCTGGAAATTATCTAGGAAAGCTGGCACTTTCTAGACCCCTGGGGAGTTACACAGGAATGAAGAGATTGCTTGGGGGTTCAGATGTGGGACCAAACATGCAACATATGCATCCGGAGGTATCCTAATTTTTTCTCTGCTCTTTTTCTTATCTTAAAATTATCTCAGCACTAAGATGAGAACATTGTCTTTTGCAACTCCCACAGCTCTTCAAGGAAGAATTCCTGGTTTTTGCCATTATTTCTATTTCTATATATGTTTTAAATTTTTTTTTTCCTGTCTGAATTCCTTGTAGGAACCCCTTAGGATGGTTTGTAATTTCTATCCAGCAAAGATATTGTTAAACTATTGAACTCAGCAAATAAATAAACATGAGAAAGACTTCTTAGAGTTGCATGATATAATAAATCTTTTCTAGTATAAGATAGTCCCAGTATAAATTCACCTATAGCCTTGCTTACAGCAGATGAGCACAGTTCAAGTAATTTAGAAGTGAATAAACCTCTTTAAGTAACCCATACTATGTTTCTTCTGCATGCAAACTCCTTCCTATACCATAAGCATAACATAGTCCAGTAAATGCACAGTACAGTAACTGGTGCACAAAAGTGGATTTTCCTAAGCAACAGCTGTCAGCTAAAACTCCTTGTAATTTTCTCTTGAAATAAATTTATCTTTTCTTTCTGCCTACATTATTCATAACTTGATATTACACAGAACCAGAACAAGATTCAATAACCTTTAAAAACACCTTTCCTCTCTATGGTGGGGATTTTGGTAGCTAGACTAATAATTCATGCTGAGGAAACTATTCTGTTTCCTGTGTGACTAAGAAGACATTAACAAATAGAGTAATACTATTAAGGGACATACTCATCTCTAGAGTTTCTAGAAAGAAAAAAAATAAAACTAGAGTTTAGGGCTCTCTATTCCTTTTAAATCTGGGACTTCCCTTGTTATAATTCTGCCTTGAATGATATATTGAAACATGTACCTTGTGTCACACTGTTCATCAGCATGTCACATCGTATCATGTCACTTTGTGTAGCTCAATATGACAGAGGCATCTCAAAAGCAATGCCTCATCATGTCCCTTGGCATAAGGAGATCTGAAAATAAATACATTCTTGTTTTGTTTACAGGAAACTATTCCAGAAATAGAAAAGAAAAACAAACAAACAAACAAACAAGCCTAACCAAACTACCCCAAGAAAAACCAAAAGTCAAACAAACCACCAAAAAAGGTATAAAAATTAGTATATGCCCAGAATGCAAATTTTAATTTTGTTATTCCTTTAATTTAAAGGATAGAAATATCTGTAAGCAAGCTGTAAGCAATTTTTTTATGTTCTGAAGATAGCTAGGGATGAAAAAAATTACTGACACACTGAACAAGTAATAAATTCTTGTTTTGTTGCTAAAATCTGTTGTATTTAATTATTTTAAACACACATTAATTAACATTAGAGGTTCTTTTGATTTATTTTCTAATTCCCTTGAAATAAGTAGTATTTTGGCTACATGGCAAGGCTTGGAGAGGGGAGAAAAATGCTACAGTGGCTTCTGTGAGAAGCTGCAAGAAGCTTCCCTCATATCCAATAGAGTCAATTCTGGCCAGCTCCAAGGTGGACCAGCTGCTGGCCAAGGCTAAGCCCATCAGCAGTGGTGATAGCACCTCTGTGATAACATATTTAAGAAAGGAAAAAGAAACTGTTCAAGAAAACTGCAGGTGGAGAGAGGACTGAAAATGTGTGAGAGAACTCTGCAGACACCAAGATCAGTGAAGAATGAGAGCAGGAGGTGCTCTAGATTGCAGGAGCAGAGATTCCCCTGCAGCCTGCAGAGAAGACCATTGTGAGACCAGTTGTCACTCTGCAGTCCATGGAAGTTTATGTGGGACATATTCCAACATACAGCCCATGGAGGACCCCACACTGGAGCAGCTGGATGTGTCTGGAGGAGGTTGTTACTCTGTGGGAAGCCTGTGGTGCAGCAGGCTCCTGGCAGGACCTGTGGAGTCATGGAAGGAGGAGCCTACACTAAAGCAGGTTAGGTTGGTGCCGGTTTTTGAGTTGTTTGTTTGGGGTTTTTTTGTTCACTCTTATAAATAGGAAGGAAAAAGGTGTTCAGGGGAGGATGCAGAATACATTCATTCCTACAGTCATAAATGTGTCCTAACAATATCAAGGAAACATGAAAGGATATAAATACATTAGGGAGAAGGGATTTATATGCTATTGTTCCACCTAGAGAATTTGAATATACACTTTTAAACATTATATATCTACTTTGGTTTATACAGTCTAAATAAAAGCCAGTTTTTCAATACCTTGGATGTGTGTACTAGTCTCTTAAAAAATCCCAAACCTCTGTTCCTTTTTCCTAAAGCATTAATAAATTTAGGGAAAAAAAAGAGATTCATGCCAACATAACAACATTCAATCAGTCCTATAACCTTCCAAGGTATGAAAATACATTTGCTTGTCTTTAGAAGTTTGCCATAAAAGAATTATTGTGTTGTTTGCAAAGTTTCCCTCTGGTAGCCTGGATGTCTTAGTTGTCTATACAAAGGGAGGTATGCATAGTTTAAACTTAGGCAGGCAGAAGACATGTATCTCAGAAAGCTGTTGATGGATTGGCAGCCAGTGTGACTCTGAAAAAAAAACTCAGACAAAATACTTACCCAAAGTAAAATTTCTTGGACTTCATGCTTTGGAAAAGCTTGTCAAGTTCTGAAGGAGGATCCTAGAGGATTCTGTGTGAGAGCTGATGTGATCAGAATCAACTCACTAGGCCTGCATTTTTAAATTCCACCTATAATTGAGTGTATTTTCAATTCAAAATACTAGAAACTAAATAGATTGGAAAAAATAGCAGTCACATTCTAAGGGGGATTCACATAAACTGGTTTATATTTGAAGGCAAGTATTTTAATTAAGATGTTGGTTTAATTAGCAGAACAGCACATTTCACTTCATCAAGACGTTTTCTGGTGGCAAGAGATCTTGCATATGCCCATAAGGCTGGTTGAGTATGTGGTCCTCTCCTGCTAGGAACCTTATCTGCTTTTCAGAAAGATAGAGTGGTTCTTTGCACATAACTGAATTACCTTCCTAGGGTGCTCCTTTTTACCTTCTGTCACAGCCTCTTTGCCTGGAAAAAGAACCTGAAATATTTTTAACATTCAGAGGATTTTGAAAACTGGTCTCAGTAGATCATGTGCAAGAGGAGAGATAGATGCCTTCTTTGAAGGTCAGTAGAAGGATATCTGAATCTTTAGCTATGTCATAATCAGAAGGATTTTCTAAAGAGTCCTATGGAGGACAAAAACCAAAACAAATAAACAAAAAATCCCCAATTCACAATAAAAAAAATAATTGCTCTGTTAAAATGACAGTCATATTATCACAGCTTTATATCACTTGCTAAGGAAAATGCTGTTGTTGATGTACAGTGCATGTTAGATTTCTGGTGAGCCTCCTTTAGCTTCATAGTGTACTACTGCCCGATTTCCATGATGCAATATGTGGAGTGTTCAGGTCACTAATCCTTCAGTAGTTTTCTGATGGCAAGTGCAAGTGATACATTTTTCACCACCCAGTCATCATCTTCTTAATTTGCTCACTGTCCAGCAGAGTTTCAAGCCTAGTCTAAGTACTAGGACCCTATTTTATTAGGTAGTGACAACACACTGAAAGAATAAAAAGCAGTTTCTCATTTCAAGTAGCTACCAACCACAGTGTAGGACAAGAGGAAGTAGATGCAGTCAGATAATTGAGGGAGATAAAAACAAACAGAAAACATGACAGAAGTAATTAAACTCTTGTCAGTTTGGCAGCTATGCATGGAAAAATTCTCACAAACATGGAGGAAATGGTAGAAGAAATTATGGGTTATACTGTTGAAAAATAAAACAAACATTTAAAAATCAGAGATAAAACTTGAATCCAGCTTGAATCCATAACTGACATTTCAGTATGTGAGGAATAGATCAAGAATGAAAAGTAGAGAGAAGCATCGTGCTTGAATGAAGTTAATGGATGGATCCATTAAATGGATGCAAAGAAATAAATAACAAAGCAATGGAGTCCTTTTAGCAGCATTCTGCAGTAGCAGGTGTTGGGTAATGTTGCTTTTTATATAACAGTTGCTGAAGTAGCTAAGGCGTAAGGACAAGAAATCTGGACAACAGATTTAACTTTATAGACCAAGAGAAACTACTTTGCTTTACAGATGGATAAAGAATTGTAATTCTTAGAACAGTTTAACACAACCTGAATAGGAAGACCTGCAGTGGCACTTTGGTTGAATTTAAACAGAAATTGCAGCAGAAAGATGGCTTTGTCCACCATGATCAAGAATTGGTGGAATGAAGAACATTTTGAGGAAGTAAAGGAACAACATTTATAGTTTAGCCAAGCTGAATTTGAGCTGCTAAATATACCTATGGAAGTGCCAGAGAAGCTAAACATTTACACGACTGACTGATTCTACCATTGTTATTTTTCTCTGGAAATGCTGGACATTATCACAGAATAATAGAATTCTTTAGGTTGGAAAAGATCTTTAAGATCATTAAGTCTAACCATTAACCTAGCACTTCCAAGTCTACCACTAAACCATGTCCCTCAGCACCACATCTACATGTCTTTCAAATACCTTCAAGAATGGTAACTCCACGACTTCCCTAAGCAGCCTGTGCCAGTGCCTCCACCGGTGCAGCTTGAGGTTGTTTGCTTTCATCCTCTTACTTGTCATCTGAGAGAAGAGACTGACACCACCTAGCTAGAACTTCATTTCAGGTAGTTGTAGAGAGTGACAAGGTCTCCCGACCCTCTTTTTTCCCAGACCAAACAACCCCAGTTCTTCCAGTTGCTCCTCATAAGACTTGTTCTCCAGACCCTACATCAGCTTCGTTGATCTTTGGATGTTGTTGAGCACCTCAATGTCTTTCTTTTAGTGAAGGGCCCAAAACTAACCATCCATCAGTTTCTACTGATACTGAGCTACTTTGTTACACAGACATGCATTTTATTTATTTTTTATACACTTCCTGTAGTTTGCTCAAATCATATAACATATCTTCCCCAGAGATTTCTTTCTTGAAGGGGGGGGGGGGGGGGGGGNGATATTGTGATGATATAGACAAAATAGGTGGAGCTGGCTTAGATAGCTCTTTAATCTTTGGAAAGCCTGTGCATGAGAGAAGATGCAGGAAATAAAGAATTGTAAAAGACAGATAAATCCTCTGATGTGACTAGCTTTGTCCTTATAACTACATTATAGATGAGAAAACAATGCTGTCTACACATTTTTAGACCAAATCACCAACAGCACATCAAGAGATAGAGGAAAAAAACCCCTTTTGTTGCACTGTGTCTTTCCAGTCAAAACAAAATTCTCTAGAACTGTATAACACACTTAAATACAGCTCCTCATTATAACTAAGAAGGCATGGCAACTAATGGTGGTCATGATCAAATACAGCTTCTTTTTAACAAGCAGTACAAAATAAAATGGTTTATGATGACGCAACACTCACTTCTTTTCTCATAATCATTAGGAGATAAGTCAATAAGCTATTTCATGAACCAAACCCACAGTCCTTTGCAAAGTATTGTGATGTGCCTACCAACAAACAGCTGCTGATTTTTATTCATAGGATTCTTTCACCAATAACTGGTTGGTAACGGATGTGTCGGAATCAATCGCGGTTTAGATCTGCATGCAGTCCAGTGATAGGCTGAGTCACTGGGTATCCTTGTAAAATTGCACTCTCCATCAAACAATAGAAATTGTTTTCTCTTTAGTGTTCAAAATATCCCACTATTTGGTTCAAATCTCCTTGTGATACACACAGATAAAGAAAAACATTTCTAGGGATTGCAAAACAGTAGGGTTCTGTCAATCATGATATTTTTCAATGCTGAACAGTACCAAAGCTTTGGCTGGAATTGCTTTTCATACTGATAGTTCTATGAGTTTTATTTCTTTGCTTTTGTGCAATGGGACAACTTGTGACCTATTAACAAAAGCTCAGCTATTTACTATACTTAATGCTCTTTTTCTGTTCACTTACATGACACAAAGTTTTTCCTGGTCCATGTCTGAATGATTATGAAACTTCCCAAGACCTTTCAAGATAGCTGCATGAATACTCTGGTTATTCCTGCACACACACAGATTTATGGGAAACTTTTGCAAGGAAATCCTTCAAAGTTTCAGATGTGACATTTTAATCTAGGACATAATTTAGAAAATAAATGTTTTATCTTTCATTATAATTCAGAGCAATGTTGGTGTCTTGTATGTTTGTCCTCCTCAGTACAAATATCCCCATTTATTCTTAGGTTTCTTAAGAATAATTGTGGCCAATTATATGAAAAAATATGAGACTTAAAAAATCTAGGGTTTAATTTTTAATGTATTTGACTGGAACCAATTCAAAATTTAAGAGGCAATTCAAGGAATTAAGAAAGAAAAATAAAACTTGCTAAATAATTCTGCAAGGCTATAAAGTAATTGCTGATCTCAGAAACACTTTTCTTACATTTTTGTTGTTCTTCAGGCTCCACCTAGTATTTTTATAAACTAAGCCACTGGTCACAACACAATTTTAATGCATTTAAAGTTATATTGTCATGGAAATTCTGTCTCCATGGACAAATAGGCTCCTTACTTCCAGTTATGTAGGAGTTTTACAATAGATATTCTTTAACTCCTTTCTTTTTGGAGAAAAAGTTTTCTTTCCATTACCTAGTTTACTGACATGAGCCAGGCAGATAACTTCCTTAAAAGTTACAGTATTTTCTGAATGTTAGATTTAACATGTTGAGTAGATCTTTTTTTACTATTTTCAATATCTTTTTCTACCCTATATTTTACCAACATTTGAAGAAACAATACTTGAGATTCCATGAAGCACACTACTTTCAAAATATCTCCAACATGAAATAAAGGTATGATCAGTTATGTGCTGGATAATGTTTGTTTTCTCTCTGCCTTTGAAACTTGGAAGTTCATTCATCTCTCTGTTAGACACTTAAGATAACCCAAGAAAAGCTAATCTCCACTTCATTTCTTGCATTATTATTATTATTTTCTGTAAAAGAATAGATCTCAGTACTGCAGTGTGTCATAAATACGAAGATGATGCTGTGGTGTTTCTGAGAAAGTCATTACACAAACTAGGAAGTTGAGCTTAATATTTCAGCCTGCACTTTTTTGATTCTTCATGAAAGGTTATTTCAAGCTTTTTCCTCTTTTCTCTGGCATAGTTGCCACTAAGCACAAGGTTCACTGCAACATAGTTGAGTGAAGTGTTAAGGTTTTATTAGGCCTTTCAGCATACTCTGAGAGTCAAGGAAATGCAGCAGGCAAGATCACTTAAACATATAAGGTGAGTGGTGGTCACAAAGAGAAAGCTAAGAACTATTTTTGTGGTCATGCAACAGTATCAAAGCAGATATAGACAGTATCACTCGGGGGGGGGATCATATATTGGCATTAAAAATGATATTCTGAACACCTCATTCCAAAAATACATTTAAACTTTTATTGGCTAAATTTAGTCTGGTTCAGCTCTGAAAACTGATTGCTTCCCTGTTAGGCTACTATCAGTCAGACAAACAATTTGTTCTGGCAGGCTAAGAAGAACCAAGATAATTATTTTTTGAGAATAGAAAACATCCCTTTTTTATTATCATACAAATATAATAAGCGAAAAATGCACCTGTAGGGAATTTCTGTGTTGGTTTTCTATTAGCTTAATCAATCAGAATAAACATGATTAGTCAAAATAGGTTTACAGCCCTGATCATAATATATCAAACTCCACAGGGGAATATTTTTGCCTTTATGACTTGGATAAGTAAACTATGCATGAAATAATGGATTTCTTCCTGTGACTCTATGCTAGTTAAAAATCAAAAGCATTCTACAGGTCATCTAAAGCTGAAGTTCTGTCTTCTTAAAGTCTAGATCATTACTCAAATTGTAAAAGACTTGTGGATCTTTCATGATATTTTGTGGGGTTTCTTTGTGTTTCATTGCAGCTTTTTGGGGGTTTTTTTGACACTGGTTGTCTCTGAATCCTCAAGAAGTATAACATTAAACAAAATGTAGATTTAGAATATCTAGAGACAATTTTCTCACTCTTGGTTTCATTAAAGAACATTTTGGGTTTAGCCTTCAGAAAGTTAAATATTAATAGACATCTGTTTCACCAGGATTAAAACAAAGTTCTTTGTTAGTCCTTTCCTCTGTTAATCCCTACATTTAACAATCCCTTAAGACAAAGGAAAAATATCCCTGTAGATCCATTTCTACTCTCCTTTACAGAGATGAAACTCCTCTTGACTTCAGTGGGAATTAAAGAGGATGAAACTCAAAGGGAAATTTGATGATGTATGTGTATGTCCAAGCAAGAACGGCCATCTGTTATAAACGCTAGTATTAATGGCTTTACCAGCTCATGTCTGGAAACTGAAAGGATGATAAAACTGTTGCTACTTTTATCTGTGTCCCTGTTGTTGTGTTGAGGATTTTTTGTGTGTTTTTTTTTTATTTTGGTTTGGTTTGGTTTATGTTTTTGGGGGTTTTGTTTGGTTTTGGGTTTTGTGGGGTTTTTTTAGATCCTAGTCAGTTCAGCTCTCTCTACAATCTTTATCCATTTTTCCTCCTGAAGAATGGAGTAACACTGTTACTTAATGGTTGAAATAATTTTATTTTGGAACTCAGATAGGACACTTAAGAATAACTAAAAGCCTTTCTCCTCAAAAAGGAGAAATAAAGTTATTTCTTTTGTAATAGGAAACTAGCTGTTTAAGTCTGAGCAAAGATAGATTGCTCATAGGGGCACCTAATTAGCTTAATATGATACCCTTAAAGTGCACTGGCTGGAATGGTATGCATGCCATTTAAGCACTGCACTGGAACATCCTTTTATTGGTTTGTTTGAGTTCAAGCACTTTACTGGAAGTAAAGAAAGTATTTAATGGCTTTTGCTTTGCCTGGAAGCCTAGAAATGGTTTGTAAGAAATGGTCCTACTAGAACTAACTAATGGACTTCATTCAATTGATAAAGTCAATGCTTTGAGATGCCAGCGTCTTCAGTTCAATTTCCAGGATTCCTTACACAGGAATTTATAACAGATACTTTACACAGCATGCTGCTTCTGATAATATATTCATGAACATTCAAAACAGGAAAAAGTGTCTTCCACAGCTATCAAGATTGTTTCCAAGCATTTGGAGACAGACAACTCATGTCAATCACAAATACTTAAGAAAATATCATCTACTGTTCCAGGACAATGAAAAACCTTGAAAATTCAGATCCATGAAATATGATAGAAATGTGAGATATATATTGAGAAACTGTTAAATAAGATTGCTGTTTCTGGAATGTGGAGAAAATAAAAACTGACAAGAATTGAAGTGTAAATATCAGACAAAAACTCCAGTTGAATTATTTTGTTAGATATCACCTGTAGCACAAGTACAAGCTAGTGTATTTAATAGGAGATATAAGAGATTAGATTCAACAACAACAAAAAACAATGCAATCTATTACTTTCTCTATTACAATGTGCATTCACAAAGGGTATACAGCTCCCTTTGCCCAGTAGCCAATATCTGACAAGATGGAAACTGATTGTTGCATCTACTTTTATTAGCCAAAAATGAAAGTGCTGATGCTTCTGTAATGAAGGCCTACCACACCCAAGTAATTTATGACACAGGAAGGTGGGAGTGTTTAATTGATGGGTAAGAAATAGTATATGTATCAGCCATATTTGAAAAATTGAACAAGAAGGAGCTATGTTAGTTCAGCAAAAGTGTGTATATACATATTTTCATACTGCACTTTGTGTATTTCTATGTATATGTTTATTTAAAACAGAGAATAGATTTCAATACTCCAAGACTTATGGAGAATTGTCCTCATATAAAATAAAAGGCACTTTAGTTTCAGTAATTAAAATGAAACCAGATTTATAACTCATATATCTATTGACTACTAGTAGAATGGTGGGGTATATAGGCAATTGCTTGAACATATAAACACAAGTGAACAGCACAGAGTTGTACAACATTTTAAATGTTTCATATACATGAATTTAGAACACGACACAATAAGAAATAAATTGTGTAGGTTGTTAAAAACTATTGGAACATTTTAGTGATGTGATGCTGACTAAACAGGTTTAAAATTGGGCTTGATTTAAGCAGATTCCCACAGTAAATATATATGGTTGTCATGAAATGCCATCCGTGCAAATCATTGTCTCCTAGCTCATTTTCAGAGCACTTTAACACATTCTGTGATTTGAGAGTTAAGTTATAGTCAGCACACAGTACTTAAGCTCAATGGAAAAGCAAACTTGAACAAAGAAAAAGCAAGTTTCCTTGTGAATTTTTGCTTCACAGCTAAGATCAGCTTGAGCCAACATATGAAAGTTTCTGTGATTAGGCCCCAAAGCACAAAAATACCAATTAATTATGAAGATTTGATATGTCTTCATTAGCAGCCTATAAATAAATCATACACAGCACTGCACAGCCGGTATTTCTGCTGCATGGAACAGAAAAAAATCCTTCAGTGCACATTGCTAACTACCTAATTAATTTTAAATTTTGTTATAATTTGGCATTTGCACCATATTGCAGAACCTTGAATATTTTCTTGTGTTTATATAAACTTATGTGTGTGTATACCTATAGATGTTTGTGAGGATGTGTAAAATACTGGTTTCTGCTGAGTGAAGAAATGGTCTACAGGTATTAGATAATGTTTAAATTTATTTTGATATTACTACAAGTATTGACTTAGTGTAGATACTTTTGTTAGTGTGAAATCCTCCTAACTGAATTACTTCATTGCTATTTACTCCCTTATTCTTCCTCTGATTTGTATAAAGGATGTTGCATCCATTTCTGGATGGTGAAAGAGGAGCATACGGCACATTATGAAGCTGATGGTTGAATGTGGTCTGCATTAACAAGTAGTACAGCCAAATGGGGATGAATCTGTGAAGTGAAACAGCTGATGATGAGGGGGAGTTGCTTTGGCATAGCTTTAGTCTGATTCAGGGGATGGGCTCTCAATTAGCAGTTGGATAATATTACATGTAGCCCTGGAGTACATCTTCTGATTTAAGTCCCTATAAGAGAGATCTAGTTCATGAGCTCCAAGACCTTTCTGCAATATGAACTAAGGAGAAGTAAGAGGGGACACAAGATGCTAGACCTTGAGGAAAAGGGACAAAAGAAAGATCTGTTAAAAAACACATTCTTTCTTGAACATTAATGTAGGTGCACTCTGTCAGTATTCTTGTGCTTAACTGATCCTTTTTTCGTCCCTACATCAATCCATTTATCTCCAATTTGTCTAACATGCCAGTCACCATGAGGTTTAGCTGTCAGTAAGTATTACAGCAGCTGTACAAGAAACCATACCTAGATTTTATACCTTTCTAAACCAGCCCTGAATTTAGTGAATATCCTCAACACATTTAAGTCTGCCAAATAAGGTCATTTGTCATTTAGTTCAGATGCTAAAGTTGGCTTTGTATTACAGAAAAGGTAACATAAATGTAAGAAAAATGCAAGATAACATAAAATGCCAAACAATATGAGAAAACTCTAATCTCTCTATTTGTTAGTTATTGTTTTCTGTTAAGACAAGGTTTAGTGCTCAATTACTGATATTTTCCCTCTTTCTACCATAAAATTTTATGCTACAGAGGTGTCATTATTTTAGCTTTGATCACATCTGTCAACACAAATTCCCCTTCCAGTCTTCTCTTGTACACTTCCTCAAAGCCTTTCTACTTCCTTTATTGTCCTCCACAATGAACTTGACTTTCCCATATAGCAGCACAATGTAATCACCCTTTTCTATTTTCTGAATAACAAAATATCTGTAATCCTGTTCCTTCCAATTTCTGTAACTTTTACCTTTTTTTGCTTGAAGTGGCAAGCTTTGAGAGATATTTACATGCTTTGACTTCTTGTTTTAAGTTTCAGAGATTTTCGTACTTTAAGATTAAGCTTTTTGGTTGTCCAATTACAAATTAGATGAAAGTACATTTTCTTTTTTTTAACTTCTGAAGCAGATTTTTTAACATCTGAGGAAAGCTAGTCGGGAAAGAAAGTCTTCATTTCTTGTTAGGCAACAATATCCCACTATTCCTAACCAAAAACCTGGAAAAGATCTCCATTCAGTGAAAATACACAAGTAATAATTGAAGAGCATTTATGTCAAAAAGAATGATTCTGAAATTTCATTTTCAACTGCTGACTATCTGAGAATTGTTTAAACTGCATAGATACAATAATGAGTTGTTTTTTTTCATTCAACTGCTTGTTGACTTTAAGAATCTTTGGATGTTTGACATCATGCTTAAGCCCAAAATCCACTCCAGACTTGTCAAGAGTCAGCAACTCTGTAAATACTCTTGTCTTATGTGAAAATTCAATGCATCACATAAAAAAACCAAACAAAACAAACAAAAACCCCAACCAAACAAAAAAGTTCCTTTTTTAAGGAATCTTGTCAGCTAAACCAAGAACCACCCACAATCTAGTCTTCACAAACAAATACACAAAATTTATCAGTTAAGCACATGATCAACCTTATTTTTGTTCTCTGAAAATGCAAAATATATTGTGGTGGGGTTTTTTTGTATTTTCAAATCTCTGGATGCTCTCATTCCAATTGACTTCTTTTGTTCAAACCTGTTGATTCAGCCACCCCACCCACAGGAGTATATTTATCTCCTTATCAGCATTCCACAGCTAGAGGTCTCTCTTATATATTTACTGTCCGCCTACTTGGGAATATGTTCTTCTGCCTAAATTTAAAACTCAGAAAAGTCAAAAAAAGTAGACTACCCTTTGTAAGCATCAAGAAAAAGCATAACTTTATAGTAGTTTTAATCCATTCAGCCCCTTTGTCATCTTTTACATGTGTACCCATGACCTTTAAGACACATTAAGGAGTCTTAAAAGGATGTAATCTTACAGAAGATATTTTCTTCTGCAACTTTACAGTGGCACAGGGTATTCTGTTGTTCTTTGCCTTGTATCTCCTCTGGGATTTGCCATCATGTGGCTTTATTACAGAAGAAGAGCGTGCAGCATCCTTCCACATCACCTAGACAAATAACAAGCAATGTATCCAGATATTAAAGATACTGTCAGACTTCTGTTTGAGACAGTTAAATATACTTTGTCATTGATTTCAAATGAAAGATCATCATTTGAGAGCATTCAGAGGTACATCACTTAAAACACTTTAAAAAATACTGGCCAACATGTAGTTTTAATTTAACATGATTTAAAAGTATACAAACTTTCTCTCTTTCAGGAGACTAATCAGAGAATTTTCAGCCCTTTACCTGAAAACCTCCCCTAAACTTTCATAAAGCTATAAGTCAATTGCAATAATAGAAAAGAATATAACTGAAAGCATCAAGCAGGTTCAGTGAGAACATTTCCTACTACAATAGACCAAATTCCTGGCTGGTGAAAAATGGCTAAGCTCCATTAAAGTCAATTGAACTGTATCAAGATATACTACCAGAAAATTTGGCACACTAAATACAGTATTAGTTTTCCTCTAGATCCTGAGATCCAGGTTTATCTTTGTTTCTAGCCTATGTTAGATGAAAAAAAGAGGGGAAAAAAATGACTGTAGCTAGGTTTCCTGCTGAATGGATATCCTATATCTCTATCCTCCAGTCTCTCCAATCAATTTTCATTAGGGCTTTCCTGACTGAATTTCTGCAGTTACTCTTCAGTCCTTGAGAATACAATGCTGTATATTACCAGCATCATGCCACTAGGGATTGTGTAGGAGTCAAAATACACCAACAGTTTATAACACTTTATGGCCATTTCTAACATACACAAACTTATTTCTCTAAACTGCTACTGATACCACTGAGAACAGACAGAATGACCCTGTTATCCAAGAGCACTCGCCTCAGCAGCTTGAGCTAGGGGAATATAACTATTATTAGGCAGTATTAGGGATTCTGTGAGTCCTGCTGTAGGTTAAGCTCCAGAGGAAGGCAAAGCTGCCACTCCTGCTTAAATCTCAAATTCTAGTAGAAAGTGTTAACACATTTTTTCAGCTGTATACATGGAAATGTATGTTTGTGTCAGAAAAGACAAAGAGAGTGGCCTCAAGGGCATGCCATAAACCATTTAGGTTTAGTTTATGGTACTTATTGCTTTTCCAATATTTAGAAAAGAAGGTTTTTTAAGGATGGTTTAAAAGAACATAAACATGAAAGATATGAAAGGTATGAAGGGTGGCTATTTTGGTGGAGTTCAGTCAGAGCTCTTGACATAATTTTGCTACTGTGCTATACCAGATGATGGAAGGGAAGTAACATTCCAAGTCAGATCTATGATGGCATACTTCATCCTATGGCAAACAATTATAATCAAAAAGCCTTTTAGCTCTCTTATAAAAGACAGAGTAAAAGAAAAGAAAAGGAAACTTGAAAAATAAAACAATTTAAGCTCTTGAAATGAAAAGATATTAGGAAGTTTTGCTATAGTTTCTTGGCCTTGTGTCTTTTTTGTTTCTAAGGACATTTTTTGTTAACATTTTCAAGATTGTATTTAACTGAGCATTTCACCATTCATTTAGGAGAAAGAGGCTCAGATGACAGTTGCTGAGGTTGTAGTCATTGATATCTGAGCCTAAGTACTCAAGACAAAGCAAGATGAAATCAAACAAAGAGAATGGAAAATAAAATTTCAGTTGCTTATGATCATCTGAGTTGAAATCTCACTGCCAGAGAAAAACAGGCCTAGTGCATGGTATAATTGGCTCTTCAAGACCTGGGAAATGAGTGCTGGCCTTGGTGTGCTGAAGGCAGTGCTTTTAGTTCCTTTTCCTGGCAAAGAATATTATGAAATGTAGCTTCATCTGCTAAGGCTTATTCTTTTGAAGGAAAAGAAAAAGGAATACAGACAAGAAGAAAGAGATATCAGTAGGCTTTTTTGTTTAAACTAAACAAAACCTGTCTTTCTCCATACAATGGGGGTGTTTTTCAGAATTTACAAACATTCCTTTTCTTCAGAAAAATACATGCTACAATCCCATCTACAGCAGTGGTTGCAAGTACCAAAATTAAATGTTCTTGTATTCTTAAGTAACCTGCCTGTCTCTAGTTAAATCTGAGGATGGATACCTACTGAACATATCATAAAAAAATCTCTGGGTAACCACTAGAAATGAGTGGAATGTGAAACATCTTTAGACAGTTTTGTTTATTAGTTCTACTAATATTTCTTATTTTCCTACAGCACCATGAATCATCTCTGGTTATGACTACATAGCTTCCCACAGAGCAGCGTGAAGAGTTGTACATGCAAAACAATAACAGCTAAATTTACTTCAATGCTGGTGACACAAAAAATGAGAAATCTGTATTTTTGCACAGTGCCAGGTCAGGACTCTGCTGGGCAAAACTGACAGATTAGTGCATAATAGGTAGGAGGAAAAGAAGAATTGTCACTTTCAGATTTAGTTTCTGAATCAGTTTTATGACCTTTACTCCCCTTCAATTTGTCTGATGACCTTTACCCCCCTTCAATTTGTCTGATTGCTTTTTGTTACTGTTTATTGATATTGATGCCCCTTTATGTGGTACCTCTTAGAGTTGTCAATCTACTAAACAGAATGCATGGTACTACCAAGATAAACTTATAATGTCTAGTTCACCAAACTATAGAATTAAAGGAAATGTAACAGTTCAAGGAACTTGAAGTCATGTAGTGCTTCTGCTTGTATGGGAGCAAGATCAAATGTCTTTACTACACCCTTAACAGATGTGTCTTTACCTCAGCAAAAAAATATCTCCAGTGATAGATGCTATGTAATCTCCATAACCTGTGTGCCACATAAGTACTGAGATTCTTAAGAGCAAAATCTGTCAACAAATACTCTGCCAACTTCAGACAGGATTGCTGGAAATCACCTGTATGCTTTTAAATGTTGCATTAACAAATTTGTCTTCAGTATAGACCTAAGTAAGTTGACAAAATACTATGCAATAAAGTGTCTTTTTTCACTTGACAAATCTGATTCTTCTGCATTATCAGAAAACTTCCTGCTGTCAGAAATTAAAGTGAGTTCTCATTTTGCCTACACATAAGTTGTCAGCTTTCTTCAAAAGGCAAAAATTCTGCTTTCTCTTGTGCTTCCTCTGAAGACAGAAGTACTGAAGAAGTACATGAGTATTTTAACTGGCACATAACATGTTTATTCCTGGTGATTACCAAGAAGGTTAGCACAAATGAAACCTAATTTGCCATTAAAAAATACCTGAAAACAATAAACATGGTGACATTTTGTTTAGAATTCTAGTTAAAGCCAAACCTTATTCCTTTCTTCTATACATTGTTTTAACAGCTGTTACAGAAAAAAATCTCATGTACTTCCTTTACAGAGGAAAGGTAAATGTTAACTCATTTTTTTATTTCATTTGGTAGATTAACTACCAGAAAATACTTGAAATATAAAGTTGGTCTCTGGAGCAAGGAACTAGGACATTTTCAGTTGAATGATCTACCCTCTAGGCTACACAGACACAGGCTACTGCTTGTTCTCTTAGTATCCATATATAGTGGGGCATTTTTAACAGAAGGCTTGACTTGCACCCTGGCAGGTATGGTCTTCTGGAGACATTTGAGTATGTATTCTGATATATTCAGACTCAGAAATCTCACCAAGTTTCTTAGTTTGAGGTTTTGCAAAGTCTGCCCAGAGTACTGACCTGTCAGTGTTTCTTGCAAGTGTTTCACATCAGACAGATACAAACCCATACAGTGCACTCAACCTTCAAGCAAAGATGGGTTCCAAAGGTGGACTGAGGCACCTATGGTCTGCTTTGCCACTGGTTTCAAATGCACTTTGGGACTGTTTTACGTTGGCACTAATATTAGCATTGGTATTATATATCTGATGAACTAAAATTTAAATGAAATTTACTATTTCCTCTTTAATGTTTTGGCACAGTTTCAGATTAGTTCAGCTGGGTAGTTATTTGCTACTTTATTATTTCAGCTAACTTTTTTGGTTATTTTTCCCCTATACTATCTTGGTTTCCTCAAAGCTTCTACATTAAGCAACAGATTATGTGACTCCAGCAGACACCAGTAGGAGACACTTCCAAACAGCAGGACTCAACTCGTCTTCTTGAAGAGAAATTAATCATTAATAAGAGATTGAATGATAATTGATATGACAGCATAAATATGTCATATTTTCACAATGCACTCCTTTACTAATTGAATGTACACATAAAAAGTGTCTGGAAGTAACATACATTTGAATTATTAAATTTAAACTATGTGCAGTGAAGCCATAGCTTGCTGTTTCACTTGAGTTCACAAAGGGTCTGTCACTGCAATATCATACAAAGCTGTCTAACATGCAACTCTATTTAGGAAGTGCAAGAAGGGCACACAACACTGAAGAATTAGATTGCTTTATGAATACAACATCATTGTGTATTCAGGACACTGTGTTGTGTACTACGTAACCTTTCTAATTCATTCCACCATGCTTACCTTGGAAAGGCTTCAGGTATGTGCTGCCCTGTGGGTCCAGATGTCTGAAAGGGAAACCAGTCATGGCACATTTGGGGTGAGAGTTCATTTAGCTTCCTGATAGAATCAGAGAATCAGATGTACCTATAAAATAATAAAAATAATTATTAATAATAATAAATAGATTATAAAGCTGAAATTTGCACTAAGAATTTAAATTGAATCTCAAACACAGATACATTTAATATTGCTTCATATATTATTTAACCATTAAGTATTACATGATTCATATGAAAGAAAGAGAGTAACATTTATATTACTATGGCTTTTACATGAACACATTGCAGGAATTAATTTTGCCTGGCTATTGCCTGCCTTTAATTTTATAAGAAATGCAATTCTAAACTTACAAATGTGAGATATGGCAGAAATATCTACAAAATGAAATAGTACTGGCAGCTTTATGTACAAAATATGAACATTCTCTACTGCACCCTTTTCTCCTTAAAGTTCTTGCAGTCAGCATTGAACAGCCCCAACCTTACTTTGCTTATAAAAACTGACATCATTACAGCCCCTGGCAGCTCAGCAATTTTTTTGTTACATTCATTGAAGCCTCAGGAAATTAAATGCAAGAAGCAAGGATTAAATGAGTGCTTCATGTACAAATTGTATACTTTGACCCTCGGATCATGAAACACATCAAGCCTCAACAATACCCTACCCGCTAACACACAGGCAAATATTCACCACCTGCACACACATGGGTACGGTGTTGTTCAAGACAAGCACTCTAGCAATGCAGCAGTCTTCAGACATTTTTGTCTTTACCTTCAAAACCATTAGGATTTTGTTTTCTTTTTTTGTTTCTGAATTTTTTGGCACATGCTCTTTCTGACTTCACAGATCATACATCTTGTAATGATGGAAAAGAAAAAGGGATTTAGCTTTATTTTATTTTAAAGCCTGGTAAGGGAAGCAGAGGACAGTGCTACCACTACTCACCCATACACTGCCTAATAGATTGAATTTGTACACAGGGATGTAGGGAACCAGACCTCTTTTGTCCAGAGGACTTCAGACACTTCATGATTTCTCTATCCACAAATTTTGGGAAGAGGAGACAACATCACACAGAAATATTTCAGGTGTGCCAAACACCATTTAACCACCACTGAGTCAGAAAGGTTGTCTCTATAACCTTTCCCCTGTAGCCTATGACTAGGGAGGCAATGTTAGAATCACAGAATCGAAGAATCTCCTGAGCTGGAAGAAACTCTCAAGGATTATCACCACAAAAATCACACCATATGCCTGAGTGTGTTGTCCAAATACTTCTTGAATTCTGTCAGGCTTGGTGTCATGACTGCATCCCTAGGGAGCCTCTTCCCATGCCCCACCACTCTCTGTGTGAAAAACCTTTTCCTAATATCTGATCTAATTCTCCCCTGACACAGAGAAAAGATCAGCTCCTGCCCCTCCACTTTCCCTTGTGAGGAAAGCTTTAATGATATCCACAAATTTTACATCAACTGCCTTCCCTTGGTCAACTAAGTGGGTAACCTTGTCATAGAAGGAAATTAAGTTCATCAAGCAGAACTTTTCCCTCATGAACCCATGCTGCCTGTGACTGATGACTGCACTGTCTTTCAGGTGTTTTTCAATAACTCCCTGGGTGATTTTTCTCCAGGGAAAAGGGAACAGTGAGTGAAAAAGATTGCTAGGGCCTGCTCCAGAGGTGGTTTTTTTGTGGTTTACATTGAACAATATGGACAGAATTCAGAAATATGTCATTCTGTAACCATTATCTGTCTCTGAGGGCAGCTGTGAGGACGTTGCTGTCCCCCAGGTTTATGTCTCTGCCACCTCTATACACAAAAGGACTTTTAAAATCAAAAAGTGAGACACTTAAGAAGTAAGATGCAGTTTTGTGATTAAGGTTTCAATTTTGTTTAAGAAACAACAGTTTGCATGCATTTGCCTTCTTTTCCTTTTCCTCCCCCCACCCCCATTCATTCTTCTAGCATATCACTTGCACTCTCTTTTGCTCCATAAACTGTCTCTCACAGCAACCTGTTTGCCTTTGGATAGGCCTGATAGCCCATTCTGGCCATGCTAAGCATTCCATAATAACCCTGATGAAGCCAATTTCAGCAATCAATGACCCGTTTCCCATCCCACACTAACACTTCTTTAGGGGTCATATGGTTAACCAAAATGAGTAACTGTTGCATATAAAAAGGAACACAGCAAAAGGAAAAAGACACAACAAACAAATAAGCAAACAAAAACCACAAACAAACAAACCCCCAGACAAACAAAACCAAAAAAACCCCCATTTTTTCCAGCAGGATCTGTTCCCCATCCTAGTGCACAGACACATAAATTGCTGTGGAGTTGAATGTAAGGAGTGGCTGAAGGCATGAACAATGAACAGGAGCAGAGTCTGGAGGTTTGTGCTGCCTAACCTAGCACTGCTGACTGAAAATATGCATATCAAATGGTGCTGTATATATAAAAGTGCCATTGTGAGGCCAAGTTAGTTGATACTTGAAAGAATAGATGGATGTCATAGAAATGAAATATCCCCAACCTTTAAGTGCAAGATACTGTGACTCCTGCTGCTAGATTTGTGTCAAACTCCCAGCAGAATTTCCTAGTAACTCCCTTGGATTTGACAATACACTTTTAACCTTTTCCTACCCAAAATAAAAGACAAATTAAACTCAAAATAAATTTTGGTCTTGATAAAATTTTATTTATTTAAACATATGCCCTGTTGAAAAGTGAAAATTGGGCTGGCAGAAATGAGCCCATACTGGGGCATCATTTCCAGGAGACAAGTATTCTACCTCTGAAATGATTTTTATTTCTGTTCTTCAGAAAGATGTTAAACAGGTTTAAATAACATAATTTCAAGGCTTTCTGTATTCACACTCCTACTCAAATTAGAACTGTATTTGCAACATAAAACACAAATACTTTTAATAATTACAGAAGAAAGAGCTATATTTTTCACCATAATGATTGTTTTATTGGTGGTATTTTTTATTATTAAAGAATTCTATAATTAAATATAATAAAGATGAGATCATCTAATTCTTTTATTCAATTAAAATTAATATCTGCTGCAGAAAGGTAGTCAGTTTTCCTGGAAATTTATGTCCATTTCAAATAAATAGATTATCAATTAATGATAAGAAAATTCCTGTAAGTACCACAACTGAACATTTTGTGTGGTTAGAAGATTGAAATCTTTTATAGCAGTTTTAAGAATAACATAATGATGGAAGGACCACAAGAATCAGGAGGGTCTTTGGTGCTTGCTTTAAGTCAAGAGACCAAATGAAAAAGTAACAAGGATTTCATCTGGAGCAGCAGTCTTGGATGCAGGAAACAAAATAAGGTGTTATGGGGAAATCATTTAGCTTCTAGTCTGAAAGTGCAACACAGTCTGGTAATACATTATGGGAGTAGCTAAAAATGATAAATGATTAGTCTTTTTTTTCAATAAAAGTTGTGGTACACTTTATACCCAAGAGTTAGTAAGTGTAGTTTGGATTTCATTTTGATTAATAAAGATTAATTGCATCATTGTATTAAAAACTGATATATTGTCATATATATATTTGAAGGGCAGCAGAGGAAAGCTCCAACCAATACTATTTGTGATGTTTCAAAAAGAGTAATTTCTTAGTGCTCAGAAGAGTTATTGGGAAGAAAAGTTTAGTCTTGGATAAACAAAAAATAAAAGAGAGAGTAAAAAGTTTGACTGAAAACAAGGAAAACTTCATGAAAGACTAAGTAAAAAGATAAAAAATAATGCATTTCCATAATTAAGTAAAGACACAATTTTGGTTACAACAATTATTTGTGTAGAAACCAAATATTTCTAAAGTCTGCTGAAATAGGTATTAGTCCATTTATTTTACCCTGAAAATATTTAAATATTATTAAATATAGGAAATGGATTTATGAACTTAAAACTAAATAACTCATCATAATTGTTACAGTTGTCATTAAAATCACAGATATTTTATGACTACTACAAATAAAAGACTCTACTACATATAAATTAAAAAAAGAGCTGTAAAATTAAATAATTACACCCCCCCCCTCCAGCTTTAACATCATGCAGAGACAGGAAGATTCTAATAAATGTTTCTAACATGTACTTAAAGAGAAGCTGGTTGATATTCTTGTAAAACATGAAATGATGAAGTAGAGTTTCCAGCCCATTAGTAACCAAGACTTATGCTAATGGCTTTTTGGAATAAACATCTTTAAATCAGATGCACTAGAGAAAATAGTGTCTTAAAAAAAACATTGAGATGAACAACAAATGACATTTTAATAAATGTTTTAATAGTAGAGAAACTCATACCAGTGTTCACACAGAATAAGCAAAACAGCCCAATAGAAAATGTTTTTCAGGAATTTGTGACTTAAAATGATAAGTTATGCTGTAGTCAGAACTTCTAGGATTCAATTCAGTTGCAGCTGGATGAACTTTAAAGGCTTGTGACATATAAAGCAGAAAATTTAGTGATTCATTTTTTTAATTGAACTTTGTTTGTTTGTAGAAGTTTTTAAAGGTTCCTCCCAAGCCAAACCATTCTATGATTCACCAAAAATAAAATAAAATTTTGCTAAGTTCATCAATAAGCAGCTGCTGCCCATTCTGCCCACAGGATCAGAAGAGGTCATCTGGAAAAAAAATAGTTTGTTATCAAATTATTCATGACTGTGTCACTTTAACTCTGCACTAGTATTGTGAACTGTATTTTTGCACAGAAAACACTTATTAACATGAAACATGCAATCTGTGACAACAGAGCCCTTGAAAGTGACAGAAGACTTGAGGAAGAAGCACAGGTGCTGAACATATTTCAGCTTAAACAGGAGAACAAGATGTTTCTGGGTTGTCACTGCTCAGAAAGATTGCTCAGCTCCCTAGTAGGACATAGTGATGATAGTAGCTTATGATGCATCTAAATATGGATTCTTCCATTATCCTTCCTTAAACTTTAAGCCATCCTGAAGCCACAACATGGGTATTACAGAAGCCTTAAAGCCACAAGGATTCCTCAAATGTCATTGAAGTTTGGAATATATAGAAAGTCCATTAGAGGACAGCTGGATTTCCCGTCTCCTGAAGCTGCCAATGACTCTGATAGCCTGCTAAATAAATTTATTGCCCCATTATAGACCATTAATTGTGATTTTTATCCCACTCTGTTCCATCACCCTGATCTTTAATGAAAATGCTGAACGGTATTGACCCTGCTCCAAAGCCAGGTTGTTGATCTCAGGATATTCCCAATAGACTGTGTCAAAATCTGAAGATCTATCTGAAAGATAAAACAATCCAGATATATAGTCTTCAGAATATCTCTCAGAGTCCTAAATCAAGAAGAGAACACATGCATGTCTTACAAACTTCAAAATTCCCATGATTTTTAAAATGCATTTATATTTTATTTTTAGGTATATTATTTCATAAACTAGTCTTTATTTGATCTTGCTGAAACTCTTTCAAATGTTAATATCCTGAAGTAGTTTCCCATGCTTTTTTGCCTTTTTATTTTTTATATTTATTATCTGACAAAAGCAAAAGGCAAATCTCATTCAAGTCACTCTGCAGCCTTGGAAAGGACTCCTGTATATGACTAGCTTCACTCATGCAAATACTCCCATTGGCTTCAGTATGACTAGTGAAGTAGTAAGGATTGCACATTGCATACATCTGAAATTTTGTTTTCCTTCAGGACAGTAAAATCTGAAGTTGAAGAACCACCACCACCAAACCAAATCATTTTATTGCCACTTCTCAAGAAGTGACATCTACCTTTGCAGTATCTTAGGTTTGCTCAGCTTAGGGGTAGTAGCCTGAAGTGTGATGTGGAGGTGTAAGGGACAGGCAAAGCCCTACCTGACTGGTTATGTGCATAGCAGTTGCCTTTGGCCCTCGTATACACTGAGCTCAGTTTGTGTTTTCTGTGTAAGAGGCAAAGGGATTCAGTGAGTTTTAAGCTCCTCTTTTGCTGTAGAAGAGCTGGGAACAATGCAGCACAAATATTCTTGTACACAATTTTGTTATCTCAGAATTTGGAATCTTTGGCCCTAAGTTGTTACAACACAGGAATAGAATTTCAAATGAACAGTTGGTGGCTATGGGATCTCCAGTAACCTTACTAGCTACTAAAAAACAGGGTATAATTAAACCACAACTAATTAAATATATCTTTAAAACAAACAATTAAATATAAAAATAGGAAATAATGTTTACAGAAAAGACATAAATGAAGAATACAATTTTTATCTAATGTCTATGAATCCAAAAGTGTCTTTATCCAAAACCTTTGGATTTTTGTTCTTTTATTGTTTTATACTGCACATAGTCTCTAGTTAAGGAGCTATTGTAAAAACTGTCACAAACTCACTTTCTTGCTAAATCAATGGATAGAAAGAAATTAACTAGAAATGCTTCCAACCTTAAATAGCTTCCCACAGAAGATCAACAAACAACCACAAACTTCTATGGCTTATATTATAGCAAGGATCACTGAAACATGTGAATGAATACAGAGAACATAATATGAAAAGCTTCAGAAAAATCAAGTTCTGAAAAAGTGCCCTGAGCAAAGCTAAAGACCATTCTACTTTTGCAGTCTACTGATGTCTGTAACCATTTGGCTGCACACATTTGTAGCAATTTTATGAAAAAAAAAAACAGAATATTTCCTTAGAAAGCATTTAACTGATGTATACAGAGTAAAACTGGATTGAAAATATGAACTCTCAGCTGCATCATCTGACCTGCAAAAAAAACTTTTATATTTTTTGAAATGCAGGTGAAATTGCAACAGCTGAAAGAGCAAGGTAATTTTCAGAACAATCTGTTGTGATCCCATTCTGAATACAATTATTTAAGGATAATTTTGACAAATGTGATCTGAGGTTTAAACATGAGACAGTTTGACAAAAAAAAAAAAAATTAAAAAAAAGAGAGAGAAAACTGATCTTTACAACAGCACTTTAAAGTATATTTTTCAGCCATGTAAGGATTCCATTTCCATTCAATACTAAAAAAGGAGAAAAATAAAAGACCAACAAACCCCAAAACATTACATGTGTGTCTGTGTATAAAATGTATGTATGAGAATTGCAACATACATAATGAAAGGTAAATATAAATATAGCATGCATATATTTTTAATTATAATCATATAGTCTAGCTCCCCATAAGCATGAGTTCATTCACTCTTACTAGAGGCACAAACCTACCTTTTCCTGCTTGGCCATATTAAAACCAAAACTAAAACCAAACCAACAAACGATGAAGGGAAGGGAAATAACACTACCTACAAGATAGCTGCAACCTACCACTGAAAATGTACAATTTTCTTGAATGTCCAGACCAAAGACCTGGAAGAGCATGCACACCTCCATGGAAGAAAGGAAAGGAAAACATTTTCTTACTTCCATTTTCCAGGCTGCTCCAGGAGATTGGTAGGCTTGTAGTTTTTGTCTCTGCTTAGGTGGCGGTCTTATCAAATGGACCTGAGTGCCAGCTCTGGAGTCTTCAGTTTAGAAAGACACAGACCTGTTTTAAACTAAAAGAGGGGAGATTCAGACTAGATATTAAGATTTGTTTTTATGATTAGGGTAGTGAAACACTGGCACAGGTTGCTCAGAGAGGTGGTGAGAAGCCTTCAACAGCAATTTTGGCTTAAGATTTTTCCTTCTACCCAAAGCAAATGGAAAATCTCTCCTTGAGGCAGACTCCTTCTTTCCCTGACCTCTGTTTCCATTTTGTTGTGCAAATGCTGTGTACAATCAAATGCTTTGGTTACTGCTTCCATTATGAGCTAATGTGCCTCACCAGAGGAACAAAAATTGCCCTTCTGCAAGCGGTTATCCAGGGATACTTGAATATTAGAAGGTAGAGTCTGAGCATTACAAGGCTTAGAGAAATGCTCGGTTCAGCCTTGTTGTTATCCTCTTGAGGTGAAGGTGTAAGTGAAATAGATTGCTAGTTATGTGCTCAGAAATGATTGGGGATGAAAACTACATGTGAAAATTAAGAGGGATGAGAAGAGGAAATTTAGCTATCCAAATGTTACAGTAGCCCTTAATGGGATAATTGAGACATATACTGACATAATGCATTTGATACTGCAAATCCTGAGAAGAAATAATACTCGTCACACTATGAAGATTCATTGTACAGAGGAGTAGCATGGTGTTTTGGGACTTGTGTCTTTTCCAATTCTGCTTTATAGAGTGTATTCACAAACCTTCTCTGGCTCACTTCATCAGGAAAAAAAAAAGTAGAAAATACACTTTTGAGAATAAACAGGAATATTTATCCATCCACCTTCAACTAACCAAATGCTGTTAACAGGCTTTTCATATTCAGGTTTCCTCACTTGAACCTTGATTACCCAGAGAGCTTGATAAATCTAATAGGTAGACTAAAGAGTCTTGTCAGGTGTGTTCTTACCTACAATGTACTGTGCATGTCCTTTCCGCTTGCACTTACCAAGGCTGGTTTTAATGTCCTGGTATTTGCAACAGTCTGTGTTTTTAAAACTCCAGCAAAGATTCTGTTTACTACACTGAAAATGTTCTGATTACTTTGAATTTACCTTGCAAACTAGGGTTCTGCATCTCTCTTACTCATGAACTTATTCCTCTGAGGCTGAAGGCTGATAGCAAGATCCATGGGTGATTGTCCACAGCAGACCCATGGTCACAGGAGATCCACACAGGAAGGACTGACACACTGCAACTGATGCTTTCTGGAGGAAGCCTCTCTTACTGAAATTTCTGAATAAACACATACTGATGTTTGCTCACACATATCTTTTTTAGACAGAAACTACTTTTTTCATAAGGGGAACTTCATCTTCAGCCACAGGACACCAATATTTTGTTAATTCTAAATATATATCTTATCAATAAATCAAAATTAAATTGAGTCATAGCTGATGAAATCCAATATACACCTTTGTTTAATCTTGGTCGTCATCTTATAATCACTGTGTTTAACTGATGCTTTTTATTACCACTGCAACAGATTTTATTTAGCAGTAGGAGTGATGTCATAGGTGTTATAGGTTTCCTCCTGCATAATTCCTTCTTCATGCATAATTCTTACCTTATCTTGCAGGTTGCTGCCCCTGTGCTATGTCTTGGGGTCTGACCACTGCTCAGTCCTCAGCAGGATATGCTATCCTATCTATAGTCCTGACTTTTTTTGTCCCCCTAAAGATGGCCATATCTTTACTTGGATGCAGCAAATAGAGGTAAAGGGGGAAAAATCCACCTAGAAGGCTTTATCAGAGGCCAGTCCAAGATGTACCTCAGTGCACTGAAAGGCAGACACTCCTGCCTTACAGCTCCCACTGAGATCTCAAATCACTCTGTGCTGCCAGAAATTGATATTGAGGAAAGCAACAGTTCTCCTTCCTGGGAGGCTGACTGGCACAGCTTCCTCTCCTCTGAGCTCAGTGGCAACTGGAAGGAACTACCTTTTGCAATAATGAGCTGTTTCTCTGAATTCTCAACTGAGCAAGACCCATTAGCCTCTGCCTCACACTAAGCTTAGGAGTCTGCCAAGTGAGAGCCACAACATTACATCACATATCTATGGGGCAGGAGAACAGGGCCAGGTGCCGGCAGGTATGGAGAATGAGCCTGCAGTAGCCTGAAGGACATGCTCAGGAGCAAAAACAGAGGCAGAGAATGCATGGCCACAGACACCACCAAAATAAGGAGGCAGATCAAGGGAAGAATTAGTGGGAGAGTATTTCTAAGAATTACTACAATACTGGGAAATGACATATTTGGAAAATATCTGTATCACACCAGCTTCCTATAGCAGAAAAGCTTTCTAGGAAGTTTGTCAACCACACTATTCTGAAAGAGCATTGCTGATTTAGGAGATTACATATCACTATTGTTTTCAGAAACATTTCTTTGATTCCCTTTTAGTGCCATAGTCTTTCACCAACATTTCATTCACTCTACATGTTCATAACCAGAAAAACTTCATTAGAAACAACAAAGTGCAAGCAGAAAGATCCTACCCAGAAGGGACCTTCACATGCTCTGAAGAGCCATAAGACTGCTGTATGTAATAGCTATCATATTGTTTCAATTTTTCCTCCCAAAATTATCTGTTGTTTTACAGTTTCAAAAAGATCAGAAGAATTAAAAGATATGATTACCATCCTCCAGTGTCAAAAATGTATTTTCAGATCTGCATAAGAGATTTGCATGCTAATAGTGTAATCATCAGCAATCCCTTTTTGCACAAGTGGGTGTTCATATTTCCTACATATCTCTCAAGCCCCAGCTCAAATATCTAAAGTGCTACTTTATTCTGAATTGGAAGCACTTGGATAAAGCATATCTATAAATAAGATTTGCCTCCCAAGTCATTCAGCACTCTCAGTTGAGCTCCACATTTAACCAGTGTGTTTCTCTGTGTTAGTTTTCCTTAAGAATAACCAGTTTATTGCCATGATAGAGAATAGTCAAGAGAGTGGGGAAAAGGCTGACCAAGCAAGACAGATTAAACAAAATGATACTAATTTAACATTTCATTATGGAACATGCTGTTAAGTAGGTCTCAAAGCATTAGTAGTCTCCAAGGTTTTATTTTCTCCCTGTCTGGCTTTAAAAGATTTACTGATCTCAGAACAACATATTTCTAAATGATCTTTCTCTCCTAGCTAAATATCTTCAGGAAAAGATGTTGGTAAAACAAAATGGTGTGAGGCATTTTCCCTAAGATTCAGTAGTACATGTTGAAATATGTAACACAGTCATTGCCTAAAGGATCACAAGCCCCAGAGTAGCTACAAAAGTAGTTAGCTGTGATTACTGATTACCACACAACAGTTTTTTAAATTTACAATATCCTTATACTTCCCATGACCCAATGAACACTGCTGTCCTTCTTTCCTGGCATTTGTCTGTTGTCACAAATCTAGAACACCATCTTTATTTTTATTTTATTTTATTTTATTTTTAACAGAAGCCACCAAAGCAGGTTTTGATCCTTCCTAGGGATCCTAACTTGGGAACCTTACCACAATACAAGATGAAACTTAGAGACCAGATTTTCAGATCAAGTAAACTAGAGAGGTTGTTCCTGTGTTAATAAAGCACTACCCTGGAAATGGCCTAAAACTTAGCTGTGCTACAATATGCTGTGTATATTTTAGGCAGAATCATTTTCATCAGTGTTCCACTTGCCCACAGATAAATAAAAACTTCTTGACATTTGTTAATCTCTTATTTCAAATGGCTTCCATCTAAAAACTGTGGCACAATTATTTAGCTGCCAAAGTGAAATATGTCTGGACTGGCCAGGACACTATTCTACAGTTATTCCCTTATTTAAATAAATATATAGCTCTGGTAAATGTGGCTGGAAATTTGTGAGTGGCTGCAATCAGCTATACGCTTATGTCATTGCAAGAATGTTACTTTATCCTCATTTCTTGGTTTAAATATCTACAAGATAATCCTGAAGCTTAGTGGATGTCATAGTCTTAATGAGCAGCAATGATAAACCTGTCTGGAGCAAGAAACATTTCCCTTTTAAGCTCATATATATTGTGGTCTGCACAGATTAGCTGAGAGGAACTGCCTCATCTCATAGCTAACCACCACAAGATGCTTGTTATAATAAGGCAATTGAAATCTTCAGTCTTGTTTTCACAGCCCTTCCCTGTTAGAAAGACTTCTCTGCCTCCCCTAGAGCTGTGCCATGTCCCTTCTCTTTGCTTTTTCTGCTTAACATGAAAACTCTCAGCAAGCTTCAACAGCAGATGTGAAGAACTGAAGCACACTTCAAGAAACAGGAACAGCATTTGAACTATTACTAACCCTTTATTCTTGCTATTCCTGGATCAATGCTTCTGGCTCTAGGGAAAAACCAAACAAAACAAAACAAAAAAGGTTTCTGGATTGCCACTTGTTTGGCTGTAGAGTTAGGTTACAAAAATCACACTATCCTTTCTCAATCAATTGAAATAGATTTGACAAATTCCATATGCAAGTGTGTAGTGTGCATGTTCAATGCAGGCACATGCTTATTGCCTATTTTAACATGAACACTTGCTGCATGCTAAAGAACAGGAAATGGAGAGGGAAAATTCAGTGCTATAAAAAGCTTTAATTATTAGGTGGTTGAAGCTATTGCTGAGTCAGCTGCCAGTACACAGAGGAGAGTGGACAACCAGAGAACAACTTGATTGAGAGAACTGATGCAAAGAGGCACGGTGAAGTGGGTAGTTTTGAATTTGAGTTCTAATCCCTGATCTCTCTGAGTGTCTGATTCCATACTTCCATCCTCTTTCTACATAGGGTTGGACTTAGATCTACTGATTGCTCTTCTTTTATATGTATTGGGTCTGATCCAAAATTGAAAGAAATCTCAGGAAATGTTATCTGATCTTATGGAATAAAACATATTCTAACATGAATAGCATAAGGAAATATATGTATAATAGAGTTACTTTAACTTCCACATGGTTATCTGAAGACACAATAAACCTGAGCAAGCTTCTGCAGTCTCTAGTAGACAATCTCTTTCTCCCAACACTTCCAAAGCTTTGTGGCAACTTTTCTTCTATGCTTTATTTCAATACATAATTGGATGTTAAAATCCTTATAAATCTTACTAATTCAAGAAAACTAACAGCTTTTGTAGAATTTGAATCAAATGAAGACAATTTGAATCAAGTGGAGTAGACGAACCTGAAAAATTCTGTGTCTAGATTTTAGCTCAGATCTGGATATAAAAATCTCTTCAGACTCCTGTAGTATCCAGGTCTTCTACATCTACATTTCCGAAAAGAAAGTGCTCTGAGAACAAACTATCCCCTGATTTCTGGTATTCAGATGGAGTTTTATTCACATGCATTGGAGATGAATGGTCTAATCCTTCCATCTACCACCAGAAGGGAAAAAAATACCCCAAACATTTCTTCTGGAAATACAAAAGCCAAGACAGCAATCATTCCACCCAATTCTTAAAGAAGGGTGGGTGTTTTCCCTTAATTAACAGAAATTTGGGGTTTTTTCCACTACCCTGAAGGCTGTCAGGAGTGTGACTTTCTTTGTCTGTTCCTCAGCTTCTGTGACTGCCAAGGTAGCATCAGTACCACTGAGGTAGTAAGAATGCTGCCCCATTTGAGAAGCAGCAGCTGGATCTTCATCTCTTCCAGCTTCTCAGGTGCACAATGAAAGCAAGTCTTGTTCTACAGAGTCCTTCCTACCCAGGACTTGGGCTTCCAACTCCCATCCTGACACTTCTGTTCCCCAACTGTGAACAGACCCTGAGCAAGTTCTCTCCCTTCCCTCCTTCTCCACTGCTTTGGAAAACTCTGCTTTGTCTGTGTTACTGAGAAGTTTGAGCCAGGTCTTGCTCTATACCACATGCAACCTAAGGACATTTTCCCATGGAACTCATAAATTTAAATGGTGTTTGGTTCAGACTGAACATTTTAGGTTCTGAAAAGAGATTCATTGGACTGCCTGTGGTACAGACTTGCAGAATGTTTTCTCATTAGCTAGTCTGAGCCAGTTCTATCTAACAGAAGTGCTACATAATGTAACTACAAACCCAAGCTGCACTTTTCAGTTAATAATAGACAAAAAAACCCAACACCATACCATCCATAAGAGGGAAAACAGGCAAGCAGTCTGTATTGTATTTACACCAGCTCTAAGTGTAACTCTGGACAAGCTATTATTATTGCTAAAAATAGTACCCAGCTTTGTTTTATGTTGCTTTTATGCTTGAGTCCTGACCTTAACATTAAATATAGCTTTTTGGGGTCCTGAGGAATATTTTTTATTAATCCAGTCACACTGAAGTTTTCAATTTATAACTTCTACTACTAGCTTTTATTCTTTACAAAGGTTATTTTTATTGTTGGTTCTATGTAGCAAGTGCTGTTATTTCATATGGTTGGTGTTAGGATTTTAGAATGTCTTAAATTATAGTTTTCTGAAAACATAACTGCTGATGGAAAATTTGTATAAAGTGCCACAATCTTTAACAACTCTCTTCTTTACAGGTCTCCATCTCCTGACATTAAAATGTTTAGCAGATTCTGAGTACTTCCAATAGATTGGGGAAAATTCAGCTTTTTGCAAGTGGAAATTAAAAATTTGGTAAGAGAGGAGATACAGTAACTTAGCAAAATGTACCACAGGTCATTCTAACTAACAGCAATAAATGACAGGCAACATTAGAAATTAGAACAATTTCATAACATCAATGGCCTTTTTATGAGTAAATTGCTCCTCTGTGGATTTGTGTACTGACCAGGAAAAAGATATGACAAAAAAATGATCCTTTTTTTATGTCCTTTTAAAATGATAAAGGTAAGATAATCTCCAGGTGTTGGGGTTTTTTTCATAAATCACTTTTAAGCTTAGTGGCTACCTTGTGTTGTGTTCTGACATCTTGACAATAAAAAAGTGCTTATAATGTTCCTGTGGGGTTTGTTCTAAAGCCTTTCCCTACTGTTAAGCAGTAAATCAGTGACTGACAGGATTCCTAACCTGCCACCTCCTGCCAGGGTGACATTAAATTTACACTGTATACTGTAAGCTCCTTCCAGCTACATAATAAGGACGAGAGAAAAGTCACTTCATTCCAGTTCCAAAGCCTTTGATAGTTTCTTCACAAAACTGTACTAGGGGAGTGTTGAAGGCACCTCACCTCAAACTGTTGTGACAGTCTGGTAAAATTACTCTGCCTTAATCAAAGATGGAAAAAGGTTTACAGTCATAATCTTTTCAATTACTGTGCAGTGTAATAATCACTTCTGCACACCTGTAGAGGAATATAACTTATCTCTATATTGTTGTGTTTATACATCTATTCACCTACCAATATAGAAAATTAGGAGGGTTGTATTGTCTCAGGACTGATGTGGCTCATGACACCTGCCTGGTGGGAGGGTTACCCCTAACTTTGTGGGAGTGATTGTGGCTGGATTCCCCAGAGCCAGCTGGCCTCTGATACTACTGAGACATAAATAAAAGGCTGTGATAAGATACTGCCCCTCTTGCTATGCTGCTAAGCTTTTCATTAACCTCTGGAAATCAATAAATAAATATAGATATTGATTATAATTGTACATATGTGAGAGAGAGGAGTGAGGAGGCACAGAAGGAGAGAGGCAGAGAACTGGGTGAGTGAGAGAATGGAGAGAAGCCTTCATAGGTCCCAAGTTTCTCAACCTTTTAAGCCTTTACTTGGTAACTGGTTTAGATGAGCAATATGTTGAACTATTTATTTTCCCACTAGGACAACAGGAGACTTTTGATGAATGTTTAAATCCTGTTCTTCAGGAGCAGCAGCATCTGTAACACAAGATCTCTGGAGTAAGCGACTTTTGGAATTCACTCATACTTCTGTCCATCTGTTCTTGCAACCTGATCTTATATTGCATTTTATCTTCAGCTGCAGTTCCCTCGTGGTTTTCTTCCATTTTTCCTTCATCTTTCAGCTTCCCTTCCTCCTTTGTCCTTCTGCAGTCTCCTTTCCCCCATAAATGTACAAATGACTATTTTTTTTGGTCTTTTTTTCCCCCTAGGTTCTATACTCAAGAGCTTCAAAGCACAGCTATCAATTATGCTTATTTCCCTATTTGAAAACAGAGGGCAGAAAAAACACGAGTGGAGGTCTCCCTTGAGACAGAACTATGAACCTGGATCATGAGACTAATGAGAATGTATGAATGTGGCTAGGAATAAAAAGTCATATCATTGAGTGAAAACCAGGGTTTCACAAGTTTAGAAAGTAGAGCTTAGGATAATCTCTATAGTGTTTCAGGTGATGATTTTTGTTTCATTTTTTTCATGCTACTAAAATGACTTTTTCCATAAACATGCAATCAGTTCAAAGCAAGACAAAATGTTGCCTGATCTTTTTTCCTTTTTTTTCCCAAGTAATCTAATTATTTGTCAACTTCAGAAACTCTTTTGAAGCTTTATTCTTTTTATTTTATTTTCTCAAGGAACCATACCTCAGGGGGTCATAACCTTCAATTTTTTAATTATTTTTTTTATTTTAGAATTCATGCCTTCACAATCCTGATAGTAATTCAACATATTTTTATGTAGTTCTAGTGGGAATTGATCTCTAGAGTTCAAATCTTAGGCAACAGAGTGCTGGCATCCTAATGACAATCTTTATTTGTCACTCTGTGAAAATTGCCTAAAATGGCACTTCAGCAACTAGTACTTCATCTCTCAGAAAATATGCAAATAGGGATCCTAAATGTAATATGTCATAATTTTAAAGAAATCAGCTGCTCAGCACTTACATTTGTGTAAATAAATAGATATTAAAAGTGTGCACTGCTCTCAAGGCTAATATGTGGTGTTTTTTCTGCTGCACTCAGTCACTGCAAATTCATGTCTAAGCTCTATGAGGTGGATCTGAACTTAATGAAATAAAGTGACAGGTTTCTGCATCCTGGGTTTTATAAACTTGACAGGAAGGTTTCTTTGTTTATGGGTATGTCTGAAGATTACATAAACAAACTGAAAATGAAAATACTTGGTTAAGGTAAAAAACCTCCTGACTATTCATGATAAAGGCAGTAACACCACATGTATAACTTTTTTATTCAGTGGCATCTGTCAGGAATGGAATTATTCATGATACAGATTAAAGAACAAATGAAAACAGATCCTGAAAATATTAAATGAACTAGAAATATCAACAGCAGTATAATATCTTCCTTAGCTAATCTGGTATTACACAGTACCATTTATTTGATATTTTTTGAAAAAGGTCAGTTTTAGCAATACTTAATTAATTAAATGAAGAGCCTTTGAATATATGAAAGAAACCCCAAGGAATACTTCTGCCTTTATAAAAATCAAAAGCTTCCATAAACAAAGCAAATATATGATATAAAAAGTCTAAGTATATAAACTAGGAACACTAGAGCTGAATTGTCTGGACATGCTTCTGTGTGAGCTGGTCTAGGGAATCCTGTTGCAGCAGTGGGGTTGGACCAGATGATCTTTCAAGGTCCCTTCCAACTCCTAACATTCTGTGATTCTATGATTCTGTGACTTGGGAAAATAATATTTTCTGGTGGGTCTTTTGCTTCCTTGTGACCTAAAATACAACAAGGAACTCAGTCCTGTCACCCCTGAGTTATCTGTTAGGAATGCTCCTGAATTACTGTCAATAGCTTGCCATTCCCAACAAAGACAAGCAAAATTCAGTCTGATATGCAAGCTTGTTCTTCTCACCCTACAAGTACTGAGTAACATGCATGGCTGTACTTGCTTACAATAACACCAGTCCTTTCTCCCACTGAAGAACCATAAAGATTAGATTCATTTAGTTACAAAGATATTTCATATTGTTGTTATTTCTTTAAATTTTCCTAGCTTCTGGAGGATCTAGTTATACTCTAAGATGCATGTGGGTTAAGTACAATGCAAATACAAATTGAAAGTACTCCTTGCTCAAAAGTACTAATTCTTATGGCAGTGACAAACTGAGGAAGAAAAGAAAGGGGAAGAGAAAAGGAAAAGAGGAAAGGGGAAAAAAAAGGAAAAAAAAAAGGAAAGGAAAAGAAAGGAACAGCCATTGCAGGAACTATAAATAGATTTCTTTAAAAATGTCTTAAGTGAACACTGTGGAGTTACAGCCATGGATATGTGGCTGTCAGTCTGAACAGGAACTGAGACACAAAACGTTGCAAGGAAGATAAGTAGCATAAACTCGATTTCAGATGAAAGGTAGAGCTAGTGAAGAGATGTATAAATATGAATGACATAGTCAAAGTTACAGCCTGGGGAAAAGAACCCAGATCACTAATTTGAAGTGGACTCTAAGTGGGGATCTTTTGCCATTGGTAGGATCAAAAGGAAGGAAATGACAATGCTAAAGAGAGAAAGGGAAAAGGAGACAAGATTGATTTCAACTAATTTTAGACATCTGCAACATGAATATTTACATAAGAGCTAGGCCTTCAAGAGATATAGGAACTTCTTTGAGGGAAAAAAATGAAAAAAAATGTTTGATTGGATGTCTATTTTAGTAAAAATTCCACTTTATAAGTAACTGTTTTTCTACACTGACTAAGAAGGAATCCAAAAAAAGAACACAGATGCAGATGTCTATATTGCATACAGGTGCCTGAAATCTGACAAATACCATCCAAGAGGATTATATTATGGGCAGTAGGGATTGAAAAACTGTGTCTTAAAGATATGGTACAAAAAGAAGACAGGCTATTTAAATGTAACCTATACCTGAAGACCTAGAGAGGATATCTGAGTCATGTGTTGAATGACAGATAGGTTCTTCCCCTTGCATGGAGATTTAAGAAGGAAGAGCAAAAGATCTTTCAATTTTCCTTAAAACACTTGTTTAGCTGCATTGTGCTGGATGAGGTGACCAGATAATCATGAGGAAATATTGAAGAAACTGTTCAAAATCTTACTTTAGGGAGAAAGAGTTTGCTCTACTCTGCAGTGACAGGTTGGTGAACAGAGGTTGAGTTAGTATGGGTAAAATTATATATGTTTCAAAGAGGAAGAAGAAAGGACCATAGGCAGAGATACATGGAACACCCACAGAGAGGGTGGGGTGAAAAGAAGTCTCTATAGGACATGGGAAAAGAGACTTAGAAGAGGACAGAGTCACCATAGCAGAAGAAAAAAAGTCACCCATACTTAGTCTGCTGAGACAAACAATCCAAAGGTGAGACAGATTACTTAGGTGGTCAGGATTTCAGTTTCCACAGAAGTATAATGCACTACCACACAGAAATCAGATTTTAAGTTTCCATTTTACACCTGTCTTACCATGTGCTGATTCTACAAAACCTCACTTACAAATGTTTGTCCTGACTTTATAGGCAGGTTGTTAACATCAGTGGAACTATCTGAGTTTCAGTTATTTATATGAATAGGAGTTTGCAAAATCAATTCCAAATCACAAGAGGCAGCATCCCAAAACAGCCTCCACCTTCTCTACAAAACACAATAAGATTTAGGTTAGATTTAGAGTTCAAGCTGGTAGGACTGCATCTACACAAGTAAACTAAAGAGAGCCTAGGGCTTTCTTTGACACTGAAGCCAACTGGCACATCCTTGCTATTAAGCTCTCTTGTCATCAAAAACAAGCTAACAACATTCAAACTGCCTATTGGGAATGATTCCCACTCTGTGCTACTTTCCAATGCGTGCCTGAGAATTATTTTGAAGCAGACTAGTTGAACAGAGTGATACTGTGCCAGTGAGTGTACTAGCATTTTAACAGTATGGGTGATCATTCTTTCATTGTCTGTGCCTGTGCTCTGACATGAATCTACTAGCATGAATAAAAGACTCACAGGCATTTAATAATAGGGCAATAGTGGACTTTAGGTTATCTAACTTCAAGCTCATTTCACAAATGTTTTCCTGTTCCCCTCATTCCCTTTCTTCCTAAACACCCCTGTAACTGACAGCATTTACATTTGCCATATGTCCCTGTTTGACACTAAAGTCATTAAATCTCTCAAATTCCACATTGTAGACATGTACGATACTGCTCAGCTCTTCTGCCTCCATCCTACTGGAATCCAGAAATGAGAGATTTCTCTACAAAAGTCATCTTCATGGACTTTAGCAAGAGAGGGCTTTCTAAAAATCCACATTTTGCTAAAGGAGGTAATTGTGCTACAAACCCTTTTTCTTTAAGGGCTTGGAAAATGAAACGGATTCAGTTCTTTCTTCAGCTGGAGGGAATTCAAATTTACTGCATCCACCTCCCAGAAGTTTTCCTTAGCTGCTGGAATACAATTTTCTGGAAGAGAAAGACACTTTCAATGTTCCCATTGAACTTGTGCCACTTTGCAGCAAGAAATACAAGATTTAATAGGCTGAAGTCATACCACAAGAGGAAACCCACAGGTTAATTAGGACTGGAAGTGCTGAGATCTCTCTCTACTCCAGGAATTGTTTAGATGGTGTATCTAATGTAAAAAGCATTTCATTTATAGGGGTTAGATACTCTAGGTTTTGTAAGAAGGAAAGGATGAGAAGCCCACTTTTAAAATAAACATCACCACAATTACATTCTGAGACAAACCAGGACTGGTTTGATCAGTTCTGTTCAGATCATCCTCCCAACAGAATAACAATATTCCAAGTGTGGCAAAGGCTGGTTGTTTTTGCTTTCCCTCTTGGGAGAGCTGTGAAAAGACAGCTGAAGCAAAAGTCACTAGACAATGCTAATTTGGAAAATCCCTCAGCAGTCAATCAGTCTTTGTTTCATTGGCTGATGGTGTTTGGTTTGGGGCTTTTATTATTTAATACACAACAAATATAAAAGGGTAGTTAGCTCAAAGAGAGTATATAACAGGGTAAAAATTATGTACAATACAATATGTAAATGTTGCTCATGCAGAGAACAGAGTATTCCTAATCTTCTGTGATAATTATGAGCCAGGAGAAATATGCTGAACTCAGATTTTATAATTAAATGCTGTCATGCTTTTATCAATTTCTCTTCACTGATGGGATAAATTCTGCTCTCAGTTACACTGCTATCAAACCAAGAAACACATTCTAACTAAAACTTCTCATAAATCATTTTAATTCATTTATAAGCATGCAGTATTCACACAATCAATCCCTATGAAATATTCCTACAGAACTGGAAAGGGATATTAAAATTTCTCTACTGCAGCAACAGCATTCCATGAAATAGATTTTTATGAAATCCTCAGGAGCTGTGTAGTTTGTCTGTATACATATTGCACAAAAATTCTATGCAATGTATTATAGTAATCCAATAAAATAAAGCATTTAATTCGTTAAAATTTGTGCATGATTTTCAGAATAATGTCTATTGAACCCCAGTATGCTGATCTCTAATACCTTTCCTTTTAAAAATGTAGCTTTTTCAGAACTTATAAATGAGCTAGAAGAGTGTTTTGATTTATAAATTTATTTTTACAAAGGCAAAGCTGTTGTCCATGTGCTATTAATTTTTATCTCAAATACATAAAGACATGGATAATAATGTTCAGTGAGTTTTACTTTCCTTTGTGCATCACATGGATACCAATCATGAACTTTCTGAGGTTTCAAAAAATAAAAATCAGGAGTCTGCTTGTAAAAAGTGTAAACCTATACACAGAGTCAGTATGTGATCAAATTCTATAAGAGAACAAGTAAATTTACTTTTACAACTCATGGCAATTTTTTTGTATCATTGAGAAATGACAGTTCCAGAGCCCAAATTTCCAGACACAGATATGTGCTAACATCTTAAGTATTTATCTGCCCTCGTAGTCATGGTGCAGGTATTACTGCTGCCTCCATAAGCCAGATGTGTAAAGAGAGAAAGACAATGGAGGGAAAAATGCCAATTACATGGAAAATAACTTCTGGCAGAAAATGCTGGTATAAAGTAACCAACGATGTGAAGTAAGCTGGAAGTGAGAGACAAGCCCTGCTTGCTGGAACCCTTCTGAACAGCTTTTCAAGGCAGTGGAGAGTCAAACAATCTGTTAGGTTTTAGATGGTGGAAATTAAGTTAATTTATAGAAGAAATTACCTGACATGGAGCCTCTTTATAACAGAAGAAAAGTCATTGGTTGCTGTTTCTGCGTGAAAGACTTGGCCAGGAACAGTCTTTAGCTCTGTTGTTAGCTGACAGAAATGTCCTTCATCCATACTGTTAAATTCTCCTGCCCTCCAAAACATGGCAGCTGCTTCCACAGTCCCTAATGGGAGTAGCTAGTAGGCTACCCTAACTCCTAAACTGTGCCCAAGCATTGACTGGAAGAGTGATACCTGACATGGGCCAAAGGGCCTCTGGGGACAATTCTGGCTCTCCAGCTCTATAAGCAATCAAAATTGAGGGGCAGGGTTGGCTTCCTGGCACTAAATAATAAACTGCTTTTCCATTAGCAAACATGCAGGCATAGCCATCTATTCAAATGTCCTCTCTTCCCTTCTTTTCCCAGGGAAATCTGTGCCAACACTGTTGAGAACAGACCCTGGCCCTGCAATGGGTTTTGAGTGAGTGGAATTCCACTTCCACTGGCAACTGAACCCAACTCACTTAGTAAAGACTCCTACAAACTGCAAAGATCTCTCCTTGAGATCTTCCCCATTGAGGAATAAACATAATTTCCAGTTATGCAGAGGGCACCAGGAGGCATTACTTCTTAAATACTGCCTAAGGAAAATCTTGTTTCTCTGGCTTGTCAATCAATTTATGAAGTCTTGATTGACAAAGCTGGGAATACTGGAGCACAAAATTGCTTATGTAGGATAGCAGTCTATGGAATCTGCTATGCAGTAGGCAGAGATCCAGAGGAAAGCACTCCTGAAAAGACCCCAGTAAGCATTACACAGGGAATTTTTCTAAAGCTTCCATCACACTGAAATATGTACAACTGACTCCCTAGCTTATCACACCAACCCCCTCAAGTGCCATCAAAATCTTTATTTACCTATTTCTCTCAATTTCTATGCCTTTATTTCAAGAGATCTAGTAGTAAAATATGCTCTTCCACACACACAGAACAAAACCTGTAGTTCATCAAGGGTGTATGCATGACTCCTCCCTACTGTGTCTCACATGCTCCTACATTTCCCTTGGTCTGTGGAAGTTAGTATTCATCCTGTGAAGAGCTTGTCTCTCAGCCTTCTGTAGAAATGCAGGTGTTATCTTACTACCAGAGACACTCCTGCCTAGCCCCGTGTGTTCTCCTTTCCCCAAGCCTTCAAATAAGCCAAACAAACTTTCACCAGAACTGCACCTTTATGACTATTCCATCTGTAGAGCCAGGAACATACAACAGCCAAAATTCCTTGTACAAACATATCACACAGGAGTCTAAACAGATGTATTTTTACCTAAAACAAAAAAAATAATGTATAGTTAAATTTCTCTCACTCTTCCCCCAAAGTTCTGGGCTGCTCAGTTTAGTGTAAAGAGTCAGGTAGCCATAATTTATTATTTCCACTTCTCCATATGTTGACTTCTCTTCACAATATTCCTTCTCATTAAAGATGTTATGAAGCTTTGCAGGACAGATGTGTTTTATCTTGGTTATTTGCAGTCAGACTGTTCTTTAAATAACACAGTTTGGTCCTATCTTCTTCACTTCTGACAAAGCTTGCCATCGTTTCACTTTGCCACATACTCCTATGTCCATTTTTTCCCTAAGAAAATTTCATTTCTGCAAACAAATTTGTCCAAAATGGTCATCTTTCCTAGTGCAAATATTGTTCTTGCAGTCAGGTGATATGGTTATGGTTAACTGCTCCTCATCATCCTTGGTCTCTGATACAGATGCCATAATAGTGACAATGCAGCAGCGTCTATATGCACTGATGATTTAGTGACATGAATAGTCCCCCAAGAACTTAGGAACTTATGTAGATACCCTAAGCTGATGAGTGCAGATATCTCTCATTTCAATTCCTTTTTTCCTATTAAAACATACTTCTTCATTTAGACAATGAAGACAACTTCTGTGAGGACCTTAAAACATGAATGAGAATCCCCTTTGTGGGTAACTCCTGCTCTGTTTCCATTCTGCACTTTGTCTTTTTGTTTTCACAGTTTAAAACACAATTGATGACAAAATAGACAATTGAGTGGAAAACAAATGTGATCTAACCACAGTCACAAGTCTTTAAAGAGTAAATGTAAACTTGTTCCAAGTGAGTTTGATGTCATGATTTCAATGTCAATTTACTCTGTAGTCCCAGCAGTCTAGTGGCATGCCAGCAGCAAGCCATGAAAATGCTTCACTGTCCTCCGTGCTCTTTCCCAAAAATTCCTTAAGTAAACTATCATGGGAATTGGTGTAATCATGTAAGGCAAACATTTAACTGAAAAATAAATGAGCTACATACAATTGTCAGTGTGCTCTATCAGTATATTCAGGAACACAGAATGAAAGCAAGCTAGAGATATTCAGCCCTGATCCCAGTGCTCCAGATATTTTCACATGGTGTTACAAAGCCTGGAACACAGCTGGATAATGATTATTCCAACTTTTTTTTTTTTTTACATTCCTTGTCAGCTTTTCACACTGAACTGCCCAGAATGAATAGGGTTTCCTGAGTGCCAAACTAATTGGGTATCAAATGAACAACCTGAATTGTTGCTAATAACTGAAAGGATGGCTTTTGGCCCTTCTAGCAGCTTCTAATAAAGGCAAAAGACACCTAAAACTCAACATAACTCTTCAGCAATTTCTCACTCAGAGAAACTGGTTAAGAATGTGTAACAATCCCTTGTTCTGTTCTCCAGTAATGCTTAATTAGAGCACAGCATTTCTGCCTAAGCATTTTCCTTTACCTTCACTGATGTTCAAATTTGAAGGTTTCAGAGGAAGAACCTATAGGGAAACAAAACAAAACAAAACAACAAAAAAAATTAAACAGCAAAACTTAGCAAGGCTTCCAAACAGGATATTACCTTTCACACCTATGTAACTGTTTTTACACATGTATGAGAGAAAGAAGTCCAAAAGAGGTTAGTGATGGTCAATAAGAGGCACTTATGACTAAAGGGCAGATAGGGGTGCAAGAGAATGTGTACCCATCATCATCATCTAACAGCCTAGCTTCTCTTCTCTTCTCTTCTCTTCTCTTCTCTTCTCTTCTCTTCTCTTCTCTTCTCTTCTCTTCTCTTTTTAGCTGCTTAGGCAAATATAAAAAAAATTAAAATTAGGAATGGTCAATCAGGTCCAAACAATTTTCAGGGCTATTTTCCTGATGGTTATACAGTACAGGTTGAACTCACTGTTGTCCTCTCCTAAATCAGTTATTTGCAACAGTGCAGAGAAAATGTAAAGTGGCTGTAAAAAGCTGACATTTTCATGTCATAGGCTTTTATGTCCACTTTCCACGGTCTTCACATAAGTGTAAGACCCTCAGTGTTCCACCTTTATCCATCTCTGTTGTTTATTACTCAGTTTTGTGCCTTTTAACCTGAACTCTCCTTCCAGAAAACATAATTTCCATTTCAAAGATTTTATGAGCACTTTTCAGGCAACAGAGATATTTTTGTTCAATTTAAGGCAACTGATGGAAGGTTTTGAGATATGGAATATTGTGGAAGGGACAATGATGTCATATTTTCAAAATTTTCTATTACTTTTATTTAGATATATTTTTTGTAAAACAGGTTGTCCAAGAGACTTTGAATGAGGGTTACCTAAATTGTCTTGAGTGGACAGACAAGTGCAACAAGTGCTGGTGAAGGGTCTCAAGAATAAGTCTTATGAGGAGTGGCTGAGGGAACTCAGCTGCTTGATGACCTTAAAGACTTATAGTAAGAGGTGTGGAAGGTAGGCATGTTTTAACAGGGCTGAATTTGCACTAAGAGAACAAACTTGCAGGGGAAGTCACAGCTTCTGCATTCTCTGATGTCTTCAAATGGATGCCTTCCTGAAAGGCAAACATAAGCTACTGGTTTCACTTGGAGCAAATAGATAATATTAATGTCCTTTTAATATGCAGGTGAATATAAAATGTGCAAACTGTGAACCCTAAGGGATAATGAATATATTCAAGCAGCCCATGGGAAAAAAAGGGAAAAAAAAAAAAAAAAAAAAAAAAAAGAAAAGAAAGTTTATTGCCCAGAGGCTTACATTTATTATGCAAAAAGTATCAAGGATCTGAAAAGTGAAGCAAAAAGTTAAGGATATATTTTATACCATAACAGCAAATAAAACGCAGAAGGGAGACTGTGCTCTAAAATCTTTTCAAATCAACAGAAAGAGTAACACCTACTTTAAAGGGCTTTATGTTGGACACATAAAGTAGATACAATGAGGATAGAAAGAGATCTAAAAAGCAAACAGTTTTATGTTTACCTTTGACCACAATTACCTTTTCCAGAGGAAGTGACCATACACTCTGTAGTTTATAAAATACTTTTTCCATCCCTTAAACCACTATTTCTTTGTTTAATTCTTCTTTACTTAGTTAGTAACCTTCTAATTTTTCATAATATATCCAAAACTGATCTGATGTGATTTGAAGCAATACCTTGGAAAGTACTACTCTTTGACTTATTGCCAATTTTTAATACCTATAAAAATGGAATCACTTGAAAGAGTTGTAAATTAAACTATTGCATATATCATAAATTGTTATCTGTGCCCAAGCCTGTAAGTGAATACTTTCTGGGTATTATAGTCCAACAGAATTTTAAAACACTGAAGTCCTTGAACCAGAACACAGTGTGTCTGATATTATGACCTTCTTCTAAATATACTTTGTAGATAATTTTTATATTCTTTTGTCTCTATTTATCTGTAGAAAAAAAAGAGCTGGAAGCCTTACTGTTCAATCCTTGAAAATGCTCAACTATATTTGCTAACTAAAATGCTAACTCTTAAATTGTAATGAACTGGTGGCTAGAAAGAAGAAAAATTGAGATAAATTGATGTCTCGACTTTTTGTCTTCTAAATGTCTCTAAGATTTAGTTTTCAAAATCCTCTTAAGCAGTACATCTATAAATAATTCCAACATCCAACCTGAGAGGGAGGCATCCAGAACATGTTACATTGCTGTCCTGGCTCAAGAGTGAGGCAGTTCTGCAGCTTTCCAAGCTCTCCGAGGAAGTTAGAGCATTAGTCAGAGCACCTTAAGACCAGAGCTTTGTATATATCTGTTGTCTTGTTACTCTGAAATCTACAGGACAGTCTCTACCCTCAGGTGGAGATGTAGGACTTGGCACAAGTGATTCATTGTTTGTTTTCTTGACTCCCATATTCTTAAACAGCATTTTGCCCCAAAAAACCTATTACTGGATTTCACCAAGGGTTTAATTATATCTTTGCCCTCTTCTGTCTTGAAGCTCTTTTCTCTTTTCTTTCAGATTTAACACACTTGGGCACATAAAAACACATAAATACACCTGCAGGTTAGTTTATTCCTAACAACCATGCATTTATACTGGCCTCCTGAGAATCCTGAATTAATAAAATGTCCTAGCAGTTATCCAAACCTGTAGTCCCTATTCATTATTTAAGCTCTTAATAAATGAAAAAGTATGTGTTTTTTCCTTACCCAGCCTAAATGGAAAGCAGCCAGCTTGCTCTTTATTTTCTGATTCTCACACTGAAATCTACTAGAACAATGCCAGAAGTTACAGTTTTAGGCCCAATTTACTTAAACGTGTGCCTAAGTTTAAACATTTGTTTTCAAGAACACTTAACATTATATTTAGTTGTAACTGGTTTTTATTTAAAAAAAAAAACCCCTATTATTAGTGAGAGTACTTGGTGACAGAAGAGAGAGTATTACCTATGTCCTGATCAGATCAAATTATGCCTCCACTTCGACCAGAAGAATCAAATCTATTGGTAAGAAAGCATCTGTTTCAATATTTCATTGCAAATTGACTTCCCTGTCATTGTGCCTGCTGAAGCTCCCTCTTCTGGAGTCCAGTGTCCATGCGGGAATTTCAGCTTCAGCCAGAATCTCTCAGAGCGCAGTCTGAGCACAAAACCCAGGTTGACTCCAGAGACTCTAAAAGTAGCAAGTAATGAAAATGGCCCTTTGCTTTTAAAAATCCTAACTTAAAAGTCAGATTCCCTTGTTCTGTTACCTAACTGGCTCATAGGTTTCACATGTTTATAGGCTCTGGCAATAGCCAAATATGATTATTTGTAGCAGGAGTTATAAATTCAGGGCTATTTACTGTCTGAAGCACAGGGGCCACAACACCCACTGACGTCAGTAGAAAGCTGGCATAGAAATCCCAGACAGGGTTTTATTTAACTGTCCAAATGTTTTCTTGTCACTTTTGTTACTCTCTGAAAATATTAGCCCACTGCTGGTTTTATTCTTTGTTTCTTTTTTTTTGTACCCTGTTCTTTTAATTTCCTCTGCTCTTTTCTACACTTTGAATCCTTAGTTTCCAAGCCAAAGTGGTTTAAATTCCATCTTTTGCCCTCATTCCATGAAGAGTGACTAAATAGTAAATGTCAATAACAATATGCCATCACTGGGCTTCAAAGTTGATACACCAATCAGCTAAACAGAAACAGGGAAGTTCACTTCTCTGATTAACTGTTTCAAGATGCTTGAACACTCAGGGAAATATTACTACATCCACCATTACTTCAAAATGCTTTCTAAGTGGATCCTCATAGTCTCAAGAATTTGCTTACGCCATTCAGGCCACATGAATGTGTTATCTAGTCTGGGAAACAAATGAAAACATTTTTAGGATCTTTAGTTTTTTGCTGAAGTGAAGAGAGAGGAATCAAGCACTTTCAGCCTTGACACATACAATTCGCTGTTATTCCGTGACTTTAGGCAATCTGTGCCCCCTTTTCCCCCCTATCCTAGTAGTGCTCAAGACATGACTCTCAATAGGCTGAAGTGCTTAATGAGAAAAGGCCAACATTGAGCTGGCAGCTGGGACAGTAGATTTGAGTAGCTGAGAGGTAGGATCATGTCCCGGGATAGAGGAAGGTGAAATTAGAGACTGCTGAGACAAGTGAAACTGGCATAGGACAGCAGACGAAATTGAGGAGCTTCCAGGAGTTCCTCTATAGCAAGAGAGAAGCAGTAGATGTTTTTATTTCATGCTTTCTGTGTTGTAGATTCATTAGCAAACTAAAGGCACAGTCAGTGTATGGAATTAAACAAAAATTTGTACCAAAATTTCCAGGTTACCCTGCTCAAAGAGGAGCTCTCAAGGCACTTCAAAACAGAAGAATATATCAAATGAGGTTATGCAGGTTTTGTCCTCAGCTTAATGTCAATCTATGATTTCCTTAATATATTTTCAGGAAACACTAGCATAGGAGTGCTTTGGAGGGCAAGATTAGAATTCAGAATGTTCATGATAAATAGAGGGGGGGTAAAAGGAGCAATTAGTGAGGAATTGTGTGGACAGGTGCCATACTCAACAAATAGGACATCAGTAATCAGCTGCACAAGTACAGAATAAAACAAACCTGAGGAGATAACATTAGATAACAGTTAATCAGAAACAAACAAACCAACAATAATAAAATAAAAAAGGGGGCTATAGGGTATCCTAACCTGAATGTGTACCAGAAGTATAAGTCTGTTGCAAAAATTTCAGACATCTTATTTGAATATGATGAGCGAGTAGAAGTATAAACCAGCCCTGTTTGGAGTTGGCAAGACTCCAGCTGGACTATTGAGCAGAATATTGGGCATTCATTTCAAGCAGAATGTTGGCCAGAGGAGACAAACAAAACCAATTATAAATCTAAAAATCACAACTGCTTTGAAAGGAAATATTGAATGAGCTGGCTTACTTTAAGGCAAGAGTAAAGCTTAGGAAGTGAAGAAGGGAGAAGGGAAGCTTATATGTCTATTTATATACAGTCATATATATTTATGTATGAGCATATTTGTGTATGTGTGTGCAGATAAAGGATATTGCAAACAGAAAGAAAAAGTCATTTTTTTACCTCCACAGTAAAAAGAGGAGAAAAACAATATTAAGGAATGCATTAGTAAAAAGAAATGTCATGTCATTAAAAACTAGATTGTCTGGTGATATTATTAAGTCTCCATTAATGGCTATCTTTGAAAAAATTTAGGGCACACATATGCCAGGATTGACATAGGCTTAATCATTTCAGCCTTAGGGAGGAAATGAAATAGAATTTCCTGAGGATCCCACTTCTGTTGAGCATAGAATTCTCTTTACAACTGGAATTAGATGTGACCTTTATTCTGTTGCTGCCAGAGGTGTGGTTGTTCCTCAGGAACTTTTGTCTGTAGTGATGTTAATCATTTATCAGGACTGAACACTTTAATGTATGAAAAATCAATGGTTTATTGTTTTCTGAGAATTAACAAAATGCATATTTTGCAGTGTATCTGTGACTCCTTTGAATTCCCAGTGGCTGTGTAGATCTTAGGAAGATGATAGCAAATCTTTTTGACGTTTATTTGTGAGAAAGGTTCTTCTTACAAATAGCATCACCAGATGAAGTTGTAAAACTCTTAGCATGCAAATCACAGTGAAAGCATGTTCACAAAATTTTTCACTACTATGAAATGCTTTTCTTTAGTCATGGAAATATTGGCAATGAAACCTTCAAAAATAGGGTAATGGATAATGGAAACTAGAAGTCAGAATCTCCTGCCATCCCTCTCATTTATCTAATACTTCACCATTTCAAATCAAAACCCAGAGATGCCATCTCTCACCAATTAAAATAAACAAAATAATAACTGGAGAGGTTACAATTTGAAATATCATTTTGAAATACAAGTGGAAGTAAGTATTTTTACTGTGGTGCTATGAAGTAAAGATATTCCTAGTCTTGTAAATTACGAGTTAAAATTGAATGCAGCCTTTATTTTCTTTAGGGTTAGAATCAGGAGATCTCAATGTACCAGTGCTACTTAACAGTCTTAGGGAACCAAGAAAAAGGTTAAACAAATGAAATGTGTGAAATCACTGAAGAGGCCAAACTAGAATATCAAACTCAGAAATATTATCACAACTATAAAAGCCAATAAAATGTCCAAGGTCCATTACCTGTCCCTGCATGTGAGTGACATGGAACAGAGCACATCTTCACAGCTAAGCTGTACTATCACCCAGTCTGTAGGATCTCTTTGGAAGGGCCCATGGACCATGCAGTTTCCCAGACACTGCTCAAGCATTACCACATGCTTGTTGGCATGTAGCAGAAAGAGAGCCAAGGAGCATGGCATCCTTTTAAACAGAACTGATGAATACAGTGCAGTGCTGAAGTGCCTCAGTCTGTTCATTTTTGGTATAGTCATAAACCTTGGGTCCTAGTGCAAAGGATTAGGTATTAGGTTACCTTACCTCAAAAGTAATCTGATAAAGTAATGTAAATACCTGGTTCATAGATTAGAGTTCTGGTCTGTAACTAGAATTTGCAGGTATAGAAGTATTACCTGAATTTAGACATTTTCCCAACAGGAGAAAGTTTCTTTGAACCTAGCTTTTACATTGGACATAATATTGTAGATGGAAATATTCTTTTCACTGAAAGTTTAGTTTTCCACTGGGAGTTTCTTATGTGACATATGCATCCTATGCTCATAAAACAAAAGAAGTAACATGGCTTTTCTCTCCACGACACACTGCAGCCTTATGCCAGTTTCTGTTTTGAACATCTTGTAAATTTGGTAGAGAGTAATTGCTTTCAGGCTTGATTTTTATTTCAGTCTACTGTTAGTTCAATTGTACAAGAAATTGTGGAAAAAAGTCCCAAAGATCAAACTGTGAAGAACAACTTTTAGCACCCTTTAAGACAACTCTTTAAGCATATTTCTCTCTGAACGGAGAACATGCCACCTATTGAACAGATTGACTGTTCTTACTCACATTGCCCACTGATATTTACACTAAGGTGATCTTACTATAGGCTTTCTTTGAAGACTAATACCCCTGTGATGATGGTCACAGAAGCAGTAACCTTTGAACCTGAGGTTGGTTGATGAACTTGTAAAGCCAGTTTCATGTCCTCTACAGCATTTGTCCTATTAAGGTTCTACTTGAGATTCTTCTGTCTTGGCATGTGCTTTCATTTTGTCTTGATGTGATGTTGAGTTTTTATCTCAGACTAATTTATGCATGGCAGTTGACAAGGAAAATAGTCTTGAAAGATGAAGATGGGGGAATGGAAAACAAGGAATGTTGCAATGGGCTTGTGATTTGAGTTGAATCCACTACGTAATGAATCTTTCAGTGACACTGGTCCACTAAATAAATACTGTCTTTGATATGATCACATTTATTTCAACAGAAGCATTACTCAAACAATGACATTGAAAAAAAAAAGTCACCATGGACAATTACAATTTTGCAGGGACCAATAGAAGAGACCTACATGGCAGATGAGAGAAGGAACATCAGTTTTTGGACTGGGTGAACATAACGCAAAGTGTCAGATTTAGAAATATTAACATAAAATACATGACAGTACTGAAGTTGCTAGTAAACACATAGCCTAGAACTATTCTGGCAAGCAGTCCCAGCCAACACACAATGGAACCTTCAGAAGAATCATAGTCGCTTCCTAAATAAAATGCATTACTTAGGCACAATTATTTTTGGCTATTATATTTGCCTTATTTTATGAAGGTCTAGCCTGTATAGTTTTGTGAGGTGTGTAATTATTTCCACATTTTTAAATTAAGATAGTTTAGCTTGCAAGATTTATGAACATGGATCATAGTTAAGAGACAGACAAGAGACCAAAGAGTCCTTCTGTTGTAGGTACCAGCTGCAGAGAGATAGTGTTGACGTCAATAAGAACAAGAAACTGCTAAAGCAGAAGACAGATTTAGAAATTAAACCCATATGATTAAATCTATGCAAGTCTTGAAGAATGGAGGAGAGACAAGAGGTCCAAAATGTGAACTGCATATCCTTGGGATGAAAATAGGAGGTCTTATTCCTAACAGTCATTACCTTGGATCACCCTCATCCCCAACCAAAAAAATGAAAAAGGAGGTAAGGAAACAAACTGATAATGTGTAGGATGATTGGGGGATGCAATACATAATGAAGAATGTAGTCCACAGAACTAAATAATAAAGAAGACAGTCAGTCAAAAGATAAATGACTTAAAAATATCAGAAGAACATCGAGTTTAATGAAAGATTGAGCAAGAACTTTGAAAACCAGCAGGGAGGACAAGGATAAATAAAGTGTATGGGTTACAAGATGCTGTTAGAGGCATTTCAGACAGCAGCTTCAGTGCATGGAAATGACAGCAACTATTTTGGAAGTAGACCAAATCAACTCTGTAAAAAGAAATTTGAGAAAACAGCTATAATCAGCATGTTAAGTGAGCTTAGAACTGAAAGTCAGGGCACTCCTAGGGTGTAAGAATAAACCTAAAAAGGGTAAGCTTAGGGGAAAACTATTTGAATATTAAAGGCTAAGAAACAATAAGAAGACCTAGATGAGCAGGAAGTGCTGTAAGATTAAACTCTGCAAGACTAGAACTGAAGAGGTCTTAGGAAAATTTAAATACACCTTTCTGAATTAGTATAAGCACAGGAGATTATGAACTGACTTACATGAATTATTTCACTGGAATGTGAAAGATTCATGAAGTAAAAAAGTCCTTTTTTAGTGCACAGGGAGAAAAGAAGAGCTAGCATAACGAAGCAACATCAGGGATACTAAGCTCTTTTCAGTCCAAAGCAGAGATTAACATAGCTGTCATGTGACTGTAAGGTGACCTCTTCTGAGACTGGACTAACTGCTAATTCAAAGCACCTGAGAGGTGGTTGCTTATTATTAAATATATGTCCTTTTCTGTGCATCCAGGCAAATCTCTTTTTTGTAATTGAATATCATCATTTTCTCTAGAAAAAACATGGCAAGTCTACAAATAGAAATGGCATAGCCTCTTTAAGGGAAGAGAACCACTTTATGGTGTTTCACCTACATTTATTTGCATTTCTGTATGCTATTTGAGTAGCTTTAATGGAATTAGTCAAAAGCTCTCTCTGCTGCATCGCTTGGAGGGAAATGTAGGAACACAGAGGGAAACACTGAGGCCCTGAGAACAGCAGGAATAGGAACAGAGCTTACATAGCAGGTTACAAGGCCCCAGGAGTGCCTCCTCATGAATGCAGTATGGCTGGTATTAAGCAGGCTGAGAGGCTGTCAGCTTGAAGAAGAAGTGAGCCTAGGGACAGTCACTTAAGTTAAATGTCGGAGAAGCCATTAGCAGCAAAGCTCTTGAGTTTGTGCTGCAGGAGTAAAGGAAGGATGGGAACAAATCCTTGCACAGATAGCCTACAATCAGAACATGATTTCCCATAGATCTTCTTTGTTTAGCAGGTACTTTTCCCTCAGCTTATCCATAAATATCCTCTCCCTCTTCATTTCCCCCTGCTCACTTGCATTCTTCTCTTGACCTTCACCCCATCACAAAAAGTCTCTTTCAGAGACATGTGAGATCCCACTGCTTGAGGAGTATTTAGAAGAGAAAAAATACATTTGTTGCAGTAGACTGTATTTCCCCTTAGAAAACTAAAACACCTGTGCCTCTTCATGTTCTGCAAATACCCTTGTGAATGGCATTAATGGAGTATCTAAAGGAAGAAGGGGTTAACAGATACCTGGCTGAGATCACTTTCTAATCACTTAACCAGTGCAACGAGATAAAAATGTTCATCTGCATGCACCATTACAGGAAAAAAAAAAAAAAATAGAATCTTTTTGCTGTATCACACGGTGTTATGGGTCAGCTTCCAGCTTCAAACATACACCTCCACCTTTCTTGAAAATCTCCAACACAACCACAAAGCCATATGTTTAGAGATTCACAGAAATGCTCAGCTGGAATTAGAATGTGATCCTCAATACTTCAAGCACATCAAGCAAACTGTGTTCATTGTGGCTAAATGCCATATGAAAATAAATCTGCACTGAGGTAAGTCTGCATGAGTAGAGTATTGCCATACATTGGTGTGTGACAAACCTCACATTGAGGGGTTTGCTTATAGCATGTGTCCCTGTCTTCTGATTACAAAATAATGAGTTTTCACAAGCCATTCTCTGATGCAGGGAGAGTGAAAACTCAGTGATCATTCATGTGAGTAATGGCTCTCTTGCATGTGGGTGAGGTTTACAAACTGGCTTCTCTCCCTTAATTTCTGATCTGTTAGCAAGAGCTCTGTGTGCAAAGCATCACCAGCTTAAAATATTTTTATCATCACCTTAAATATATTATCAATAAATATAATTTTCTTGGAGAAACAATCTGCAGGCTGCATTGCATTCTAGGTGTGTGCAAAATGCCATATTCTTAGGAGAAAATAAATAAGAATGCAGTAATTGCTAAGCTGGTCAGATGAGAAGCATATATAACTCAAAAAGCTGTCTCAAGTGATGTCCAGTAATCGGTGTTCTGGGAAAGAGCATGAGAATTAGCCAGCCTGAGAGTGGCCATTTCCTGGTATAGCATTTAGCTTCCATCTAGACACAATTATGGTCTCTTTTGTTTGTTCAATTACAAAACTAGAAGTCTTAGTTAAAAACAATAAGAAAAGATCTTCCTTGGGTTTCTTTTTGTTTTGTTCCTGTTGTTGGTTTGGTTTGGTATGGTTTATATTTTAATGGAGCATGTTTTCAGAGCATATTTAACTAATTAGAGAAGTTTTATATTTGCTCTCCCCCAGTGAAGGTGGGGGTTTTAATCTTCTGAAATTCTGGTTCATTTTCAAATCATTCTGACATAAACAGGCATATTGACAATGAAATGGAAGAGTGTTATTCACTGTGCTCTGCTTCCTGTCATTCAACTGGGAAAATGCATGCAGCCCAGATAGGGTCTTCAACATGGAGAATGTCTCAGATTGGAATAGAGCAGGGAGGTAAGGAGAAGCGATGTTTCTAACATAACTATAAAGTCATACCAAGCAGATCAAAACATGAGAATATTGTCAGTAATTTTTGGGTTGAGTCTGTTAATTTAAATATCTAAAGTACTGTTAATTTAGCAGTGAAAAAAAGAAAAAGAGTTTACATCTTAAATGTTCCAATTCTATTTCCAGCATATTATACAAAAGATGTCAATCACTTCCATAAAAACAAATACTGTACCAAAGGGTCTAGTCTTGTCAAATATGCTCTGATAGGACCTCTTCACCACTTTTTTAGTCTCTGGTCCCAGTAAGGCATAGGCAATGATAAGTACACATCTACAGGCATGAACCATCTGGTCTATTAAAAAAAGAAACGATGTCAGAGAAATTTTTGCTCAAATGGGAAGGCACCATGATTTTAGGCAGCTAATTGAATGAGTTAGAAAAGGATTCCTTGGCCCAGGAGAGGAGATGACCTTCAGGAACCTTTAAATATCTTTTCCAACCTCAACATCATTCTGTGATTCTGAACAAGGGACTGTGGGTAACAGTTGTGGACTTTGGGGTTTTTAGGAGTTGAAATTGCTTTCAATGTATCAGATAACTCAGAGTCAAATTCTATTTCAGTCATCTGGCTACATATCCTTTGCTTCCCTAGCTTGGAGCTCTTTTTCACGTTCTGCCATGATGTTACAAAAAGAGAATACACCTAACAGCAAACACAGAAGTTCTAAAGATTAATATGAAAGCATCGGAGTCTTTAGACAATGACAATGCTTTAAGTGAAATCCAGCACTCAAGTGTCAAATGAGAAGACAAGAAAAGGCAAGGTAGATCAGAAGAAAGGGTCACACAGTCCAGTACCAGAAAAGCCCACATTTAGTGACCCATTTGCTGTATTTAATTTGCCATATTTCCACCTACTGCATTGCAAGGTGCACTAACAGATTCTTACAAGCAAAGTGCAAACTCCATTGGGTAAAAGCTACTGAAAGACAAACATAATGTTCAGAAACTCTTCTTAAATGTAGCAAGTGCTCTTAGAAGTCTTACACACTTCATAATTTCAGATTATCAAGGAAAGAATGGTCAAGTTTGAATGTAAAGCTATATCAATATTTTCAGTATCTACTAACTGATCTTTACTCAATTATAATGCATCTTGTAGTGAAGGTACTGTGTTTCTACTTCATTATTTCATGTTCTGGCAGACTTACAAGCAGAAAATACTTGTTCCAAGAAACCTGTACCAGCACTTTCAGCAGTCAATATTTTCAAAGGCTTACACTTTTGCATGATTTTTCACACAGCTGTTAATTATCAAAATACAGTAAAGGACAAGCACTACTTAAGGTTAATGATTTTTCTTTTCAGAAAGGTCACTTAAAAGATAATCCTGATTTCATATAATGTTGACTTACATCTTTACATTTGGGGCTGAAGAATGAATGAGTAGAAAAGATGTATTTTTAATAAAAGACTAATTTGCTAAAAGCAAAAAGACACAATATTCACACTGTCATTAATGCAGAAATAGCACTCACAGTGAATATTAATATTTTGTTTGAGAAACAGTTAAATACTAAGCAGAGAGAATTACATTTTATGTAACTTCAAACTGACATTTTAGAAGTGGATACAAAATTGCTAATTAAATTACAGGATATATTTGGAAAGTGAGAAATATAATTTGCAAAGTAAAGGCATAAGCATTTAAATAGGATAGTATGGAGAAATCCCAGCTAATTTAAAGAAACAGTTACAGCTATATGATGAAGATCACTGAGCTGAGGCAAATCTGCTTTAAACCAGGAAACTTTGCTTCCTTTCCAGTCCAAGGGAATTCAATCCTGAGGCAAGGCAATCTCTTCCCAGAATAGTCCTTCCCTTGCATGCTGTTGGTGAGGCATTTGTCTCCAGTCTTTTGGTTTGAGAGTCCCTATTTTGGTTTACTTCATTGCTGAATTCTATCTTCAGTCTCAATTTACTGAAATAATAATATGAGAAATGCTTCTTAAAGTAAGAGAATGGTCAGCAGTTGATAAAGTGTAAGATTGGATGCCAACAAGATCTAAAGTGTAATCTCAATTATTCCACAGATTTGACATTACATAAATCTTAGCAGAAGTCGAGTACTTCCCTTTTTACATGGAGATAAAGCCTCAGACAATTCCATGAAGAATAACTGTAGTGTTTGGTACTAACTAGCTGCCAGACATCTGATTTCCTTACTTTATTATCTTGAATTTTAGTAAAACATTACAGTTCCAATCATTCCAAAGGTTTAAAGGAACTTAAAGGAGAGGACAAAAAAACTCACCAAGCTCCTCATGATTTTTCCTTCTCAAGCACCTTATTTTCATATTTTTTTCAGTGTACCAATTAGCTAGAAAACTGACTGAGCTCCAGCTTTATGCTACTGCACACCCAGCTGAAAGCCATTTTAGAATTGTGAGATGAAGTGATGAAAGACAATTAAATAATTATGGTTTTTATGGTACAACTCTGATCATCTCACAACATGACAGTTGGCTGCAGAAATGGACATTGTGTGCTCTGCCATGAAAAAAACATACTGTTTTCAGTACACTAGCTCTCTATGAGAAGGACATTTTTCAGCAACAATAAATAATGTGCAAATGTCTAAAATTATAAAGTAATGTTTAGATTTTTCAACTACATACAGCTTTTGACAATTAACATTATGTTAATCGTTGGTTTTCCAGTTTTATTTGATTTCTGAAGCAAAGAGGATAGCCATTATCTAAGTAAAATGATTTATCAGCTGAATCTTCAGCCATTCTCCAGTTTTTATATCTGGCTTACTAGTGTGGACTCCTGGCAGTTAATTCACTTACCTCAGTCAAATTAAGTGACTCTTTTCTACATTGCTTGGCTTATTTACAGATAAGGCCTCCAGGTGGTTCTAATTTCAAACATCCTTCTAATTTATTTCGTTTTTGTTTGTTTTCTTTTTTCTTTCCCATTTCAGAATTTATCTTACTTAATTTGGGCAGTTGTATTGACTCTGTCCTCTTTCAGTTATTTCCCACTCTTACCTGCCCATGTCAATGAGAAAGCATTACATGCCAGGGTACTAAAACACTGAAAATCATGAGTTGAGTCATCTCCCAGAATAGTAGATATCAGGAGTAGAATTTTACAAGCAAACTCCCCTATCTCATTTGACATTCACAGGTCTTGGCAGAATGTTTATGTACTTCAAGCCAGATGTAGGCTTCATTTTTCCTAGCCATGTAGTCCACTCTGGTACAAAGTCTACAGTCTCTGTTCCCTACCCAACATCTCTTGCTTCTGGAAAAGCCTAGAAATTACATTATCAGTAGCAAAATCAGAAGCCCTCAGTGTTGGTAATATCCAGAAAATCACTGTCTGGACTATCTCCATCTTCCAGCACACCAAACCATCTCACTCTGCTATTCTTTAGATTTATCAGCACTGTCCATCCACCTGCTCAACAGCTACCTACTCCAACCACAGCTAATTGCCTCTCTTGTACTTAGCCTCAATCTAGAAGAGAAAGAATGTACATGTAGATGAAGAAACTGGTGACTTTTACCTGTGAGACTGATTTATCCAGGAGCTAGTTTTGTAGCCCAGACCTTATGGGTTTGTATTATAAGCAGAAGACTAACCTGTCAATTTTCACCTTCACAAGATGTTTATGCATTTCATAGCTGTCGGTGTGACAGATGCTGTGGTTTCCCTGACTCCATCTGCTTCTGCTGCTGAGTTAGACGCCCACCACGGATAAGAGGTGTCAGATTTCTCAGCAGAGAAGTCCTTACCACAGTAGCATGCAGAAGACAAATGAGATGATATCATCTGAAAACTCTTATTTACCCTGATGCACAGAGCAACGGTTCCAGACATGGAACCACCTTTCCTGAAGGCAAACTTCAAACTTCATTCTTTTCCTATGGAACTGGCAGGGGGATAGGTATGAATTTTTGCTCTCTGTAGCCTTACTTCAGCAACTGGAACAGCATGTAACACTATGTCATGTCGAGGTAATTGAGTTCTTCATTGCAGATCAGATTATCTGGTGAATTCTACCATTTTTTGCAAAATAAATTATTCAAGGATGAATTAGATGAACAGATCTAATTTCAGGTACAAGTGTTCTATAAATTTTATTCTTTTCTCCCTTTTGAGAAGCTCACAATCTGATAACTCCATACTTGAAAGATAAGAATAAGTCTACAGCTCACAACTTAAATAACAAAATGTAAAACATGTGAATTTGTATCCAGGTGATGATTCCTATAGAAAAAAGCAGTAGATGAAACACTTATATTTGCCTAAATATTTGGCTGCTTGTGCATACTGAAGGCCTTCTGTATGGAACATATTTTATTTTATTAATTATTTTTATTAAAAATCTGTGCATTTCCATTTTTGTTTTGAGCTTTTCCTTCTCCCAGGTAAAAACCTTAGATTCCACAGCTCTTTGTTGCTCTATTGAAATCAGTGGAAAGATGTAGATTTAGTCCATAACATCATATTCATCTCACCTAACATTAGTGATGGAGAAAGTGAGGCTACTCTAGTTCCCTATGTTCTTCCTACAATAAATAGTGAGAAGCAGACTGAGATGAGAAGGCAATCTTATGACATACCCCATCCCAAATTTGGTCTCCAAATAGAGAAAATAAATTGTTCTTTAGAAATGTTTATTGCTGTTGCTAGTCACAAACTCTGTTCATCACATCCATGACATGGTTCTGAACTTCAGCAAATGTGAAGGATCCAGATCCAGCATTCTATGCTAGCTGTGTAGTTCTCATGAAATTATCTTAAACTGCCTTATAAATATTAGCTATCTTAGGTCACAGTATCTCTGTGAAAGAAAGAAATTGAGACTGAAGAACCCATCTGTTCTCCATCATAAAACAAAGCTACTCAGCACTTTATGACAAGAAATATTTTGCATCTGTCTAACTCAATATGTAAAAGGAATACAGAATTAGAAGAGATAGTCTGAAAGCAACAGGAAATAAAATGATAAAGCCCTAAAGAAAATAATAATTATGATTTAAATCTTGACTACTTTGTTCTGAAGAATATAATCTGTGATTTCTAATGTAAAACTACTTATGGGATTTTGGTTTTCTGCTGCTTCTTCAACTAGGTAGTTCTAGCACTCTACAGGCACTTGGTATCATTTTAAATAAGCATTTTTGTTTTAATATCTTTATTTTCATAGCTACTCATTCCATGCCACCAATAAAGTAGTTTGAAATGAACTGCTTTTGTGAACCTGCTTATGCAGTGTGGGAAGATGTGTATACATTACCACCAGTCTAAATTTTTATCATGCCTGGGTGATCTTTGCAGACCACTTAATGCTTCAGACCTCACATTTTGCTTTCCAGAAACAAAAGAAACAGAAAAGCAAAAGGCTATATGTCTGTTCCCACCATTTCTGAATGTTCACTAGTAAAGAAATATGACACATAATTCCCTAAACACACAAATTTACAAAGTATGTCAGAGTACAAAATCAATGATTCCCATGTGTAGGGCAATGTATTTGCTGTTGAATGTTATGATGAAACTCCTGGTATGGGGACTTAGTTGTTGTTGATAGAGCTGTCTATCTAAGCTAAGGTTTTATTAAAATATGCTGCTTTCTTCTGTTGTGCTGGTTAATAGTGCTTTTGGAGGGTTCATGCTTAGGAACTGGCTATTTACAAAAGAAAGACTGACACAAAATTCTATAACCTCTTTAAAACATTTCACAGAAGAGGTCTCTGGGTCTGTGCTCAAGAAACTTTCAAATCTCTTCTCCTCCAGCTATCAGACTCCAAGGACAGTGGGATCCAAGGTAAAGTAAGCATCTGATATTGTTGAGATCACAACTTTGGCTGTAAGATGTCTTAGACAAAGAGAAGCTTGAAGCATTATGAATGGTGATTCAGCTCACTCCAAATCCAGGGAAAAAAAAAAGTAATTGAAATTTGCATTGTCTTTAGGAAGGCAGAGGACGATATAGTGTCTGACTTAATCCTCAATTGGGAGAAAGGGATAGAGTTCTCCATATTGTCAGCCTAGGGCACAATTTAGTGGGGTGGATGTCTTTCATGGTGTACAGAATAATCCTTGGCTTTCAATTATCTATACAAGGGGATCTATTGGAGCTTACTCTAGCTTCCCTCGCTGTGTACCATGGTCTCCGTTGCTGTCATTTCACCCCAGCATCAGGCAGAAGCAGACATATCCAATGGCCACTGACATGCACTGTGTGTATGCACTTGTGTATTAGCACAAATCCCTGCTGAATATCCTGAACTGCTTCAGCTAAGTGCATTAGAACTCATGAGTCAAAATTTTCCATTTCCTCCTCTGAGAAATGAGATGATGAAACTTTTGAGTTTCTGAAATGTTCTACAAGGTTCAATTCATGTTTGCAAAGTGCTTTGAGATGCTATGATTTAAACAAAAATTCATATGCATTTCACTACACATTTTTATCTCAGTGAATTTTCTTGAATTTTATGTATGGGAATATTTTTGTACAGTCCTGGCACAAAAGATATAGAAAAACCCAGATCAAATATAATAAACTTTTAAAAATATAAACTCTAGTGGGTGTTCAGAACATCAAATGATGGCAGAATTTAGACTCTTAGCTTGAAGCTGTTAAACATATGTACAGATTTTTAGAAGGAGGCTTCATATTTCAGAAAGAAATGCTTAGATATCAAACCCAAACAAACAGAAAACACAGTTAACTGATCTGCATGCTGCAATGGTGGAGCTGAAGTGGTAAGTGTCTGTCCACCCACTATTGTACAGACACTCAAGATACAAGTCATGAAACTATTTTTACTATCATGAGCTTGGTCTTTTAACCACCCACTTTTGTCTCACCTGCCAATGATGTAATTTACACCCTCACTTATAGCCCTGATCTAAAGCCAAGAATAATATGAAATTAACATTTTTTTATTTCATTATTTCTCCTTAGGATTTATCTGCCTCTGTATTTTTTCAAGACTCTTTAGGTGAATTTATGCCTGCAACAACATTTTTATGAAAATCTTTAAGTTATCTCTAAAATATTCCTTAGAAAGTAAACTGAGTAAACTTTCTTTTGACTTGCAGACTGAAAGAAAATAGCTAACTTTTACTCCTCTTTACAGCATAAATCCTGCTTTACACTGATTCTGCATGGGAACTCTTCAAGAATAAAAGTAGATGCTTCACCCTAAAGAGTGTCCATCTACTTTCAGTACATGGTAACTCTCAGGATCCTTTGTTCATTTGTCCAAATTAATTTACTTTCCAACTGATCCATTTTCCAAGTCTCTAGAGAACCATTTATATCCTGTATGTTCAGGCATCCTTTTGGTAGCTGTTCATCCATCTTGCATGTGGATCGAATCCATTAGCTCAGGGGTAGGAAATTTTGTTAACATTTACACAAAGGGATCATTAATTAAGACAGAGTTTTCTTGGAAAGAAGGCTACTTGACAACTGCCCCCTAATTATGCTCTTGACCTTTATCCTAGCATTTCTGTCCTCACCACTGATATTCACAGATTATGATATCATAAAGAACCATTGAAATTATCCAGTCTAGCCCTAAGCTAGGTGTCTCCCATGAATTAATTTTTGAACCAGAACAGCAGGTGGTAACTGTTGTCTGAAAAGTGTTAGTGGTCAACAAGGCTAAATCAGGATATTTAAAGATGATTCTAAGACTATATATGATATTTGCAGAAAACCAGGGTTTTATATAGAAACATACTGCACTAGACAAGATCTATTGCTTGGACGTAAAAGCTCAGTAAATTCTGAACAGCAGTTTAAATACAAAACCAAACCAAACAAACAAATAAAAAGCCTTGCATTGAAACTTCAGTCATGCAGCATCTATGATACAGTTGAGGATGTTAGTCAGTTACTCTATTGATTATTCCACCACTGTTAAAGTCAAGAATTTTTGTCTTACTTCTAGAGTAAATGCACTTAGTTTAAATTTCCAACCATAGGTAAAAACTCCTAGTAATTTCTAATTATGTTAAATGTAGCAATCAGCTATGAGCATGTTCTTATATCTCAAAGGATTTAATTCAGGTGTTCCAACTGAGGATATGCCATCTTCATTTCTGCTGAGTACATGGGTAGCTTCTGTAGAATTCTTCACAGAATCACAGAATGTTAGGGGTTGGAAGGGACCTCTGGAGATCATCTAGTCCAACCCCTCTGGCAGAGCAGGTTTGCCTAGAGCAGGTTGCACAGGATGGCATCCAGGCAGGTTGGGAATGTCTCCAGAGACAGAGACTCCACCACCTCCCTAAGCAGCCTGTTCCAGTGCTCCACCACTCTCAAAGTAAAGAAGTTCCTCCTTATGTTTAGATGGAACTTCCTACATCTCAATTTGTGCCTGTTACCTCTTGTCCTGCCACTGGGCACCACTGAAAGAAGCCTGGCCCCATCCTCCTGGCACCCTTCCATTAAGTATTGATAAACAGTGATAAGATCCCCCCTCAGTCTTCTCTTCTCTAGGCTAAACAGCCCCAGCTCTCTCAATATTTATTATTCCTTCCTCTTACATTTATCTCATTAGTTTCTCTTACTATAAACCATTTATAAGAGACTCCAGATTCTTTCCAGCTTCTCTGAAGATACAGAATTGTGACTGCTACAAACTGCTTCAGAAAAGCATATGGTAGAAGATGTTGCTGTCTGGATTAATAGAGTGCACTGTGGGTTCACAGCCTTTAGTGTAGGTTGGAAGCTCCATTGCTTAGCAAAAATATAGCATATCTTCACCCTCCTATCCAATGTGTGTTAATTCTAGGGTGAATCCAAGCCATTATGAACACTTTCTACACTGTACAAGATGTCCTGTTACAACCCCTAGCTGGGATTGAGTGACATGTATGAGAAACAACTCTTAACTATATTACTTAAGGAGGAAACAACTCCATTTCTACCCTGCATCTGCCAGGCACATCATAGCTTTAAAAGTGGACAGCAATGTGTCATAATATTAATGTATTTCTGATGATACCTGTGCAGCCATTGAGGAGCTACATTTACTAATAGCAGCACAAGCACTTTGTCAATCACTGCACACAGAATCATCTACAAATCCTGATGGTTCCATGTCAAAAATGCTCCTTCAGAAAGGACAAGTAAAGATTTGCTGTCACCACAAAAACACTTTTGCATGAATTACAAGCTATGTACTTACTTACCAGTCATTCACTGTTGTCAGGTGATTTGAAAAGTCTGTCCTTTAAGTCTGATGTGAAATATGAATAGAGAAGGGAATAGCCCCAGAGAGAGTGTGCAAACAATATGAATTCACATGCTAGGAGTCTTCTGTATGAGTGCTTGTGGTGTGGATCCCTGCATGATTATGTTAGAGATAAGGTGGTGTAGGTGCATTGCAACATGTCAGATTCAATGCCTCAGTAGTCTGTTATTTTAGGCTTTTAACAGTAAAAAATAAGTTCAATATCCCATTGGAAAAGTCAACACTTCTACCTTTCACAATCACAAAACAATCTCCTCCTAACACTGTGAGAGACTGAACTGACATGTCACTTTATACTCTTTGAAAAGCCATACCTCACCCAGCATATAATCTTATTCATGTCTAAGGACAGAGCAAGTGAGTTGCAGTTATAATCTGTATGTATCTAGATAGTATTTTAAATATGCACTCTTACTTTACAAATAGGAGCCCTAATAATATGCAATTATCTAGACATATATACTTATTTATTTTTATTTCCTCCAAGTCTATTAATTACCTCTCAGGTTTCAAATGCCTCACAGCTTCCCATGAAACACTGCAGTGTCTCTACAGCACATTGCAGCATCAAGGTCTCCTTTGGCAATTCCTTCATCTTTGTAATTCTGCAGCTCCTAGCCTGTTGCTACTGAAAACACTTCCTTCATGCTCTGCCTCCACCAGGGACTCAGTCTAAGATTTAGTTCATGGAACTTTGACTAAAGTAACATCTTCTCTAACATAATCAATAACAATCCTTCTAAAGTCAATGGGTCATGTAATCTTTCTAATTGAGACAGTGATGTTAAGTCAGCTTGAACCACCTACTGGCAATGCCTATTTCTCTCTATTCAGATGAGAGAGAGACCAGATAAGGAGGCTAGAACTACATGTATACCAGGAAAATAAAAAGTAAAAGACATGGTCTGTTTTCTGGCCTGAGCCCAGCTGGTATAGAATAGCTTTGAGTCCTCCATTCAATTCCACACAATCTTTTGCCTGCCAGAAGAGAGGGGCTGCATCCAAACTGCTATTGGAATGGTAGCTAGCCTAGGCTATCCCTCAACAGCACCTGGACATTGTCTGGGAAAGAATCAGTAGGCATGGAAAAAAAAAATGTGTCAGGATCTGTGCTTACAGCTGGATGCTGTGGATGATTGCATGTCAGTAGTAAGGGACACAACCTGACCTTCTGTGGTTTGCCAATGTAGGTGTAATCTAAGTAGATTGTAAGTATGTAACTCTTACACAGCTGAAAAGGAATCAAATGAATATACATTTTTGTCTTGAATATATTCTATATCAAAAGGGTGAATGATGGTAAAAGAAACCACTTCTTTAATATGTCAGAAAACAAAATGTTGAAATCTCACTAACCAAGTCACCCACTATGCTAAAGACACCAGTTACAAAGCATTTAGCCAAAAGCTACATATCTGAGTACTGTCTATGGCAGAAGATCCTTTGCCACTGTTATCATGACAGATACAAAGACTAGCTACTGGTGCTTTAATGTAGACATGGCTTTGCTGACAGGCAAGCACTAAAAATAAATGTCTATATCCTGACCAAAATTAAGGAAGTTCCTTTTATAGAGGATTAAACAGAAGTAGACTGCTTGAATCTGCACAGGTATTCTTATTTGAAAAATAAAAATAAGATAGATGTGAAGGTCAATTGAGATACACCAAGGCTTATGTATTGTAATAAAGTAAATGTTTTTATTATATGATTGTAACTTTTCTCATGTACAACTACTGTTTGAATTTTTTTTTCTTTTCCTCTTGACACAGCTATAGATCCCTTTTCTGAATAACTATTATGAAAATGATATTGTCTGATTAACAGCTGTGTAGCTTCCCAATAACCTAAGAGCTCATTCTGTAATCACAGAAATAGTCTTTCTGAGTGCAATGGGGCTATTTGCATGAATAAAGACTTGCAGCCTCAGTCCCTAAATTTGTATTTATAGTATCTTTAAGTATAATAAAATTAAATTACAAATGAGTCACTGATTAAGTGTCCTTCAAAGTGCTATAAAATCTTGCATTGAACTAGAGCTCCCTACTGTTCCTGTGATAAATAAGTGTTCAGAGAGAAACACTGGGGAGTTTAGTAGGAATGTAGATCACTGGATCTGCTTTATCCCAGTTTTTGATAGAAAATGGCTTTTCAGGTATACATATCATCTGAAAAGATATCCAAGGGCACCAAACCTCATTCTAGTTCCTCTTCAGATACTGCAACTACAGCTTTAGAAATGAGGTCTGGAAGGATTTGAGGAGATCAGTTCTCCTCTGGGACCAAGTAAACAGTTGTCCAAACCACAGGCCTCATAGAAACAACAGGCTTTTGTCAGGACTCCTTAGTTACAACTAGTTACTAAGAAAACTGACGAGAAACGAAAACTCCAAGGAGATTTAGACACTGTTGTGAAAACTTCCCAACAGAAAAGTGAGGCAGGCAGTGAGGACCATGATGCTATGCTGGAAAGGTTACTGTCAGTAGCACTTGTTAAAACAACAGGTGCTCCTTAGTGTCTTCTTTCTCTCCTATCAACTTCCTCCCTTCAAATATCTCTGTATTTCCTGCTCTGAAAATAATCATCTATCCATCCCATATCCGGGACTCTGCATGTCTCCTATTTCATTTGTCCCACTCCAAAATATCTTTCTTTTCCCTCTCAGGTAGTGGAAGGTATGGAGAGAGGATTTCCTAACCTACACCTCCCCCATTACCACCCAGCTTTTGTCACTGGCCCCCAGTGACAAGCTGAAACAGGCTTTGGAGAGGAGGCATGCTTGAAGAGAAGGAATTAAGTGTGTTTAATTCTTTTTACCCCCCGCCTCTCCTGCTGGCTGAACATCTGTCCCGCACCCCCTAGACAGCTCCCAGCTAAGAAAACATTGGTCAGTTGTTTAAGTGGTGTTTTTTCTTTATTTAACCAAAACCAATTTTTGTAACCTTAAATGTGGATCTGGTTGGATATTGTGTTCAAAATATATCATGTTCTATATGAGTAAATGGAAGAAGCACAGTTGTTTTGGTTCTCACTTTGTTCATAATAAAAACAACCCCAAAAATCTCTTTTTTCCATTGAATTATGAAAAAATAAATCAATAAAAAGTGGTCCTATACTAACATTTCTCATATTAATTGGAAGAGAAAACCCTTATGTGTTTCAAGGGCTGAATATTCAGAAAAATATCTGCACAATATATAAAGTACACATAGTACATGCACAGAAAACATGCATAAATCAAGTCAGAATCTTCTTCTTTTTCTGTTTGGAATCTTATAGGTTTAAAAAAATAGTATTATCCTGAAATATATAATTGTGATTTCAGTTTGGAGATAGGGGGTACTAGGCACACAAAAATTTATGAAGTTTTCTAGTAAGAATCTGAACCAAAGCCTGTCATTGTCATTTCAGAGCCTGTCAGTACTTTCAGTGATGTTTAGATCATGTTGCCAGAGCAGAAATACTATATTTATTTAGTTCACTTCAGGATGTTGTAGAAGATCACTCCTTGGATTGTACTAGTACTGCTGGACCATAAACATTTTAACTCAAAAAGAATTGTGCAAATGAATAGTCATTACTTGCTAAAGAAGTCCCACTGCCTCAAAAATGACATCTGCAAAAGCAGAGCCCTGAGATGTGAAGGGTTTACTCCCCAAGGCCAGCAAGCTTAGCACTTTGACATTTTTTAATAGAAAATGGTAAGCTGAGAAGAATAAAAAATTTACTTTCCTGTGACTGATAAGTGCTTTGCACTCCCAAATTTTAAGCAAGGTAAAAGTTACAGTGAAGGCTGCTCAACATCTCACCTTAAATTTTACCTTGAATCTCACCTCACTCCATCTTGGGGTTGACATCTGAGCACAAGTGGATTAAACTTGTCTGGCTGAAGCAGCAATTCCCTGCTATTATTCACCTTACTTCTTGTAGAGGTGGCCACTCACAGCTGGGAAGTCTAGTCCAACTCTAATGTTATTTCTTCAACAGCTTACCACTGGCATAGTAAGGCAAAAAGGCAGCTGTAAAATGATGCCATTCAGAAGCAGCCTCAGATGGAACCATCTGTTCTAACCCTGGGCACAGCAACTGCAGGGGCAAGGGCAGAGTGCTCCAAGACACTTCAGCCACTGGAGTTTAATTGTCATGTGAGTCAATACCCTTGATTACTCTGAATATGCTTTGGACTTGTTACTCTTATTACTTCACTGACACACTAAGTCACTTTCTGTCCTACTCTGAAACCCCTTGCACATGTAATTTCTCTGGTGTTTCCACTTTCAGGCTCAGGAGAGACCACAAAATTTACTTTCTATTATTTAGCACCTCAAGCTAGACAGCAAGTTGGCTGTAGAAAGGAGCAGTCAGTGTTTTATTCACCATTAAACACAGACACCTCTTAAACTGTTCACAGTGGAATTTTATTAAACAAAAGGCACATTATTGGCTTAGAGCCATTTCACATAAATATTTCTTGGTCAAGATCTAATAATGTAAAACATCCTAAAAAACATTAAAATAATCGTGTAACAAGACTTGGATGTCAGATCACATAAAACTGAAAAATTTAGGGTTGATTAGTTGGAAATTCTTGAACTGTATGAACTAAATGCTGCTGAAATCTATAAAAAATATACCATGAATATATAAGCAGAAGTTTTGATATCTATTCCAGATGTATGGTTTTAGTCTGGTTTCTTGGTGCAGTAAGGTTTAGGCTACCATGCTGTCTGTCCTACAAATAACTTCTGAAGTCATTCAACAGTTTCAACCAATTTAATAAAGAATTTAACATTTCAAAGTTCATATAATAATTGGAATCTGCATAGAGGAAAGAGCCCCAAATTATTGTGTCCCTTGAGGGAAAATCAAATAGAACTTATTCCTCTACCTGCTTTGAGAGCTATCAGACCTCTGGCCATTTTGCACCTGTATATAGGCAAGCAACCATCACAAATATAGCATCAAACCACCTATAGCAAGTAAAAAAAAAAATAACATAAATGGAAGCTTTTAAGACAAGGCTTGATGGGGCCCTGGGCAACCTGATCTAGTGGATGGTGTCCTTGCCAGGCAGGGGGGTTGGAACTAGATGATCTTTAAGGTCCCCTCCAACTCAGACGATTCTATGATTCTATAAATGATGTTGAGGAAGAGGGAAATCCTGTCTATGGCAAGAAGAAAGGATAAAATTCACAGGACAAAATAATCTGTTAAATAAGCTTTTCCTTCAAAACTTTTTTTTTTCATTTTTCTTTTGTTTTCTTAAACCCTCTCAACATCTCTTACTTTTTTTGTAAGGAGGAGTTTACAAGCTAGTAAGCAGCAACCTTCAAATCAGATGTAGGAGATTAGAGGATTTTGTGTGTGTAAGTCTTGCTATAACTTCTCAGAAGATCTTAAAACATTAATTTACACAGTATTAGAGATGCAAACTAGAATGAGGTTTTGGATGTCATTCACAGACATACTGAAACAGGATTTTAAAATTCTCTCACGGTTTGTTGGATAAAAATGTCTTGAATGATCAAGTAAAAATATGAAATATTTTCCTCATGAAGATTAAGAGTGGTCTGGCCTTTTCTATGTTTCAAACACTGAAAGTGTTTGTTCTAGGTTTGGGATACTTCCACAAATCACTCTTTGAAGTGAAAATAGCAATTTCCATCTCTTTAGCAGCACAGATACCTAGCTGCTTTCTAATTTATCAGAAAACTTTGTGTTTCTTATGCTTCTAGCAATAGCTGATTATCCAATTAAAACACCTCAACAGAAAAGCAGAAAGTGAGTCACTGGTCACCAAATGACCTGATTTTCCTTGAGCACCAATGTCCAAATAGAAACTGATGCTGGAAGGTAAGCTGGAGAACAGAAACAAGTAGGTACTACATGTACCCACACACAGCCAGTCAGGGAAGTTAAGAGAAATAATTAGCAGCATAGTAGGATGTGAATTTAAAACACATCAGTATGCCACACAAACATTCAGTGTAGACCTTTAAACTACATCAATCATATTAAATTCAGTCATGTCTGGGACTCCTTCCAGATGCTGGAACACAATTGTCTATATGAATAAATGCTTAAATGTTCTTGGCACTAATTTGGCTCACGCCAACCAGCACGGGACAGACTATGGCCAGAGATAGTTCAAGAGCTTGTTCAGGTTAAACAGTTTACATGCAACATTCTGTTCTGGAGCTAAGAGAGATTGCTACCAGAGTTGTGGGAAGCATCATACTGGGTTGGCCTCAGCACCAGAAGTGTTCTCATGCACAAATAATTCACCAGTGTAGACATAGCATTAGTGAGAACTGCAAATAATGTGTATAGTAGCCACACCATCTTGAACAGTGAGTAGCTGATCCTAGGCAGAAAAATCATTGTGTACATTCATAGTAGGAGTTAATGAAGAGCAGATATTATGATTTATTCTTGTTCTGTGTCTCTTCTGTGTAATATAGTTCCTAAAGAGTGACATCAGTGTGCACAACTTGAAGCATACATTGCCATGCATTTTCTCACATTTCGAGAGAAATGTGGTAATCAAAGATTTCTGCAGTAGCTTTGTCATGAAAAATGCAATATTCATTTAAAAAATATCTTCTCACTATCAATCAGTAAACATGAAAAAAATAAGGCTCATCCAGTAAATTAGTCAGTACAAATTATTCTCACACTCTGCTATTAATGACTCAACATCAGTTTGGCAGAAGATACGAAGCTGGGTCTTTAAGGGATCTATTCTGGCTTCAAAATCATTCAATATTTTCATTAATGACTTGGAGGCTAAAGTTAGGAATATGTTAATTGCATTTGCAGATAAATACAATGATGAAAATAATCAAAATATCATTGTGGTACAAGGCAGATGTAAATGGCAGAGCCTATGTCTACCTCATCAGTAGAGAACCATGACCTGGGATTCTGGATGTGGCTGTCCTATCAATAATGACAAGTAACTAAAATGGTCTATAATATAACACAATTGCTGCAAAAGAATACAGAATTTGGTGAGATTATATTAAATATTCCTGATAGAAAGGAACAGCAGATGCACACATCTAAAATATGAGAATCACCACGTTCACAGTGAAAGAGAAGGATCTAGGTACTTTAGCAGATGATGAATTAAATGAGTCAACAACATGACATATTTCAAATACCGTAAATGCTATCTGGGTTGTATTATTAGGAGTGTCATGTTAAACAAGCTAGGCAATTATGCTGCATTGCTTAGCAGTACATCAGTGCACTTTAAAGTACTATTTTCGGTTCCAGTTACTCCTCAGAAAAGTGCAGGAGGGGGATAAAAAAAAAAAGGCAGGGAAAATTGGAGCAGTTTTCCTAAGCAATAATTTAATCAAATTTGGAAGAAAGTCTCAAGTGGAGGAGTTTGGAAAACAGTAAAATGTGCAGATTTAGTAAATGTTAAATAAATTGATTCTGTAAATATTATATGGCTCGAGTATCTTTACATATATTAACAAGAACTAAACCTAATGTTAGAGGTTTAAATTTATGGATTAAGATAGAAATCTGAGCATAAATATTTTGTAAAGCTTTGACTTTAAGCTGGCAGTGAAAACAACTGCCAGTTGAGTCAATGAAAACACCAATCAATGTGAGAAAACAGGCACACTATGTGCATTTAATGGGAAAATTACTCCTTTGCTACAGAGTTTGGAAATCTGGGAACCATAAGCCAGATATGCGTCTTCTGTGACAAAGCCACAGCCATTCCCAGCAGAAGGGGTAGAAACCTACTAATCTCATTGCTACGGGAAGTGTCTCCGGGGGAAGTGCTTTAGCTGGTACAGAGAAAGAGATTCCCAGCCCAAATGTATAGAAAAAAGATTTACATATTAGTGAAGGAGGTGAAACAGAGGCATAGCAATCCAGAGGGTTGGGGGAAAAAAAGTTTCAGGAAATTTAATCCCCAGGACAGAAGCAGATTAGTGCTTCATGTAGGATGGGAAGAAAGGCTAGATGATGAACTTGGATAAGAGGCAGTTTGAAAAAGGTGGCAGAGTACACTACCTCCTGTGAGAATCCCATAGAGGTAAGTTTTGGGAGTGGGAGCTATGAGGAAGGGAAGACAGTGTAGCTGTGCAGGGGTGGAGACAATCCCTAGTACAGGAAAAAGATTTTTACACAGGGGCGCTGAGTATAGTTTTGCCATTTGTCAAAGATACTTCAAGTCAGGATGTCGAGAAGGACTCAAGTAGTGAGCCTGTGTAGTATTTCTCTACAGGGGTATGTAGCCCATTACAATAACCAGTCTTTTCCCCTCACTATATAGAACAAGGAGCTCCAGAACAAATGACCATCTGATCTACTGCAATGTGAAATAATGGATGTAAGCTTGCTTCTTTTATCTTGCATCTGTTTTGAACACTATTCCACTAAGACTGAAATTTATCTCATCTTTTTTTAGCTGTGTACTAATTAGTTACCTATTGTTAGTCAATTGTTTGGATCCCTCTCCAGCCAGCAAAGGAAAATACACTCTCAGAGGACCTTCCCTTTCTCATTCTTTTTTTTCTTTCTTTCTCTCTTTCTTTACTGATTTTCTCTATTCTTTTCTTCCTTTCTACCTTGCTGTTTTTCTTACTTGGGATTGTCTTCTGCAAACTTTGTATATTGAACTGTCTCCAGAATCATCTGATGAACACCATAGCTGGGTGCAGTTGCTGAGTGAGAAGTGAAGATAGATAGATATGTATCTGTCAGCAATATGGAGCTGTCTTGAGTCCATGGATAGCTACTAAACAGAAACTAATGATACCACTATGTAAAAGCTACCATGTTTGTTTTATTCTTTTAAATGCTTCCTGAATACTTACAAAAAATACAACATACTCCACAATTCTCTCTTCATTAACCAGAAAAGCCCTTTTTTTTTTTTTTTCCTAGTAGCTTCATTATGTTTTCTTTTTTTTTCCATTCTGTCCTCTGCATATAAACATTCTCCCTAGACTGGAAACTTGCTATCATAGACTGTTCACTAGGTGGCACATGGGAAAGTCTTGCACATATAATTATATGTTTTAATTAGTACTTAAGGGAATTACACGTGTAAATACCACGTACTTTTGGAACTCTGTTTAATACAAAGCTGGAAGGTTGCTGAATTTATCCTTGATTAAAACAAATTAACTATTTCAAGAACAAAAGGAAGAAATCTTTTCCTTCAATGTTAACAATTTTTACCTCTTGGCTTAGTCCCTAATCCAATAATCTGTACTAACATAATGGTTCTATGAGGAAGAAAGGGACTCAGCTTCTCTCAAGGAAAGGTTATATTTTACATTTCTTATCAAATGTTGAATGATTTCTTTATATCCATTTTTAAAAAGCCATGGAAAAATCTGATTTACTAAGTGACTAAATATGTACTTAAAACTTATGCTCCCTTAGAATTTTTATGATTCTTATTTATTGCAGTCAGAAATGTAATTTATTGCTTATAGTACTCAGAGGTCATGATATGGGAGAAGGAGACAAAAGTAAGTTGACAGAAACATCAATGTATTCCCAAAACAAAGGCAGTCTTGTGTACCATAAACTAACAGAAAGGATTGATTGGTTATACCATACCATTGAAATCTTGTTTGCTCTACACAGAAAAGCAAAATAATAATAGAAAGAAAAACATAATTGAAGCAACATATGATGAAATTCACAAAGGAAAAATAATTTTCATATCTTTTATTGTTGGGATTTGTAAAGTTAGAAATTGAATATTAATCAGAAACGTAAGTATGCTTAATGACTGGCAAATTCAGATGCTTAACAGAACTTTCATGAGCAATCTGAATAGAGAAAAATACATGATTTAGCAATAAAACTTACAAATCTCTTCTTACAAGTTTCTGAAAGAAAACAAGTGCTTTCATTGCTGATTATACCTTGAGATCTGTTAACGAGCAGCTACTGAAAGCAATTGATTTAACAAACTAACCTTTTTGAATGTATCCCATAATCTACAAAAGGAAATGCTTGGATATATCACAAAAAGAACCAATCTAGCAAGTTGTAGATGCATTGTTAACTTTAATCACAGTACTCACATACACAAATGTTTGCAAGATCAACACTCAATTAACTATTTAAAACTACAAGGACTGAAGCCATATGATTTTCAAATGCTAATTACTTTTCTATTTACTGCTGTGGAATCCTCATGCAATATTTTCTCAATTAAGGTGGATAGCTCATTACACTTGAAATAAAATTAAAAAAAAAGAAAATTATTTGAAATGTGTTTCTCTTGTTAAAAGAAATATGAAGGAATTCAGCCCTGGAATTTCACTGAGCTTAATAGCTAAGTGACATGGTTAAATCACACCTGTCATTTTACAGATGAAAGGATTTGCCAGGATGTGAATTGCAACTATAAATCTTCTACATATGAATAGGATAGTAGAGAGTCTCAGGTTCAGTTTTCTAAGCCATGATTTGTTGACAGTAATGGCCTTAATAATTAGCAGCAAGGGTTGGGGGATTTTTTTTAGTATTTAAGCAGCAAACTTAGAGGGTCACTGCTTTTAAATCAAACCTCAGGGTTATTTGAGTTACCTTGTGTTGTGGAATCAGAAGGCCAGCACCTCATAAATTCCCTTGTAGTCTTAACTGGTATTGACAGGGCTCTGTTGCAGCATTACATGACTTCTGATTTATTTTGTATGGGAAATGCAGTACTCACTGGGGAAGTACTGCAATACTGGGAATTCTCAGAGGGTGGCTTTATTATATTAATAGAGCAATACAAATAGAGTTTAAAATGTCTGCTGTTCCATAACCTGCAAAAAAGGAGCCTGTAAGGGTACTAAATGTTTTTTTATGCCAAATGTGGATGAAAGCTTATTTTTATGACTACTATCTGACATCTAGATCCTACATTATGAAAGCTAGTCTTAGAGCAGATCAGCACCAAGTCAGGCAATAAGAATGTTTTTTCTTCAGTGTTCAATACGCCAGGAACTGCTTCCTCCAGCACAGTCTTTCCACAGGGGCCTAGGTTCATCCACCTGGGATCCAGAGAGAAAGCAGCCATTTCCAGAGTTAAGTAAATCAGTCTTTGAAGGTGCCTCTCGCTACTCTGGCTATCAAGGGAGCCTGGATCTATAAAAGGGTAAAGTAGGGTGAGAGGACTGCCAGGCTTAAACTGAAGCTTTATCTAACTGATATCATTGTTCCCAACAGCATATGACATTAGGACCTATAAGCTCTCTGGAGTAACCATATTCCCTGTTACCACCAAAAAGGGAACTCTTGCTGAACTTCAGCTATTTCCTTACCTACATGTGTAGGTGGTTGAAACACTCTTTGCATATGGAAGAATAGTGTTAGCATGATTGGAGACCACCTGGACCATGGGTATGTGTGGGCCCATGCTACCTGAAGTTTGACAGACAGCATTTCCCATCCTCTGCTCAAGAAGATGAGTGCCACCTTGAATCCCTTGATCGCCTCTGACCTCAGGTAAGCCCTGTAGAATGGTGGCCTCCAGATATGTGTCTCTTGGCTACACAGCTGTCCTCACTGGGTTTCCTGTTTATTTTCTTCTCTTTCATGAATAATTACTCCCTTCTTATCCCAGAATTCTTTCTGAACTATCTCAGTGACTGATAACCCTTTGATTGATGTGAAAAGAGATGATCTTTGCATTAAATATGTACTATTTGTAGTGGTAGGCTAACTCCTATGCAATACTGGTAAAGTTATAAACTAAATAATTCTGTGCCGGTGATATGTACTTACTTGCTTTTCAAAGCATTATCAAAAATTTTTTTTTTATTTTCTTATTGGTATTTTCTCTTCCTCCATTCACTTCTTTATGTTTTTATATTATCCTATTTGTCTCTTTTTACTTATGGCCATATTTTGCCACACTTGTGAGTACTCAGACTGAGTAAAATATTACTTCTCAGTCCTACTAATTGACCTCATTGGAGCAAACACATGAGCAATCAAATGATGACATGATTTGATCCCTACTTTGTAAGTTCTTAAACTCAAAGAAAATATCTTTTAATTAAGTATTACATCAGTTTTCAGAAATGTAAGAGAATATCTTCTTTTAAAATTGCATCGTTTTATAAATAGAAATAAAGACCAATATAATCATTAGCCCCTATCATAATAGTCTGAATAAAACAACTTAAAACAAACCCGTGGCTTCTTTCTCTCACAAGCCTAAAATTCATGAAGCAGTATGCTGCATCTCCTGAAAGAGTTTAGGAATGGTTGCTTTCCTCTGGGGCATTGCAACTTCATACCACTTTCTTCCTCTGAGCTGTGCCTAAGTGGAATAATTGAACCCATAATTTGCAGTTACACTAGCGGGAATACAATTATAAAGATTCTCACTCCTAAAACACGTCTTTTTTTCATTTGATTTAGGCACTTAGGAGTCTAATTCCTATTGACTTTCAAATGTGATTTAGCCTCTTGTGCCAGATTTGTAAAGGTATTTAGGTTCCTAATTCCTGTAATCAATGGAAGATAGTAGCCTTTAAAAATCTGACCCTGAGGTGCATAATTTCTATTGACTTTCCTAAGTGTCTAAGCCACTTTCAAACTTCTGAGTCACGCAGGTGTTTTTGAAAAGTCACTAAACAGTGCCTACCAGAACACCCTCTCCAGTCACTGGGTGAGTGGTAACTGCACTTACAGTGTGAATACTCTTAGCCTTTTATGGAGGGAGCTGACACTGCCTGCAGTTGGAGAGATGGCACAGAAATAAGTGATTCATTGATTGGATGCAATTACTATATAAGGCACAAGTCCCAGACTTATCTTGCACACATACTATGATCATCATTAGTGCTATTGGAGTCAGCAGCATTCATGTAAGCAGCAACTTTTACTTTTGTCTATACAGGAAGAAGGATTGGACTTTTAAGGCATCAGTCATATTTTGCTCTGGTAAATTTGGTTCTTTGTCATTAGTTTATTCTATGCAAAAGGTTAGTTATTAGTCTCTCAGAATGTTCAGTTGAAACAAAACTAAACCTTTCTAGGTAAACATCCAGATTAAAATAAAGAATATAAACATGATATTTGCTAATTAAATCTGTTATATTTTGTGGTGGTGAAAGTACAAAACATAGGCTGTGTGTGTGACTTTTAAGAAAAGTTTGGGTAGAACCCTTGTTTTCCACAAACTGTGGACCATATGCTAGTTTTATACTTCCATTGATCTCAAATGGATTTTCTGGTTCATATTTGAAGATATCTGTGGCTCTCTGTATGCAAATAGGAATAGACATTGTCCATTTTTTATGTAAGTTGTGCCCATATTGTTTCAATACACTCTGAAGCCTTGTGTGTCTTCAGACATTGATGTACATGTCCATATTCCACAGCAATATGTTGGTTAGGGTCTAGGAGAGGCAGTGTGGATGGAAGGTTAGGCTATAAGGCTTGATAGGCTTGAACTCATTCTGTGCTACACACTTTATAATAAATGTGGTTCTAAAAACTAAGAACTAAAGAAAAAAGTGTCATACACATATTTCTCTTTTCTCAAATGAATAAAAACCAACCAAATAAACAAAATCCTATACACACATGCACCAGAAAACAGCTGTGATTTTTATAATGAAATTTTGCAGCCAATTAGCCTGGAATGTAGAATAATCAGTTTAAGCATTTAAATTGGGCAAGATGTTGTAGTTTTAAAGCAGTTACTGTGCATCCTCAGAAGATACTTGCCATTGGGATATTTACTTTGCATTCAGTGCTGCAGGTTCACAACATGCAGTCTGTACCATTGTTACAACAGTGTGTCCATGTTCAAAGAAGCTGTTACCTACTACAAAGTAACAAAGAGCTTTTTGTGTAACTAAAACAACATCAACAAAAAGATACTAATGTTGCAAAAGCGTTCAGGGAGCTTCCTTTGTAACTGCAGTAGAAGCTGCAGATTCCCTATAGCTGTTTTAAATTATTATGCATGCACATTCATGCTACATGTGATAATGACCCTTGGGAGGAACATGAAAAATATAGCTCCATGTTATAGCAAATACCAACACTGAAGAATCCTGCAAACCCAATGCACTGTAACAGAGTATCCCTATGTCTTTTTTTTTTTTTTTTATGATTTCCATGATAAAAGACATAAAACAAATGATAAAGAATTACCCTAAAATCACATTGACAGGTATGCTACATTTCCAACATAAGACACTGAATACAAAATACCAATATATTTTAATGAGCTGCTTTCATAGTTAACTATTCTGATTGTACTAGGGCTGCCATATGTCCAGGTTTTTCCCAACATATCCTCTTTTTCCCTCCCAGAAATGATGTCCAGGTGGAATTTGAGTATTTTGGACTTTTTTTTTGAGAATTCCAGATGCCTGGCAGCTCAGTTGGAGCAGCAGCACAGACATATCGGCTACATATGGGCAGATCAATGCATCTGATTTTATGTGCACATGGAAGCCATCTGTATAGCTCAGGTGCAGCAAACCCTAGTGATTTCTGGATCTATTTCTTCTGAGAAATCCTACAGAAATAGAAGGCAAGTGCATAAATTACTCAGGCTGAAAGCAAACCTCCAGTTATACTAAGTTAGAGAACTTAAAAATGAAGGACTCAGACTCAAGCAATGCTCTGGACTATTGTCATACCATGGAGCTCTTCACCAAATAAAGTTGAAATTATCACCTCCTGCAGTGTTTGTCTCTATAGCCCTGTTGAGGTGCTTACCAAAAGATGAAGAGTGCAGTAAAGGGTCAAAAAAGTTGACTTATGTAAGGAAATGGAGGGTGTTTTAAAGCCATCACCTCACAAGGACACAGCTCAGATAGCACCATATACCAGACACAGCTGAGAGCATACCTGTAACTGGTAATTCACTGTTCAGCAGCTTCACTGTACTAAGGTATTGCAGCAAACACTTGTATACAATATACTACTATTCAGTACTCAAGTCACAAGAGTGCAAGACAATTCTTTATAAAATATAACATCTGCTTGCCCAGAGAAATCAAAGTCAGGTTAAATATAAAGTTAGGAACCTGTTCACCACTGACACCCTGTCCCAAATCTAGTCTGAACTTTGACATTCCTGAGTGTAGTGGGTTAACACCAGTGCAACATAACTTTTTTAACTTAGTGCTTTAATAATGCATGGGGTCTTCAGCTCCAAAATTAGTAACAGATGGTGAGGCAGGATTCATTCCCAGTCCTGAGGAGAACTTTGCTACACTTTCTCTGCTTCAGAAGTGATTGAGAATGCAACCCAGAAGTTTAGGTGTGCAGATTGCTTCTCCAGGGGAAAGCCTGGTTTGAGCAGAATCCCCTTAACCAATGCTGTGCCTCTCTGTTTTCCAAAATGTATATCTAAGCCATAACAAGCATCAGTATGAACAATTAAATCTGAACAGTCATTCAGATTTCCTTAACACTTAATGAAGATTAATAGATAATTCTAGGTCAATTTAGATTTTTCTCTCAATCTTTGTTTCCAGATTGTGTCTAAATCCTTTGAAATGTCTCATAGTTGCAGCCTTTTCTACCCTTTACATATATTTCAGCTGATTCTTGTTATTAGGCTTTTAATTAGCATAACATCCTTCCTCCAAGCCCAAAGAGAGGTAATTTTTCTCTTTCAGTACATTCAAAATGGTTCTGTAAAGAGCTTTCTGATAGCTTGGCACTTTGACCAACTCGACCTATCCTTTTGTGTCTTTCTCTCAGCTTTCACTTCTTGCTTTCACTTCTTACTTTCACTGAACTCTGGCTACCTGTTTTCACATTCAAGGAAGGGCTTTTCATGGCATATCATACCCATTTTCATTCTGTTAGATGCAGTTGTTTATTTTTTCTGTCAGATCCTTTATTATTTTTTCTTTTTTAACTTATATTTATAAAGGCACCCCTGTGAACATCTGCAATCCTAATTCATTATCTTCATTTAAGTCTTAACTCTTCTTTTCCCTGATGCCTTCAGAAGACCTCCCAACTGTCTTGCTTCTAGTGCTGAGCCAAATGCCTGCAAAGCTAACCAGTATGCCTTATTGTTCCCTTATTTTCCTATTGTAAAATCTGAGCTTCAAGATTTTCCTTAATAGTGACTTCAGTTGCTCAACATATTCAGAAGTTCATAAAATGATATACTCACTGTCTGAGGGAAGTGGTATGAAAGTGGGGAAAAACAACATATTCAAATGACAAGGGATTTTCATAAAGCTCAGCACCTATGTGAGCATTGGGCTTATTAAATACAAAAATTATGAGACTGAAAAAAATCAATGAACCTAAACTAATATTACAAAAATAGGGTCTAAATATTGAATGAAATAGTCTGGGATAATATACTCCATCTGTAACCTCACTTCTCCAAGAAAATAATATCTTTTCCTCTTGAACAGACTCAGCAGTGAGTCTGGGAAAAAAATGCTGTTATTGTTATCATGATTGTCATCAAGACTTTTCCATTAAGCACTCATGATCAGCAGGATGTCCACACTAAGGACACTTGGCCAGTGATCCACACAGTTGCAAATACAGGAAAAACCAAAAGAGATATTCATCCTCTTTCATTCCTTCAGTTTATTTCTGTGTTTTGATCAGATTCTTCTTATTGCTGTCTCTTTTCTCAACTCTTCCTTTCTGCTTTTCAATCCTGAGAGCAATCACAATGGCAGCAGAAATGGAACAGGCCAAATGTTTCAGCCTAGCCTCAGGAAGAGCAGTGCAATAGATGGACCTGACCAGGTCAGTCACATGATATCCTGGAGTAGCCGCTGAGAGTCTGGAGCAGAAATGATGATTTTAGAACTGACTGATCCTCTTGAAAATACCTTGTGAAGACAAACCTCTAAAAGCTCTTACACTCAAATTTGGCTGTTTCATCTCTATTTTCATTTGTGTCTTCCTGCAAGAGGATAATAGGAATTATCACACTGATTAATTCAAAATCCACCAGCAGAGTTAGTACTAATTTGCTGAAGCTATTTACCCTAGAGAGCAATTTAGGATCTGCAAGCAAACCAAGCTGTGCAGAGTGCATCACCTCCACCCAGCTCAAAGCTAGCTTCCTCTAACGTAGACTAGTCTTGTTCACACAACGTAACACTTAGCCTGGATTTCCTGGGGGTCCTATTTGATATACCTCAGAAAGAACACCAAATTATTCTCCTCTATTATTTTAGTGTGGGGTTGGGTTAGTTTTTGTTGTTTGGAGTTTCTGGGTTTGTTTTTTCCTGGCTCAAAGAGCTTTACATAATACTAAGACTTCATTGCACTGGTGATTTTTATACTCTAAATCAAGGCTGTGTTAGGTCTTTCCTAAACATTAACTGCTTGCTAGTGATGGGATTGTTAGCATACTTGATTTTCTGAGCTCTTTCTCTCCTTTAAAATGAAACCAGTGGGTATTATTTGCTGCTCCTTGGTTTTAGACTATAAACTATAGGCCTTGAAGGTACAGAGTTTCACTTATGATCATGCAGTGCCTTACCATGGAGGTCCTGCTCCACAATAATAATTGTTACAAATAGCAGTTAACGCTAGTATCTGGGCCTGTTTATTCTGCTACAGGATTAATATTATTGATACTGTGGGAACAACTTTCAATTACAATTAGAGCCTGTGTGTTTTGCCCTTTACAAACAGCTCCAAACCTCAGAGAACCAACACCTTCTTCCCTAGTGGAAAGGTCCCTCCATCTCTCCGCAACAGGCAGAGTCATATATACAAAGCCAAGGCTACAAAGGAATGAGCTGAAATAACTCTCTTGAGCTAAATAGCCTCAGGTTAAGGAACAGGTGTTTCCAGGAGCTAGGAATTTGGGAATGGAGGAAGAGGTGAGCTCATTTCCATAAGAAGATCTTGCCCCGGGCAGTCCTGTAACTCACTTGAAGGCTTTCTCAGGGACTAGCCATCTGTCTAAGGTTGACCTATAGACTGAATCAGTCAGTCTGCCACAGAACCATGGCCTGTAGCCATTGAGGAAAGTGCAACCGGAAATATATTGCTGCACCTGACTTCTTTTCCACAGGAAAAGTGAAATTTTACCTTCCAGATCACATTGAGGTCCACTAACAGAAAAGATCATCATTATTTTATATGTTGCCAAAGGCAGATAACTCTATTAAGCAGCTCTTGAACACATGATTTTGTGGGTGTTATATAACCTTGTTTTATAGCATTTGGGATAGTGTTGGATAGTTTGTACAGTTAATTCAATGATTGTACAATCAAATTTCAGAGACAAATTAACATTTAGTTTGTTCTAGAAACACAAATATTTCCTTTAGGGCACTTGGTAATCTTTCCTCTTAGCATCTTCATTATCCTAGAAGAATGTAAGTTCCCCAGTCACTTAGAGCTGTGCTTTTCTATGGCTTTTTATAAATTGTTGCCCACTGTGTAAATAATTAGCTATTCACTAGGCCACTGAGAAAAAAATGAGAGTCTAGGACCTGTTAACAGAGGAGACACTCCAGGAGGGATTCTTACCATCCAACCTTGGCCTACTTCCATAAAGAGTAGTTTTAGATACTAATCTAAACTTCCTTTACCATCAACAGAGAAAGATTCACCGCTCAAGCTAATCCTTAGATAAGTCTTAAGACTGCTTTTCTGACCTGACATTGACTACAGAAGGATAGGAGAAGACACTTTAAACCAAATTACCATTGTTTAGGTGTCTGAAACTAAGCCACATAAAACTCTCTTCAATTTTAGCCTTTGCTTTGATGACAATTTCAGTGCTGTACACAAACCAGAAAAGCAGTATTGGGGGAGGCTGGAGGAAGAGCAATGGATTAGCAATATCCAGAGAGTTTGTGTTCCTGCTTCAGTTCAAAGAGATAATATATCAAAACCTTGGCCTCCCAGGTCTCAGAGAAGGCTTCAACAGTAGTGTTACCAGAAGCAAGCATCACCATTTCTGCCATAAGGAGACTTTCTTGATATTCTGAATTATGCTCATACCAACAAAAAAAACCCCAAAAGGTGTCAGGAATGCTGAACTGGATTAGTATAATGTCTCTTTTTCTTCCTTTTTACTTTACTTTTATTTTTTTTCTTCAGCAAAAACTATTTGTTAAACTTAATCCAAGTTCAACTGTTTTCCTGTGCCCGAAGGTTTTATTTGTTTGATAGAAAAGTGATCCACTGAAATATTTTCACCTAGCTCTGAAAAGAAGTGTGCCAAATATAGCTGGAAAAGAACCAAAAATATGATCTGGTTTGGAAACTTTCCACTGTCCAAGTGAAAATGTGGAGATAATAGCTAAGATTGTATTGCTCTTCCCCTTCTCTTAGCAAACATTATTTCCCCTCAGTCTGATGCACAGTGGTAGCATTTTGGTGGTTTTTATCTTTTTTTTACTTTTGAACCATAGAATTTAACATGGAACTACCTGATTACCTTATCTCTTGTCCATGGGAGAGATTGAAATATTTCCTATGATTTCTTCTTTGGGCAGAAGACTTACTGGTGTCATATCTGATAGATGGACTGACATGTTGGACAGTGGTAACAGAAAGCACAACATGAACACAAGTCAGTTTAATCATGCTCAGAAGAAGCAGACCATGCTTTGAGCCTTGCTCAGTGACCATTAGCTCAGCAATCTCAAATTTGGAATATCTTCTAAACTGTAGGCCTCCATCCTAATGTTCTCATAATCCATAGCCATAACAGCTAATTATATTAACTTTCTCAATTTCATGCCATATGCTTCACTATTTCTGTAAGAGGAGTCAAGATTTCAAAAAGACAGTCTCCTATTTAAGGTTGAATGTACTCAAATTATTTTATTTTATTGTCTCTCATTTACCTTAGCCATTTAATGGCATAGCCACATTACCATCAGCAGATAACAGGAAAAGCATTTGTCTCTGGCTTTTTCTTCATCTTCATTTTGTAAAACTCAGTTAAAGTGTTTTCTCTTTCACAGCTGAGAACCTGGCCCAACGACACAGCTGAAGTTAAAGCTCGTTGAAAGGGAGTGCCAGCTTTTGTTGGGATCTGGCTGGAAAACATTGCTTAGTGGAAGGCAAAAGTGTTCCTACTTCTCCCACAAACACTTTACAAGGCAAGGAACTTTAAAGAGGAATGACAGCAAAAACTATTGGAAGATTAATGAGGATCCCTGGAGCCTGGTCTTTTATGGATCACCAGCTTTTCTTTCATCAGCTATATTTACTCAGCAAGTAAATCTACTGCTAAAAAATATGAAAAGCTCTTCCACAAGCCTGCTTAAAGGTAAGAGACCCTAAACAAAAGAGTTAACAGCATTCTACCAACAAAGAAATCCCCGAGGGTGGGGAGAGGGAGAAAACCCTCAGGGAAACCTTCATTTTGCCTGTCAATTAGTCATTTTGCTATTCACTGGTGTGCAGCTCCTGAACTATCTTTTCTCACAAGTGGAAAGCAAGCAGCACAGGTTGGTTAATCATATTACTGCATTGGTCTTTCATTAAGCAACATGCTGAACCTTTTGGATTGTTATTAAAACTAAGCTGCATCTATGGCACCCTGAATGTGTATCTATCCTTTTGGATCAAAGTGTCTCCTGGCACTGGCCCATAATAGTGAGGGGAGCTGAGCTTAGCAAACTTCACATTTATCAGGGGAAACAAAATTGTGTTTATTATACATTTTTAATGACTAGCCTCAGTCCTGATGTTAACTTTGTAATAAATTACATTTGTAACTTATTACAGCAAACACAGTTTGCAATGATACAAAATAGTCCATGGAAAGAACATTCTATTGACAGCATCTTCTCACGTGTTTCTGCTGTATTCTTGATGGCATGGTGGTGACCCACACTCTATTAAAATTGATCATTCAAAACAGACCACTCCTATTTCAGGCTAAAAGCTGTTTCCTGTGCTTTGCTCATCAGCAGTGAGGCTCCAAAACATTAGAAAAACTCTCTGATCACTGAGGACCAAGACCAGTAGGTAAATTAAGCTCCTATCAAATTTTTGCAGAATGTTAGTCACTTCATTACATCTTTCCTATGAAACTAAGCAGGGACAGGAAATAACTTTAAGCAGGGAGCTGTGTTCATTTATATCCCATCCACACTTACGATTGCCAGTGGGGACTCAGAGATGAGGCTGCCTGGGGTGGCCAGCACCAGCTCAGGTGGGTGACAAAGCAGCCAGGACTGGTTTTAGTCAGTAAGTTCACCCTCTTTTAGGAGGGAGGATGTGCAAACCTCATTATGCCATTTGATTTCAGGAGTAAAGAATAGGCCATGATCCATTTTATTTTTTAGTGTGGATGTAGCTTTTGGTTGTTTGTTACCATACCTAAAAGCTACATATGTATTTGGGGATGTTGCCTCACTTTATAAATCACCTTTATGCCTATTCAGCCATACTGTTTGCAGTATTTTCACCATAATATTACTCAATATATAATTAGAGTGGGTTAGGAGGTGGGGGTTTTTTTGGAAGAAACAAACCTTCTAACTAAGCAGATAAATAGTTCTGACATAAGGTATTTCTCTGGGGAAAGAAAAAAAAAATAGTTGGTTTTCTCTCATTTCTTTGTGAAAGAAAACAAAACTCCAGCACCACCAAAACACTTAAACTATTTCCTTTTTTTTTTTTTTTGAGTTTTCCTACAGAAAACACAAGAAAATAAAAAATGTGACATTTTCAGCACAAACTTAAAGCTTCATTTTTATGCACAACCTTCAGCCAGGTGCCTTAGGAGACAGAAAATCCTGCAGAGTACCAGGCTCCCTACAAACATACCACTGTAAGTTCCAAAAGCTAAGCTTGTCCTTAGGTCCCATAGTCTGTTACAGAGGACAGGCTATGACACAAGCAGAAAATTAGACAATGTAAGATACTGAAACCAGCAGAGTTTATACCATAACATTTTCAGGGACATTGCCCAGTTGGTGAGACTCATGGAAAAGCTGCAGTGATTTAAATATTTTTCATTCAAAACATGCAAGAGAAGGCACAATCAGAGAATCTCCTGTATTTCCTTCAAAGGCACATCAGAGCTTCTCCTCTTGCCTGCACTGGACAGCACTGTGTCACACAGAGTGTGCATACAGGAGAGGAGAGGCAAACCAGCACAGCCTGCTAGCTAGGTATCAAAATCAGCTGAAACTAGACATTCTCACCAGTTGATATCATGCTTTCCTATTGTCTCAAATTTCCATTTAGGCCTGGTTCAATTCCAGTTTGGTCCTAGCTTTAGCCCTATTCATAGGCTTCATATGTTCATTGATGCTTTCAGTCTGAGGCAGAAAGCCTGAGAAATTATACAGGTAAATAAATATTCAGACAAACACAGTCCAGCAGCTACTCATAGAAACAGGTTGGTCAAGTCTGCTGAATCTCCAGGGACTTATAATTTTCTCTGTATGTCTATTAGAAAGAAGCAGTTTCAATTTCTCCATCAGTATTTTGGATGTGCTTGTATTTCCTCCCTCAAAGACTTACTATCACAGACACCAGCTATTGAGCCAGCCCTGACAACTCACATGCTACTACTATGTAATCCTCAGACAACCTAGGCTAATGAAAAAAGAGTAATTCCAATGAACTCTGCAGTGAAAGAATGAACTAAATGACCTTTTTGCTAATATTTGTGTGTGAGTCATTAGCAGCTGCAATGCTTAGGAGGAACATTGCTCAGTAATTCCTCTTCATTCGCACTGATTAGACTAGTGGTTAACAGTACTCCACAAACATTTAGGTATGCTTTGACTAATGAATCAGTGACTGCTTTTGTTAAAGTTTGGATGGATCAATCATTTTTAGGCCAGAAATGATGTGTGTGAGCCTCACCCATGTTATGAAGTTATTTCTATTAGTCAATATTGTCAGTAAGTGGCTGGTCACCTCAGTCTTGCAGTATTGATTCTAGTCCATAACAGACACAGCTGAAGTATCAGAATAAAGGGAAATAATCCTCTTTTCAGGAATACTTGTACATGTTAAAATAAGTGTAGCTTTGAAATCACACAAATCTGCACAAATAACCTTTATATTGTTCACATATCACATCTTCCAGTCTCAGAAATCACAAGTTAGCATACATGTATGTGTGGATGTTTGTGAAAATTTACTGTTTGAGGACTCCACCTCAGGTTATCCCCTAGAACTTTTACAGAAGTTCAGTAAGTTTATTTTCATAATAAAATACCACTGTTAAGTGCCTGGAAAAGAAGATAATACTTGTTAAAGAAAAGTGTATTAAATACATATTGGTCTGTTCACTTGACCCACTTCCACCTATTACCATCTTATTTGCTTTTATCCCGTTTCAAGTTAGTTTTTATATTCTCAGATGATAACATCATGATTTAGATAGTTTCTACTGTCCTCATTATGGCCAATGTTGTAGAAAGACAAATAGCAAATAAGAAAAAAAAAAAAAACCACAACATAATTACTCTCCATCTGCAGAGAAACTGAAATATTAAGTAACTTACTCCTTCATAAAATAGAAAGTTGTTTTTCTGTAACTCCACAATACCTCAAGCATCAACTGCCTAAACGAATCAAGCTGTGAGCCTAGGCTTTAACTTTCACAAACACTGTTTCCTAAACAAAAACACAATTATGTATCCTGTTCTTCACATCTTCTGTCTTCTACAAAACAAGCAAGTTTGTAATTTTCAGCATAGTAATAATAATGCCATCAATAATAATGTCACTGTATTTTTAAAATCTCCTTTCCATGAGCGTTCTTTTCTTTTTTTACCACCTATTCCAATCTATTTTCATGGTAATTCAGCTTGAATTTTGGCTCTAGGGTTCCTATTTGTCATCAGCCATCCAAGCTTTCCACACCAGAGGAGATGAGGGATGTGTTTAGTGGAAGCAGGTGTCCATAGAGTTGTACATATACATCACATGTGCCAGCCTCTTATCAGGGCAGTGAAAGGACTGTCAGGTTCACGGGTCATCCCAAAATCACTTCTGCTCCCTTTGCAGCTGCCCATCTCAAAAAGGTAAAACAAATTTTGTTAAAAGTTTTGTAAGGAGAATATGATTCCATAGTGAACAATGTGACCACCAAATTTCATCTCAGACTTAATTTTTATAGCCCATTTATAAATCTTTGAAATATAGGTTTGTAATGGAAATACTGACAGAACCTTAGCAATAGTGCTGCTATAATAAGATTTGCCATTTATGATTAATTGAGGACAGTCTTAAAACATCATTTCTAAAAGCATTTTCTTCCTATCTGCTTTATTTCCCACAGAGCTATATCATAAAAAAGTTCCCCAGTTTTGTCAAGTGCTAGACATATTCTGCTTCTTTGCCCTTAATGATAATCCAGGCTTCTGACATGGAACAATTTGCTGTGTGTCCCTTCAACAAGCTGATTTTATTGCAAGCCTACAAAAGCAGGATCTAAGAATCTGCAGTGGTTTTAATAATGTATTTCAAATGGCTATATTGTTTTTAAATCTGTGGAATACAAATGGATTTAAAATAGATGTGTGCCTAATTGCATGATTGAACTAAGAATACAAAACCAAAAAAAAATGGTTAGCTGAGGACTGTTTAAAAAAAAATGCTTCATTCTAAATGTTTCCCTTAGTGCATTAATACCACTTGGTGAATGCAGTTCATTTACTCTAGTGTAATTGAATTTGCTTGTTAATCTGTTTCCAAAAGGTGTTTAGAGATACAGCTGTACAAGCAAATGGAATCCTAAAAAAAAATGAATATTGATGAAGATCCAGATCTCCTTATTCCCAAAGGAATGTTACAATTTTATTCTAAATCTTTAAAAAGATTTTTTTATCTTGCTTCTTGTGTATATTAGTGATGTGGGCTGCTTATTAATCAATGTTTAACAATGTAATTACAGCTAGTTTTAGACTTACCAGATAACACAGATTAATAAGTGACCTGCAACTAGTGAAGTGTGTAGAAAGGGTAATGAATTCCTTCCATCAGCACATTAATTTATTAGTAATAAACAAAGAGCATGATGAATTAGAAGAATGTATGGAGTTTCTGAATATTGCAATGAAATTTCCAGATGAAAGCATTTAATCATGCAGTTTTCATTCGTTTATTTCACTTTGTGTGCTCTACTGTGCTGGGATTTGCTCTTCTGAGCTGCATTAAGCAGTCCATCTAAAACTGAGTTTCCAGAGTTTTATATCAGTTCACATTGATTCAGCTCATCCTGCTACACACCAATTTTACCTGTCACTGAAGGTGGTGTAACTTTGATGTAAACTAATTAAATGCTTTCCATATAACAAAACAACTTAATGCAGCTGAGCAGAGCACTGCCAAATCAGCCCTGTCTCTACACTGGCCATAAACGTGTGGAATTCCTTTGGAGAATGATATGCAGTTGCAGGTAGAAAGAAGCAATTATAGAAGTAACCTGATTAATGTGACCTGTCAATTAAATGAGGTTATCACACATCTGTGTGCTAGAGAGATGTAACAGTTAAAATCACAAGCAAATGTCATTTTAAAACAGTCTTGTTATTTTAGCCTCCTTATGAACTCTTCTGGTTTTCCATCACTCAGATGCAAACAGACACTTTTTGAAATCAAAGTTACACCTTTCTGAGAAGTAGATAATTCCCTATGAATAGCAGAAAAGAAGGCAAGGCATGGATAATTCACCATACCCAATGGCATCATCAGAAATTACATGAAACGGTAACAAAACTGTTCAGGTGACTATCACAATACTCACAGTGATAACCCAGTACATCTCTCTGCACAGCACAGAGTAGCACAGCAGCTTTTTTATGACTTTACTCTTGCTGCTCCCCTTCCTTGAGCTGTCCTTCTCCTCAGTTCAGCAAGAAGGAGGTGGAGGCAAGTTATACCCTTCATCTTCCCTCACTCCTCTCACTTCTCCATAACAGTCTTAAAGCATAGACAGAACAGTGATCAAGTGGAGCTATGTAGATCTGCCAAGCCCTTAGGTAAGAGAAGGTGCTTCCCAGGGACAGACAGTACCTCAGAGAGGATGTGCAGAGAAGGTAGGCAGTTCTAATTCTTCCAATCCCACTATAGGTTACTGCTTCAACTGCAGGGCAAATTTACTCAGGAACAAGTCCCAACCTCCCAGCAAAATCAGACTGGTGAGGAGCTAATGGAAGAAGATGTGGAGGAAGAACTCTCTATTCCCATAAAAGCCTACAGAATTTTTGTTCCCCCAAAAATCTAATATTATCCAGATACTTTATATTGTGTATGTTTTTGTATATATATTTTAATATATAACCATAGTTTTAAAGATTTTAATTATATAGGTCATCATAAGGTAGAAATCTTAGCAGGTGCTTAAAGACACAAATTCCAGGAGCTGACATCAGGTAAAGCTCAGTCTCACAGCACTTAGTAGTCAGAAGCATGTGCAGAGGACTATTAGAAATGCTCATAACCTGCTGTGCTTTGACCAACACACAGCCTTATCACCCATGTGCATCTAAACCCCACACTGACTCCTATCAAAACTGCATAGTTGGAAAAATTGCAACAGTGACTCTCAAAGTGACACAGTGACAGAAGCATATCCGGGGGAACCTGGGAGCATGTCCAAAGGGAATTTGCAAGCAGAAATCACTGGGACTGTACAAGCTATGCCTAAAAATATGCAGATTTCAGTAGGCAAGAATATGCTGTAGTGAATTATGTAACTGGCATGAATTCTTGCCAAAATCCCCAAGTAGCATAATGTTGTTGCAATTCACAGAAGATAAGGGACTGGCCTTCTGCAAGCAGTGTTGCGTGAGTGAAACTATATTATCTCTACGTTCCATTTATCTATGACTATTGAATTTATGAGGAAATTAGGTATATAGACACATACATATGCATATTTGACAAATAAATGTACTGGAAAGTCTCAGTCTGAACACATACAGTACAGTACTTGTTTTGAAAGAAAAGTATTGTAATCTCCTAGTGAATCCAAATTCAGATGCAGCTCTTGCCAGCTGACAGCAGTTACTTGCTGACAGCAGTTACTCACAGGTACAGTAGAGGCAGTGCAGACTTAAAGCTGTGTACTGATTTCAGTGGGAAGGAATGTGGCAAACTGTTATTTTGCTGAGCCTGATGAAGCACCTAAAATCTAGCTTAATTACGCTACAGCTGGTTCTGTGCAAGACACATTGTATGGCAGGACAAAGAGGCTGGAATAGTGTTAAAGCCCTAAAGCCACTGTTTTTGCCTCAGAGAGGAAAGCCTTTGTGTAGGTGTGCCATAAGACAGCCTTCAAAACACTCTTTTGCCAGTCATAGTGAGGGGCAAAGCTAAGGGCAAGGTGGGGGAAGGAAGAATAGGACAGGGCTGCAGAAGGCAGAGACTGAAACTGGTCCTGCAGTGCAGGAGGCAACCTTAGGAGTGTGCCATAATTTGACAGCCCCCCAGAGCACTTTTGGATACACTGAGGATGTTTCCAGTTTACCAAATAAGAAGGACACGAAGATGATTTAATGCTCTCTTGCCTTGCCATGCCCCTTAATTGTAAATTGTAAGGGACACACTATGGTTTGTGGTTTGGAATTTTTTTTTCTTTTTGGTGTGTATGTGCATGTCTGGCAACATTCTTTGAGAACTCTGCCCATTTTAGGGAAAAGCAAATTCCCACCACTATATGTGATGATTAGGAATGTACATGCTAACTCTAAAACTGAAGAAAGAAAAAGTAATGTAGAGTTTTTATCTTAGAATTCAGGAAACTAATTTCTGCTGAAATGTCCTCGTCAGATGCCCTGCTCTGGGAGTTTACCTTTTCTGTTTTGGTTTGGTTTGGTTTTTTTATTTAACACTGGAAGTTCAATTATGTAGGCTGATTTCTTACTGTAGGGCTTACTACTACAATACAGCAGTTACAGATATTTGCCTGGTAATTTGTGTACTAATATTTGTGAAAACAAACCAAAATCATATAACCTCACAGAGAGCATAAATCTGAATTTGTTGTTTTTAAGGTTCAGTCTGCCAGATATATTAATTAATTTCCTTCCATGTAATGTTATTTGAATATTTAGTTATATTTGAAAATGGGATAAGGGACAAAATTAAAAAGCAAAGGGAAATAGAAGGTGGTGTAAATTCATGTATTACAGTTGCCATTTATTTTAATGTTTTGGATAGCATTATTTAAAATGCGGGAGAAAATGGATAAAATGATACAAGAGAGTCTGCTGAGTCTCCTAAAAGACAACTGTTAAGACCTGAATAATTACAGACTGCAAGGTAGACATCTGTCAAGAATTACAGTCTGCCTAAGAGGTGGAAACCAAAGTGTGTTAACAAATAAATAGTTGATATGGAAATGATAGGATGCTCCAAGTTATGTACTAGGAGTAGCACAGTTCAATGTATTTATTACCTATTGTAGAAGTCATAGATAGCAATGTGGCAAAAGATTATTCAGGTTAGCCGGGATTAATGAAAGTTATGCAGTGGACTAGAAACCCTACCTCTTAGCAACTGGGCAATGCAATGACAGATGAATTACTGTAGACAGCTGCTATGTTATTCACTAGAAAGAAGAAAAAGAGAAGAAAAGAAGAAAGAAAAGAAAAGAAAAGAAAAGAAAAGAAAAGAAAAGAAAAGAAAAAAGAAAAGAAAAGAAAAGAAAAGAAAAGAGAAAAAGACTGTCCAATCACATTGATGGGCTTTAAATTTATTGCAGCCACTTAAGAGAAAGACCTAGGTATCACTGGCAACACTACAACTGCTTTTTGTGACATCACTGGAAAAATACCCCAAACAACAAACAAAAAAACCCTCAAAACCTACACAACCACCACCAACAAAGAAGAGGATAAAAATCAAAGTTATGGTCTTGAAAAAAATTGATGTACAAAATATATCCCCCACTTCATCAGTTAACTCTGCTTACACCTCCTCAAGAAAAACATGTACAAAATGACAAAAAAAAGGATTTCTTGAAATGATATGTTTTCCAACTGAAGAAGCTTTAAGGATACTTAGTGTTTACCTAAGAATGTCACTGTCATTCAGCTTGAGTAGCACCTAATACTCACCTCTTACAAGAGGAAAACATTATCTGAAGAGAGGCTTTAGACAGGAGACAACTAAGAAATTACTTGGTAAATGAATATGAAATAATAATAATTAAAAGAAAATAATCTACTCAGTAGTGACTGGGGTGAAATTATCCGTTTTGTGATGTACATTATCATGGGGACAGAGATAGCTAATCTGATTGCATGAAAGACAGAAGGGATCTAAAGGTAATGTTGCAATACTATGGTTTATTTCTCAGTCTGCATTTACTGATCCAGGCAGGTGTTAGCTTGCCCTTTAGGGTTGAATATAGCAAAACCTTTTTTCTTCATTATACAGTCATGTAGCTTAATTTTACAGAGGATTTGCATCATCCCTGCATTTATATTACAAGATTATTACTCTAGATAAACCAGAGTTGACTGGATAAAGACAGTTCATTAGGTACTTCTATTAACCTTTGTCACACTACAGTAAATACTGAAGAAATCACATCCTGAAACTACAGTTGGCAAATTCAAGCCAAAAGTAAATGTGTTCTGAATAAAACATTACTTACCCATGAAACTCACTATCATATGAACTTCCACATTTGAAGGAGATTAAATAAAGTATGAGAGGTCTTTTGATTCAGCATGTCTGCTAAGCATCAGCTATCTTGGAATAAACCAAAATTCCACAAATCACTATGTGTATTATTTGTCAGAAATCTGTTTTACTTGCAGTGGATAATTAGATATCAGGTTTAGGGGAAGGAAATCTACAGAGCAGGATAGACTGGCTGTGTATGTGCATGGAGACTTGACAGAGTATATGTGAAAGAGGGCAAAGAGGAAAATCTGCAGAGGGTTGTACTCCTGAGGGATGCAATTCTTAAATTATTCTGCTTCAAGGAACACCTTCTCCTATATACTTTGGCAGCTTTTCTGTCTGTGGTGATGCTTCATATCACTACACTTCCTGGATCCAGAGGTAAAAGCACTGGAACTCCTGCCATTGCAATCTGTAGTTTATCTTTCAGAACTAAATAAAGGTTATTGCATCTGTTCTTTTATCCTTCCCCCTCCTACCTCCTAACAGAGAAGAGAGATTGAGAGGAGAGATGCTTCCATGCTCTTTCACAAAACCATAAGGATATTGAGAGATTGAGACTGACAGTGAGAGGAGGCAATACATGGAAAGAGGAAATCTACCAGGTTTGAATTTTCACCTCAGCTGGGCTGAAAGAAGAATCTAGGACTGTCGCAGATGGAAGTGATCAGATGTCACTTGTACAGAGGAAGAACAGGAAGATACTAACCTCATTGGAGCATATTGCTAGAATATGTCTACTACTTAAAACTAATTAACTAGAACAAGAATTAGCTACCCTTATGATCAGGCTCTTCTCTGTACAATTTTTAGTGTGACAAACATCCTAGGAAAACTGAAACATTGAATGTTATAGAGTATTGAATTCAACAGTGTGCTGACAGGCGCAGTTACTTTTTGTTGTACAAAGTCATTCCTTCAATGCATTGGCAAGCAATAGAAATTATCTCCTTCCAGAGTATCTCCAGATGCTACAGCAGGATGATGGCACTGGCTTGCCCTGCTCGGACAGGGGAAGGTCCACAGCACAGTGAAATATCCTAACATACTCTCCAGAATGATCAACACAGAGACAATATGTTTTCCAAAGTCTCTTGTTCCTCAGTGAATCAGTTTTCAAAGTCAGATTTATCAGTGAAAGCAGTCTTACAGGACCTAGATGCACCATATTTTTGGATGCCACACAACTCTCTGCTACTGTTTCTCAGGAAAGAAGGCAAGAGACATTCCATGTTCACCTATATATTTAAGGTGAATTTAATTTGTGTTGTTCTACAGAATGTGCTTCATTTCCAGGAAATGGCAAGATGACCTCTCTTTCTGGACAGCATTTTCAAGTGTATTGAAAATTCCTAGATTTGGAAAACAGAATCTAAATAACTGTTTAGCACACTGTGTTACTTTAAATCATCCAAGAGAAAATTTGACACTGAATTATTAGTAGTCAGGTGTATATGAAAACTTCGAAGCGTGAAGCTTTATAGGACTATTTTTGATTTGTGCTAACTAAAATAGCTTTTGAAAACCCAAATCCAAACTGAAATTTCAACTGTAGAAAGGACTTCTATATGAGCATGCTTTTCAAACAAGCCAGTTCCAATTCTCTACAATTTTTATATGAACCAGAAATATTTACTTAATCTATTGTCATCTTTACTGTAATACAGCTATTCAGACTTGTAAATCCTCCAAAAGATCTGACATTGACCTGCTACAAAGAAAATTCAGCTGTGGTCCAGATATTGAAGGTAAGTGCAATTAGATTTGGGAGACTAAATGCAAAGTGTCATGCGGTGATTTATTATACCCATATGACTTAAAAATTGTACAAAATTCCACAAAAATTGCACAGAAAGTGTACTGCATATTTTGTAGAAAATATTGTGTACAGTTAAAGGATTGCTTAGACATTACTTAGATTCTGACCAGAAATGATCAAATTCAGAAGCCTAAATTCCACATTTACTACTGTAAAACTCTATTCAAATGTTTTTGGTGGAAACCAGTATTAAGAATCATCCTTGTGTGGACGGAGCCAAGATTCAATATCATTTTCATAAACTACCTCTGAGATTAATCTTCAACACCTTTTTGAAGCTGTTGAAAGTTTGCCTCAGAGTAGCCAAGAAAAAATGTATCATGGAGAAGAGGAATTTGTGAAAACAGAATTTTATAACTGCTTTCAATCCGTGCTCATTTCCTTACATATGTAGCCTTTGAATTCATCCTGTATTTCTTGTATCACAATTTCACATTGAGTTATATGGAGAAAACATGAGTTAGCCAATTTTAAGAAGAAAGTTCTTTAAATATTTCTCCAAAGTCTGCTTAAATCATTGCAATTCAGTATAGGGAAGCTCAGCTAGTATCAAGCTAGTATCAATATAGGGAAGCTAGAAAGAAACTCTGTGCACAAGTTGGGTTTTTTTTAGAGAAGCCAGAATCTGGCCTACAGATTTTGAGTAAGAAAAAAGTGCAAAATATAATAAAACAAAAAAGGAACACTAGTATCCTTGATTACATTGTTCTCTTCCAGTTTACTTTGATGATGCCTGAATTGTAATACATTGGGTTGAATCAAGTCCTCTGTTCTGTTCTTTTTTTTTTCCCCCCTTTCCTCTCTCAGTGATTTTGATACCAAATCTGAGGGTTGTAGTCCATTTAGCCTGAGTATTTTAATTCACTTGTAGTACTTCTTATTTCTGTTTTTGTTCTCAGATCAAATGCTTAGCTGAACAAGATGCACCACAGGCTGTGCATCCCACAGGATATAATGAAGTATTAGAAAACACTATAAAGAAACAGGAAAAGCAAAACAAACAAACAAACAAAAAACCAAACAGAAAACCAAATTCACTAAAAGGGATTTTGAATTCTGAATCAATTTCACAAAGATTCAATGTGTATGAAGCACAGTTTAAAAAAACCACACTGTAATATACCCTCTCAATATATATGATTGTTCTGGTGTAACTGAATACATCCACAACTGCTTTAAGGGAGCAGTACACATAATATGTCATCTTTAGCTCAATTTATCATTACCAGGAAGAGAGGGCATTTACCATGAGTTGATCAGGGAGAGACATATACCTTTTTTTCCCTTTTTAAATCTCTTATTCAATTTCTTTATACAGTCAGCCATCTGCACATAATATCCTCTGTGTGGTTAATATATTGACATAATTTTAAATGTCTTTATATGTTTACAGACCCTTGCATGTTATGCACATACAATATTAGATTGTATAATATAGTACAATATAGCCTGTACGAATGCAGGTAAAAATGAAGGTAAGTTTCTGGCCTAACACTGTGTGTAGGACATGTATGTATCTCACTACCATTTGAGCCTTTCTCCTCTCAATTTGTTCATTTAGTAAGTTCCTTGATTTGTATGAATTTAGTCATTAGGAGTCTCAAGGTAAATCACTTTTTTAAAAAACCCTCACATTCTGTAGGTTAAAAATAATCTTTTTTGGGTTAATAAAGTTGCAATGAAATGTTTGCACTGCAATTGTAGAGGAAATTGTAGAGGACTAACTAGGTTAAGGACTTCTACATATGCTTTAATCACTGTTACAACATATGCCACATGAAAACTAACTTTATCTATGAAAATTTGCAAGGCAATTACAAAATACCTGCCTGTAAGTGTTTAAAACAAAACAGTCTTTTTAAAAGAAGATAAGCAAACTCACTGTTCTGTGCAGCTCCTTTCTGAGTACACACATATGAGGATGTAGATGGCAAATGAGAGAGGACGAGAGAATCTGAGAGTGTGTACTTTGCCTACTCTCATCATGGTATCCGGAGTATCAAAAGAGCATTCTGACTGAAACCAAAAACTGTCATATTCTAAGTGGTGAGTATTAATTATTCAGCAAGTGAAAGGAATACAGTGCATTTTTGAGGCTATCTCCACACCAGTCTCAGAAGGGAAAGTGCTCAAACCCCAGAGTATGGTGGGAGTTCATATGACAATGCTGAACATACTATTATTGTTAATTCTAATTTTGATCTAGCTCCCTAACGGTCCCATAAACAACCCTCACCATTTTAAATTTCTATTTATGGCATAACAATTTACTTATCACCATCCTCTTTTACACAGGGCTGTTTCAGATTCTCGCATCATCTTGCCACCGAATTGCAATGACACCCCCTGCGCTTCGCTCTCGTCGCCTGCTTCCAAGACAGTAATCACTTATTCCGTTTTACAACCCATTTACATCCTCCGAAAGGACAGGGCGATGCACTTTTAACGGAGCCATACAAAACCCGCTCCGCACCTGCCCCGTGAAGGTGAGCAGGGCATAGTTAGAGGCAGGGGCTGGGCAGGGGGCGCGGAGGTGGAGGTGAGCCGCCAGGGCTGCCCCTGTCCCGCCGCGGGGGCTCTGCGGACCTGGTCCCGGTCTCTGTCCCGCCTGGGGGGGGGAGAGGCGCGCTCTCACCCAGGCCACCGGAGACACCGTTCCCGTCGCAGCATCCTCCACTCCGCAGCCTCGTCCAGGGACCGGTAAGTTTTTGTGTCGCTCTGTTGTTTCACTCCTCGAAGGAAACGGAGGGGTGGGAACATAAAGGATTCCCGGGAAAAGCACTCTCGGCCCGCAGGGTGAGCGCTGACAAAAGGGATTTGGCAAGTTCCTCTCTCCCTTAGGTTTTGCCCCCTTTTTTCTTTATTCTTTTCTTTTTCTCTCTCCCCCCCACCCCCTCTTTTTTTTTCTCCTCTCCCTCCTTTTTAAACTATCTTGTTGTCAGCGGATTATTACCCTCGCTTCAGGTTACACCCGACGGGGAGGAAGACAAGCAACCTCCTCTTCCAACCCCTCCCCACAACCTCCGCTCCAAATATCCAAATAAGAACTGTATTGTCATTAACCTGTTCTTCGGATTTGGGGAAAACCGGAGGCGCGGTACGGGAAGCCCAAATAAAACAAAGGGAAGGGAGCGCAGGTGATGTCAGCCCTGAGGAATTGACTTTTGGCGGAGGGCTGTCTTGGAGAACCATCCCGCAGCTCCTACCGAAGTTTCCCTTTCGGTGGCAGCAGACCAGGTGCGCTCGGACCGGCCGCGAGCGGGCACGGCGCCAAGGACAGCACCGGGACCCGCCGGCGGTGGCTCGGGATGGGTCCAGGGCAGGACTCGCCCGGGACCCCCTCTCGCTTCCTTCCCCAGCGAGCCACGGCACGGGGAGAGCAGGCAAAGCACAGGGAGGCGACTGCCCCACTCGCTCATACGACAAGCCAGCATGCCTCTTCCAGGCATGCAGGGCAGCTCCGGGTGCCACCCAGGCCCGCACCCCGTCCTCTGCTCCCAGCCTGGCCTCTCCGTCCCGCGGCTCCCGGCACCGGCGGCAACCCGACACCGCCGCACACTGATTGGGCGGCACCTCCGACCCCGCCTCCCCACCAACGACCACTCAGACATCAGCTCGACCCGCCGAGCGCGCAGAATTAGCTGCTGTTTGGCCGAAAGTCCCTGTCAGTCAGGTTGAGGGACGGGCCGCCCTGCTGCTGAGGTCCCGCCCCCTCGCCCTCATTGATATTATCGGAGCGCGGGGCTGGCGGGTGGGTTGCAGTCGGGGCTGGCGAGCGGCCGGCCCGGTGCGGGAACCGGGTAGCGGCGGCGACGAGGAGGAGGAGGCGGAGAAGAAGAACAAGAAGAAGGAGGAGGAGGAGAAAGAGAAAGGCAGCCGGGAGGGAGGGAGCGAGAGAGCACCGAGCCAGAGACTAACAGAGCAAATTCTCCACCGTCCTCTAGCACCCACCGAGCGGCGGCAGCGGCAGTGTCTAGAAAAATATATAGCTAGAAATATAAAATCTCCCCGCTCATGCACCATGATTTTCCAAAGTAGGCTCCCTTCTTGGATTATTTTGTGCTCCGTCTGGCTGTTCCGCTTTGCACACACGGGGGAGGCACAGGCTGCAAAAGAAGGTAAGGTAATGCGGGAAACAAAAGTTTGGGCTTATTTATTGCTTTTTGCACACCAAAGTCTGCGTGGTTGGCTCAGCGGAGGACCTGCCTACGCTGCGAGCTCCTTGTCAACCCCCCATTAACAACAACAAGAAGAAAGATATTATTATTATTTTACTTAGGGTGGGAGGGAGGAAAAAGCAAGGCATTCACTGGTGGTGTGCGTGTGTATGTGTGAGAGATCGGGACAACTGCCTTTGCTCTCAGGAATGAGGTTTGCGAGGCATCCGCACGTGATAGAAGGGCATGGGGCTGGGGAGAGAGCCCCCGGCCCGAGGATCCCCGCGGGTACCCATACGTATCCTCCCGGCGAGGTGCGGGCGGGGCGCGTTACCTCACTGCCGTCCGGGCAGGGGCTGAAGGCTGAGTTTTAGGGCTCAGGACGTTTCGGGGGAGACACGGCACGGCGCGGAGCTGAGGCTGTGGGGCAGCTCCGCACTACTGCCCAGCGGGGGCCTGCCGCACTCCGGTTCCGCGGGGCTGGGCACAGACCGTGGGAAGGAGCTTCGGGGTGCAGATTTGTACCTCCCGGGCATGTAGCATGGACATGTATTTAGAGGGTACGTGCAGCCTGGCGTCGTGTGCCTGCAGCGTGTGTGCAGTTCCCCGGCATCGCTGGAGAGAGGAAGAGGTTTAGGGATGGATGTTTTACACCATCTGCGTATCACAACGGGGCTTCCCCGTTCCCATCAGTCCAACCCTGATATCTGTGTAAAGCGAAGCCCGGACATTTGTTTCCTTCGTGTAGAGACACCAAATAGGCAGTTTTCTATCAAGAGACTGATGAAGGTGTATAAAATCAATTCAGAAAGTCCATCGGGGGATCTCTTTTCTCACGCTGAGAAAATCCGAGATGATTTAAAGGAGCGCCCTGCTCGCGTTTGACATCCAGAGGCGAAGGTCCGTCTCCATCTTCGGGAGGGGGTGACACGGATGCCACACGACAGGGAAGGGGGAGTCAGGGGCTTTATCGGTGTCTCTGCATATGCATTCCCCTCTCAGCTGGATACGTCAATATTTTACATCAAAACGATGGCATGCAGTAAAATACCATTTCGAGCTTGTAATTGGAGCCTGAAAAAAAAAAAAAAGCCTCAAGTAAAATGTCCTCTTCCCCTAAGAGAAGGCGGCGATGGGCGAGGTTTGAGAGGGAGAGGGGAGAGCCTTTCTCTAGCAGCATGGAGAAAGTTTATTTGGAGGGGCTGTAAAGCACAGACCCCCACTCGGGGAGTACTGTCGCGTGGCCGTTGGGTGGGGAGTGGAGAAGGGCCGGGCAGGGATGGAGGCAGGGAATGAGAGAATCAGGCACGGACGGAGGCAGGAAAGCCTGGAAGCAGGCAGGGAGGGTGCGGGCTGCCTGCCCCGCTCTGCCCTGCGGGTTGCGCTGCGATCGGGGCTGCGCTGGTGCTCCCGGCGATAGTCTGCTTCGCGCGTGTGTGTAATACGTGTATGGATGCGTATATACATATACATCCATACACAGAAGCGTGTGTCCATAATGTGCCTATATTTGCGGAAAGTCAACCTAACCAAAGGAAGGTCAGGAGGGGGCGAGCGGCAGACAAGGGAATGATGGTGGGTACCTGCTGCAAGCGCAGAAAACTCCCGCAGAAGAGCGAGCGAGGGAAAACCAAAATAACTCCCTCCCCCCCACCACCCCCCAAAAAAAAAAAACCCACCAAAAACCAAACACCCAAAAAGTAACTTTGGAGCTTCATCCCCGGCCTTGCCGGAGGGTCAGCGGTGGCCGCGGCCCCGCTGGGTACGAAAGAGGGATGAGGGGCTGGAAAGTTTTCCTAGTTTCCTTGCTGTTGCTAAATAAAAGCCGCGGTGGGATGCTGTAGAGAAGCGGGGCAGGGTCCGCACGGCTTTCCCAGCGGGGAGTGACTGGTGACAGCTTTACCTACGGAGTCCTTTGCCAGCGCCGCAGACGGGACCCGCGGGTCGAGCGCAGACGCGGGGGCTCAGCGGTTGGCTCCATCCGGGGGGGAGGTCCTATTCCTACGCCCCTTGGTTACGAGACCTCGGCAATACCATCCTGGGAGTTCGCTCCCTCCCTTCGCAAACCGGGGGTGTGTGACGGGGGCGACCGCGGTGCCGGTGCTCCACTGCTGCTCGGCGACCGCTCCTCAGCTCGGAGGCACGGCCGCCTGCGAGCAGCCCTGCGCTGCGCCCAGGGTGGGTGCACGGCTGCGGATCCCCGCGGAGACGAGCGGCCGCTGTTCCCCCGCCTGCTCGAAGCCCCTTCCCCTCTCTCCCTCTTCCGCCCCGCCGGTTTTACGCCTCTTTTCGCTCTCTGTCCCGCCGCGGAACGGGGCCCCGAGCGGCGTGTCTCCCTCCCCGCTGCGGCCCCGCGGAGGGGCAGCGCATCACCTCGCGGATGCCAGCAGGACGTGCGGAGCACTGCGCCGTCTTCCCGCGTCGCTTCCCGGGGCTGCACAGCCCGGGCTGGCAGGACTGCACCAGCCGCTGCTGCTGGCCTGGAAAAGCTCTTTCCCGGTAACTTTCGGCGCCGCAGGGAAACGCCACGTTTTCATTAGAAGAGCTGTTTGCAGAGCAAGGGTTTGTGTTTGTTCGATTGTTTATTTGTTTGCTTGTTCGCTTGTTGTCTTTCCCATTCTGGGATGTGCCCACCAGTGACTGTGTGATGGAGAATTGCAGCCAAATAGAAAAGATAAAGAATTGAAGCAAGGGGATGTTTTTTGCTGGTGCCGAGATGGTTAAATTTTTTGTGGTACCTTTTTGTTGTTGGTTTGTTTGTTTGTTTTTTTCCAGGACTATTATAAATGTTCTTGTTTAACAAACCGCCACATACAACACCTGCTTTTCTGTAGAAAGTGTTACAAAGTAAATCCCCTTGAATCCAAGCTTAATGAAATAAGCAGATAATCTTTCTAGAGGGAGTCTATCTAACTTCCTTAATGAGTAGTTCCACTTTATTACTGAAATACAGGCCTGGAAGCTACCGTTTTGTGCTCAGCCAGCACTCCAGATATTACTCTATGAACCTTTAAATAACTTTTTTAGCCATTTTATCTTTCTAGTAATTCACTGAAATTTTGTTTTCAGTTCTACTAGAAGGGCTGAAGCCAGAATTATAAACCATTTCAAAAGAACTGACAAAAGTTGTTTCAAGTTACAACCTTCAACTGTTCATTGAAATACCAGTATGTAAATGCTGTGTATAAAGTTATAAATAGCTTTATAGCTAAAAATGTACTCAATGGATGTAAATTAGAAAGAAAAGTTACTTTTTATTTAATCAAATATAAGTATGAAGTTAAGTGTGCAGTTTTGAAGAAGGAATCTTCAAAGTCTACCAAACCTAGATATATGGTTGAGCACTCCACAGGTTTGGCTGTCTGAAAGAAGGTATTACAGCAAATTATTTCACCTGTTTTTTGGACATCACATTCAAATGTGTACTATTTGAAAGTCTTACAGAAACTTATAATGAAATGCTAAGAAAGAAGCTTATAGCTACAACTGAAATGTAAGACATCTATAGAAATCTGTTTGGACGTAACAGAACATCAGTAATGTAGCCTCCAGTATGTAGTGTGAAAGATGTAAGAGTTGGTTTATTAGGCTGTGATTAACTGCTTTGGAGAGAGGGTTACATTTAGCTGCAAATAATTGTGGTGCTACTAGAACTGATGTGTTTTTTTTTTATCAAAATGTCACTGGGCTATAATGACATGGAGACTTTAGTAAGTGAAATAGTCTGATTTTTGTGTATGTAGTATTTTGTGTATGCAAAGTGTCAGGTAATTGCAGCATCTTTTATTTTCTCTATTCATGGTTGTCATTTGTTTATAGATTTACTGCTTTAACACCTGAGGGATACATTTGTTTCCTTTCTAACTCAAAAAGACCATTGCTTTTGCTGAGCAGCTCTTGGTAAAGTAGCCCTGTCTAAATCAGTTTGAAATAACTGTTGAAGTGTTGGTGTGTTTCTGTTTGGTTTAAGCTCATTGTAATAACTAGCATATGAGAAATGTCCTTCTTATGACGAAGAAAATGCATCCTAATGGCTGATTAGTAACACTTTAGAGCGCTAAGAAAAACAGTACACTTTGACTTAAGCAATAAAATTGTTAAGATTAATGTAAATTTGCTTATATGTGGATGGTACATAATCATTTAATTATCTATCTACAAGTAAATGCATAGTTGTGGTTGCAGAATATTTTTTTTCATAATATGAATAAAAACTATTAATTGTGCAAAACCTGTATTCTTTTATCACTTTTTATTCAGACTTTGTTCTTTGGTTTTATATACCCACTTAGTATATTTAACAAACAGTGGAAATTCTTTTTTTTTCTTTTTTTTCTTTTATAGTAATATTGCTGGACTCTAAAGCACAACAGACAGAGTTGGAATGGATTTCCTCTCCTCCCAATGGGGTATGTACTCCAGGTGAAAATTAAGTTCCTAAAGATGAGTAGTTACTTTACCAAAGCCATTGAAAGACTTTCTTTAAACTAGCTCCTTCTCAGTTGTACCAAGTGTTTATGGCTGTTTCATTTCTAGAGTGGAAGGAGAAATGCCTCAGGTTACAGTCTACAAATGTACAGTCTAATTAAAAGGAAGAATCACTTTAGAAACTTGGTAGGTCTTGGTAGCATTGTTTTGTAGTGTAATCCTTTCTGCTGTACTAGGAAGCTCTATATATTTATAACACAGTGTTTTGAATCACTTTTTTCCCCCTCTTCCTTTAGAAACAGCAGATTTACTTCTGTGTGGAAACTTTCTAAAAATATGTTTTTCATTTTCTGTATAATGGGTGATCATAAATTTGTTTACGATGTTTTCTTTGTAACTGAATAGCACAGATTGAAGTGCTCCAAAATAAAAACATTTATACTGCAGATGTGTTTGAAATGACAATCCAAACTTGAAACATTCCCAAGTCTTGAGGAGCTTGATATTGGGAATTAGGCACAAATTATGTGGTTAAGGCCACCTCCAGCTTGCTTACAAATTAATCTCATGGTACTCTGTGAAATGTACCATTGTAAAGTACATCATTGTAACAAATGAAAAGTTTAGAAACATTGGTGATATTGTCTTACTTAAATGTGTAAAGTTGAGAAATGCTGCTTTCAGTCTGAATTAAAAGTGGTATAAAAATCCTACTTCCTCAAGCCTTGAGGAAGAACATTTTCAGAAGGATAAAATGGTTATATTGTCCTACCTTAGCTCAGTCCTACTGTAACTTAGTCTGACAAACCATAAATCATATGGACAGTTCTTGCTGATGGAGGCGGTCTTGCTGAGTCCATTGCGACTCCTTGCGTGAGCAAGGACTTGGAGGATCAGGCCCTTAATCTTCAGCACATTAAGAAATCTGGAGCCAGAAAAGCGTGAAGTGTGAGTGGGGATATAAAAAGTGTAACAAATCCTTTAAATAAGAAGAATGAAAATCTGAAAGTGTCTTTCTTTAAGAGCAAGATCGTAAAATCAATACAAGCATAAACTGGAAATGAATCTAAGGACTTCAGAAAGAATGTAACGTGAGCTCAGTGCCTATGATGGCTAATAACCTCGGCATTAGCGTTTTGCACTGATTGAAGCATTTACTAGAGGTGTTTGAAAGATTAGCTTGGTGGCAATTATATTAGGCTAACCTGGAGATAATGAAAGACATGTCAACACATGTTCCACATGTCAGCGTGCCGAAAGATGAAAGTAGAGTCAAATTCAACAAATAGTCAAAGGCGACTTTCAGAGGTAGAAGCCAATTTCAATCTGGAATTAGAAACGTATCAAAACTAATGGCTTGGTTCATATGCGTGAAAATGTTCAGGAACAGTTGCCTGTAAATTAACATAAAAGTACCATTTTAATAATGTAATTTAGAAAACAAATGTTTTTCTTGTTTTAATTACCAGATTTTCTACTGTGCAGTAAAGAGTGCATAGGAATAAACTCAGAAAATCTTTTTGAGAGAAATTTGTGCATCATCACAGTACAGAACACATCAGCCAGATACTCACTAAATACCTCTTACAGCTGCAAGTGTTACATCTAACAGTGATCTCAAACTTTAAGATAACTAATAGGTTAAAATACCACATATTGAAACCAAGAGAACAGGACACATTTGAGTGGAATTGCATGTATATGATCATAGGTTCCAGCAGGACAAAGAAAAGTTGAATTTTCTTACTGTAAAAGCTGTCACAGAATTGATCACTTTAAAAAGATTTTAATGAAACATAACCTCAGATGGTGTAGGTGAGAACACATGAAGTGCTGATATATATATATGTTGGGTTTTTTTTTCCCCACAGAGAAGTAGGTACACCTCCAATGAAGTGCCTGAAATAATAGCTCTGTGATTACATAATGGAATCATAAGTCATATTTCCTTAACTTTTTAGGAAAATCATACTCCGTGGCTTTGGGAAAATGTTGATAGACCTCAGTGTTTAATGCTAGGGATAACTTAACAGTGGGACTTTCTATCTGAATTCATTGACTTGTATTGTTTTCCTTGACTGTAGCAGAAGAATCTCTCTGATACTACCTAGCCTCATGTAGTGGACTTTTGACAGTAAGAAGGCTGATTTGTGTTTTATTACGAAAAATGGGTTTATTCTGTTAGATGTATTTTGTTTGTCTCTGTTTGTTTTATGTTTGTGGGGGGTTTTTTGAGGGGAGGTGAGGATTTGTTTCAATGGAGCAGTCCACATCAAATCCAAGGAGGTGTGTGGTGCATTAGAGTTATCTTCACTTCAAAGATAAGATGTATCATCTGTCTGGAATATCTTATTGCAGAATCTGGCTCAGAATTTTGAGGGAGGACTGTCTGCACATGATAAAAACTAAAACAAAGTCCAAACACCAACACTGCCATGGAAAATATAAAAATCAGTAAAACTGTAGGCTTTGTGCCTTTTTTATCTTTGTGTTTTGTTGTTTTGGGGGTTTTGGTGTCTTTTAAATGTTTTTTTCTTTAAAATTTTATTCTATTTTGGTGGTGTTTTGTTTTTCAGTGTGGTAGAGCCAATTGCCTGAGCAGATAGCAGAGCCCTTGGCTCCTTTTTTTTTTTTTTTTTTTTTTTTTTTTTTTTTTTTTTATTCCTTGTTTGTACTAGTTCTTATAGAGGGGAAAAAATTTTACTCATTCTGATCTAATGAATGTATAATGAAAATGGACTTTCTTCTGAGATTAGTATAGTTCCATATGCAATCAGTTCAGTTGACTCTGTGAGCATTTAATAATATATTGCACTCATTTAATACTATATGCATTTCTAACACCATACATACCACATCTATATTAACTGTAGGTCTTTGAAATGCGCTTTGATGTTTACAACTTCTGTGCATTTCAGCATCTGCAGCTGTGATATATTTTGTGGTGATAACTTGCAGCATCTGCTTTTTCTTGGAGCAGTACATGAACAGTAAAATCATCTCATTTGCTGTCAAATAGGTTTGCAAAGTACTGTATACTCCTGGCTTCTAGTCTGGGAAACCAGTGCCTTCTGCTCTTGGTTACCTAGTGTAAGAAACGTCAGTGTCTGCTCCATCCTGCAGAGGTGTAGAGCGTACTAGTTCCACAAAGCACTTAAGCACATGCTTACCATTAAAGTCATAAGTACTGTCATTGATCTTAAGCATAAGCTTAAGTGCATTATTGACACGGGGCCAGAGGGCGAAGTGCCATAGGGAGAAGTCATGGTTGTCTGTCTCATCAGGTGAGGATAGCTCAACCTCTCCCCTAATTTATTACAGCTGTGGTTCCTGCAGTGAATTATATGTTACAAGAAATTTGAAAAATGGTGAGAGACAGATATTGTTTTAGTTACAGCTGGGCAGATTCACCGGGCCGATTTCAGGAGAAGGTTTGCCATTGCCAGAGGTGCAAATTCCCAAGCCACCGAAGGCTGTTAAAGACTGTGAGGCTGTTACAGGCTTACCAGTCTGTTACATAGTTGGTACCCTAAAGAGGGAACAACAACAAACCCAAGGCTTTGAACCAGTGAACTTTCAGTCAAGATGGTTGTTCTTAATTACATCTGTAATCTCATGGTTCATTTGAACTCCCAACTGAATGAGGTTTACTTCTTTTAACATGGATACAGCCACTGGGCAGAAAGTGAGTTGAGAAGCTCCTGCTTCCTTGGTTTGTTAGTAGAACAGAGGGTAGACCAAACGTAAAGGGGACAACTAAAATGTTTCCTTGCTTTCAGATGTTTAATTCTGTCCCTTTTCTTTTGCCCTCTTTCTCTCTATGCCGCTTTCACCATACAGGAGTGAAAATTGTCTATTTCACAAGCTTCAGGACCTGGTCCTGTGCTTTCTGTATAACTGAAAGTTCCACAGGAAGCTTTGTACACAAGTTTTATGTACTGTAATGCCAGGCAATTTCAGTTTCTAAGACTTCACTGATTTTAGTTTTTTTCTGGAAGTGAAGCAGCCTCCCTCCTTTTGGTCTTTGCTTACCCAAAACTGCCATGACCTTAATGAATTGTAGGAGAGCCCAGTGTGTAATCAGAACTTGTTATGCTGATCAGCCTTCTCTGAAGCTTTCCCTTTATGACAGTGATTTTTAGATGTTGTTTATAGGTGGGAAAGACGTGGAGGGAGAGCGAGCCTGTGGCTGCGCTGATAGAGATTTGCTTCGAGTGCTTAAGAAAGTGTGTTTTACCAATAGCCCACTTTTTATGAAGCCATCCTCTTAAAAAGGAGGGAGATTTTAATTGTGTAAAGCTTTTTAAAATACATAATAGTTATATCTGCTTGTTTTGTATTACTAACTGTTTGTTATTGTTTTAGTGGGAAGAAATTAGTGGACTGGATGAAAACTACACTCCTATACGAACATACCAGGTATGCCAGGTGATGGAATCAAACCAAAACAACTGGCTTCGGACTAACTGGATTGCAAAAAGCAATGCACAAAGGATTTTTGTAGAACTGAAATTCACTCTGAGGGATTGTAACAGTCTTCCTGGAGTTCTGGGGACTTGTAAAGAAACTTTTAACTTGTATTATTATGAAACAGACTACGACACTGGCAGGAATATCCGAGAAAACCAATATGTAAAAATAGACACTATTGCAGCAGATGAAAGTTTTACCCAGGGTGATCTTGGGGAGAGAAAAATGAAACTTAACACAGAGGTGAGAGAAATTGGGCCTTTGTCCAAAAAAGGATTCTATCTTGCGTTTCAGGATGTAGGGGCCTGCATTGCTTTGGTCTCTGTCAAAGTCTACTACAAGAAGTGCTGGTCCATCATTGAGAACTTAGCTATTTTTCCTGACACAGTGACTGGCTCAGAGTTTTCCTCTTTAGTTGAAGTACGAGGAACTTGTGTCAGCAGCGCGGAGGAGGAGGCAGAGAACTCGCCGAAGATGCACTGTAGTGCAGAGGGAGAATGGTTAGTGCCTATTGGAAAATGTATCTGCAAAGCAGGATACCAGCAAAAAGGAGACACATGTGAACGTAAGTAAACATACAGCTTGCTGTAATATGTACGTTAGAGGTTATGTCATCAGTCTGCTTTTAAAGTTTTTGGATCCTCAGTCTGTAAACTGCACACTAACTAATCTAAAGCACTCAGCCTTTCTGGATATGGAAATCAGCACTTGCATACTGCATCTTTCAATTTCAACAAGAAAAGATTTAGTATAGTATAAATCTAGATTCAGGATTAGTATTTTAAACTGGTTGAGGTGATGTTCCTTGTGCTGCTTGGCAATGCTGAGCAAGTTGTGCCCAACACAGAACATTCAATAATCTTGGACGTAAGTAGTTAAATGATTTGTTCTTTCACATGATTTCTTTCACTGAGGAATTAAATTTTGAATGAGGTGTGGTTAATAATGAGAAGAATACACACACAATCAAAACTGAGTTAGAAGTTTGTGTCCAGTGTGTAAAAACCACAAGATCTTTCAAACAGAATATCAAGGTTTCAGAATAAAGTTATGCTTTCCTTTCTACAACAGCTTTCTGCATGAAACTAACTCTAAACTTTTCGTTTACCGTGGGATCATGGTGGTTACAATACTAGAAAATCAGAGATTAACAAGTTGTACTTTCTTATAAGACTGATTGAGTTATCTGTATTCTTAACAATGATACTTAACCCTTAGCATTGCTGTGTCTGGAGCTACATGTGCAAGACATTTCTGCTTTGCCTAAGAAAGGATAATTTGTAGTCTTTGCCTACCGTAAAATCAAGAGAATAGGGAGTTTATTTGAAGACAGCTTTTTTTATGGACACTTAACACAAGGTCTGTCATTTTTATCATAAGATAGCACAAGGAGTTACATACCAGCATGTTTTTGTTGTAAGATAGGCAAACATTTGTTGGTGAAAAATTTTATAAGTCAAAAACTGGAAAAAACCCCCACAAATCTGTGAAGCAGAGAAAGCTACAGAACCTCAAAACCAAAGCTGGCAGAAGTCACCGAGTCTCAGATGTCTGTGTGAGGATTTCAAAATCTCTAGAGGATTAGGGACACCTTAAAACCAAGTGTGTGAGTCTCCTTGTTAGTAATTTGTCCTCAGGAAAACACATGATCCTGTTCTTGACAAGCTCTTAAGAGAAAATTTGGTACAAGGTGAAGTGAGTGAGGTTGATCTGAGGCCTTTGTAGCCATGCACAAATCATTCATTGTTCTGTTGGGAAGGGATGAGGGCTTGTAACTGTGGAGGGTGATCTCATTAGGAGTAATTGTAATGTGAAAAACTGCTCCCATGAAACCCTTCAGTAGATTGTATTAAAGCTCTGTTAAAAATATTAGGTACTGTGTCTCACGGAAGCCTGTTTTGAGGTTTTCAAATGTTTTTTTGGACTGACTGACTGACTTTCTTCCTTCTCTTAGTTAACTTGCTCTTGATTACAGACTTAGTCATGGTTGATGTAATTATGAGACCAATTTTATTTGACTTTCACAAAAGTAGAGAAAGTACCCAAAAAGGAAAGCAGTGTACGTTGGGAAGTGGGTGCAGGACAGGAGCTGAGTGAGGGTGAAGGGGGATGGATGTAGAAGAAATTGGTGTTTGGTAACTGGAATTCAAGTAACCTGTTTTTTAAACAGGCTTCTTAATTTCTAACCACTCTGATGTTGACAAAAGAATGAAATGATGACTTGTACTTGAGAATTGTAGCGTGCTCATTTGCAAAAACACTTCCCATTTTTGGCTGGCTTCCAAAGCAACCGCTAAGAGAATACACAGCTCTGGAAACAGTCCAGAGGATCATTTATGGTATTTTTCCTCATTTCTTTCAGTGATCCTGTTAAGAGTTTCAAAACAAACTCTGATTCCATATTGAAGCAAGTTAATGTATTTGAGAGGGAGAAAATGGGAGGCAGGCACTTGCCGACTGCATGCTGTTGGCAGCTCTGAGTCAGGACAATCTGGGTGACTGTGGCACACTAGAGTAATTGCTGTCTGTGGCACTTGTTAGCTATGCCTGTGCTCAAGGATGTTATTAAGTATGATCAACTATGTAGTAACTGATAATACAGCTGGCACACTGATACCATGTCTGTTTTTTGTGACAGATATTGAGAGAAACTTATCTGAACGTTGACACTAATGCAACTGGCTATCTGTTACTGTCAAGCTGTGTAACAGATCAAGCAGAAGCAAGCTGGCATGTGCTTCCTTAACCCAGAGCTTTTATAGCCCTGTCTGAGGGCTCACTTCTGCAAATACTTTGTACCTGGCATGCTGTGTGACTTCTTGGGGACTACTCATGGCAGAAAATGTTGTGCTCTGTCAGGATGGGCAGAAGTCTGTGGTTCTTCTTTCACACTTGTTAAAGTTCAGCTTAATTAGCAGAGGGCAATGAATTAAAGAGGGAATGTGAAGAAGTTGTCATTAAAAAAATATTCCCATGTTCCTGAAAAACCTAAGTTTCACACAGTGTGAATTGAGAGTAGAGTGTTGTGTGTCCCAAAAGCTGGGTTACCTGCAGCTTGAGTAACCTGTGTTGATGTTCCTGCATTTTTCAATTTGAAAAGGTTTTGTTTTGTGGATAAGGGGAAAAAATGGTAGAAAACTTTTATCAATGGCATTTATATCATCAAGGCTCTAAATGTTTTCTTATTTGAAGAACAGTTACCTTTCTTCCGTTTGCCTCCAGAATTACTCTGGGGAGGAGAATGTAATTATTCTCAGCAAATTAAACCAGAGCAGAGAATAAGGATATCCCTGAGTCCTGTAGTTTTCACTGAAGCCAGTGGAAGTTCAACAGGAGGGTGTCTGCCTCCTTCTCTTTTTATCCCTTACCATATTAAATAATTTTTCTGTCCCTTTTCTGAAGAAAGGTCAAATGTGATCTGGTATCAGGTCCCAGACAGAGCTGCATAGGAACTACCTGATTGGAAAAAAAAAAAAAAAAAAAAAATCATGTAAATGTATTTCCAAAGCATCATAGCAGGGTCCAGAAAAATGTGCCAGATACTTTCAAGTTAAAAGTAAGGCCTTTTAGCTAGGTGATCTGGAATACTGCAGGTGTTTCAACTATGAAACGCAGAGCTATGATTTCTGCTTCCAGCCCTTTTTGGAGCTTCTTGAAAGTTGAACCTCTTGGCTTTCTCTTTACCCTGGAGTCTTCTGACTGCCCTTCTTGTCAGAGAGGTGTGGTAGAAAGATATATTTCCTTGATATAGGTTTCTTACAGAACAGTCTAGTGTTCATAAAGAGTATGATTTTCAGAAATTTGTCAGTCTCACTCAGGAAATCAGGTTTCTTTGACCTACTTTGTTGACATACTTCAGCTTTTTGGGATGTGTCAACAGCTTCATACTGCTTCTCTTCTCTCTATCTTTACTGTTAAACATATCCTCTTTGAAAAGCAATTTTCATATTAAATTGTACAAAATTGTGTTCTAAGTCACTGGGGCTACCCATCACCTGAAGAAACTGGTGCCTTCATGCTTCAAAGTATTTGTTCCAGGTCTCCTCTGGGTTGCCTTTTGTCCTGAAGATACAATTTTTTTTTTTTTTTTTTTTTTTTTTTTTTTTTTTNCTTTGCCTGAAGTGTCTAAATTAGTTTGATTAGTATGGTTATAGGCCATCACAGTTTTGGTGATACAGCATCCTCTCTCAAGTATAAGATGAAGATGTGTGAGAAGTAAGGTGGTGTTAAGCTGAAGTGATCAAGTAGCGGAGGCTGTTGAACCCAGCTAGTTCTCATCCATAATGCCATCCATAAAACAAATTCACTGCAGAGCTACTTATGGGTTTAGTTTCCAAAGAACTAGTTGTTTTGCTCCAGAAGAGCTGACAGGAATGAAATAGCACATGCAGGTGGGCAATTAGGAGCCTAGATCCTACAAGTGAAATTGTTGGGTAATGTAGTTGAATATAGAACTCCTTCCCTTCTTCAGCCTCCCTTGTCCCTCCATCCTTCCCCCTCACCCCCTTCTGTTCCTCTTCCCAGACTCTGCTGTCTCCAGAAACCACTTTTAGTTTTGCATTTTGCTGGAGGTTTGCAGAATATCAACTTCTTACACTAAATCTGTTGGACTTTTTTTGTTTTCTTTGTCGGATTCACTACTGTGCACAGATTTTGAAAACAAAACAAAAGCAGCAATGAAATCTAGCAGAATCTTAGTAATTTCTCCTTTAGTTACAGAGGAAGCACTAAAGCTGTCTTTTTATGGGTCTGGGATGCCACTGCTGAATTAACCACGGTTGCTCAACAGCTGGGCTGTTAACTCCTTAGCCATAAAGTCTGTCTTCTGTTTGTTCTAAATGAAGCTTTAGTTGGTATTTAGAAATGGAATCTCATCCTGTCAAGTCTGTTGCCCAAACCCCTACATCTTGCCTATGAATCAAACTTTGCTGACCAGAAATCATGTGTGAAAGGTGCAATTGGCATTCAGTAGCTTTGTTATAATTTTGTAAGTATAAAAGATTTTCCTAGATGAAAAAGGAGCTTAGTTGCTTGGAAATTTGGTGTGTGGTTTTTTTTTGGTCCCCCCCCACTTTGAAAATTAACCCTAAATTTAAATATTTTGTAATATTTACAAATGGGAGAAGAACAACCCACACATACAGCCAGAAAGCAAGGTCTCAGGAACTGTAAAAAGGAGAGTTAGTAGGTTACAGAGAAACTGAAAGTAGAAATCATTTTAATGGAAGAACTGATAACTGAAAAGAGAGGAACATGTTAATAAGTGTTACATTAATCTATTTGATGTATCTCAAAGGTGTTTATTAAATGGAAGGTGAAATGCTGGTCAAAGTTGCTCAAGCAAACTGCAGTTCAAAGTATAAATTGTTCACTGAAAACAAGGAGCCTTTAGCAAAGGAGTGGAGTGGAAGTTCTTATTAGAGAAGTGGAACAACCCTATAGAGAGATCTGTGTTTGGTATTGAAGGAAAATAAAAATGATGTGAGCAAAATGTTTGCTTAACTTGATTAGCTTTTGAATTTTGCTGCATCCCAAACTTCCTCTGTTCCCATGAAAATATTTGCTCCCCCATTCCTTCAACAGTTCATATATATTAAGGACTACTACATTTTTAAGCATATCTTTCTGTTTTTACTTGGGAAACTGTGGAGAAAATTTTGTCTTTATGTGAGTTGTTAGTTTTGTGCTTATTATCACTTGATCTGCGGTAAAAAAAAATATTGTTGCTGCATGACTGCTGTGTTAAATCTTGGTGTTTTGCCTGTACTGTCCAGCTCTGCCTGCAATCCTAATTTAGTTATTAAAAACAATAAGATCTGCACAGCTTGTGAATTAACACCTTAATTGAAAATAAGCAAAAAAGCTTCAAATTAATATCTGCAAAGACTGAATGGATCTTTCAAAGTGTACTCAATACCTATACTTTGTTTATATCATGTTTGTGTTGGGTTTTTTTTCTCCTCTTAGAAATAGTGTAAATATTACTTTGTTAATAAAAAGTTAAGGCTGGAACCAAGTTAAGAATAAAACAATTTGTAAGGGGTTTCCTTGAAAAAACTAGAAAAGTGTGTGCAAGGGCATATTAAAAGCCAGACTCAGTTCACATGACAGGAAAAATATGTAGATGTTTTCTATTGCAAGCCCTCACAGAATGTTTTGGCATCAGGCAGGAAAGAAAGAAAAAAAAAAAGGAAGAAAGAAAAAAAAAAAGGCAGTTTCACAGTTTAATTCAGCATTACTCATCTTTATTTCATCAAAAACTAACCTCTCTTTACAGGGGGTTGTATCTAATTTTTTCCATAACTTTGCATTAATGAGAAAACAGCAGCAATAGCAAATATATTTAAGACATTTTTATGACCAGTCTTCTCCTTACTTAGGGAAGTTCTTATCCCTGCACACTTCCTGATCTTTCTGTTGACTGTGTCTTGTCCCTCATATTTATCAAATATACATGTTATATATGAAAGTGAATAGTGACAGTTCACAGCAGAAACTTTCTTTTCTGTGGGAATATCATGTTTCCTTTCTTGTTCTCTGACGTATCAGCAGTATGCCTTCTGTCTCTGGTGGAGGACTGTTCTTGGGTACTTCTCCATTAATGACTGTTTCTGACTTCATCAGGTCTCCCTAATAAACACAACATGCCAACATACTGGAGACAAACTGTTCAATGTTTAATGCTTTTTTCCTTACTTCTATTTTTCTCCATTAAGAAGAGATTTTCTCCATTGTCCTTTTAGGAAACATCATCTTTTAGAAGCTCTATGCATTTTAGGAAATTTTGCTTAATACTCAGCTAATTTAGAAGTATAGTTCAGAGTAGCAAAGGCAACAAAGTATAAAACTTGTGTGGAGTAGGAATTGGGCTCACATATTATATTTCTAGAGTCCTGATCCTGTCAATGCATGTACCTGTGCAGCTTTATTTAGCTGGGTGGCCCTGCTGCCTGTCCTAAGGAGGATAAAGTTGCTCACATCTGTAAGAAACATCAGGATTTTTTACTCAAGGTAAATTGATACTTTAGCTTCTTAATTTTTATGGTTTGGATTAGTTACATGTGACTCTTAGCAAGACATGGCTCTCCTGCAATAATATTATCAAGCATTTTTCTAGTGGAAGTCTAATTAACTGTAATTATTAGTGTTTTTTGGCACCTGACATACATCAAGTATGTATGATTGATGGAAAACAAGGATGTACGTGATTAAGAACTATAATTACTGGTATTATTTTGCAATGTATTTAATATACAAAAATGCAAAGATTATTTCTTGCTGTAATTGTGGAATCAGATAGGGGTTCAGTTTTTTGAAGCTGGTGGAAGTCTGAAGTGCTGGTTTGCTGGTTGGCTCCTGATTTTTTTATTTGCATTCTGAACAAAAGCAATTCTGTATGTGTTACCATAAAGAAACATAGTTTAGAAAGTGTTAAAATGAGGTTTCTGCTCTTCAGTAAACAAGCTATTCTAAGGAACTAATGCCTAATGCTGAAAGCTATCTGTGGGACTGTGGGCTGAGGCATCATCTCTGGAACTTTATGGCAAGGATCCCATTAACTCCATGAGAGTAACATCCTGCACTAGTATTTTCCTACTGAGTAGAGTGCTAAAGTTTGATGTAACTGTAAGCATACACATAAACCTAAAGCTTGCATGCTGATGAACCATATTTAAATGCATGTTTGGTTAGATGTGCTGTTCTGAATTGTAGGTATTGTGTTGGTATAAATATGTATAGAGAAGTGTGTATGTATATATATGGGAAGCAAGAATTCCACTGATGGTACATGAGGTTTATAACCTAACATAATTACTGGCTATAACTTGTTGTTATTCTTTCCTTACATTTAGTGACTGAAATATCACCCACCCTAGATGACTGATGTTCATTTTTCCAGTAGATTGAACACAGTGGATTGAAGTAGGGTGGCCCTTGAAAGTGATACTTGGGAAATCTTCTGGCAGGTGACTAATATAGTGGCCTCATGTAGCCATATGTGTGTGTGACCTATTGTGCATTCCCTTCACCTCACTGGATATGTCCTCTTGATGTGACTAAATAGAGCATATTTTTCTCAAATAACCATGTATATGCTTTTGTTCTAGTTTTATGACATAGTGTGCCTTTGCATATTTCTCTCTGGAAGGTATAACCCTCTGTGTAGAAGAGGGGCAGGATGTCAGAGTTCTCCATCCATTTCTGATTGACCATCAAGGAAAAACTCGAGAGTTGTCTGGAATTTGGATTAATGACTTGATCCACTCCACCTGAAAAATTAGTACTGCCTGTGGCCTCTGACCCTCCAAATCCTTTAGTTTCTCAGCTTACTAGCCAGTCTTCATTTATGAGTAGTAAATATAGTATTTTTTGACTTTCTGAATGTACTTTTTTTTTTTTTTTACACTAAACTACTGTATGGGTAGATTTTGAGGACAAATGATGCATTTCATGAATGTCTATATGGTACCTATTTGAGTCAATTCATATCCACACAGGAACATAGTTGGTGTTGAGAATCTTGTTAATTCTCTCATTTAAAATCTTAGAGCCCTTGCTTAGCTACCATGAAAAAGCTTTAAGAATGTTGGCTCTTGAGATTTCGTAAGTAAAGCTTATTGTATTCCTAAAAGTTTGGCAGTTTGTGTGCCAGACAGCTCAGCTCTGCTGATGCTGGAACAAATTACATGTTCAAAAATTGGTCTGTGGAGCATGGTCTGGGAGGGCAACATGTGCCTGTGATCACTAATCATATTTACATGATCTCATTCAACTCAAGTTTGCCAGACTTAGGTCAATTATTTTTCTTGCTGAGGAGAATTTGAACTTGGATCTCTTGTTCCAAATGGAGCATGCCTGTTAACCAACATGCAGTCACTATTAGAAGGTTTTATTAGCCCCTGCTGAAACTTGCTCTTCCCATAGTCTAGCAGTTAGAACCACTCAGATGGAGCAATGGGTTCCAGTCTCTTAGGTTCTGAGCTTCCTCATAGATATCTATTTGATATACAGAACACACACACATATATAACATAAAATATTTAATCTTGGATGTTTGAGCTCTTTAAAATAGTAACATATTTTTGTCTTGAATTTATTTGCACTATATATATGTGTATATATATTTCTGAGGTCAATGAAAGAGCTGGAGAAAACATCTTACTGATTTTTTATTTGTGTAAGGGTGATGTGCTCTATGTCAAAGCAAACGGAGACACTGATCTTTTATCTTCTTTCTGTTAGACTTTATAATTTTATTTTAAAATACCAAGTAAGAAGATATAATTAGAAAGAAAAAGAATGCATGAAACAGATTTTTATTTTTCTGTTTTGATAGATAATTTTTGGTATTTCATTTTTGCTTGTTGCATAGAGATACTTTTGGAATGTGATTGAAGTTCTGTTGAAGAGAGGGTTTTCTTAATTGATTTTGTTGTGCTGGATCAGGGCCATGATACAGTCTCCTAGCAGAAACCAAACTTTGAATCTTGGATTTTGTTTTATCATGTTTCAAAATGTCAATATATATTTTCTTGTTCCACTTATTTGCACAGTAAATAAATTAGGTAAGCTTCCATTTTTATTTTTGTCCAGGTTATTGAGAAGTTTTGTTCCATACCAATAGGTCTTCAGTAAAAATTATATTGAAAAAAGAAAATATGTTAATTGTGATGTTGTTTTGTGCTGATTATGTAAGGACATTTTGAAAGTTGTCCATTTGTCTGTATAAACATTATATGGCCAGTTTTACTGAGTAACTAGAAAAAAAATTACTGATAATAGTCCCCCCAAATGTTACCAAAAGCAAACAGATATTATTTTAACTATGAGCAAATCCCAAGGCTCTACATTGTCACCTCATTGTCTCACCTATGGAAGTCTCAGCCAGATTTAATCTGCAGCTTGCTGCTGAAAAGTGTGAAAGTCTCATGTGCTTAAAATCATAAGCAAGGTTGAAAATCACGCCCCCCAGTGCAGATTGAATACAGTGTTCAATCTGTGATCTGTGACTGTCTCTTCTGTTCACTTTCACTTATTATTAGTGGTGTATCACTTAATTTTTTTATTAAAAGGGGCAATTCTTTGTCTTTAAGTTGTGTATGCTTGTCTGTAAGCTCCAGTTGGTCTGTTGAAATCAGTCTCTATTTGGCCTACTATTAAAAAAGCCTTGTCAGTGGAATTGCTAGTGAATAATGCCAGTAAACAAGGGAGAGAAATGACATCTTTTTAAAACATGCTTTTTCTTTTTCCTGGGTAAGTGCAACAGAGGAGGAGACAATGACATGCCTGCTTTTGATCTTTTATCTTAAAGATTTTCTGTCATTTGTAGAGCTACACAGTCACCATATTGTGTATTACTGCTGTAAAAATCATGTATCCAGGAACATAAAATTTAAAATTGCCTGACACAAGTAGAGATGAGAGTTTTTTAGAAAATAAAGCACATATTGATAGTACAAATGTTGTGCAGTCTTTAAATGAGAGATTTTATTTCTCTCCTTAATGCAGGGACTTAATGAAGATACAATCCCTGTTCTCACAGAACAAACCCCATTTTTTAAAGTCCACCATTTAAAGACATTTTGTGTATTTAAGCAGTGACAAGGGTATTCATTATTAATTAACATTCAGGAGATAACTTACTGTCAGTTGCCAGTCAAAGTGGAGCTTGGAAGAATGCTGACATTGATTGATGGACATGTTCTGGGACTATGCACAAACAGGCTGCTCAGGTCATCTGAACACATAAAACATTACAGATCAGCTCCACATAGACAAAAAGATCTTTTGCTTGGACTGTCCTTTCTAGAGGGAGGTTATCCTACCATGTGTCCTAGATTTACTTGATTTGTAAGTTGAACCTTAGTTTTCTAGCACTGTAGTCACCAGTTAAGAAGAGTTTAGTTGAGAAAGAATGGGTGAAATGGCATCATGCTGTTTCCAGCTGTGAGTAGCTGGGGTGCTTAAGAATTCAGATTGGAACAGTATTTTTGATGTTGCTTTATAAAGTGCTATACATACTCACATAATAGATATGTACTAAGGCAATTGCTTCTTTAGGTAGAAGAAAATATCCAAAATTTATTTAATATTCCATTGAAATGCAGAAATTGAAGAGGCTTTTCAGTCTTGTAGTCTCTAAATACCTGGTCATACCAGTTCTCTCCATTTCCCTGAGTCAGTAGTGTATTTATATTCAGTGAAATGAAGACTCTGCTTATGGCAGCCTCTCACCTCCTTTAAAGGAGGGTATATCAGGCCCTTTGTGTGTCACCCAAAAATGACATTTGCCCTAGGCTGGGTAGCCTGTGGCCCATGGGAACAGTGGTTTGGATCCTCCTGCTTCTTATGGTGGGCACCTGTTCATATAGCAAAGGTAGTAGTTAGCTTAAGAAAGACAACATGGTAGTATGGGTGGTATAGCCAATAAGGAAAGATATTTTCCTATATATAGGTGAGCAGCCTGGTCACCTTCAGTGTATGATAAGCACCTGCTTCACAGGTACTTCTCATGATTTTTTCTTTATTTTAATTTTCAGAATATGCTTACAAATATATTGTGGTTGACTTGGATTTAACTTAGAGAGATGGAGGGATCTTCATGAAGGTAATGGAAAAGAAGAGTATCTTCTGACTGAAGCCCTTTTCCCATGATAATCCAGGGAGGGAAAAACACCTGTGCTGTATTACACATCTCTCTAGGTTAAAAATGGATCTGCCTAGTTTTTTAAAATTCCCATGGCTATCTGCTGTTGGAGATACTATAGTTCCACCCAGTCCAGATGGAAGTAATGTACTGCTGGGGATCCCTTGCCAATCTCCATCCCTGATAGTGGTTTCTGTAACATATTGGGGAAATATGTTGAGAGCTGTCATCGTTTCTTAGTGACATACCAGTAGTCTCTCTCCCTCTTCCTTCCAGCTACCTGCAACTTAATGCTTCCTTCAGAGCTGCAGGGTGCACTGAAGTGCCAGAGTTCCCTACTTTTACCCACTGGAAAAAGGGACCACAAATGTTTTTGTTGCACAACAGCTTATTCTCCCTTGGGTAAAATCCTACTTGCTTTATTCATTTAAAAGGGACAAAAAAAAATAGTCCCTTGAGACTGCTTGTGAGAGTAAGGAAAACAGGAATTGGCCCCATGTCATAACCATCTGTTATTAACACAAAGAGCAAGGGCCCAGTATTGCAGTCCTTGCAAAAAGCAGTTTGTTTAATAGGAGTTACTACAAATATGAAAAATGTGTTTTCCTCATTACTGTGGCAATATTCCCTACCAGTAGTGTTAAAAAAATAAGAAAGAAAAAAAGTCACAGTGAGTCTTGGTCTTCATAAACACAGTTGCATTGTTTTGTATTGAGGTAAGGCTGTCTGCAGTAAACATCTCATTCCAGGAAATATATGCATTACTGTGTTTTCAAAAATCACTTCAGCTGATTTCACACATTTTATTTTCATTGGACATCTTTTCATTATGGGGCTGAATTATGACTGGGTTTTCTCTTCTACTGTTTTTATGACTGAGGTAGACTTCCTTTTTGACTGTGGCTAGCATGAAAATGGTGCCACTTTCCCTTCTTCCTCAGCAGGAAAGGTTTACCTTTTTACTTGATGACCCCCTCACTTCCTTCAATCCCCTCCCTCAATTATAACTACAAGCATTAATGGAAAACTGAAATAATTTGATCCATCCTGCCACACTATGTCATGGCAGAGGGAGAGTTTGGGTGGCTGATGCTTCCATTCACCTTTATAGGCTGGACTGCTGGGTTGGATTATGTTTTTTTTCCCCACCTTTGGACCTCTCTTGTGTTTGGCATGTCTGCCTTAATATCTGAGAGAAGTGCTTCACAATATTTACTACAAAGCCCAGAGCTTTGTAAAAAAACCCAATCAGTTTTGGCACTCCCTTGCCTATTTCTTTTTTTTTTTTCAGCAGTTTTTACATGTGTGGTTTGTAGATCATCTTTAGTTCTGAGAGTTGTGGCCAGTCTCTGCTACATAACTTGAGCCATGGGTTTTAATAGGGAGGTTTAATCTGTGCTCCTTCACTTCTGGCTATAGACCACAGTGTTATGCAGAGCAAGGATTGTTCTAATCCTGTTGATTGCACCTCAGTGGGATACCAGTCCTCTAGCTAGCTATAATGCCTTTAAGGGTGGCTTGGCACAACCAGTCTGGTACAGAGCACATGCAGCACAGCCCAGAATCTGGGAAAATACATAAATTATGATAGGAGCCTGGGTGTTTCCATGGTGTATGCAGAAAGACAGGAATTGCTGTATTGGGTCAAACAAGTGGCTTGTCAAATCTATTACTCTTTTACTCAATGTCCAGTAGCAGGTGCTTAAAAAGAAAAAGATGAAAGAACATCAGTTTTGGTTTTATTCAGCTCCAAAGCAGTCTATACAGCTCTGTTATGTTTCCTTTGTATCCTTTCTCCAGTCTGCCATTCAAATGTTAAAAGGTGTCTGGTTGTTTTCCTTCCGTGTCATAGATATGTTCTAATCCATTTAAGATCCTAATGTGGTTTTGTGATTTTTATTAAGCTTGTGGTCTCAGATTTAAATAGACTGGAAATTCTACAGATCTTTACCTTACTAACTATTCAAGCCTTATTATTTATAAAATGTGTACTTTGAACTTGACTGAAAAGCCACTTGAGGATCTGACATAGAAGCATACCCAGTAACAACACTAAACTGATTTCTGTGCATTTAGAGATGTGTATTTCGAAGAGTTTGATAGGAAAAACTAATCCATTGCTTGGGTACTATGTGTGGACAAATGTACTAGGAATTTTATTCCAGCAGTGTTACAGCAACTTCTTTTCCTGAATTTATAGACACTTTTGAGCTGTTGAAGGGTTAACTCCCCCCCAGGCAAACAACATATCACTTTCTTGAAAATGCCATTGGGAAACTGAGATAAATGGTGAAGCATTTTCTGTGCTGACATGATGTTCGCCTGTCCGATTGCATCCTTCCCAACAGACAGCAAAGAAGCAATTACAAAAAAAGACATCTGTGCCAAGGTTTGGCTAGCCAGGGAGGGCAAGCTCTTGTGTTTAAGAGGTAGAGAATCCAATCGATGAAAATGTCTGAGCCTGTTAGCACCAATAAAGCTGAAGGCCACTAGGAAGCTCAGAGAGGGTCTTTTGTTGCGGAGATAGAAAGGAGGCCGAAGCTGTGACACTTGGGGAGGAATAGGGTCAGCTAGTACCATCATCCATCTTCCTCAATGGCAGCTTTCTGTCAGTTTTTAACCCTGCTCAGCAGAGGATCTAAACCTCTATTGTTGGCACCAGCCAATTCTCAGCCAAGTGTAAATGAAGTTAATATTCACTGACCTTATGCATAGCCAATGAAGGCCCTTGATGTCATCCTGGAAATAATGTTATCTGACACTTCAAAAAGCAGATGTTGGCAGGTTGTTTGTGGTTGTTTTTTTTTTGCTGAGCCAGTATGCAAAGACACATTGTTTAGCCACCTCGTATTTAAACTGATTTCCATAATAACCACAAATAGGCCTTTTTGACCTTAAATTGACATAGTTATGGTTTTACTTTGCATATCATTATATGCTGCTCACAAAGCCTGGCTAACCTGCACTAAATGATCTGGGAGAAGTAGTTCAGTCCACTTAGATAAGAAATATATGGGTCAGTGAGCAAATTTTATTTATGCTGATAGAACAGTGAGTAATTAAAATAATTTAAATAGTTCAAAGCTGACATTTTTAGAACACAATGAAGAATAGCATTTGTTTTGCAGCATACCTTCATGAAAGGAAATATATCACAGAAGTAAAAATTTATTGCTTTCATGGGCATGGTTTTTATTTTGAAAAGCCTGTTACAAGCAATGTTTAAGGTCTTCCTTTGTCTCCAGTAATATTTTGTCATGGTGAAACACGATCATTCTAATATTGTTTTAATTACAGAAACTTAAACCAGTTTTCATAGGTTCCACTTTGCCAGAAGTTTGTCTAAGGCAGAAGTGTGCTGATGATCACTGCATATTTACACAGTGCATTTCATCCAGCTGGATCCCCAAACCTTCCCCAGACTCCTACGAGCAGAATGCATCCACGCTTCTCTGGTGTAAAAACCAGTATCAAACATCTGTTGTAGCTCTGGGGTGACACACTACGGCTCTCTTTAAGGCACAGTGGAGTTTCTCAGCAGCTTGTGGTTGTGATTCAAGGAAGCACACAAGTATTTAGCAGGCATAGGAGGTGAAAAGTAGTTTGATTTTGTTTTTTTTTTTTTTTCTGATAAATTAGCTGTAATTTTGGCTCACGTTTTCTCTGCCTTTTGAGAGATGAGCATAATGGCTTATGGTAATAAAGTGCAGATGCAGGATGAGTAGTCATTATTAATCAAAATTTTCAGCTGTATCCAGCAATGAACTTCACACAACCATGTTTTTCACAGCTGTATACAAAACACAGCAGCAGGTAACAGAATACTTAAAAAACTATATTGTGCTGCAAAAAAAAAAGGAAAAGTTTGAATGATGACTGTAGCATAGTTAGCACTGTTCAGGCTGCCATCCATACCTGTCCTTTTGAAAAGGAGCTCAAAATGCCATGGCTTCCATGGCTTTTTTTTTTTTTTCCCTTTGTGTCAAAGAATGAGTTCATGGTTGAACTGAGAAAGCTTGATCACTGGAGTTGCTTGGGAGGCAGTTATCTGGCAAGATGGCAAAGATGAGAAATACCAGAACAGATCTGCATCTAATTGAAATCACTCAGATCTGATCTGAAGATAAACAGTCCTTGGATTTTTGGAAACTATTTTATTGATTGTGTTCTTCCCATCAGTTGTGTTTGTTTGTTCCTGTTAAAGATGTGAACATGTTTCCTGTAGTAACAAATTTACTTAGCAACTCATCAGATAGAATTTTCTCTGTATGCCTTTGCTTCATATTAACTCTCATCAGATGGGATTTAAAGAACAAAAGGAAAGAAATAAGTTCACTAGGTTTCTGGATGAAATTTTAAGAAATTGGTGATTGATTTTATTTGAAATACAGCACCATATTTCATTTGCTTCTGGTTATTTGTGTGCTGGCTGTGACAGTTCAAATGATTAAAAGGCTACTTTTAGTTTGGGTTGATTTTAATGGGTTATCTGATAGGACTAATTTGTCCAAATAGATTAACTCAGATTCTTCCCCTCCCCATCCTATATACAGTCCATTCTGCACTCATTCTGAAATTATCTGAAGTTAGAAGAAAATTTCTGAAACATGGCATTACAGTTAGCTACAGAACAGTGTGGAAAAAGCAATGAGCCAGAGAGCACTGAAAGCAATGAGGGACCTTAGTGGGTCTTTAACAAGCCCTAAGTCTGCTAAGCGAGCAAATTAATTAGTTTTAGCCTTTACAAAGACACATTTCTTCTGTAAGTTATATTGAGTAATAACCAGATTGAGTCACATTTTGATTTTACCACACTGCTGTAAATCAATTAATTTCTGGCTCGGTTTTGATAGTCTGTCTCTTTGTCAGGCTTTATCATAGGAAAAGTGTAGACTGCCAAAAAACCCCAACCAAACTGACCTAATTCTGCCCTTTCCTCCAGCAGAAATGGGCACTGAAGTACAGAAGCTTATTTCTCATTCCTGAGACAAGACTGTGAAATTTGCCTTTGTGAATTAAGCTATGGGCAGATGGATCCATTTCATCCTATCAGTATTGAATATTGGTCCTGTTCTAGTTGAAAGTTTGCAAAATGCTAACTTTCTGTGGGCAGGCAACTGAGGAAGTGATCCAAAAATAATGTAAATTGAATGTATTCGCTTTAATGCACTTTCCTGTTTGTTAGTGGGGTGGTTGGGAGGGTTTTTTTGCCTTTAAACAAAGCAGAACAAAACAAAAGATGCTTTGGAGCTAAATGTCAGCAGAAGATTCATTAGGGAGGTATTGACATAGGTAGCTGCCAGCTGCAGGGGTTTGGGGAAGTGACTGGTGGTGTCTCTCTTGCTGTCTGAAGGCAGGAAGAAACCTGACAGTGCCAAGTTCTGATTTGCTGGTGACATTGTCACCAGGTCTGGCTGCTCTCATGGGCAAAACCTGGCAGAAACTGGGAGTCTGGTGATCATGTTTGGAGCTAGATTGATTTTGCTCCTGATAAATCTCGTCTGTAAGGGGCGAGATCTTCTACAGCAGACTTTTTTTGGTCAGTTCTGTTTAAGATAATAGATAATTTTCACCTCTGAGCCTCTGTGGATACAGTCTGTATGCATCCAGGTTCATTCTGTGTTGTGTTGTCAGTACGGCTGTGATTTTCTTTGACAGTTACATCAGTGTGGAAGAGAAGAATGGAATTAGGTATGAAAAATTGCTTTGTTCTCCAGAGTTTCTAGAAAAGGTCTTTGAAGCTGTAGTGTGAAATCTCTAGCACATCTGCAGATGATTTATACTAATACAGACTAGCCAGCAAAACTATGTTGAAGAAAATAATATTGAAAGGAAAAAAAGCACAAAAAATCAATTGTACGAGGAGACAAAATATTTAGTACTGAGTCATCTTCCTTAATCAGGATAAAAAATGGATTATTGGACTAGATGATGTTTTGAGGTCCCTTCCAGCTCCTAACATTCTGTGATTCTGTGGTTATATGACTAATAAAGAATCACCTCAAAGAGAACAGTTAAACCGTGTACCATTTAGTTGGACAGATCGGAAATGCTGTAAATAACCTACCAGGAATGAAATATGTCATTTTACAACAAACAAAATTTGCCATATGGGAAAAAAAAGAATCTCAGTTAAATGTACCATTTTATTCTTTTGTATACTAACAAGGCTATGCATTTGGATGTTTGGTTTTTTGGGGTTTTTTTTTTGAGTCAATAATATAATTTACTCCACCTACACAAAGCACTTGCTGTTGATCAGAAGCCTGGGGATATGTCCTCAAGGGGAGGGAAGAGGAGGCAGTGTTGATGAGGAGGGACTGGGAACAGGTGAGGGGATGCAATTTGAGGGCATGGTTGTGGGCAGGGCTTCATCTTGAGAAGAAAGATGTTTCTCAGCCTTTAACCTGTACTTCAGAGTGCCAGGCAGTGGATGTGTCAAGAGGTGAATACAAGGATAAAGCAGGAATTTTGGTCACTGCAGTAGCCATGCTATTGAATGGTTTGCATACCATAGCAAAGTGGTATCTGAATGCTGTGCAAATAGCCAGTGACTCAGGCAGTGTGTGGTGCATGGCTGGGAGCTGCCATTGCTAAGGACACAGGATCACACAGGCATCCTTGGTTTGCAGAAGTTCTTTACTTAGGGCTTTGCTTTTGTTTCATAAAGTCAATAATGCAAATGCATGAGAATAATGGTGAGGCCTGACCTCGTCCCCTTGAAGTGATTGGGAGATTGTCTTTCCTCAGAGGTAAGGTCCATTTCCTGCTTCTGCTTTTTTTTTTTATAACAGTTTTTTTCACAGTGCCTTTCATGCACACAAAAATAACTGTTTTCATTGATCAAAGGTAAATGCTGTGGAAATACCTCTCATAAATAATAAAGAAGGGCTCACTTGTAAGTGCAGCCATATTCTTATTTAAGGGAGGACAATAAGGTGTGTTCTTCCTCTTCCCTGCTGCATGCTGCTCCTCTTTCTCCTCAAACATCAGAGGGTGTGACAAAGGTTAGATTTTTGTGTTACCCCTACAAAAGGCTTCACTGTGTTTTATCCACATGGCAAGAGAGGCAGGAACTGTGTAATATCACTTTAGGAAAAAAAAAAAAGATACAATTTAAATTTATGATCTGGACCTAAGGCAACTGAGCTCTGTGCTTCTCATTAAGCAAGTTGGAATGTCTCTTTTCTCTCTCCCCCATCCCTAAGTGCCTGCAAAACTGGAAATTAAAAGATGAGTTCAATAGAAGAATGGTTCTGAATCTGAGAACTTCCTTTTTTTTTTAACTTCTTAACCTTTAGACAGGCTTGCATAGCTCATGTAGCTGAAATTAATTGTGTCCCCACAAAATCAGGAATGTCTGAAATCATCATTATTCTTTAATCTCTGTGTATCCACAACTGCAAGGACAAGAAACCGTTTTTTTCCTTAAGCTAGAGTTTTGGTGCTTGTTCAGATGCAACAATAACAGTAACTATGTGATTCTTGAATTTGAAATAGATTATCAGTTGTTTTAGGAGTAAGAAATTAAGAAAGAATTGGCAGTTGTGTATGCTTAAACATACTTTGATTCTGAAGCCCATGTTAAAACCCACAGTTGGAACAACTGCAAAGTTTGTTTGGTTGTTTTGGGTTTTTTTCATATTTGGTCAGATTCTTTTGCCTTTTTTTTTTTTTAAATAACAAACATGTTTTTAGTTCTGATAAATCAGTGTACCTCAAATGATTAAGTCAAGGATCCTACTTCATGTCATACACCAGCAACAGGACTACTTAGGAAGTTGTGATAGCCTAATCATCATGCCTTTGAGTAGCTTTTGTCTATACAAAACCATTATAGACAGTCCCTCAAAGTGTGGGATGAGGTGCTTGTTGCACAGGAGTAATGGAGGACATAATTTAAGTTGTGGAAACACTGTTACTACTGAAGAGGAATGGGGAGAAGCCCCTAAGGGCTTTGAAAGTCTGTGAGTTGAGACTAGGTTTGCATGGCTGGTGAAGAACAAAACTATCCTTTTTCTTGCCAACTAAACATACCTGCTGGAGAGTTCACCAATTAGACCATAATCATGGCCAGATGTCTCTCCTGTATGACTGTAGAGATCCTTTTGGGGTGGAATCTTCCTACAGCCTGTGTGTGTAAAATACCCTGAGTGGCCAGACTGCAGAGGATGTTGAGCGCTCTTTCACAGCTCCTTGCATGCAGCACATCAGGGAGTACAGGACTTGCATTCCAGTGTCTGTGTAATTGGAGTCTCCCTATGGGCAAAATTTAGGTTAAGAGCAAGGAAATATCCTTCTACACTGAGCAGCAGAAGGTTTCCAGTCAGGGCACACCTGTTCCTCCCTGCTGAAGAGCGCAGGATAAACCAGGAATTGTTGGAGAGCAAGTTAAGGGGAATGTAGGTTTAAAAGTGATTTAAACTAAACAGGAACAAGTCTGTTTGTGTGGATTTAATCAGGAACAACTGCATGTGAAGACTGCAGTGATCCTCAGCTTGCAAATCAGATGTTTAGTTCTGAGTTGCAGTGTCTGGTCTCTTTACTACTGACTGCTCGATGGGAATAGATTGTTGGATATGCAATACCAATCTCATTACTTCAGAACTGTTTTCCATTGCATTTTCTACTTTGCATGTAATTTTTTACTTCCACTTAAGTAATGCATAGTGCTCTCAGTATACAGCCCTAGAAGTTTACAGCCATGCTGCTGCTGCTGCTCATTTATGTTATGGCATCTAACATTCCTGGAATGATCAGCTCCTGCTCTGCTGTATTAACTAAAATGATCTATTCTGGTGATAACCCCATCATTCACTGAATTTCTTTGCACCACTGGAGAGAAATAGAGATGGTAACTTAATTCTGTGCTAAAAATAAAGTGCAGGAATTCAGTAAAGTTATGCTGGACAATAAAATAAGCCTGAATTTCCCTCATTGTGTGAAGTGCCTCTTGCCAGCTCTTGTAGTGTTATGAGTTTTATGCCTCCTAGCTGCTGAACAGTACCAGCTCCTGCAGAAATATGCTGTGGTTTTATTTTCTTGAATTTTTGAAAGTTAAGCTGTCAAACACTTGTGAGGTTTGACAAATGCTGTGTAGTTAATGATACTAAAAGAAGATAAGTGACAGGGATAATTAGAAGAGAAAGATGGAAATGGTCATATTTTAAAGTCTCTAGTGCAAATAAATAGAGGTTGACCTCCTGTTGTTAACCTTTCTGTATGGCTACTGTTCATTAAGCAAGGAGCTTCAAGTTTTTTGAGATGTGTTTTTCAGATGTGGGCGATTTGTTTGGACCTGTGTGAGAGTCCAAAGTAATCTGCTTGCTCTGGAGGAAGAAAGTAATGCCTTCTAGGGAGTACTCTTTTAGGACCATGAGACTGTCTTTCTATTTTTGTCACAAAGCTATCACCTACAGTGCACTTCAGGCCTGAAAGGGATCGTTGCGATGGAGTCAGAACTAGTTGTTCTTTTATTAATAAAGCCCAGTGTATTATATTTGTGCCTATCCTTGCTGTTGCACAGAGGAATCCTATTTAAAGTCATTAAAATCTCATTGATACATTTATGCTCACCACAATGCACTAATAGCATTCAAAGCCAGTAATAGCTGGCTATTGTGCATTTGCAAAAAGTTGCAGTGCTGGCTCAGCATACGTGCTACTTTTCTGTGATAAATGAGCAATATTAACATATCAGGCCAGAAACAGATTAAAAACATTTATAGGGTCAGCTTTCTGTCTTAGATTTCACTTTTGTGGTTTTTTTCCTCTTACTGCAATTCTGAGGTAGGTGCTAATTAGTACATCATATGAGTATAGTAATTCTACATTATTTTGAATTTGAAATAATGATTAAACATAGCTTGACAAGCTTACAAAATGCAACAATGCAGTAAAAACCCCTCTAACATGATCAAAAGTCTCATACTCCTTGCTGTCTCAGGAAGCACAAGAAGTTAATACTATCTCATAGCCCATTGCTAAAAATTCAGAACAAAATAAAATGGTTTGTAATTCAGGAATGACAAAGTAATTTTCTGCCTCTTTGTAGAATGACCCTTTTTAATTTGGTCACTGGAACAACTAATAAGTTCCCCCAAAAACATAAGCTTTATGTGAAAAACAACACTATCTACAAAATATGTTTTTCTGCATGTTTTTCTGCCCCCACAGCTTATTTGCATGAGGTAGGTACATCCATGTTGTCATGAAGACAAATGCAAAACCTCCTGCTGAATTTGTTTATCAAATGTTGAGTAAAAACTGATGTCATGTTCTGTTGTTCACCTTGTCCACTGGATTTTGGGTTAAAAGTTAAAATTTTGACCTTGCTGAAGTGAATGGCTTGAATCTTAGTTTAATTGGAAAAGGAGTTGGCCCAAAGTATTCTGCTTATCTCATATTAATTTCTCTGACAGCTAATTGTGATGCCATTAAAGCAGAAGCATGGTGGGTAAGACAGACATCAAGAGGAGACACATTTCTAAGCAATGTAGATAACGCTTTAGTTTAAACATGTGTAACAAAAGAAAACAAATGGTGGAAGATCAGTGATCTCTGCAGGTATTTCACCTGCAAAGAAAGAGTTGTTTGTATTAGCTAGTGGTGAAAATGAAAAAGATAATAAATTTCTTCATGATTTTTAGCATAATGGTAATGAATATGTACAGGAACCACTACATTTTGGTCAGAACAGTGTGCAGGACACTGACCGATACAGGATCAAGGTTTCTCTTTCTGTTTTGATTGCAGAAGTGTTGTCCACTGTCACAGGAGAAGTGAACTTAATCAGAGGTGACTTGACTTTACATCTGTGCAGGAGGTTATCTCTTGTAAAAGGGCAGAGCTGTGAATGAAAGCTTTGTCTTCAGCTTCCTTGTAATCCTGCAGTACAGTTGAGCGTGTTAGCTCAGTTGGAATAATGTGCTGATTTTCTAAGATGAAAAAGAATTTTAACCCCTTTCCTCTCTGTAAGTTCTCAATTCTGTACTTCCTTAGATTTTACACTACCTGCCTTGGCATTAGCAACTCTGATTTCAGTCTGTCACCTTCCCTGGCTAAATATAAAAAATGATATGCTCCTCTCCTTGAAGTAGAATATTCAAGAAATGCAATCCTGATGAGAGTGCTGTTTTGTAGCAGCAGGGATTCTTTTTTCCTGTCATTTTCTTAATTTGGTTTCTGTTTCAGATCTTTATCAGCACCTGTCCTTTTAAGGAAACAGATTAAAATGTCTGAGGGTAAATGGAGGATTGATTTGGTGTGAATGTACAGCTTCTGTGCTTTTACAATACATGCGGTTATAAACAAGGATGACACATGCTTTAATGTTCTTACTGACTCTAACTGCTTTGCTTCCTTGCTTTTCTGCATGCTGATTTTAGTTCCTTCTGCACCATACTGGGCATAAATTAAATGTGTATTTGAAAGGAAATTGTATTTTTCTTTAGGAAAGGGAGCATGTGAGGCTGCTGTATGAAATGTTGGATAATCCAGTCAGTGCTGGAGAGGGGTTATCTGTTAGGAAAAGGAGGTATACAAGGAGTAAATGCTAAAGATGTTTGGTTTAATAAAATGATAGCAATATTATAAAATATTACAGAATATATTACTGTAGCTCAACTGTATTGATGACTGTCTGACTAGGTTAGAGATAAAAGCAGTAGACATGCATTTGCTCTGTTTGCTCTCATTTAATTTCATCGTAGTGAGTCACATAGGCATCAAGATTTATATGTGTTTGATAAGTAGTCGGGGTAGTGAGTGCTAACGATGGTTGCAATGCTTTCTAGAATTCTATTTCTTCTGACTTTAGTTGACATTGTGACTCTAAACACTGCAGCCTCTCTAAATTAGAAAGTGGAAGACAGAGGAGGGGAGAACCCGCCTCAGAATTCACACTGGATTAATCATTTTCTAGTCATCCATAGGTTGATTTTTTTAATGTTTTAAATTTACTTTTTTCCTCTAAGTACCTGGACAGGCAGAATGCATGGTGCTCCTCAGGCAGTGTTTGTCAGTTTGGAGTATGCATTTATCAGGAGAAATTCAGGGAAAATAAGTCATGAAACTCGCTGAGGTTTTTTGCATGTACAAGGAACTTAACAACATTTCTCCTTCAATACAAAGATCTTTTTCATCAGTGATCAGTGCAGAATGGAGAGAATTGGCTGAGTCTCACTGATCCGCATGGGACAACAGTCTCTGGCACAATCTGTTTGTGCTGATGGCCCTAGTGCTGACACGACAGATGCTTGGAAAGCTGCTATCTCTACTGCCACTGCTGTTGACACCATTGCAAATTCTTAAAGGAGAGCTGCAATGAGTCTTACTCTAGTTGGAAAAAAAAGACCCACAGTTAAAAACAAGACAGTCTTTTATAGCCTGATCCTGTGGGGTTTCTCTTGCCATCACGTGCTTTTGGATAGTCTTTGCTGTAGGTGTTGTGGGTTGAAAGTCTTCACCTCTTTTAAGAAACTGTTGTGTTGATTAATGGGAGAAGTTGGAATATTGCAAAGTATTTACACATTCTTACCATCTTCATTTATATGACTTGGGTGTCTGCTGCTGTTGTAGCAGTGGTCCTTGGAGGACCTGCTTTTCCAGGACATAAACAAAGACAGAGGCGACAGTATTGCAGCCAGAAAAAAACATGGGAAAAGATAGCTTTGGGCGATTTCCTCAGCTCTTAATAAGTAGTGAGAGCAAGTATAGAACACAGAATCAATACAAGCCCAATGTCTATCTACCTTCTGACCTCCACAACCCTCTTCTGAAATCCAAAAAAAGAAAAAAAAAAAACCAAAAAAACCAGGAATAAAGCATTTATTTTCACTGTGTCTGCCTGTTAGGTATATCCTATAGCTAACAGCAAGACTCTTCTCCAGAGAAAGACTTGAGTTCTTCCATTTAATTCTTTTGGCTGTCAAAAAGTGTTCTCTAGCCTAGTGATATTTTCCTTCGAGCAGTTTAAATTCTTCTGAAATTACACAGGTTTTACTGAGGGCTCTTGTAGCTGTTTAGCATATTAATGCCTGCAGGTTTCAACCAGACTCAAGAAGAGGAATGAGTTGATTCTGAGGTGTTGCTGTATGTACACTGAATGGGAATGTATGCCCCTTTGCTCCTATTGTCCATTGTTTAACCAGAGAAGGCAGAGAAAACATAAGAAATGAAGTGAGTTGGCTGTGGTCAAGAGTTGTTAAGTGACAGTGTGGGAACTAGATCCCAAATAGGAATTTCAACTTAGTACCCTTGATACTGAGCAATGCTTCTTCTAATAATTTTCTTTTATGCAGTAGACTGCTTAGCCTGCAAAACTGACCAAATACCTATTGTAGTTAACAGAGCAGTAGAATGAAATCTCAAAATGAGATAAAATCATGTGGGGATTTGTTCTACTTCTACTTTATACCTCTGCTTAGAGTAGAACAGAGACCATAAAACCTAAATTTTCAGGCTGTACTGTACCTGATCATGACTAGTGAAAGCTGAAACAGAGTTGGGTGTCCACCTTTCTGCAGCTCTTCCTATGACATCTACTCCTAGTTTGATGATCATCATTGCAAAGAGGAAGATACAAAAATAGATTTTAGGTTTATAGACATTTGAATAAATTAATTTTGAAGAAAAGCCAGTATTTGGAGCTTTGCTTTTATTTAAGCATGCATGACCAGCTGGACCAATGTATGAAAAGAACAACTAAACTTCTGTTTTTGAGCACTTTCCATGATGTGACGTAAGGACACTGTACATATATTGTTACTGACTTAGTCACTTCAGAGTAAGGGCCTATGAAGACTGACCCACTGCAAAAGTATGTTATGTTCCCTAGTGTTGTGTCCCTTGTAATGTCCCCTAGTCATTTAAAATTGGCAGACAGGTTCAGCATACTCGGTGCCAGGAAGTCAGGCTGAAGAAGACGAGGCAGTAAGATGCTGGAAAGTCTGAAAGAACAGTATGCAAATTCTCTGATCTAAAAATGATAAGATGAAATATCATGGCAATGACTGTATTTCAGTGGAAAATTTACCCAAGTTCATTGAAAATGTAAAATAATTTATTTAAAGAAATGGAGAGTAAAGAAAATGACTGTAGTTTTAATCTGGTTTTGATGCAAAGAGAAAAATCAAGGAGATAATGCAGATGTATGGGTTTGCCAAATGTTGTTACTCCTTTATGTAGAAAATTTGCCCTTTCACATCACACTGAAATATTTAAGCATGGCTACAGCTATAATAAAGTAAAGGTAAAACCCAGTGAATTAAGGTAACTTTCCAGAAATTTTGGAACTAAAGGCAGCAGAAATTTGCATCACTTGTTTGACCTTCATGAGAACAACAGTGCCATCAATCTTCTAAGTTTGACAGAACTAGTATAAAACTTGAGCAGGTGACAAAAATTCTGCTGCATATGTAAAAAGCTGCATGTAAATGGACTATATATCTGTCAGATCTTTAGCTGAACAATATAGACTGAGATAATACCAAAAGTCAATCCCTTCCCCAAGTTTTGTACTACTGGATTTGGTTTACTAGTAAAACCACATAAACTCTACCTAATCTTCCTGCATTCTGAATCTATCTGAGGGGTTTTTTGTCCCCTTTTCTTTTCTGATTTTCTTACCTGAAAGAGGTACTTCACTTTTTTTGTTTTGGTGGCAGCTACTCATCTGGCAGCATCACTTGGCATTTGTTGCCTTAATTTTTAAGATTGTGGGATTTGGGTTTTTTGGGGGTGGTTGGTTTGGTTTTATTAAAGCAAGGCAGAAGAAAATGAACTCTTCTATTTCTTAGCAAAATCTTAAGTCTGCCAAGATGTTACAAAAGAAAAGGAGTATTTTGTTATTATATGTCAGTGGACATAAATAAAAATGTGATGTGCTTAAGCACTGTCAGGAACAATTTATATTAAGTTTTAGGACAATTACTGTGCAATCGATTAGACTATGGGCTCTGCTGCCAGAGGATGTTGTAGAAACATCATCATGGAAAAGGTCAAGAATCTGTATTTCTGAATCGTACAGCAGTAGCCCTTAATTCTGCAAACCAGTTACAGCTGATGGAAAAATTTATAACAGTTTCACTGCAAATAAAAAGCAGAGGCTGCAAGTGAATTAAATATTAAAAAAAGAAAAAAAAGGGAAAAAAAAAAAAGGAAAAAGCAATCCATACAGTAACCCTAGCATTACCTATTTTCACATTAAATTCCTTTTTTTTTTTTTTAACACTAGCTCCTATTTTCAGCCTTTGATGAAAGAGTGTTTTGATTGCTGATCTACAATGTGTGTTATGTTCAGAATTGAAGGAGGATGGGTGAAAATCCCGCACTAGTACAGGCTGCTTGAATCCTCTGGTACCACTGGACAAGAGTAAGTGCAGAGGACAGGTGGGAGGATATGTCAGTTTAAGTCCATCCAGAGGTACTTTTGGGGACCCTTACTGGTTGAAAACCAGTATGCTAGCAGTGATGATACACATTTGGGCTCATTCTTACAACTATGTACAGTAAAGTCACCCTGTGTGACAGTGATTTCAAATGTGTGGGGGTACATGTAGTTAAAACCTCTCTCTCTGCATCTGAGGAATATTCCAGTGAGCTTTGTGTTCCTTTTACATGCTAAAACTCCTTGTCCTCTTTTATTTTGACAAAGTTACCAGGAATTATCAAATATCTTAAAAGTTCCAGGGTAAATGCAGAACAGAGTTTTCACCACTTATAGACCTTATAGGACAAGGAAACTAAAAGAGTACAAAACTGCATGGAAGTGCTGTATTAATTCAACATGAGAATTAGTGGCTGGGCAAAGGTGTTGGAACCCTTTGTAGGGCAGGAGGTAGGACGTTAATTGGGGATTCCCAGATCCCCAAGAAGTGTCCATAATTAATGCTTGTTGTAGCTTCATGCCTTACAGTGGGCAAAATGCCCAATATACATGGCTTTTGCATCTTCTATTTCAGTGATGTCATATGTTAGTTTGTTCTAAAGCCTCAAGAAAGATGAGCTATGGAAAGACAAATGGAGTGTTCCTTTCTTCTTTAAAGAACCAATGTGTGCTTTATAAACTCATTAATAACTCAGCTTTCAGCAGTCAGTAATAACAGAATGTTTATTTGTTCTTGGCTTCACTCAAACTATTTGCTACTCATTTTTGGGCACATAATAGGCTAATAGAGTGGAATATGTGGAATGCTCCTGAAGAATGCACATGTGTATACACATGCCCACAAATGTAGACACTCTCATGGTGTTTGTGTAGAGTTAAGATTCTTCAAATCTTAATCTTATACTGTTATCTATGCTGCTGTAATGCAGTAAACTGCCAGCTAACATTTGCATTCATATCAAATTAATTTTCATCATCTTTGACATAAATGTCAAGATAGCCTAACATAATCCTAAGCAACTTGATCTCACCAGTATTTTATTTTGAGCTTAGGTAACTAGTTGCAGTACACCAGTTCTCTGCTCAAAGGCTCAGATATACCAGCCTCAGCTTACTATCTCCTTCCCTGTAGGCATCCATTACTCATTTCAGTTCAGTCACTGACACTTTGTGTGGCAAGCTATAAAAAGCTGCACAACACTATGCATATGAATCGATTTGATACTTGATAGAGGCAGATCTGATAGGCAATTGTTGATAATCTACTGTTTTTCTTTCTCATCACTATCCACCTATCACAGGATGCTAGATAAACTGCTTGCATATTGAAACAGGAGATATTTTATGAGGCTATGCAGTTGGGTGCTGTTTGAGGATTACTGGTAATTCTTGTGAATAGATGCTTTATATGTTGGCATGTTAGGACAAGTTACTGAGAGCAGGACTCATTTTGAAGCTGTTGTGTGGAAAACCATTCCACTGACCATTTTCAAGAGGCTGGTCTTGGGTTAGTAAACATTGTCTGGTCTTGTTTGAGGTGCAGTATAATATACAAGACATCTGTGGGCTGGCAGATGTGATACAGGAGTCACAGAAGATCTATAGTCTTTTGAACTATTAGCTGGGGACCTTGCAGCTTTTCTCAGGCTGGACTACTCAATTGTGTTTAGACAGCTCAGAATTCAGCCCTGGGTCTCCACAGGCTCTGGTGAGAACTTGGCTACTCATTACACATGTAAGCCCAACATATTGACACTAAAGTTTAGGTGCTGCAATCTTGGGAGATATTGCATCCTGAATATTTAATCTGTGACTATTGTCAGCTAGGCAATGGAGGTCAAGGGAATAATTTGTACCATGACTTTTGTAAAAATATTCCTACATTGTATCATATTGCTGCAGTTTCTGTTGATGTTTCCTTCCCAACAGCCCTTTTTTCTTCCTGCTGAAGTCCTCCTCAAGGCAGACTCAGGATGCCCAGGTCCCAATCTGACTTTGTATTTAAGACCAGTGTCAGAGTTGGCCAACCTTTTTCCTTTGTGTAGCTTTCCTGTTACTGTCTCAGAGGAGACCCATTTAGGATCAGTAGGTCTGTTGGACTCGTGTGCTTGCTGGTGATAAGGAGCTGGGTTGTGTAATGGAAATTTGTCTGGCTGAGAAAAAGTGGGGAAGAAAAAGGGAGGAACTGAGCCCTGAGTGAGTACTCCACATGACTGTTTTATTTCCTGTTGCTCAGCCCTGTTCCTTGACTCCTAAGTGGACCTCCACAGCCACTCTGCTCTAGATTTGTTCCATCTTTGTTTTTCTTATAAATTAACTTTAATTCAAGTTTAATTATATTTTTGTTTTTATCATTTGGCAAAACCCATTAATATAAAACCAGAAAATTGCAAGAATAGGGAAGAGGGACAGTGATACTAGAGGACTTGTATGCTTTTGGGTAATGTAGCAGAGCTGAAGATGGAAATGTATTAGAGGCCAGGGAGATACCAGGGAATGTTTTCTATCTGTGACAATATCTTCTGTCCCCTGGGCCACTGCCATGACTTTCACACCTTCTCGAGATATGTTTTATTTCTTCCTTGGCAGTCCATCCTGTTGACACTGAATGAATGATTTCTGAATAGCCTAACTGAAAGCCTTTAATACCACCCTAAGTAGAAAACTGAATTCTGCCATGGACTGTAGGGGCACTTCCCTAACATGAACAGTATTTCTTCTGGGAGCTGCATACATGTTATGTGAGGACAAACTGGGCCTCATTGCCCATTATTGAGCTTTATATAATTTGTTTCTTCCCTTACTTCTGTAAACCAGCTGTTGTTTTTTTCTCTTCCCCCCACCCCGTTTTCTTTCTTTTGTTTGTGACTACAGCTTGCTTCCTTCATTGTTTCTCTTTCACTGTCTTGCACTTTTTCAAAGAATTGTGCAATTTCTTGAGCACTGAGGAACCAACACCTATACACTTGTCTTTCTAACAAGCTACACAGGGGTGTTTGAAGAACTCTGCACAGAAGAAAAATCATTTGAGTTACAAATTGTTCACAATTAGGATGCTGAGTCAGTTCTACATCTGTTAGATAATTTATACACTGATTTGTCAATCAAAGCTAACAAGTAAATCTTCTCCAAATAAAGAATTCATGGTTTCCTCTCATTGTGGTGTCACTAGCAATGAACATGGAATAATACGAGTAAATCTATAAGGCAAAACAGCGCTGAGGACTTGATGTCCACAGTAAATAAACTTATGGAAAATTTATATAAGGTAGGTCCAGTCTGATCCAGTTGTGATTGAGGTGCAGTAAGTTTCAGTCTTGGAGCACATCTTCCACTTATATTCCTCTGAAAGCAAAGCAGTTCATTCTCTGAGATTACTCTAGTGTGAACCAAAACATAGTAAGCAGGGTTGACCAAGAAATCACTTCAAAAGTGCACTCTGGAGCTAAACAAAAGTGTTAATGTGGATGTATTCATGTTATATTCACAATATTTCTATTCCTTTTCAGTATTTAAAAGTTGAAACCTAAGACAAATAAATAATGATAATAAACCCCCCACAAATAAGAATTCTAAGTTTCCAAATCCTGGAAAGCTTTTTAAATGCCTTGGGATGTTGGTATTCTTGGAAATACACCTGACAGCTGGTGAGCTGCAGTGGAGGCTGTTCACGTGTCTGTACCTGAGCTGGCTATGTAGTCAGTGCCACCTGCGCATAGTCCCTGTCGCTGTCGGTGTGTGGAATGTGCTATTTACTTTGCTGCTTGGGCTGTTGAAAGCCACACAGGGTTTGCTACTGGGACTTTTTTTTTTTTTACCTTTTTATGTGTACAAGTACAGCTATACAAGGAGCTGTGAGGAAACAGGCACTATTTATGCTAAGGTACTAAGCAGAGAAATGGAGGTGGTTGATAGCTCACGATTGCTAGCGCCTGGTTGTTGGATGCGAATCCCCTCTGCCTCTGGATTGCTCTTTCTTTCCTTTTGTAAGCATCTGGCATAGGTCATGGCCAGAAATGAGCCAGTGGTCTAGGTGGACCTTTGGTCTTCTTCATTGCCCTTGTTTTTATCAGCGTGATTCAGGTCATCCGTTGTTCAGGACACCTATGCCTTGGGTAGGTTTGGATCAAGCCCTCAGGGCTGTAATTACTCAGCTGACGAAGGCGGCTAAGATTTCAGACACTTGTGGTGAGCTATGATTGCACACTGCTACAGTGAACCTGGTCCTGGTGTGTGCACAGAGCTGTTCTCTTAGGGACTTTGAAGGATTAAATGTAATAGTAGTGTACACTGAAACAGGAAGCGTGGTAATCTTAGTTAAAGAGCTTGATTAGGTGGCAGAGAAGCAGCATGGAAACTCACAGCATTTTCAGTGGAAAAAAATCTTTTGTATGGTTAGAAGAATATCCTCCTGTCTTCTCTAACAAAAAAAGTTGGTGTTTTAAGATTGAGATGTTTTAAGCCATGCTGGCTTCATAAAGCCTCCTTGGGTAGCTAGCTCCTTTGTTTTGCAGTGGCGTTTAATCACTTGCAGTATCATACACACTTCAGCCACGCACATTATCCCTTAATTATATATGACTAAGCCCCTCTTGACTATATGACATGTTGTTTGTTCAAACGCACTTACAAATCCATTTTCTTATCAGTTCTTTGCTGAACATTTACACAACGGGGTACTGTTTAAATATGAAAATAAACCCTTTTTTAAAAAAAACATGTTTGACCCACCCACCTGGCCTCCATCTGTGATTGTTCTGTCTCTGCAGTCTGTTGTCTGCTTCTCCTCAGCGTGTTCTTTATCTTTTTGGATGGCTGCTATCTTTGAGAGGCTTTTTTGCCCCTCCCTATTTTCTCTATGCTTAGTAGAAAGTGACATTTCCAAATCATAAGGATCAGCCAGGCAGATTTGATATGCTCTCTGCTATAAGACACACTTCTGCTCAGAGTATGCAATTAGTAAAGACAACTTCATTTCACAGTTTCAAAACTCATGCTGTACTATTTGGAACTGAAGCATTGTGTGAGTCTGGGAAGTTTGTAGCAGATAAATCTGTCAGAGTTAGCAATGTTTTTTCTTGCCATAGACTTACTGAAGCAAACCACCCAGAAGTTTCTTCATGTTTTATACCACTTTGGTTTCATATCAGTGAATTACTATGATAGTAATTGTCTTTATATATATTTTTTTCATTGAAGGGAAGTTGTGTGTTTGTAATCTCTTAATAAACTGATACTCTGGTCTCTAGACAAAGAGGTTAAATCCATTTTTGTTTTGAAAGATTATAGGTAAATTTTTAGTCTATGCACTGATAAGAAGTGCTAGCTTCAGTGAAACTGGAAGGGAATCCTTAGTTAAAGAAATTAGAATGTGAATTTTTTTTTTTCCTTTATTGGAAGTATTTCTATTTCTTCCCATTCCAAGCCAAATTTAACTGTGGAAGGCAGTTGTTTTTTTTTGGTTGGTTGGGTTTTTTTAAGTTCCTCTGAAAGCTCCACAATGGATTGATAAGCATAAGCATCTTTTTTCTGAGTAAGTAGGACAATCGACATTAAATCTAGGAATATCTGAGACCAGGATATGCAACTAAAGTTAGTTTTAGATTCTGTAGCCCTGCTGTGCAGAACTGAAGTAATTTCTCTCTTGTGGGTTCTTAGAAGCTGGTCTTTTGTTTGGATGGCTTTGCCTGCTGTATAATGATGGCCTTGAGGAATGTGTTACAGAAACCTGTGAAAAATTTCTTCTGGATTGAGGCCTGGAATGGTAATGGTAGGTTATTGTCCAAAGGAAACAAAAATGTGTTATTAAGTTATTTTAATTTCTTTTCAGTCGGAAAGCATATAGAGATGCCTGCTTCTGTTCTATTTTATGAGTAAGCCCTCCAGATTTATTTCTTGCCAGCCAGTTATTAATCACCATTACAGTTAAATTAAGTTAAACATCCACATCAAGTTGATTGTCTCAAAGCTACAGGAAGTCCACGGCAACAGATCTATTTGCACCACTTCCTTTACAGAGAACTTTATCCTTGAACCATGTGATCTGAGACTCCTCCAAAGACCTGTTATTTCATAGGGGACATGATTTCATGAAAAGATTTCAGGTTGTTGCATTGCTACTGTCAAAGTCCCTACTGGACTTGGTAAGCTCAGTTTATTATTTAAGTGGCACCACTGTAAAAACCAACCTAGATGCATTGTATACTATAAGGAATTTGTTTGGTACTTCATTATTTGAGATACACCCCAAGAATAGAGAAGCAAAAAAGTTGATGAAAAAGCTCATGAAAACAATCCTTTGTATTGATTTCAACACCTTTCTTTTGTTGCAGCTATTAGACCTGAATTTTGTACAATTTAAAAAGAAAAAAAGGCAAAGACATTAATGTAGGGATGTGACAAATGTAGCATCAATTTTTCATACATCTATTTAGAAAAAAAGCATCATTTACTCTATAGTTTGCATAGCCAATTTGGTTTTGTTGCAGCAATGTCTGTTATCTGCTGATGCATCCAGGGGATGTGCTATTCTGCTCAGTTAGATAATCATACAACTTTCCTCTCAGAACAGCATAACTTCCATAACATAAGCTAGTTGGTGGTCCTAGCTTTACTGAATTCTAAGCCACTGTAGATTTAAACACATTTTTTAATAAAAATTAAAAGAAGTTCTTAATTATGTATTACTAAGTCAGTAAAAGAGGTAAAAAAACCCCAAAGCAACAAACCCTAAAGATGCAGAAACTCTGAGCCAATAAAGTGCATTTTCCATTAATTTCTACTGCTGACAAAACTTCAGGCATGGGTTTATTTTTTTTATGATGAACCTAGACCACATCCTGCAAAGTGTAGAGCGTTTACTCCTAATTAATCAGTTGAGCTGTCACTTCACCCTATGCAGAAGCTACTTGAGCACCTTGCAAATCTAAATTTCAGGGAAAGGAATGATGGAAGAAAAGAGGGGGAGGGGGGAGAAACAAACAACAAAAAAACCCCAGTAAAGCCAGAAGAATATCTTTTTTCCTTTTATTTCTCTAACCTACTTTTCACTTCTGAACTCCATTCACTAATAGAGTTGCATCTGTCTGCATTTTTGTGTCTTTGGAGCTCTCATGTTAGTTGTCCACAAATTTTTGTGGTGGCTTTATATTTGTGGTTCCCAGGAAAGTTAATGAGAGGCACATGCTCAAGTTCTTGAAAACTCTGAAAACGCAGAGAAACATTATGTCACAGCCCCAGTGCACAACTTAAACTTAATTAATTTGGTTAGACTATGCTACACTTTCTTTAATTGACATTTAAACATTGTCTTTGATGTACTTATCATTATATTCAAAGTAATTTTGCTGTTACAGTATAGTGACATTGGGTATTCTTTGATTTGTGGGATGTGGTCTTCAACCTGATTACCATGTCCTTGTCTATGAACTGGCCAGGAAAACACCATAGTGTTTCTTTGTGCCTGTTTCTTTGTAGCTAGATAAGAAGGCACATGTGATGACATTTCAGTAGGGGTGTTTGTAAGTAGATTTGTAAAGAGGAAAAGGTTTCACTGCAGTTCATGGAAGAAATGGAATAAATTACTATCACTTAGCAAGCATTCTATTTATAGATCTCTGTTTATATGAATGGCAGTATGTGAACATCTCTTAAAAGACATTAGCAGGACTTTGGACAATGTGGGCATATTGGTCTTGAGAAATGAATAAGAGGTCTGAGAGATTCCTGACAGGCAACAGCAAACATTCAGTGGATGATGGTATGCAGCCACAGGACAGCCCTATTTAGATATGTCGTTCACACTATAGCTGAGGCACCATTAAGAGTCTTTAGTTTACTCTGGTTAAACCATACAACATAATTCCTTGGTTGAAATGTGCATAATCTTTAGATGCTATTGCAGTTTGAAAATCAAGCTTAAATAAACATCTTTTTCAGCTAGACATTTATCATTGCATAGTAGTTAGACAAAATACTACAGTGTAAGCTCCTTATAAAACAATATATATTAGGTGCCACAGAAGACATAACAGGTGCCATCTCTCACTATAAAAGTAATTTACAGTTTCAAACATAGCCATGGCTTGAAAGTACACAAATTATTGGAAAAGGGGATTAAAGGTTATAAAGTCTCCTTTTGTTACTGCATTTCTTATGTCTAATATTTCACATTGAAATCCACATTTGGCCATTATTTTATAATGGTCTACTTTCAGTTTAGATAAACTTTTCAGATTATGTTGGTTAAGTGTGCCTGTGTCTGATGTTTTGATCTGCCACCCATGTATCTCATAAAAGAACAATTATTACCCCCATATTGTTTTCAGAATTTAATTTTTGATACTGTAGAGGATGAAACATTTTGTATTTCTGGTGTCTCCCATGCCAAATTGTCATATGTTTGTAGCAGGTTAATACAGAAGGGGGTTGACAAATCTTGCTATAATCACTACCCCATGTTGTTTTCATCCTCCTTGTCTGCTGCTCATTTTCCTTGTGAAAAACCCTAATATATCAGTGACAGGAGGTCTGGATTTGTGGCCGACTGTTATAATTACTCCCACTGAGGCACTGTCAATAGGATTAAAATAAAGATTCTGAACCTGTCCATCGTAGATGAGGTCAGCAACACTAGCAGTGGGAGTACTGTTTCTGCAAGCTGTGCTTTCAGTCCTGAGTTAGAACTATAGACATTAATATGAAGCAAATATTTGAAAGCTGCACTGGAGAAAGACCAGCCTTTTTTCTATGTTAGCTAAAATATCCATCTGTAATAAATAATCTAACAGCATCCAGCTATGTCCTGACCATACGTATATGTGTGCTAATTTTCAAATGTATCAGAGCCCCAGAGAGTTTCAATTACAGAACAATCCATTTTGCATTTTATAATTAATAAAGTCTTTGCAGCTGCATAACTTCATCCAGGAAACATCTGCACAAACTCCTTATGTATACAGAATTTCTGTGAAAAGGGGTTGCTGAATTGTCTTTAATGTTCACAGGCTTGGGAGGATAGAAAGGTAGAGTTGATTAAGATAATGTGAGATGAATCACAGCAATGGAGGCTTATGTTGACACAGATAGACAAATTCTAGCCATTACCTGTAGGAAAAAATAAAATCTATAGGATCACTTTAACATATAGTCAACTTACTTTATTCAAGTGAAGAGGAGGAAGGAACCCAGGAGTGCCAGTTTTAAATGTTAGTTTCATTTTCGTCAGTGTGCATGAAGCTATGGCATAGACAGCACTAAAACTTACTTATGGTGGCAAAGCAGAACAGAGAGAGTCTCTCTTGCTCTACTAGCATAGTGTCATCTTTATTTTCCTCTGTTCACACCAGTCTACTTTTTATAAAGGGATCAAACAGTAATTAGAGGAGTCACCTCCTCGCAATTCATTATGTTTCATTACTTTTATATAAACTCAAAAACTGTTATCAAAAGCCACATTCAATCAAGTGTTTAACATGCTGAAACAATTGTGTGCCCTTTGTCTTAAGCTGCTATGCCACCTAGAAGCCTTGCATTTCTACAAATGAACATTTCTTTTTTTTTTTTTTACTTTGTTTGTGGTATTGTAGTAGTAAATAATTTTCTTGATTAATGTGTTACTGCCCTGCAACTGTTTACTCTTTCTCCTTTGATTATATGACTAGTAGTTGTTACACATCGCACATAGCTTGCCATATTTCCATCATCCCTTCCAATGTTAGGTCCCTAGCTCTCCTAGAAGCAAAATGAATCTCCATAGTGTTTATAATGGAAAGGTTACATAAAAATGAACAGTACTTTACATGCCCCTTTTTCTTTTTTTCTGTCCCACAAGTGGGACTTCAGACAGCTCTTTGCTACTCTCTACATCTGCATTCATTCCCCCTTTCAGAGTTTCTTGGAATGTTTTTTTATAAATATGAAAAGAAAAATACAAAATATTTGATGTCTACCAGGCCACTAAGGCATGTGATGAGCTCAGAGCACAGAAGCTGCTATTTTTCTACATAAGCTGCAGTCAGCATCTCTACTTACAATAGCTAAGGCCTTGTTGTGCCAGAGATGTAGCATCATAGTTCCTAGTAGCATGTGCTAATTCCACAGTATTTACTTGTGGCTTTGCAATATTCCCATATTTACAGTATGTGTGTAGCTCCTTAAATGATACCAAACACATTTGCTCAACGTGTTTGGGATTGCACTGACTGCAGTGACATATGCTAAACATGTATTGAAGTGAGCCCTATGCACCACTGATGCTGCAGCCTTGCCTAACCATGTACCAGACCCTACTGCCATGATGTGTCCTTGTTAGGGCTGAAACCTGCTGGATATACAAGAAGAAAGAAACTTAGTCCAAGTCAAGAAAGGCTGCTAGTGTCATCTTCACCAGGGTCTTTCATCCTATACAGAGAGTACCACTTTACCTAGGGCTTCCAGGTAAGGACATTAAAATATGAAAAGACAATGCCCTGCTCCATTTCAGACTGCAGCTCCTCAGCCTAAGGAGGCCCCTTCATCTGAGGGAGAATTGTCTTTGCATTTCACAGTGGAACTCTGCCAGCTTCCCAACAAGAAAAGCCTCTTGGCTTCACAGAGCAGGTGAGAAGGTTTGCTCTGAGATGCAGCCATGGCTACACCAGACAAGTAAACAAATCTAAGGTGCTGGGTAGCTCTAGGAGGGTCACTGACACTCAGTTCCTAATAGTTGTGAGGCTAAGATATTAAGCAAATAATTGTGCCTTGGCTGAATCATAGCTTTCTTCTGTGTTTGTTGTTGATTTTATGGTATATGGGGAAAGAGTTCGCAATGGATTTTTGTATTGTTTGGAGACTGGTTTAGGTCAGGCTGGTAGGTGTTATTCTGTGTCTTTATGCTGTCAGTAAAGTTGACTGCTCTTGGTTTGAAACTCTTTTCTGGAATGTAAAAGACTTCTGAACAGCTGTTTGAACAAAATGGGAGCTTCATCTGGGAAGAGCTGGTCTATTAAATTAGCAGCTGCAAATGACACACCACAGTGAATGGAAGCAAATTTATTTTGTGCTGGCTTTCTTCCCTTTCCTCCCTGTCTTTTCCAGTACTCCAAGAGCCTTTCAGTAGCAAAACTACTCTTGGTTCTTAACTTGCTTGAAGACAATCAAATGAGTTCACATTTTACTCGGATCAACAATAATAAGGATTATGGCTACGACATCAGTGCTGCCTTGCCAGTTATGCCTTCCTGAATATCTCCCATCATTGCTGGAGTTCTGTACATTGATTTACAATATAGTCTGCCTTTGTAGGAAAGAAATGCTGCTGCTGAGTGCTCTCCTACACTAGTGAATTGAAATATTAAAATCGATGTGATCAAATGCAATTTGAGTTGCCTCAAGCTCTGCCATGAGGTATTTTGTGGAACAGTACTTATATTTATCATCTTTAGATTTTCATATATAGAGCTCCCAGTAATGTTTGGCTAATGTTTTTTGGGTTTTTTTAACAATTAACATTTTGTTAATGCTGCTTATGGAAATAGTGGCAGTGGGGATTTTCTGTCACCTGCCTCTGTAATCTTAAAAATATGATATAAAGAACTAAATCGAATCAAAAGAGATGGATTTAAAGTAGTGCAGACCAAACAATATATTTAAGTTACTTGTAATATAAAAAAATCACCATGGCAGTTTGGCAGAATAAGACAAAAGAGAGAAAAAAAAAGAGTCAAAAAAGTATTTTTAGTGGTTCTTTCCTATCTGTGATCTGTAATAGCTCACTGACAAGTTATCCCACTTTCATAAGTAGTACACGCAGCATTCTGTCTTGCTAGAATTTTCAGTTGTAAGTTTCTTGACAAGGACTATGATACATGTTAAAAAGAAATAAAGATTCATAGCTCTCCTGTTTTTCAGCAATAGAAATATTCTGCTGATAGGCTGAAAAAGCAGGTTTTTTGTGACAAATTTAAATTTATTAAAAAAGGAAAATAATTTAGTTATCTTCCAATGAGTACTTCTAATTATGATGTGTACCCTCCTTTCTAAAGAACTAGAAAGTTGGGGTTTTTTTAAATCCTTTTTTAAAACACTGTTTCCCTACTGTTAAAGATTTCAGTGCTGGAATGTTCTACCTCTTATATTTATGGGGTGTATAAGTTGAAGGGATGGTTATAAAATGTCATTGCAAGTCTTTTATTGGAAAACAAGCTAATGGAATGGTAGCCTGGTAAAAGTGCCTGAACCTGCTGCCTGTGATATGTTGTACAGGAGAATAAATGGCTTTCAGGCATGTAAACTAGTCACAGGCATTCAGATCCTTTGAACTCTAATATGAAATGCACAGTTACTTTAAATAGTAAGTGACTAAGCATATAAATGTCTTGATCAAGCCATCAGAAAAAAAAAATGCAAAGGGGCTTTCTGTTTACATTTTGTTATTTCTGTCTGAAATCTCTGTTTTAGCCTCTGCATCTTTGCTTTGTAATGTTCCCTGCTGAGAAGGACAGACTGGAAACACAGTAGGAATCTTTGCCTTTTAAGTTGCTCTTTGCTTTGCAAAGGGCTATAGGATGGAAGACCTGGTGTATTTGTCCAGTGCTTTACTCTGCATGAGAGGAACATGGCTATTTAAGAAAGGCAGGAAACTATTATTTGGTAATTTCACCTACGCTTCAATTGCAGGTGCTGAAAGAGCAGATGTAAGTGTAATTACATGTCTTAAGGTACCTGCATACAAATCAGTTCATCTTTTGTGCTCTTTGTCTTTGGTCAGGAAATTCTGTAATAATTGTGAATGAAGGTGTAAAAGGATAATTTTGAGTTAGATTTGTCACAACTATGAATTCACAGGTCATTTAATCTAAAGTGTTTCTCCAAAATCCTTTCTGGCTTTTCTAAATAGCACATATAACAGTTACTGTGGTAGAATCAAACTATAGCATGTTTTACAATCAAGGCTAGATTTTCTTCTAATGCAAACTGGTGCCCCTTTGTCAAAGTCAAAGGATACAGGCTTTGCATGCTGATTTTCACTGCTAAGTAATTTAGCTTCCATCCACTGTTTTTTGTTTGTTTGTTTTTTTTCCAGCATAACAAACTCTAAATGTTAGGGCTGTTTCTCTCCTTTGGGCATATTTTTCTTTAGAAAGTTACTATATTGATGATAGAGGGACAGAATTTCCTATCATTTTATATTGGTATAATCTTCTGTTGATTTACCCAATTCATCAACTTTAATCTATAGTTACCTTAAGTATTATCACCATATTTTTTTTTCCTTTCAGTTGCATAAAATTCATGAGATTAATAGGAGTCATGTTGCTGTAGCTCCACTGCAGGCCCAGTCAAAAGGCTATTAACATCACAGACACTCCTCATTGGCTACAGTGAGATTTGGATAAAGCTCATTGTTTTCATGCTCTTTCCATCACTGCAGTGCCAGGCAACTGAAATAACTGTTCCAAATATCAATGTCTTTGGATACTTTGCATTTCTGTCCTGAGAAAATATCCAAGCAAATATGAATATAACCAAAAGTAAATTCTCTCTCTCTGAATTCAGAATGACTATTTAACTAGCTTTAATATTTTGATGCCCAATACTACATTTCACCACTGTCCCTTTTCTTTGCATACAGGTAATGGCTTGAGAAGGTTAGACAGTCTGTTGGGATGGGAAAAAAACAAGGCATAAAATAGTGTGATTGAAAAAGCTTCTGCTTTATTAGAAAGTTGTGGAGGACTATTTTGTTCTGTTTTTCATGTTGGCAGTGTTTGTAATTTTGCCTATAACCTCGGTTGTGAAATGGAGTCTTAATCTGTTTCCAGTTTTAGCACTGTCTGATCCCCACTTTCCTCTTCCTCATCCCCTAAAGCTCTCCTAGTTTAACCATTCTAAAGCTGGCTGTCTAGGTTGCAGTTCTCTGCTTGCAAGTGTCATGCTAGGTGTGTTTTGTGAACGTTTCTACTTTGGGAACTGTGGCAGCAGCTGAAAGAAGTATTTCTAAACATCAGTTTTGGAACACAACACCTTTTTTTCTTCTGTGGGTTCACAGTGTGCAAACCAAAGTATGAACCGATCTTAGATGCATATTTCCAATTATCTACCTTTTAACTTTCCCTTTAAAGATTTAGTAAATTTATTTCAGCCCCGTTGTCTCTCTCTGTGAAACTGGAAAAACCAATTGTGCAGCTTACACTGTCTGCCCTCCTCCTCTTCCTGCTTATTCCTTCCAGTGTTGTCTGTCTAGCAAGTGTTCATGCCTCATTCTTTCCTCAGGATCAGGCTTCCCTGGTGGGTTACAGTTTCTTGGAGTTTTTTAGATCAGGGGAGAGTAACTTGGGCTCTATTAATTCCTAATCGGCTAGTTCAGATACCAGAAACACTTCAGTGGCCCTAAAGCAGATCTCCAGACTCTTATTTTTCCCCCCTTATTTAGGCCTGTTGCAGGCATCCAGCTATTTCACACCATTATTGTGCTTTTCTTTGGTGAAAAATAGATGGTTGTTATAATTCTGTGACCCTCTGTGTTAAAATATTGTGCTGCCAGCTGCTGAGGTATTTCTAGTATATGCTTGAGCTTATAAAAAATATCACAAAATCATTAACAGCAACAACTGAAGAAAAAGAAGTTGTGAGCATAATCTCTTGCTTGAGCCAGCATAACTGAATAGGTGTTTGCAGAAACATGTACTTCAGAGTCCAAAAAGATCCAAACAGTAGTCCATGATAATCTAAACCTTAATTTGTTTTGTTCTGCCTTAGCTTGTGGCCGTGGGTTCTACAAATCCTCCTCACAAGATCTGCAATGCTCCCGCTGCCCTACTCACAGCTTCTCTGACAAGGAAGGATCTTCAAGATGTGATTGTGAAGATAGCTATTACAGAGCACCTTCTGATCCACCATATGTCGCATGCACAAGTGAGTCAGACATGGATCTAATAGTAAAGGACGTTGCTTAACCAACCAGGTGCAGCCACTTGTAGCTGGTAGTTTCAGTTGGCTTTTCCTGTATTTGAAAAGTACATTTATAACAGTAAATGAAATCGAAAGGCAGAGGTGAAGAAGGTTGACAGTGAATATAGTATCAGCATAAATATAATTTTCACGTTTGCTTGATACAGCATTGGAAAACACTGCATGTTGAGTAAGTCTGTGACTTACTGTAATAGATAGAATACAGGCATAGTTTTCCCATGGCTGTAAAATTGTTGTAGACAATGTACTTTATATGATATAATAGCAAAATGAGTAACATGAAGAATGAGAAGTATGCTGTGCAGGTCTGAGCTTTGGTTGAACCTTAATTGGATCTGGCCTAACCTAACTGCAAATACGCTGTCCTGCGCAGACTGGTGATTCAAATAGAGGCCTCCTAGATCCAAAGCAGCACCAAATATCTCTGTAAATCATATGAGAACTGATAACAAAGGACCAGACACAGTTGTTACAGGATGTTTAGAAGAGATGAGCAAATCCTGTACTTGGGGAAAACTATAAAACACAACTTTTAAGGTATACTGACCAATACTTTTAATTGCACTGAAGAGAAACAGCCAAAGTCAGTTGCAGTAAATATACAGACAATTGTTATTCTGATGCCTTAATGGAAAATAAATAAAGCTCTTGCCAAGTGAGTTCAAGGAGGCTTTTATGCAGCTTGTACTAAAAATAATCAAATGTTTATGTGAAGAAAAATGCTTCAATTATTTTCTGTTACGCTAATTAAAATGCTAGGTAGTTCTGTACAATTACCCTGGACTTTTTTGTGTGTTCCACAGGACCTCCATCTGCACCACAGAACCTCATTTTCAATATCAACCAGACTACTGTGAGTTTGGAGTGGAGTCCTCCTGCTGACAACGGGGGAAGAAATGATGTGACCTACCGCGTTTTGTGCAAGAGGTGCAGCTGGGAGCAGGGTGAATGTGTTCCCTGTGGGAGTAACATTGGATATATGCCCCAGCAAACTGGATTAGTAGATAACTATGTCACTGTCATGGACCTGCTAGCTCATGCTAACTACACGTTTGAAGTTGAAGCTGTGAACGGGGTTTCTGACTTGAGTCGTTCCCAGAGGCTTTTTGCAGCTGTCAGTGTTACCACCGGTCAAGCAGGTAAGTTTTCATCACTTATGAATCTCAGCACTGTGAGACTGAGAGAAATTGGGAACATGCAAACTACAGATGCAGTAAATCAGGAGCATGTTTGGTGTGTTCTGGCTCATTAATCTTTTCACCTTGCCAACTAGTTAATTTGAGCCTATACTATTTCATGATAAGCTGTCCTGTTTCTTAGCCTTAGTGTTGCTTTCAGAAAGCATTCATGAAAGATGCAAACATACAGATTTTTTATTAAACAGATTTTGCTATTTTATTAAATAGGTTTTCTTAACTCCACAACTGTTTTTTTCCCCTTAGGTCATTGTAGGTTATTCTGTAGTATTTGAAGATAAAAAATACATGTGGCAGTCCTATGCAGGCATCCTTTCTGGTTTTTTGTTTGTTTTTTTTTTTTTTAAACCTCTGTAGTAGTCCTGGCTCACTGGAAGATGATTTGGATATCTGGTGGCGTTTTCAGTGTTAATGTTTTCCCTCAGGATAATGTTTCTAATTTATCTTATATTTCCAGATATTTGATTATGAAATTCAGTGAGAATGTGATGATTATTCTTTGTTTCTCCTACTTATCATAATCTGACAGGTGAAATGTCAGGGAAAATAAAATCAAACTAGCATATTACCCCAGGGGAAAAAATGGGCTTTATTTGTCTGCATGCTGAGTGGAAAAAGAAAAAAATTCTCTACTTTAGGTTTCTGAAATGACCAGTTGCTTGTTGATAAAAATTACAGGCCTTTGAATCTACAGCAGTGCACTGTGGGCTTTAAGAGAGGATAGTAAACCTAAGCTTTTATACATTGAACAAAAGATCTTAAACTGAACATTAATTGCAAGATCTGGCTTCCAAAGAAATACCTTAAAGGAAGTTATGAAGAGAGTAACTGATGCTTGCTGTAGGAACAACTAGCCAATGTTTTAAAGGATACTTCATACCTACTTATAACTTGGAAGAAATTTTAATGACTGTGGTCAAGCTGTTCTTTTTTAGTGCAGTAGAAATGATCCCCTACTGTAATGCTTTGAACAGAGGACAAACTCACTGTACAAGGGCAATGAAAAAATAGGGAAAACTGTAGTGAAAAACCCTTTCAAAACCAAACACCGAAACAAAAACACACAAACCTCTCTCCCCCACCCCAAGAAATATACTTCAAAGACTTCCCTTCCTCCCCCTAAACCTAGGATGGTTTATATAGTTGTTAAACTTAGTCTGGAATATTTACAGGATATTTAATTTCCCCATAGTGCTTTCATGGATACTGAATGCACATTTTATATTATCTTGGAACTATCCCTGTGACTGAAAGGATTGGTCTCTGTAGTCATTCAGTTCTTGGAGTTTATGATGAGATTTTGAGCACAGAAAACTTACCCTGAAACTATTTTTGCACCACAGATTGTATTATTTTGGCACCTTGATTTTTCATCTTTAAAATAACTCTCTGTAATTCTTCAAACGTGCACAGGTGGACAGTGTTCTGCTCTCTGTAGATGTTTGTACAGAACTACCAGATGAAGAAGGGGATTTGGACTTTGTCCTATTTAGGGAAATCATATTGGCTTTACTTTATGCCTTTGATGGTATAATGGAGGAAGAGGCAGTGCAGTGTGGTGGCTAGTAGCACATCTCAGGAAGAGGAAGAAGCCTTAATCAGACTTGTGTTAACTCCAGGGTTCATTATACTTAACTCTTTTGTGTTGTGATAGTCATAGATTTAGAGTTTTTCAGGCCAGGAGACTTAAAATGTTTATCCTTTGTTATCTTCCAAGTAACACAAGCTATATGATTTTCCGAAATGATTCTCACATCAAGCCCTGATCTGTTAGTGAAGCTATAGCTTGCATATGTATAGATACATATATTAGAGACAGCACCTAGATTTTACCTAGTGATTTCACATGATGGAAAAACCTTCCTCCTCCTATCTAAGTTTTGTGAGAGCATTCAGCAGGAGACCTGACTCTTCTTTCCCTGCTCTCCAGTTTGCTGTGGGATTATGCCCAGGCAAACCCTTCCCAGTGCTACAGAATCTGACACTGTCACTGTTGAGAGAAAGGATACTCCTACAACTGAAGCTTTGTCTGTTCAGCATTTCCAAATATCAGTTAAAGGCTTCCAGCTGAGCATATAAAAGGAATGTATATAGGAAATAGACCTTATCTGGGAAGGGAGAAGCTTAAGGCTCTCTTTGCTGCAGTTTTCTCTGTTTGTAAAATGAAGGTAACCTTACCTTTCTTAACCAAACTGTTCAAGATATTCTGATTAAAAGTGTCCTATAAATGCAGCTTTTTTTCCACTTGAATTACAGAATTCATGTGAAATACAACAGTCTTTCAGAAGAAATACATTTACCAAAAGGAAAGACTTCCTTTACAATACATTATTTTTGTAGCAGCATGTTTTGGATCCTAGTACTGATTTCTTTGGTTTCTCAAGGAGGAAAATATTTTAGGTGGAACAGATTGATGACTATAATTGAACAGAAAGAGACTGGTTGCTCAAAAGAGACTGTTATGCTTCTGTGCTCCTATTTTATTTTACCATGGAGAGAAAGAAAATGTTGGATTTATTTATAGCCAAGTAAACTAGGATTCATGCAGCTCTCATTTGTTACTGTGTGACTGTTCTATACTTTTGGCAAAAATGACTTTTTCTCTGCTCATATTGCTTTTTATGTGTGTAAATGTGTCTAACTAAACCTTCTTCACATGTTATTATGCTAGCACAATAGGTGTCTATATATAATTACTGGGTTCACCAGTTGCACAGAGGCTTGCAGTGAGATTTTCCTTTTGTAGTTTTGGTTTAATTGAATTGATCCATTGTGCCCATATTCACAAAATTCAGATCACTGTGGAATGATAACAGGAAATTATTGGTAAAAGAATGAGATTATGGAACATATTCAGTGTTTCTTCACCCACATATAACAAGCTTGAGATGATACAAAGAGAGTATGTCACTGAAAAGAACCAGGTGGTTGATTGAAAAAACCTATTTATATTTGTGGAGATAATAAAATGGCTGCAAGTGGATAGGTAGCATTTCACATTGCTCACATATGTATATATGACATGTCACTATTCATTCCTTGTTAAAAAGATTTTGTGACCAGGCTATCAGTTGTTACATGGCATATTTTTTTATGCTTCAGCCAAGAACTATGAGGCTTTTTGTTTTGCTTTGTTTTATTTCTTGACAAAAGCATGAAAGAACTGAGCAAGCATCAGAGGTAAAAGACTAAATGCACTAAGTCTCCCAGGAGTAAACCATCTTCTCTCATATCTTGCCTATCCAGCATCATATAAAGAATAGAAGATGTCATCCCAGTATTGCAAGCTGATCTGGGTGAACCCCTGCATCCTTGTAGAATTGAGATTTAAATGTGCCTAAGCCCCAGTTACAATAGGTGAAAGTCCTGAAGAGCTGCAGCTGGCAAACAGCTGACAAACACTACCTTTGCAAGCTTATTGAGTGGTTGTTTACCAAAGATAAAATTTACCACTTCCCTAATAAGATATTCACCTCTTGGTGGTACTGGTAGTTCCTTTTGATCCATCAAATTCCATTCTGTTTTTTTTTTTCTCCATATAACATTCAAAAGGCTAATGAAATCGGGTATTTTTCACAGACAGGAGTATTTGTTGGATTTTGGTATTTATGCATCTTCAAGCCTGTAAGAACGTGTTTCAACAGCAATTGTATATTGCAAAGTTAGTGTGTTTTTAAAACTATCTTCTTATATCCTTTCCTCTGGAATTTGTCTGAATGGACAATGGTCTGGTCTCTGATAAAGGGTGATGGTTGCCCAACCTAGCCTGACTTTGAGAAAAGTTGAGATAGGTTGCATGAATCTCAACATTTGGTAGGGTTTGAGAAAATTAAAGTGTCTGTCCTAAGCCAGTTTGAGTTATGTTTATAGTCATTGGAAAGAAAAAAACATCTCCAAGGGAATAATCATGTCTTGTTACTGTAACCAAACATGACAAACAAAAGTCAAAATGTAATGCCAATATGTGTTCCTAAAAGTACTCTGTTCTTATGCAGGGAGCACATGCTAATGCTCACTGCTTCTTCACAGCAAGAGAAAGGTGCCCCACAGCACCAAGGTCAATGCTGTGCCTTCAGATACACTTAATGCTGACAACTTAAGTGGTCAGAAAGCCCTGATTCTGTTCCATAATCAAGGCTTCCTCTTGAAAAACGTTTTTAGTGGCAATTTATTTTGTATATACTGATTTGATTTTCTTTTTTTTAAAAAGCTTACAGTTAAATTTTCAAACCTTTTCCTACAAAAAATAGATCCAAAAATTCAGTTTGTATAAAAAAGGAACCGAATTCTTTGAAGTTTCATTATGCCAGAAACTGGAACAGAAAAAGTATTACATGCTATAAAATCATGACTATTAGCTGCAGGACTGTTGATTTGCACAGCAAGAAGAAATGATTGAATGCATAAAGGAAACAAGGCATCCCTTATGTAGAGCTGTGTGATGGGTCCTGCCTATCTTAGGTACTTCTACGGTCTTTCTAACAAGGACAGGCACTGCATTCTCTTCTAGTTTACATTCTCCTTTCATTATTGCTGCTCATCATTTTTCTCTTCTCTGCTTCTCTTCTTGTTTTCCACAGCTCTCAATTATCTCTACTCATTTTTTAAAGTCTCCTCTTTCATAGTCTCTGCACTAGAGACCATCTATTTGTTTCCTGTTCCCTGACAGTCTCACTTAAGCCTGACTTTTCCTCAGCAATGAGCTGTCCCCCAACATAGGCAGCAATCAAGAAGATTTATGGCTGTGGCTTTCCCAGTTGCTTTGACCTCACCATTCTAGTCCTCTTCTCACATCTCTCCTTTCCCCAGACTGTTTTGGTGTCTTCCCATTCTGCTGCCAAGTTGTTTTGATCTAGCTTCACCTACACCTTCCATCCAATGGTCACTGCTGGAGATACATTCAGCTTATTGCAAATAGTTTCATCATTCACCTTAACATTGCTTCTTTGCTTTCCCATTTCAATGGACTTCCTTTAACTCCAGGTTTCATTTCCTACTGGTGACTTTACTTTTTGAGCCATGCTTTATCTTCTGGCCTTCAACTGTAGCTCAGCTTTCCCACATTGGTGTGGCTATATCATCTGTATATATATTTTAAAACAGTGTGTCATGTAAGTAGAATTCCCATTTTTATTATACTGTTTTACTTTTTACCAAACCTGTTCCACCTGTTGAGCTGGGAGAATTATTTTCTATAAAATGTCACCTTTCAAAACTCATTCTCCCTAACTTCTTTCATTAAGCTGTGTTTTTTAGAAAGGTGTTACAATGATTGTATTTTGGGTTACCATCTTGCTTAGTTCATTTAATGGAAACTACAAAGATGTTAGTGCTTATTCTCAATGTTTAAGGTATATTTTAATCTATTTCAACTTTTTTCTAGACCAATAGGTAGAGAGCATAGTTCTGTAAGTGTTCTGAACCCCATGGCCACCAACTGAAAAGGGTGAAACTAGAGTAGAAATTCATTACTTGGGGTAGTTATTATTCTTCTAGCTTTTTACATGTCTTTTCAGTACATTTAAATAAGTGGATTGGGTTATTTCTCTGAAGCTAAGACTGCCTAGTGATCTGCAGCAACCACATTACCCTGGACTAATATCACAGATATTTTGACAGGAGGCTGTAACTGAACTTATGCCTGAATTAAACTGGTGGATAAAACCTTGATAAGAATTCCAGTCTCTGTTTAGCAAATACCATCAGATCAGGAAAGCAGTTTGCTCATTCACTGATTATATCAGGTCATATTTAATGTAGTGAAATCCACAGTGTTACATAGATACTGTAGAGCTGCTAGGTCGGGCCATTATTGTAAGACTGCTAAATGTTAAATTTGTTTTTTAGGATTTTCACAAGGAAGGAGTCATCCATCTAGGATATAATATGGTGTGGCATATATGATATTTGACAGTTTTGATATTTTCTGTACATTTGAAGTGATTAGTAATGTGTTTTATAAGGAAACAGACCACGGAATGGCCAATTGATAGTAATTCATTTTTTTAATATTTACTTCTAGTATGTTCTAACATTTTTCACTGAAAGATAAGAGAGAAAGCAAGAAAGCAGATGTTAGCTGTGTTGCTTAGGGTCTGATCCTGCACCGCTGAAGTCAATGGAAGTTTTGTCATTGACTTCAGTAGGAGCAGGATTTGAACCTTATGCTCTAACAGACCACACAGGAACCAAAGCAATGGGCACTCTGTCATCCTGAAAGGAAACTTTAACTTCATATCACAGTTTGAGCCTTCCTGTAGCATATTTTTGCACATCACTTTGTGGCTGAATGTCATTTGACTATATTTATTTCTTTTTTAAGTATACTAAAAATATGATTTGTTTTTCTTTTTAATTTCCAAATGGGTGCCAGAACTCTTGCCTGTCCAACTTTACCATAAAAGTTTTTTAGAAATAGATGTAATGACTTTTGCTAAAAGCTAAGTCTTTCTAGTAGAGACTATGTGAATTTTACAGTATTTAGAAATAAAAGTACCAGAAAGCTGCACTTCAGTGCAGCTACACAAAGACAAAGTTAAGCTTCAGCTTTACAGAACAAAAGCTGTGAATTAGAAATGGTCAGATTAAGCTTCTAGGTATGTTGAATGTTTGGTAGCAACCTGCTAGGAGAAGTATGACAACCACAGGGCTGTGCCCATGCACTGAGCCATAGAAATAGGAGGGTATGTCACCACAGTCAAGTGTACACTGCTAAAGCATAATTTTACCAGCTATGCAAGAAACAACTGTACTCAAGGAAGAAAATCAGTGATAAAAGGTACAGTTTAGCCAAAGAAAGGAGAGATTGGCTTGCTAATGTGACACAAGGGTCTAGGAGACATTTATTCTTCTAATGTTACAAGCACAGGCCAGACATCTCCTTAATCTTTGTGAGTTACAGCACTTCTTAAAAGTAGTGATGAAAAATTAACCCTGACCTTGGAAAGGAAGTTGGTACATTAACATCACGTTTTCTGTGACCAATTCCAGAAAGGTTTGTAAAATAGAAGAGCTCTACTTGTGAAACCTTCTGAAAGAAGGTATTTTTCTCTCTCATAAATATGCCTGGATTCTTCTTTCACTTCATCCATAGTTAGATTATTTCTCATGGCCACAGATCCTTTTGAACAGAGTAGAAACTAAATAGTACTCTTTGAGCTTTATTATATATACTCTTTGGGGACTCATACATAGTTCTGTGAAGACCTGGCCAACCTCAAAGACTTTCAAGATGCTTGCAGTACAAAGGCAAGAAATCACTTAATACATTTATACAAGGTAGTGCACAGTCTAGAATAGCTAATTAACTCATGTGCAAAGAACAATTCTGTAGACCTTTGATTTTGGCAGCAGAATGGTATCTCAAGATCTTCCTGTAGCATGATAACTGTGTGCTGGATCTAGATGAGTGCTGAACACCATTGGTAGGCTCTCTCATGAACTCATTGTTATTTGTTTGCTGCATTTGTCACATGAATCATTTTCTTACCAAAATAATGCAATGATGATTATTATGAAATATGGGCAAATGTTTGTTCAGGAACTCTAGAATTTCCATGGAAAAGTGTTTTGGGTAAAACACTGTCATGGCTACATTGAGATCTAAGAGGAAAAGAGAGGTACAGTGGGAAAACTGGCAAAAAGAAATGCTTGTTCTGATTCTGTCATAAAATTTCTCAAGGATATCTTTTGTTTGTTTGGTTGAGCTTCCTGTTTCTTATTTGTAGCTAATAACAACACATAGCTGGCCTCATAAAAGCACAAGGAAGATTTGATTTTCAGTATTTACAAAACAGATTTGAACTCCTTCAGTGGACAGAACTGTGAAATATTGATACCAGTAGGACAGAATAATACATCGTGTTTGAATTAATCTAGCCAAAACCCACTGTGCTCATGAGTTCCAAGATCTTACTTCAGTACAGTGTAATTTATTATTAAGGTGTTTCATTTCTTTGTTATTTTGCCTAGAAAGAACAACAGTCAAAGCAAAAGAGTATAATCATATTTACAGCAAAATAAGACATTAAAAGCTTTGTCCTTAAGTTTCCTAATATTTCTTGGTTTGTTTCAGACCTTTTGGGGAAAAGTACCACAGCCATTAGAACAAGCAAAACTCTTTAAGTGCAGAGATGCTTTTTTGATAAGAAACTAACTTTACTTCTGAAAGGCACTATTGCAAGTACATGTGCCACCAAAAGTGAAATCTTAATTGAGGCTGTATGTAGTAAATTAAAAAATTCTTTGACTGTAACATCACTATAGAGTGCAGCATTTGATGACAGCATGGCATGGAGCCAGACTACTGTAATGGGTGGAAATATTTAAAATAGAAAGGAGAAGAGAGCTTATACAGGGGGAGCTAAAGAAGATTCTTCATTAAGCATAAATGATAGAATAGCTAAATATTCAGCTTCTAGACTGGAGCAGTTGCTCACCACTACTGTCTACTTAATAGCTGGAAAGCCTTCATGGTGATTTTGTCACAACTAGTGTATTTAGTAAGCCAAAAAAGCACTACAGGAAGGGATGAAGAATGTCTTGAATCAAGAGCTTCCTTGAAGCAAGGTTCAGGTCCACCACTTAGGGATGGTGACACTGAAGTTCAGTCTCATAATTCATTGCCTAGGAAGAGGTGCCATGTAGATTTGTCCAGCATTTTAAGACAATGTATTACCAGTTTGCTTTACATGTGTATTCTCAGTAGAAATAGAGTAAGAGATTCTGGTGCTGCTATTTTGGAACAGATCATATGTCAGCTACTTATTTTTATTTGTTGCCTGTGCCAGCAAGCCTGCTTTTTAGAAGGAAAACTGGAGGTGAAAAATGCAAAACTTCCCTTTCTGGCCCGTGGCCTTCTGAAAATTTAGGGAATATTAATGGCCCACAAGAGAATGGTTCACTTCTGGCAGGTAAGGCTGAAGGTAGCTGAGATGGATGGGAAAGCCAGGGCAAAATAAATGTCTAGGTTTGATCTTTCTGATGCTACTGGGGTAGTAAGAAGGGGAGACGTCTTTCCTAACAGCAGTAGTCATTGCTGACTTACCCACTGTGATATTTGCATGAGTGTCAGCAAATTTTTCAGGTTCTGGAGTAGTCTGGTTCATTAATGAGTCTGGACAATTTTTGCCACATCTGACTCATTGCTGCCCTAAGTAGTTTCTTCTGCTTTGCATGTGATAGAGCCAGCCCTGACTCCATAGGGCATATTCCTAATTGAATAGATGTATCTACTACTCTTTAGTGTATGAATTGTTTAGTACATTTTTGGCATTTTTGTAGTCTTTCCTCATTATAGTCAAAATATATCACTGGATCTATTTCTAGAGGAAATTCTCAGGGCAATTTACTGAGGAAGCCATGGTTGAAGGCTGTGAATTGACAACAACAGAAGTGTTATCCCGAGTTCAATAGTTAATGCTAAGATAGGAGATGCTGATTATCTTTTTCTTTGCTTCGTTAGTGATGAATGGAAGCAAATTTGATGCAGACAGCAATCTGGTGGAATGATGCAGAGCTATCTATGAAAACATCTGTACTAATCCACCAATGCAGTAAATTATAGCTACAAGCAAAAGACATTGATCCAAGAGGATCATTAACAGCTTTAACCAACTGATCCAAGTAATAGGGTAAATGAGAGAACATTATCAAGATCTGATTTTTACAGCTGTCAACTCCAATTGCTAAAACACGGTTACCAGTTTCTCTCAGTTTCAATCATTTTATGACTTAAGTTTAGTATGTTCTATTGTGGGCAGCCAACAAGGATCAATTAAGTGGTAAAATACACAGGAAGAAATTGCCCAGCTATCATGCACTCCATTTACCAGGAGGTCAGTCACAAAGGGAGAGATAATTGCTGCAAGCTAGCAAAATTAATCGGGGATGAGCCAGAAAGGATGATGTATGTTCTGTGACAAAGTACGTGACAGAGATGTACGCGTAAACCTGTAGCTGCTTGCCTTGTTGAGGACACAAGGACGAGAGAAGGAGACCTGTGAAAAACAATTAGCATGGCTTCAGAGTGAGCAATTCTTAATTATCCATAACATGTCGACATCAGATAATTAGTGTCCCAATTTTTTAACAATATTTGGTCATTAACTACAGTAGAATAGGGAAGATCAAGAACAGAGCCATTTGTCTGAGCTAAGTGTTACATATCAGTGTCTGCATGCAAACGTAAGTCAACTAAATCATGGTCACAATAATGACACAGAAATCTTCTTATTGTAGGACCAACATAAATGTCCTACATTTGAGCTTATGACAAGCTGCATTTTGTTTCCATTAGGTAGGTTGTTTGTGTTAGCAGCTCACAAAATAAAGCAGGTGACAGCTGTAGTTTAAACTCCCTAACTTGCTTTTTCCTCTGTAAATTGAATGTTCACAGCAAGCAGCATAAGTCATATGACTAAGTGGGCTACATGGACAATTTTCTTTCAGCTCCTTTGTCCTCTGTCAACAGTTTTTTAACCAGTTTTAGCTATGTTTGACAGAGAGGTAAAAATCAAACTCCTACATGAAGTTAACAGGCCAATGAAGACCTGTCCTCACTGAATGAGCTAAATCATGTCCAAGAGAATCCACATAACCAGAAATACAGAAAGCTTATTTAAGAAAACTCATCCACAGAGGTGCTGGCATTTCTCTAATGTTAATGAAATGGATCTTAGAGGTGCAGAATGGGATGTTTCGTATCTTCCATCTGGTTTCTGCCATGTACAGGCACAGAGAAAGGAAAAGAGAGGGAGAGAACTGCACACACACACACACACACACACATATACACACACATATGTAGCTTAATCTCTTTTTAATCTCTCTTTCTTCTAGCCTGTTAGTTTATTTTCCAGAATTTCTAAGCCAGGTCTTACTATCTTTCTTCCTCTGAAGCGAGCTTAAGACACTAGGAATAAGGTCCTGTCATTGTGATTTTTAGCTTCTCTTTTTAAGGATGACCCTCCTAAACTTACCCACATTTCAATAGCTTGTTGTACACCATTACCCATTGAATCTGAGGTTACCTCTCACATGTATGCATTTCCAGCAGCAGCCCCTTCAGTTTCTGTATTTCCTGCCTCATACCTGCTGATGGATCTATTTACCGTCTTTGCTTTTGACCTTTTCTGTCTGTCATCTAAGCATTTCTCTTTTTTAAGTATTCCATTTCCTAATGCATCTCAAAGCACACTTTTTTTTTTTCCAGCTCCTTTCAGGCAGTAATGGCTGAGTCAGCAGGCTGGATTCAGAGCTAGTAAACTGTGATGCTTATGTGGAGAAATGCCATTTGCTTCACTAAAGAGTCTATTTAAGTTCATAGAGCCTCTAATCATGGCTGTGAAATGAGGAATTGGATGTTAATATTTCAGAGCCAATACTCTAATGATCTGTCTCTGTGGACCTCCTGTGGAATTATTCCAAATATTCCCTTGTGTAGCTGAGATCAAAATTTCACACTTAGTTCTAATTTTTTGTATTGCATCTTAACTGGTAATGAAGAGGGAAGAGTGTCATTGCTCTTTATATTGTGGAGAGTTAATCACATCAAGCATTTTAGGGCTAAACGTCCTGCTCTTTGATGTTGGTATTTAACATTAGCATTTAAATCTTTGGTGGATATTTACATTACTGTAGTCAGTGGAGATTGATAGGCTTCTTTAGGGAGTGATTTGGAACAGGAGCCAAATTTAGGAATTGTGCATTGACGTGTCCTTAATTACAGAGGAAGCTTTAGATTACCTTCCCTATTTAGCCACCTAAATTAACTGCCAAAAGTTGATGACATGAATGCCCTCTTTCTCCCAACACCACATATGCAAATGTTAATTTCTGCCACAGTGTTAACATTATTTACATATTTCTCTTTATCTACAAGAAAATACTAAACAAGCAAGCAGATTTTAAAATAATTTCTTGTCTTCAAGATTTTAAAACTCCTCAAAAATAATTTATTAGTCCTATTGGTAATTCATGTTGTTCAAACTCTTTGAAGACTTTTAACATTGACCGAATCAATTAACATGCTTAGTGAGGATATGTATATACAACTGTGTCTTATAAATGGGGATCTTTCATTTGATTGCAGTTTATAGCATTAATGTTAAAAAAGTTTTTAAAATGTAAAATACTCTGTTTTCTTCTAATTTTAATGGTAGTTAATGGTTCCCACTAGGAGGACTGCAGGTGCCTTGCAGTTTATCTTGCCTACGATAATGCAGTGATGACCACTCATCAGTGGTACATAGTTTTGTGCAAGCAATAAATTAACTCAGCCACACAGCAAGATAGAACAATTACAAACAGATAACCTTCAATGAGCAATAAATAGAGCAAGTGAACTCCTTCACCATCCTCCTGGGAGCTATTTCTCAACCTTTGCCCTAGCAGGTAGCCCAACCTCTCAGAATATTATCCCATTCATGATGCTTTGGAGAGTAATTTCTAGATGCCAAAGAGGAAACAATCTTTCACACCTCTGCTGACTCCAGCAGGGGTAAAGGATGATGGTGATCTCTCAGGCAGACAAGTCTCATCCCATTTAGCAATCTATAGATCTAAATCAATAGCTCAAACTCCACTTGAACACTAGCAGACAGGTAGTGGGACTCTAAAGAAGCTGATGTGTGTTCCCTGTTTACTATGCGTACATGAAAGGGATCAGAGCCTATCTGCTGTTCCTAGGATGTGAGAACTTGTGCTTGCAAGATAAACTTCTGTATCTCCTAAAAGAGCATTCCCTCATTGACACTGTCACAACTATGCCCACCTAGCTAACTGTGCCAGTGAGTTAATGGTATGGGCAAGCATTTGTTCATACTCCGTCTTCAACTCTACCACAGTTTATTTTACTGAATCAAGTTTACTAAGCTTAGTGAGCTGTATTGATGGATTAGGAGATCTATAAAATTTGACTTATTGGAAAATATTGTAATAGGCTAATCTTAAGGTGATAAAACTATGCAGAAAATCAGCACCTTTCACTTTCTGGGGGAAATGCCACAGATGCCAACTACGATGAAGATTGTAAAATAGTACCATGTCCATGATCATATAAAAATCTGTGAATATAGAATGGTCCCCTGGACTGGGAACAGTCATGGTTGGTGTCTAAGTTCTGTTTTGAAAAAGGGTTGTTTCCATTGGGCTCACAGAAAGGGCTTCAGTTTGTAGTTCATATTTTTCAAGTTTACATCATTTTTCATTACTTAAGTTTTCATTTCCTGTGCTCACTATGAAGCCCAGGGAAGGGAAAAACATTCATGGGATGCAGAAGACAGTTATTAAATTATTTACAAAACATAGAGAACTGTTATTGCAAAATGTGGGAAAAGATTAAGAGTATTTTTTGAGAGAAGAACTTAAGTAAAGGATATTTTAAAAAGTGATATTCTTGCCTATTTTTGCTCTGATTCAAAGTCTCTAGTAAGTTTTCCTCTAATCATGGCAGGCATCCAAGTCCTTGAAAGTGGCTATTTACAACTATTAAAACCAAAAAAGGTGGCAGAAAGTTGCTTCCCAATTAGCTTCCACTGAATGGTCAGAATTATCTTAATATCAGCCTAGAGAGTTAGCATACATTAAAAAATCCATTGGGAGAGGGTGGTAATTATTTAACTACGCATATTCATACATTTTAATAATCAAATGCTACACCCCAAATAAGATCATTTTGAAATTTTCTGTAAAAATCTGTGAAATGCTTACTCATGTAAATAGCTTTTTTTTTTTCAAGCAGGGAATAAATACTTACGTATTTGCATAAGCTAGCTGTAAAAAATACTTGATCTTGTTGGGTTTTTTCCTTTTTTTTTTTTCTTCTTTTTCCCCGTGTTCAGAAATGTGTTTAGTTGAAGGTTTTGAACTTAATCAGTCCATCTCAAGGGGAGGTTTGGTGTAAAAGGAGTGCAGTTTGACCCCTGTAGCTGTAGAAGGTAAGAGTCAGTGATCTCCATTAGACTGTATATCCCGCTGGGTAGTATCAGTTGCCCTTTTGTTATTGTAAGCTCTTTCTCTTACTTCTACTGTTTAAATAAATATATTGATGCTAAAGAGTTAATGACAAATTCAGGAAGTCTTGCCTTAACGGTGATGAAGTGAGACACATTTTGTGCCATTCAAGGTACAGGATTTATAACCCTGTTTGATTACCGCAGCATGTCCTCTGCCTATAAGGATTGCACCCGGGGGACTAGTCAACTTATTAATTCATCACTTGCCGCCTTTTACGGTTGCAATACCCCTTTATGGTATACAAGCAGAGAGATCTAGTAATCCGAAGGCTGCCAGCTGACTGGTTCCACTCTAGCTGACCCTTTGTCTGCAGGCACAATGCTGGTGACTTTTCTCTGGGTTCCTCTTTCCCAGAGGCTGTCTTACTCGCCCACCTTTTGTCTTATGACAGGAACAAGCACCGGCGATTACCACGACTTCCAGGGAGGAATGGCCTTCCACAAGTTAACCTGTAGCTTTTTAAAGTGCCTTTTGATTTATCTGTCACCTGATCCATCAGCAATGAATAATTTTCATGGAAGGTGCACTTTAATTACCTTCACATTTGACTAGCATTATCATGCCCTATCTAGGTAATTAATCTCACGGAGTATCCAATTTCAGTCTTTATTGCTGGCAGGCAGGCCTTCTGAATTATACCTGCTTGAATGGGCATTGGGTCTGTTGTTAAACCAAATAGGCCATGAAACAAATTTTGGGTCCCTCTTTTTTCTTTTTTTTTTTTTTTTTTTTTTTTTTTCCTCCTTAATGTGTCTCTAAGGATGTTGTGGTCTAGTTGCTTTGCCTGATAGGGCTGAGATTTGTACAATGTAAAGCAGGAAAGGGCAATGGTAGAAAACAGTGGCTGATACACAAATGATTAAAATAGTACAGACCATAAAAGTCAATCAGTCTCTGAAGGAATAGTCACCAGATTTTGAAACTAGATACTGAAAATAATCATTTGTTGCTCTTGAATAATGGATAGTTTTTACAGTAGGAGTCCTGTATGTCAAAGAGTTATTTTGCAGAGCTGGTGCATTCAGAGGATAAGCTAGAAGTCCTCCTCCCAATGTCAGATTAGGTATTTGCAGTTGTATTCAGTTTTGTGTTTCATTGCTCTGTGTGTGAATGATAGACCTTTAAAAGCATACTGTTGAACCAGCAGACAAAATAACATGGTAATGGAACATGGAGGTTCTTCTGGTTCTTTTTTCTTATGCTTGTCTCATTAAAAATGGTGAAGAATTAAGGTATTCGGAAGGCTGAACAAAAATGGAGTCTCAGTTGATAAAAATAAATAACAAGTGTGAGCTTTCATTCACTTGCCTACACTTTAGACACACTATGCCTATTTTGGAAATTCCTTTTTAATTTTTCTGGAAGTGTTTTTTTGTCTCTGTTTCCTCTCAATTTCCTTCCCATTCCCAAATTATCAAGTTAAATTTTCCAGAGGTTTTGAGAGAAACATCTTGCCACAGATAAGGCTGAGAAATCCTGGAGAATTTTTACAAGTCCATTTCCTGGAAATAAATTTTTACTCACTCTATCACTGCAGCTGATAAAAATGTGTGGTTAAGTTTCATGCTTTTGAGTACAGAGCAGAATAGTTGGATTAAGAAAAACTTTTTAAAAAAGAATTAAAGTATGAAGATTTGTAAAGGAAATAATGAAATCTTAAGATGATAGGATTTTTCTTTGTTTTCATCATTTTTAAGTTAGCCAAGGCAGTCTGTTTGATACTCTTAACAAAAACCCACTAAAATATGAAGACATTTTTAAAAGGCAAAATTGGAACTTGTAACACTACTACTTCTGTACTGTTTGCAAGACTTCTTTAATATCAGAATTTGATTATCTGCCAGAAGATTAATTTCTTATTTAATGGAGGTAGTTTGGGGTTTGTTTTGGTTTTTTTTCGTCAGAAGTTCTCCATACACCAGAAAATTTTATATTATCGTGGCTTATGCTTAAAATAATTTTAAAGGAAAAAATCTGAAAACATTTAATTGGATTAAAAGTGGAGGCAACTGTGTTTAACTATGTAACTCTTGCTTCTGCTACTTTGAACTTCAGAAAATGGGAACAATGAACAGCATGGAGACTGATCCTGGAATGCAGAATCTTTCACCTTGAGGTCACCAATTCAAATTCAGTCAACCCAAGCAGTAACCAAAAATTGTTACCATATGAATCTTGTTTGTGAACTGTTTGTGGAATTTAATTGATGATCTCAGTTCATCTTCTTTTCCATAAACATCATCATAGGCAGTTCTTTTGGCTGTTCCCCAAAAGAGAGATTAAAAGTAAGACTGAAGGAGTGTGACCTAGTAAACTTTTCACTCCTGGGCATCATCCCTTCAGGTGAACATAATATCTGGAGAATTTTAGCTTGCTAATGTGACTTGTACTTATTTTCTGGCTAAAGACAGAACTTCAGTAGTGGTTGGTGTTTTGTGGGGTTTTTTTGGTTTGGTTTTGTTTGGGTTTTTTTGTTTGCTTGTTTTTTTCTTTCAGTATTGTATTTAATTTAATTCTGTAGAGGCAGATACTGACCCAGTGTGTGCACCTGCAGCTTGAATTATGTTCAAACTGAAACTGTTCATTGCCTATAAAAAGAAAACAGTTGACTTCCTTTTGGTTATAAGCAGTTTTACCAAGTGATAAGCTGATCTCTTCAGTTTTGTTTGCAGTTTTCTAGGAAATAACATATTTTGGCACTTGCTGAATGGATCCTGCCATATATTCAGACATATATTGCCAGTATAGTCTGTATTTTCAGTCACAGGAACATAAAAAGACTTGAAAAGAACCTGTAAAAGACTTTATTTGAAGTGTGGTCATTTGCAGAGCATGAAGGATCTGTGCCAGCTGCCAAGCTGCTGAGTTTTAGCTTTACTGCTGACTTTGAAAAGAAATGTAATATTTGATCTGAAAAGTATTTGTGCTCCCAAGTTTCAGAGCTGATGTGGAGACAAAACACTGGGTGCTTAATTAAGCTTTCTCAAAGTCTATGGCTCTAACAACTTTCATTAGAATGGTGATACAACAGAAACATGTAAAAAAAAAAAAATAGCCATTTTCAAAGGTCATTTAAGGTACTGTATAGCAGCTTTTGTCTGTTAAGAAGAGAATGGTCTACTGGTTCAGTCACTGGTCTGGGGCTCTGGAGATCCATGATAAATTACATAGTCAGTCCCATAGGCATCTTGTGTTACTTTGGATAAATGACTTAGTCTCTCCATGACGCTGTTCTTCATGAGAAGAATGAGGATAATAGGACTTCTTTGCATCAAAAGAGCATTGTGAAGAAAAATCCATTAGTTGTCTGTGTGGTGTTTACATACTGTTTTTCTAGTGGCTACATAAGTACTAAGACAGGTTAAAGTTATCTATTTTCCTGTGGTTTTTTGTTTGTTTGTTTTTATTATTATTATTTATTTTCTGGTTAAAATGTATAACAGAATTAAGCTTTTGTTTTCATGTTAATTTGGAGCTGTTGGTCGTCTTTGTTCAGTAGCAGCCAACTTCTTGACTGGAATTCCTGTAGTAAACCTCCTTTAACAGACTTTTTTTATTCCTCTGTATTTTCTCTCAGAACTGTAATACAAGAGAAATTGTACACAAGTTAAGAAGGCTTGGGTCTCTTGCAGCTCAGCTGGATGCACTGGGTAACTGCCAGTGTTGCATATGAAAGAGAAACAAATCTCACCAGGAATCTCCAAGGTCTCAGGCAGTCAGGAGGTAGCAGGGGTGGCCCTTAAGGGTGTTTTAATAATACATTTGCTTATTAAAAAAAATCCTGAGATTGTGACCTTTCTGAAATAGTTTGTTCTTGCTGGAACTTTGCTTTTAAACTCTAATCATTGTGACACTTTTTTGGCAACCTAAGCCTTGTGAATCTTTCTGCAGTGTTCTAGGTAAGTCTCCCATGGGACAAAAGCAGGTCTTTAATATAGAATTTTTTAAACTATAGCACTGATGCATTCCTCTATTCCCTAATTGCACCTGGGCAGATCTGGTTCTTGTTGCAGTTAATAAGCTGTTCACCCAGTACTCTAAAAAGAACGGTCACATTAAATTGCTTTTTGTGGATCGTGTTTTTTCTCACTCCACTACTCCACTACTTACAATTACTGCTCCAAATGAGAGGGATCATTTCATGGAGACCAGCACCATTACTCCTTATCTTTTGTGTAGAAAGATCTTAGCTTTTCTTATATTTGTAGTGTTCTAAAACTTAGGTGTCGTCTTTCTGCCACATTACAACATCATTCTCTCAACAACTCAAGAGGCTGTTTGGGCATCTGGGCATAACATTTTTTTAGCTTCTGTTCTAATGGCTCCTGGGCAGGCAGTTTTAAATGTGGTGATCTTCTAAGATCACACAAATATTGATGTAAACAACAACAGAGAATACTAAACTTTGGACACCAATTTTGTTATTTCAATTTTGATTTGAAATACGAAGTCATTTATAGTCAGCAAATTCAAACCATTAATAAGGAGGTAATCACAGAGTAAATTTTAGGTACAAACACTAAGGATAATTTCCCACAGCTCCAGATGATAGTAAGCAAAAGCAGAACCATCAAGCCTTGGTCACCTAGTTCCTCTTCAGTACTTTATCAAAGCCACCATCCTGCCTTGTGCATTTGCAGTGTGATGCTGTGATCACTTTGCCACTTTCTTCCTCCACATTGCATTTTGTTGACCAGCCATTAGGGAAGAGAGAAGGTCAAATGCTCAGCTGAAGCTTTGAGAGTGCAATCTTTTTAAGTCCTGTGGTGGAAGGACTCCCACTCAGTGCTATATTTCCCTGTTCTGGCCAAGTACTACCATTTTGCTTTTCTTCATAGAATGTCCTGAGTTGGAAGGGACCCATGAAGATCATGGAGTCCAACTCCTGTCTATGCACAGGACAACCCCAGAAATTACAAATTATTGTCCAAATGCTTCTTGAATTCTGTCAGGTTTGGTGCTGTGACTGCTTCCCTCAGGAGCCTGTTCCAGTGCTTCACCACCCTCTGGGTGAAAAACTTTTTCCTAATATCCAGTATCCATTCATGAATAACTTCAAATGATTCCCACCAGAGGAAACAGGGATCTTCAGAAAGCCGTTTCTTTATTCATCTTGATTTTGAGAACTTGGTGTAAAAGACTAAAGGGAAGGTAGAAGGTGTACTACTGAAGAAAAAAATCAACTGATATACTATTCTAAAAAGAATCCTCTAGATTCTACTTGAGGTGAAGGACATTTCACACATTTGACAGTGGGCTAATAACTTCTATAATATAACTGCATTTGTAATGGTACAGCCCCAAATATGTATTAACAACAGATAAAGCTTTTCAATTAATGCCTTGTCTACATTGCAAGGGTTTATAACAACTTTGCACTGTCCTGCCACCATGGGAATAAGGAGTCCTTGCATGTGTATATCCTAACCTGAGGTTTCACAGGTGTTTTTCTAGTCCTTTCCCTTCCCATCTCCCTTGTCTCTTTTTCCCTTCTTTCTTGTCTCAGTGACAGTGTTGTTCTGTGAAACAGCAGTTTATCACTAGTGTTACCAGCATCTTACAGTTACTTAGCTCATTAATATCACTCAGAAGCCGAAACATCACAGTCCACTTACAGGTCAAATCCCAAAGGTTTTCCAAATTATTGTTACTGCAGTTGTAAATGAGAGTTTTAGCTGACACCTCTATCAATTAAATTAGTTCATGTTCTTGTAAAGCAGTTAGGATTTCTATGAAATGAAAGGGTTGTGTCTTCCTCATGGTTTTTGAAACAGAGAATAGAACTTTCCAGTCCTGTAAATACCACATTTTCTAAAATTTTTACTACTGTAGTGAGAAAAGCCATTATTTTTTAAAAAGAAGACAGGAATTGTGGCCTCTTTATCTTTTCCTGTGCAGCACAAAAGTGTATTCAGTTTAATGGAATGCCATAATGCACTCCTAAACTGTCAAATTTCTAAATATGAGCCATGCATCATGACAGTGCAGAACAATGTATTTTGTACCAAAGCAGTTCTATTAGAGAAGGTGAAAATATGTTAATCCTACCTCAATCATAAGGGACCCATATGAATTTGCATTATTCTTTTAACCTTGAGGTGAATAAGTTATAACATTTTTGAATTTTTAAAGAAAAACCTCTTCAGCTACAAACAATATTTTTTATTTGACAATGTTATTAATGACTTCCTAGGCATCAGTAATTATTATTTGCACCTATGCAAAATATTAAAAATCTCAAGGAATCTTTTGTTGCACATTATACATTTTATTCCCCTGCAGGAGAATTCTCTGAGGGTTTCTGTTCTTTTGCTTGTAATTTCTATCCATTCTGAATTAGAAGACTAATTGTTTTCTTGGACTTTTATAAGTCTGGACATAAAACTGCTTACAGTTTTTGTTGTGCACAAATTGCACTGAAATGCAGTCTAGGGTTGGAAAATCTGGCCACAGATCTGTTATACAGATTTATAGATTATTGCAATGAGTTGTCTCAGAAGTAATTTCATTGTAGGAACACCTGAAATTACCATTGTAAAATATACTTTAACCTTTCAGGTAATGATCCTATTAGGTGAGCAGTGCTAATTATATTATTGAATCTGTTTTGGGGGAGGCAGTTGAAAAAAAAAACCCTCAAAACCCACAAAGAAAACAGTATCAAGATAAAATGATTACAAGTGGATAAAATACTTTTTTTGTTGTTGTTGTTGGAGTTTATAAATTTGAGTTAGCACCAGACAGATGTCCTGCAAAATACTAAAGTGGTAAGATTTTGGTAACTGGTTCTGAATTAAATGAAATATGCTGATGTCCTCATCACATGAAACATCTTGGGGTATTTTAATATGTTTTTGGTTGTTTTGTTTGTTTATTTCTATCATGAACATACATATAACAGAAAAGCTCAAGATAAATATGGCTATGCTACAGATTTAATATAGAGTAATATCTGCAGAGATTAACTGTGATAAAAAATGAAACAGAAGAGGCTCAGACTCATTAAGAGTTGAAAGCAGATTCTTCACTGTTGTGGCATTAGGTGCTATATGGTTATTGCTTTGTTGCCTTCAAATGATTTTAAACAAACAAAAGCAGTTTGAAACTAGAAGCCTGGTAACAGCTGTGTGATAAATGACAATCAACTGCAGATCAGTTTTCAAAAGCAGGCATAAACCACTTATTCTCTAGATTTAGTTTCAAAAAAATGATATTTGGTTTTAATAAATATGAGGTTTTTTATCTATTAGAGTTTAACAAAATTATTTGCTTCTGAAAAGTCCAAGAGTGGCCATTTGGAAAATAAAACTATCTTCGGTATGAGTACAACATGAACTCCAGCAAAGGTGACCATCATTGTATTGCTTCAGCACCATGATCATGCAAGGCTGAAGAAACCTCAAACAGGTATCTTAGTTCTATATTAAAAAGTGCTGATCAGCTCTGTTTTACAGTTGAAAAAGGAAAGATACAAAGTACTTGAAAGATCCTGTATTCATTACCCAGATTCCAGCATTAAGAAGAAAGAAAACAGTTTCCTCTTAGTCTAAACTGTGGTTCCATAGATCTTGTGTAAAGGTGGTGATGGGATACTGTGGGTTTGAGCACAGAGGGCAACAGGAATATGTCTTCAGTAGACTGTTATTAGGAGAGATCAAGAATTGTTTGAAATTTCACCCTCTACTTGTGGGAAGTCAGATACCTTAGGAGAAGGGTTCAGGAGAAATATGCTGGAAGAAAAACTGTTGGACCTGCTTAGCTAAAAACCTAGCTCCTTTCCTTTTGTCTTTAATCTGGCACTGGAGTACGTGAGGATAAGAGCCAGAAAACCTGTCCAGAGGTGAGTGTGCCAGTATTAATGGGCTTTTGATGAAAGAACAAGCTAAACCTTCTGTTAAAATGGGGTGCTGTAGCTCAGAAATACTGCTCTGGCATTATGCTGTAGCCTGTGAAACTGGAGAATCAGGTCCAGTTCTCTTCTTTAACTGATGAGTTTAACTGTTCCTCTTCCATTTCTCTAGGCATATCCTAATTTTTGGGCCACAGTCAGTTTATGTGTAGTGCTTCATTTTGCTTCCAAAAGGAACAACAGATAGTCAGAGAGACTCCTTACTGCTGCAAATGCCCCTCATGTTCAGTAGTACACTGGGACAGAATGTGGGGAAAAAATTATGGATGAAGCGTCAGCTGAATGGAATGACTAGTACTGACCTGAAAACAAGTGGTTGATTTTGTAACATGAGATGCTGAGGCTGGAAAAGTTTTCTAGCAATCAGATGAGTGAGATTCTGGAGCAGCCTTTTTTGTGGGAGTAGTGGGAGACATAATTTGATTTTAAGATGGAGCTTGTTCATTCTTTTGGAAGGAATGACGTTACCTGATTGCCTGAGATGGCAGGTGACAGGACACAGTGATCCCAAAGTACCCTTCCACTCCTACCTTCTTAATTAGGAAAATACCTTATATTTTGTTATGTTCTCTGGTTTCTCAGAAACATTTCATCTGTAATTTGATGGTGGTATTTTTTATTGCTTAGGAGAGGTTGGACATGGAAAAGAAAAATCTTTCTTGAGATTGGAGAAATCTGGTAATTGATATGTGAACTGGAGATGATGAAATAGCTGCATGTAGGGTAAGAAACAAGGAGGACAGTGTTCACATTGCAATGGCTGGAAGGGATGTATAAACAATTATGGCAGTTTGTATAGCTGGTTTAATATTGATGTCAAGACTGATAAAGCATAGAGTAAGTGTTGTTTCACTGGATAGCATAAATTTAGAAGGCGAGCAGAGACTTATTCCCAGTTTGTTTACTTTTAAATGAATGTTGCATTTGTTAACCTTTTAGGATCTGCAAAATTCTGCATCACTGATACTAAAAATACCTTGACTGTATTCTGACTTCCCCAGTTTTTAATCAAAGCACTTTTTTTTTGTAATTTGTGGGAGGACAAATCCTGTTGTAGTCAGTAAAAGGACTACTCCAAAATATTGCTTTACATTCATACTAAAATTAACTGAGTTCAAATCAGAATTTTAAACAATTCTTTTTTATTATGCCACCAGTGGTTCAAACCTAGAAGGCAAATATAAGAACCTTAAAAGTAACTGATTCCTATGATGCATTTTGAACAAGTTTTATCTGACTTTGTGTTGTACAAAAGTTAGGTGATACAAGACTTTTCTGCTACAGGTAATAATAATATAGTCTTAGGTAGTGTCTAAGTTTAAGGGACTCTTTGGCAGATTGTGTTTATCCTGGCTTTGTTAATGTTAAAGCTTCTTCTTTCATATGTTGTGCTACTAATGACTCAGCACCACCTTACTGTCAGTGAAACAAGAAGCATGTCATTCATAATCAAGGTGCTAAAATGCAGGTTTGGATCCCATTATAAGGAGGTACTCTGCAATGGGCCATTAACTTGCTCAATGGCATGAAACCCCTGGAGGAGGGTCTTTAAGGTTACAGATGATAAGCAATGACATAATTACCTGATGATATAGAAATATGACCAAGGTTTTAAAATGTGGTTTCTCTGAGTGCTTCAGCTTCTGGATGCCCACTGACTAATCCCATGGCCTGATTTTCAGCAGTGATTACTGTGAGGAACTGTTTGCTTGAAAGGCTTGGGAAAGAAGATAATGGTGATCAGATACAAGTTCACCTTGCACCAAGCTTCTCAGTCAGGCTTCAGGGACACAACAAAGCAGACACCTGCCAGACTCTTTGGCAGGAGTATTTCCTGCATAACTGAAGTGCTACTTGACTTGCAGGCAATTAACATCTTTGAAAATCATGATGTGAGTTACAAAAGCAAAGGAATTGAAAAGTAGAGGATACTTCTTCAAAATTTGGGCATTGGTTTAAATTGCCTATATACATCTTTTTTTTTAATTATATATCATTATTTGAAGCTTAGATAGAAAAGAAAATGGATTTCTCCATTGCTGATCATAGTTAATTTATCAAAAAGTAGACCTCTGAAAGGAATTGCTTTTTAAAACATTGTGGGGTTTCAATCCATTTTTCTTCCTTTAACAAATTGATCTGTCACTCCTGAAAGATCAGCAAAATCCCACAAAGACATAGTAGCTTTTGTACAGCTTTTGAACATCATAAAATTGATTCTTTTCTATGTGTGAGACTGTGTACATTTATATGGGTTTTAATAACCTACATTCGTCTACTTACCACTCTTTTAACCTTACAGTAACAACCTCAAAATTTTCCAGGATATAGTCCTCAGCCTTTAGTTCACTGTGTGGTGTTATTTAGTTTGTTAGTTAGCTGGTAAGTTTAAATTACACAAGTACTTCATTCGTGGTCACTGTAGCTATGCTTATTTAAGTTGTTTCTCTTCACCTATCAGACTGAATAGAGTTATACTGGGCAGTATTATTATTACTTGACTGGGATACTTGAAGTGAGAACCCAAATGTTGAAAGAGGTGCCAAAGATGATTAAGAAGACAGTTCTTTCTCACTGTATTATACCAAACACATTTTCCCTTGTTGCTTTCAAATAAAATACAAAACCTAAAGTCCTGTCAGCTGTAGCCTTGGCACAATTTGCAAGAGGAGAGGTGTTAACCTCAGTGTCCTGAGCAAATTCCAGTTTGAATAATTATGTCTCACATCCCTGTCATTCCCTCTGTAGCTTCAGTTGGATTAACTATTCATTTCCTGTCCTAAACCTTTGTGTAGGTTTTCCATTTCCATGTGCTTTTTAACAGTTTCCACATTCTATCCTAGAGCTAACTGCTATCATCTTTCTTTGTCTATCCCCACATACAGACACAGACTAATTGTGAAACTCTCTGCAGGCTCACAGAGAAGCTAGCCAAAGGCCAACTGCATTAACTAAATTAAGATAAAATTCTAGATCCAGTGCAATCTGAATTTAAAGGAGGGCATGAAATGGCTTTAGTGGCACATGTAATAAGTAATCTGCTCCTGTCAGTAGAGAGAGGACAGACATCTTTTCTCATCACTTCAGTCATATCTGAATCATTTCACACAGTTGGTCATGAGACAGTACTTTCTTACTTGAGAGAGGTAGCAGGATCCAAAGTAATACACTAAAATTGTTGGCATTCTTCCCAGACAAACACATCTAACAAGTAGACAGGGCAGCCTGCCTTTCTGTTCTTCACTCTGGTGTCCTTCAAGAATCAGTTTTATTGCTAGCTCTTTTTGGCATCTGTACTCAGCTACTGTGTGAACAGGTCCAATGGCAGGATCAAGAAATATGCAGATCATACACATTTCCTTTTGTGTTCTGAGTCCTGAAACCATTCCAGTCTCACTGTAGTGGTAGCTGAGTGCAACAAAACAGCACAGAAATGAAGACTAGTTGGTTGAAACTGAACCCAAATGAAGCAGAGAATGTTACTAGCAATAGGAAAATTACAAGTCAGTGAGCTTCCAGGCCAAATATGCAAGCTTCTGGTGAAAGTTATACATAATTTTTTGGTAAGTGCATTCCATAATTTAGGAGTACTTATGTATTATGTGTCAACACTAAAGCTGCCACAGAGTGACCTCTGCCAAGTAAAACTTTACTCTTTGGGTAAGAGAGTCTATCTCATGTGTTGGATGTCAAACTGGCTGCAGTTGTTCATATATTTACCTCTTCTCCCTTGGATGACAGCAGCACAGGATACCTCAGCAGAAAGCTCTTACTGGGAAGGGAAAGCTATCTAATACAAAAGATTGCAGCAGTTCAGACTACCATGAGGACATCAGACTACCTTATATTAGCTTTTCAGAGAATTAGGCTTAACTTCAGTCTCCACTCTTATCTTCAAGACTCTTTGGCCCTGGCCCAGATATCTAAAAGGCTATCTGAAGCCCCAGTGCTTGATAGGTTCACTGCTGGAAGTTCTCCAGTAGATTTCTTCACAGTGAATATAAGGCTTATCTGCAGGAGAGAGCATACAGAAGTACAGTTTGCATCAAAGTCTCTGAGTTAATTCCCAAAGAATCTGATGACTATCGAAATATTGCCTTATTCCTCTGTGTGATGCAAATTTCTTGGACTTGCTTCTATCTTGATAGTTGCACAGAAACAGCCATGGCAGAGCAAAAAGGCACTTTGCAGCTTAGATGTTTAGCTACTCTTTCCTCTATTCCTTGAGAAAGGAGGAGAAATAGATATATATATATTATATATAAAAATAACTTGTTTGTAAAAAGCCCTAGCTTTATAAACTAGTATAGCTCAAAGGACTACAGGGAAAATATGCCAAATTGTAACAGATGAATATGCAGATGGAAAATCATTATTACAATAGCTTTGTTTTATATGGCTCAAACTTTTCTTCTAAAGAAGCTGCAGACTACTCTGTGTTGTGAGTCACAGACTTAGATAATGTAATATCTACACTGAAGTTAGACACTAAAATAATGAAGTAAATTTTATATGATCATTTTTTAGATGTTATTCCTTACTGGTAGCCAGTAGCCAGAGATGCTGGCTGCTGAGCAGTAGGAAACTCAATTTATTTGTGTACAGTGCTGGATATTAATCTTGGTTTTTAAATTCTTCATAGTTTTGTTTGTTTTACCAAAACATGCTCCACTCTGGCTGATGCTAACGATACTTCTTTTACAGAACTTCAAAATATAAAAGGTAGTGAAGTGAATTAGGTACATGTGCCTCTGCATATCACTTCATAATGTTTGGCTTGTTTCTGGAACTCATGTCTCTTACTATTTGGCATATTGCTGAGGTTCTTTATGAAGGGAAAGAAAGATAGTTGCTTATTTTTTTCACAGCTTAATCCTATTAACTTGTTAGGTATAACAGCACTAAGTATTAGATTGAAATGCCTGCATTAGTAAGAACTACTACGTGATACATTCGTTATAATACATTTTTCTAGCCCAAACACCTTTTCTACTAGGACTTTTGTATTTATGCAGATAGACAAGACATTGCTAAGTGAGCCAGAAAGGATAAAATGTACAAACCTAAATCTTTATGCAGAATTTGGATACCTTTCTCTGTTTTAATTTGCGTTATTCAATTTTAGAAGTTGGAGAAACTTTCTGGGTTTCCTATGTACTAGGCTTCAGTAGTAAGGATAACCTTAGAACAAAATAATCAGAAAGCTGTGTCAAAAAGGCTCAGAAGTCTCTGATGTGGAGTCTAAACTGTTAATTGCTTGCCACATTTACTTAAAGCACATTCCTGGGTGCCGTTTTTTTAATTAGAAGACATTATTTGATGCAGAAGGACTTTCTTTCATTTTTATAAGGAACATATGTAAAAAAATAGAGGAAGGTGTAATATCCAAAATACAGTGTAACTTTCTGAAACAGAAATGTATTCAGTTGTCAAGGGGTACCTCAAAGCAAAATGGGTCTGATGTCTCTTTAGTTTGAAAATTTTGGCATTGTTCCATTCACTTCAATAAAATTACTCTTGGCTTTCATGAAAAAAAATTCAGAAGCATCACATCTTTTCATCCCTCTTGAGTTTCTACGAGGATGGCTTCGAATTTTAAACAACAGTATAGTCTATTCATCCATTATTTTGTTGTTGTCTTACTTCTTACATTACTGCAACTGTTTAAAAACCCTAACCAGGGTGTGGAGTTGTTCTGGTTTTGCCTTTAAGATGACACTGTACAAAACAAATACCAGTCTGGATCAGCTGGTCTTTCAAGTTAAATAGACTTGTATCTATTATTTTCAAACTGTTGTTCATGAAGGTTTAGGATTATCTTGGGACTCTGGCAGGTGTAGTCAAGGACTCTCAGAAGTAGCTGTCCACAGGCCCTAGCAGGTATAGCAGGAAAACCACATTTGAGCTTCTTGTGGCTAGGATTAGTCTCTCCTGCTCGGCCATTGTGCTATCCCTATTGCACAACAGCTGCTCAGGCTTTCACAGTGACAGATTTGGGGCTGCCCCACACCTTCTGTTGGGTTCCCAGCAGGGGAGTGAAAAGAGAAAAACTTGCTTAGTGCAATTTAAACCTCAGTCCTTGTTCTGACTTGGTATATTGGGGTTATTGCCCATGCACAGTGACAGGCACTGTTGCTAGTGCCCTTTCATTACCACTCTGAACTTTTGAACATGATTTTGACAGTTCAAGCAAGACCCACGTTCACAGTGTGGAACTTTTCTTGAGGACTTTTATTTCTTTGCTCAAGAAGATCTGATTGTTCAAATGCAAAGAGAAGATATTAACAGTAGTGGGCTAGACCTCTATCTAGTGCAAAGACATGTACACAGCTATCGCTTCAGAGTGTGCTCTGTGTGTGGAAGTCAGTTCAGACTGGCAGTGTATCTAGGGTTTGGTAGGATGTTGTCTTCACTGCTCTTACAGGTATCCCTGCTCACAGAAAAGGAGCATCTTATTTTTTTTTTCTTTTTTCATAAAAGCCTCTGAAACACTGCAGCTATCATACTAGTTTACTGAAGTACCAACTGTAACTCTGTGTTTGCAGCTGCAGGGCTTTGGGAGAAGGCTGACAAGCAGACCAGCCTCGCCTGCCTCCAGGGTGGGGCAGAGGGACCAGGAGCTATTTATAGCTGCTGCTGCACCTCGGTCAGGTCATGCAGTCACGTAGGCATTTGCAGGGGTTCTACAAGAGATAAACTGAAAGTTTATCAGCTCTGAATTTGTCTTATTTATCTATTCTTTTTGTATCAAATTCCTTCCATTGGATTCTGTGGGTTTGAGGCAGACTATAAATAGATGGGTTTGTTTCCTCTAAATATATTCATCAGAGGACTAGAAAAGAGAAGGGCCACCTGGAGTTAAGATTTTAATATTTCAGTTGTTACAAACCAACTCCAAAACCAATAGTGGGCCTTTTTTTTTTCCCCTCCCTGGCAGATTTGGTGTGAAAATGTTTAGTTGAACAGATGGAGCCACAGCTGGTAGTGTACATGTTTATCGGGATAGTTGGCATTTACTTGCATCCAAAACTGATGTCAGGCTCAAAGATGCTAAAAAGCAGGAAGGGCTGGAAGCTGAGATGGTGCTTCATCAGATTAGCTAGGAGCAAATGTCTTTAATTTTTAGTGTTTTGACTTATTTTAATCCAGCAGGAAGTTAAAAATTTAAACCTAAAATTAAAAAATATGTCTAAATAGATAAACATTTACTATTACTCTGCTTTAATAAATAGCCTGAGGAGTACAGCACATAACCCAGAACGTATTGATGTTTAAAGCCTAGTTAGCAAATAACACACATCTGCTGATGTTTAATTATCATGTATGCTTTGCTGGCAGATTTCAATATCTGCATAGTTCATGTTTACCAATGTAGTCTCTTGTTTCACACATGAGAACGTTCAGCTGGAAGTTTGAGAGAGGAGAGGGCACATGAATAATAGTGAGGAATCAAAGAAACGGAGCAGATATGTGTAGACAATAATGATTTTACAGTTGTGTCTAATGCACACAATGAGGTTTTGATGTCCCATTGTGCTTGGCACTGTACAAACAGCAGGAGAGAGTCCCTCTGCCAGAGAGTCTAAAGGAAGAAGAGAGATTCAGACACTGAAAACTTAATTTCAAGCAAGGATTTCAGCTTAAAGATCCTTAGAACTGTCTTCATATTAGCAAATGATAGAAGGGTACTCTTTCTATGGCCCAAGTATGCAGCAGTCTCATGACAATGTGGGATATTACTCTGCTTTGGTTAATAATATTGCATACATTTATATCAGGAATTAGTTTGGACCCCTGTACTCAACAGAGGTTTTTGGAATTAGTTTTTTAAAAGGATAAGCAGTTTTGTAATTATTTTTTTTCTTCCCCATATGATTTTTTTCCCACTATAGTTATTCTTGTGCAACTTTTTTCCAGATATTTTAGGTGCATCTTGGACTCTGAAGAAAAATGGAGTGTATTCTTTTCTATAATACACAGCATTTGATAGCATTGGCACAGTAGAGATCTGTTGCAGTGGCATTCCCATGCAGATGGGGCAAATGTATAGGAAGTGAGATTTATTCACATATATTTCTATCCTGTAGGCAGCAAAGAATTTTTGCTTCATTTTTGGTGTGTGATGTTCTGAAGCAGACCTGTTTGTTTGTCCTCATTGCCCAGGTAGTAGAGAAAAGTATCTCTCCAGGCATAAAAAGTGACTGCATTGTAAATGACAATCTAAAGGGAACCAAACTGCTTTACTAGATGACCAGTGATGCCTGTCACCTCTTTGCCAGTGGGTTGGCACTGCACAGTGTACTAAAATGTAACAGTGCCTTCCATAACAAAATAACAGCATGTGGCAGTGTGCAAATGCTGAGCAATTCTCCTTACCTTAGGGTATCCTTGGAGTCTGCTATAATACGGCAAGCCCCCCGACAGCTGTCATCTCCTGGGGCCCATTTCGATTTCCATCATAGTCCAGCCTGAGAAACATGGAAAACTGTCAGAAAGGCATCCTAATCCTATATTTCACTGGGCTTCTTAAAAATGTAAGCTTGTACAGAATTCAAGTGCCATGTTTCTTCCTTGTTGGAAAGTTGCATAATAAAACAATTATGTAGTGGCATGTAAAGATGTTTCAGTGATAGACTGTACCTGAAAAAATGAGTCAAACATTCAGTTGGTGATGTCCCTTTTTATAGCATGGTGATGTCCATTTTTTTAAAGCAGAAATGCACCCATGCACTCCAATGCACTCACCCAATGCCAGGGCAATAACATATAGTGAAGTTCTAATTATGCAAGCTTAATGATGGTGAAACAATAGTACTTCACGAGATAAACAGCCATGGTGTTTTAGAAAGCAATGAGTTTGTTAGACATATTTGACTTCTGCTAGTTGCACAGGATAGCAAATAGTTTCTGTGATATAGTGTGTGGAGACATATGGAACCTCTTACAAATGGGCTTATCTCCTAGCTATGTCCAGATTCTTCTGGGGCTGTAAGTCTGTAAGCTTATTCTTACCCCATTTTTTAATTTTTTAATGCTGTCTCAGGGCTTTACTAGTTGTGTTGGACCATACAGTCTCCAGAACACTAAACATGATCACAATTATGCAAGCATTGGTCAAAAAGTATTTTTAGACTGGCATTTTAGCAGTTTAGTATTTTATAGATAAATCTGATGACTGGAAAGTATATGCCAATTTTTTTTTCCTTTTAATTAGTTTTAAATTTGAGCTTTATGTTGATTTTTCAAGAACATATAGCCATCATAGTACCTAATTATGGAAATTGTATTAGATGACTTCTAATTATAATGAAAATTTAGGGGATGTGTTCTTACCTTGTGTAATGAACTTGGACAAAAATGCTTTGTACACTAATGGCAGCACTCCTTTTGAAAAAGCTGATTTAGCTGCTCCTTCATCCCCANAAATAAATAAATAAATAAAGTACTAGTGTACTAATGTACACTTTTGAAAAAGCTGATTTAGCTGCTCCTTCATCCCCAGGGTACAGCATAGAATTATAAAGCTCCTCTTTTGGAACTCCCCTTTCAATGAGGAAAATGATAACATACATTTTCACAAAAACTCACTGTGTTTCACTATATTAAAAACATGCTTGCTCTTAATTTCTAGAGAAACACAGCATTTAATAAATCACTAGATTTTAAGGGCAGGTGTGGAGGAAAAAGAAAGGAATTTTCTAATCTCAGCTGCATCTTTTTGTTTTCATGGCAGATCACTGCATACATCAAAGTGAAATTTAGCAGATGGACTTTGTGCTAAAACCAGTTGCAGTTTTCACTAACAACTGGTGGTGAATATTAAAGTATAAATAGATATGAAAATATATATCTGAGATTTAGGACTGTATCTTCACGCAAATTTTTGTGTATAGTATGCCAGCAGGATTTAGCCTTTTCAGTAAGGCATCAAAATCAGAAGTGTATTCCAAAACAGTGGATAACAGAGACAATAAGAATTATCTAAAACAGGAATATGGTCATATTTCACTTTTGTTCTATAAATAGGTGGAAATGTTGGACTACCAGTGAAAAGAACAGACTGGAGTGGTAGAAGGTTTAGCTGTTATAGACAGAGAAACAATTCCTTCCATAATCTGTTTGTTATGATTAGGAGCTGAGAAGGAAAATTTAATATAGCAATGCATAAATGTATTAATATGAATGTGTTCTGAGAAAGAAAATGCTTTACATAAAAAAATATTGCAAGGGATGTTGTAGTCCTAGAGAAGACATAGCAATTTATCCTGCTTTACAAACGTGTACTGATACACTTGATTTGCCATTGCTACAGGGACATGAGTGGTACAACAGTGGGAAAAAAAAAGCAGTGAAAGTCAGTGGATAAAGGAAACCAGTCTGCTAAATAAAAGTCTTAATGGATATCTGAACTTGTTGCCAATAAAACATTTTTCTCCTGTGGCTTGAACCTTGAGACACTATTGTCTCCATATTTGTTGCTTTCCTCAAAGCACCTGGTGTTTGGCTGTATTTCTTGTGAATGGAGGAGATCAATACAGGTAAGTGCAGGTTGGAGTTACTGCACACTGCTGCCTTCTCATTTGGGCTTGCTTATAAAGGCAAGCCTGTGGCTAGTTTGCTGTGTGTTTGCTTGTGTTTTGGGAAGCCAAAGTCATAGATTTTCCTGGATTTAGTAGATTTGATCTTTCATATTACCATTTTATTACACTTTATTTCATTTTTCATCGTTTCTCTCTGCTTGCCAAATCTAAACAACTTTTTATCTCCTTTTATATATTGTGAAGAAGAAATAGACATCAATAACATAAAAATGGGAAGAATTCTTTGCTGTGTTTATTTTTGTTATACAGAAATAATAAGTCATTTTAAAGATATTTTAGACTATGTCTTGCTTCCTCATTCTTGGTCATGGTCATTCACTTTAGACTCATGAATGTTGATTTTCTCACAGTAATTTTATTGGATTGAATTTCAAGCAGTACTTCTTGCTGTTGCACACTCAGTTGTAATGTAAAATATAACTATCTACATAAAATGAAAGGTTAATGTTTGCTTGAGAAGGTTGGGACAAAATTAATGGAAGCTTATTCTGCACCCTGGCTAGAATAGTTTGCTTTGTTTTGATAAACAAAGATTTTTATAACAGCAAACAGCCTTCTCACAACCTACCAATGGTGGCATGATGGATTCATTCATTTGTAGATTCTGGAAGCAGCTGCTCCCCTCTACTGCTGCTGCAATTAGAAAACCAGTCTGTTAAATTATAATGAATTTAATAAATCTCATGCTTTCAGATTTATGTATTTATTCTTTGCTAGTCATGGTAGAACCTATAGCTAATATAGTTTTGTTGGTGGGGGTTTTCTTCAAAAGCTAAATAATAATAAATAAATCAGAAGGATGCCTTGTATTACAAAGCAAGTCTTTTTCATGGTTGTCATCTCTGGGAGAGGAAAGATTGCTGATGGTTAGAGAGGCAAGGATAATCTCACTGCCTCACACACTGTTGCTAAATACAAATAGCAGTCATAGTCTTATCTTTGCAGAAATGTCCTTATTAGAGACATGGTTGGGTCAGTGGATGACCTTTTTGTTTAATGCAATAATTACATTGTTTTCACAGAGACATGCCTTGTAGGGTTCATGTCCTAAGTATAGGAAAATGTGATGTGCTGATTATTTTCTAATCTTCATATGCATCTTATGTAAGGGTAAGAATTATTATCCAGTGTTGCAGTAGAAATTTTCGATGGAGAGATATCAAGTGTTACTGCAGACATGAAAGGAAGTCATTGGCAGAATATAGAAAAGAATCCAAACATCTTGACTCCAACTCTTGTTTCTTAATCATTTAATCATGCTGATTACTTAATGTGAGCTTTGTGACTAATTTGTTATGTAATTACTTTTTCTTATGGCATTGTCTGGTTAAACTGCACACATAGGCTGCATTCACCTGGACTGTTAGGAATAGCAAGGCAATCTGGCTGATGGATTTATTTATTTTGGGTAGACACCTGGAAGTGCTGTACATATTCTTTCAGCAGAAATCCCTTCATCTCTATTCCTATTTTCTTTTCTTAATTTTGTTCTCTGTCTTTTCTTCTCACCTGTTCTGAATAGTCTATCTATTTTATCCTTAAAACACTGCATCAAGAACCACCTGGCAGCCAAGACCAGGCCAGAATTGGGAAGGAAAAAGTTAGGTGCACAGCCAAAGGCAGTGTTATCCCTTCTGTCACTGCATTGATGTTGGCAGATGTTTGTTCTACTCACGGGGCAGATTCTCCAAGGGAAACTCTCAGAGCTTGAACAGACTTTAGGAGCATCCTGGCCACTTCTGCTCTGTAGCTGGGATGCTGTGCAGAGAAAAGTGAATTGCAATTTGCTGGGTTATATTCCACTACTCTGCACCATTAGAAAAGCTTGTGTTGCAGTAACCCAAGGCAGTAAGGAGAGAAAAGGAGTGAGACTGCATTTGCTTCTTTGGGATGTGTTACTTTAAACTTGCCTTCAGCAGAACTGTTTCTGTTGGTGGGTTGTCCAGAAAGCAGCTTTGTAAGAATACTTCCGTTTGGCCTATTGCACATGCCACAGGAGTTTGGGTCTTGTAAAGGAGACAGTCTGCAAATTTTGCATTTTACTGCTTCCTTCACTTCCTTCCCCTCCCACGGTCACTTCTAGCTCCTACACAGTACTCTAGCATCAGGCTTCCTAGGCAACAAACAGTTCTCTTCCACTCAGATTTCTCTCCTGCCTAGAAGACTGTTTAGTGACTCCTCCCTAAACATTCTAGGGATGTTAGATGCATGCATTTTGCCTCACCTAAGTGAGGAGAAATGAAGATGCCTAGCTTGTTTAGCAAGAGAAAGGCAGATAGGAAATGCTCATAAGTTAACAATCCATGCATCTAATTGTAGAACAATCTTCCAGGCAAAAAAGCAGCAACTCCTCTGGTATTTTGCATATTGATTTCCTAACCACATAATGTGATCTGCAATGTAGTTAACAAAGCATTAAGTTTTGTGACCAACAGACCTCTTTCTAGTCATATAAGCATGATGATTTGTCAGATAGGATTTATTTACTGACTCAAAAAAAAAATTATAAAAATGGAATAGCATATTACCAAATAGAAGAAGGACAGAAGGGACCTAGGAAGTGTGTCAGGCAAGCAGACATATGAGCAGATTATTTTAGTCTGTTCCATTAAAGATGGAGAACTTTGCAAATCAGAATATGTAAATCAAGCTGTGACTCTCAATGGAAGTTGACATTTCTTAAAATGTGTATCCATTGTGATCAGAAATGTCAATATTGCCTGGATTTTAGAGGACAAAAAAAAAAAGTAAAATAAACCTTTTTTTAATTCAGATGTTTAGCATTTCAAAGGAAGTAGCTTATGGTGAAGAACTAACTGAAGATTGATAAGCATGTTATTGGTCAGGCTATGTGAACATGATAGCAAGAAAGGCAAATTCATGCCTTCTGTCAAACAGAATATAAAATGCTCACTCTGTAGAAACTATATGGTTGCAGTAGAAGCTTCTGAGTCTTATTTTTCAACAACCTCTGATCTAAAGGAAGGTTTCTCAAAGAATAAAAGTGTGGGTGGAGAAACATAAAAGTCCTGTTGCATTAAAGTCAGGATTGTTAGCTATCAGGAGATATGGTTATTTGGAAGAAGTATCTGGTTAAACATCTTTTGAGCAGCATTTTAGCTTCTCAGGAGTTCCAGGCTGTATAAGAAATTTACCTTAACAATTGCACTTTGTCCCATAAGTAACCATAATTGCTGCTGTCGTTTTCTGTCCATGTTAATTTTAGCTGAGTATACAAGTATTGCCACTGTTTGGGGGCCCTGAGGTCTCATTTCAGCTACTCCTCAGTCTAAGTTCTCCACCTAAAATACTCACTCCTTCCAAAGTGGCACACAATTTCCATACCAGAGATGGAAAGCCAGTATTTGACATAAGCTTCCTTATTTTTTTCCTTCTTTAATCCTGTTTAGTGTGAGGGCAGAGAGAGATTCTCTGTCAGTTTAAGAGAAAAGACTAAAGAAAAGCAAAAAAGAATGAGTAATAATAATGAGAAATAAACAAAACCGTGGAATAAGTGCAAATAAGTCATTTCACCAGAGGTTGCAAGAGAGTAAAGAAGGGAATTTGAACAGAATCTATGGCAGAGGAAACCAGGGCTTGCCAGGGGAAATAGATTCATAGAAGGAAGACAGTACACGTGCCTCAAGAGTCACTTTCAGATAGATTTAAACTTCAGATAACACCATCAATTTGCATTTGGTATGACACAGTAGAAAAGACAAGTGTAAGGAATACTTCTGTAAGAATTCTATTTCCTCTAACCCCAATATAAAATAAATTCAGTATACCTTTATTCTTATAAGGAGGATCTTAAATGTTCCTTGGTTTTCTTTTTTCTCCCTTTCCAGCATCAGAGTACTATATCTAACAGTCTTTTTCTGAGCTCTCCAATTGTTTTCTTCATTTAAAGCCTATTTACTCCATAGATAATTTTTATTGGTCATCATAGCAAAATAACTTTATTCCCAATACTGTCCTGAGAACATTATGCTCAAATATCAGAGCTCCAGTCATAATAAGGAAGATTTTTTTCTGATATGCAACCATCCATCCTTCCTATACAAATGTAGCTTTCTAAGGGATGGAACAACATGATTGCTTCTTCAAATGTTTCATTATGTGCAGCTTTTTAAACTTTTTAAATAGTGCAGAAAAATTGTAATATTTTGGGTTTGGTGCAGTGTCTGAACCTGCATTACCAGAGGGGAGGCTGAATCTTCATTTGTAAAAGAGCATGGTGGAAGAAGACAAGGAACATGCACTTTCTGCTGCAAAGGAGTTATGCTTTTCACAGAGTGCCACAGAAAATGCTCTTCTTTGTCCCATGCACATTTCTTGTAATACAGAAACCTTGTTTGGGATGTTGCAGCTTTGACCAATCCCTGTTTCCTGAGGCTAAAAAGGGAATGATAGTCAGAGTCAAGAGAAGTTTAGCAAAGTTTAATTTCATTCCTCAAAACATTCTGGGGACATTGAGGAGGAGGGATGAAGAACAATTAATTAGAAGTGAATAACCAGATCTGTGTGTGTAGTTAGTTCAGCTTGTGACTCATGTCTGCTGTGTGCAAACAACTGAAGACTCATCCTGTAAGAAGCAACATGGTATTTTAATGGTTGAGCTTTATCCTGTGGAAGCACAGAACAAAGGATTTTGACAACTGAATTTCTTCTTGAATATCTTCCATTCCCCTCAAGAAGAAAGATAAGAGAATTTAAAGGGTGGTCTGAATCTTTACATGAACTCAGTCGAGCAGGTCTCAAGTGTGGTAGCCCTTTTATCTCTAGACAGGGTCTTCTTACATGCCATGTACACTGAATTAATAAAACAATAGCCTGCTGCTTCAGGAATGTTCCTATGTCTGTACTTATTCCCTTCTGAGTCTGAATGTCAGGCATGACTTTTGGTTTCTTCAGGTTACTCAGGATAAAAGCCCTTAAAATGATGACTATGGAAGGGAAATTTGACATTATCAACATTCATAGTGTTGTTTTAATAAAAGTAGCTGGGTACAATATTTTAGCTCTTGAATTATACTCAAAACATGACTGACAGTAACAAGCATGGGACCTTATTCTGATCTCAGTGTGGTGTTGCATATCTTGTTGGGGACAGTATGCCATACTGCCAGAATTGATTGGCTACACCATGGCACAGAGGTCAGTCCCTGAAGGTTTGATTAAAGCTGAAAAAGAAACTCACCCCCTCAAAATTACCAGTTATGTCCCCTGGGAGATTGTCATGAGAACTTGGACAAAACATTCCACATTTTCTTACAGGATGTTTTCCAACTATAACTAAGGTATTGTGCTTGATGCAATTTCACATTACAAAAATCTGCATAGTCAAACAAAAGGAAGAGAATTAATTTGATAATATGTTTGTGGAGTGGAAACCAAGGAATCCCAAAGCTATGCTTAAGATACAAGACTAACCCATAAGATTTTCATGACATGGATCTGTCCTTATGACTATCCTTGATGAGCATTTATATATCTATTTACATCCCTTTGTGGCTATTAGAAGCTATCTTAATCCAGTGTCAACTCAACAGAATCAAAATAGGTTTGATTTAAACTAAGACAGCTCTTTATAAGCCTTAGTGGTTTAAGACCAGATTGGGGTTTGTTGTTTTTGGGATGTTTTTTGTGGGTTGTTGTGTTTTTGTTTGGGGTTTTGTTTGTTTGTTTGATTGGGGGTTTGTGGGTTTTTTTGATTGTTGATTTTGGGGTTTTTTTGAGTTGGTGGTTTTATGTCTTTAAATGTATTGATACACCTTGAGAACATGTAAAGATGAAGTTTTCAGACTAGTTAGAAAGCTGACTGTTAGAGGAGGAACAGTCCACTAATCTAAGGTATGTAATCTGAAGCATCTAAAACTTCATACTGGAAGATATTAAGACTTGAAATGGATAAAAATGTCTTATCTATGAATCCTCAATAATATATAGGATTCTTGTAGAATTGACTCTCTTTGTCTACAGAATAGATCTTGCCAAGATAAAAGAAGTAGATCCAGGTTGTATATAGGAAATTACACAGAATCTGTCATTTCTTAGGTAGAATTTATAAATGTAAAACTATTTAATGAAAAGGTAATAGTCATCTTTGCAGGTTATCCAATTTGGCCTAGTCTTCTTTTCACAAGAATTTGTTTGTAAAAATGCCTCCTCTTCTTCCTTCCAAGACCCAAGGCTTGAAAGGGTTTATTTATTTGTGAACCCCCAAAATACATTTTTTTAACAAAATAGGTAAGCAAAAGTCAGCATATTCTTAAATCTCGTTGACTTCAACTAGCTGAGTGTTTAAGCACAGGCTTTCAGTATTTACAGAGCTTGAAGCTTGTCAAGGTATCCACAGACAGGTAGGCTGGTTGAAAATGTATTTACCTCTACTACCTATTTCTTGCATCAGATTAAAACATTTCAAAATCAGAAAATGAAAATATTTTTTTTAGAATGGGATAACTTCTAAACATATGATTTATGTTCTGACAGTGCTACTCTTCAGTAAGAAAATGGTAACAAAAAAGAATCAAAAGCAGAAACCCTTTTATTTGGCTTTGTGTCAGGTAAATGATTGATTCACAGTAGCTCAGAATCAAATCTAAGATAAACAAAAGTTGTTATCAGGTTGAATTTGACTATAAGGTATCACTTATTCCTGAAAACATGAGTAGCAAAGCACTGATTCAACAAACAATCTCTGTGATAGTTTGTATTAGAATTAGCATTTCAGCAAAGTAACAAGGCTTACAGAGAAAAAGGGTGGTTTGGAGTTGTTTTATTTATTTGTTCATTTATTTTTTGGCCACACTACTCTGGGAGAGGCAGTGAGTGTAAATCATCTTTCTCTTTGTGTATTCACTCTCAATTCATTTGTTGAAATACAGAGCTAGAGTTGCTTGTTGGAGCAGCCCATACTTTAGCATATTGAAGACTTCAGAAATTAAAGATTTTCAAAATATAATCTCTTGCAGGAGGCAGGGAGGGAAAGAGCCTTGCCAGACATTCATCTTGGTAAAGAATGACCAAATGATTTATAAAGTAGCATTCAAATTGATTTCATTGTTGAGGCTGCTGCATGCAGATCACATTCTGAATTTATTGCAGATTGGGCTAGAGTAATCTGCAGGTCAGCATTTTCTAGCTATGAGCTTTGCTGATTCCCCCTCTCTTTTCATCTCTCTTCCCTTGCCCCATTTCCATTCTTTCTCCTCCTTCCTTTTGCCCCAATATTTTTTTTCTCTTCAGCTTCAAAACAAAGTGAATTATTTTTATTTAATTCAAAGGGATAATTTAAGTCACTTTTTTAATTTCTAAAGCTTCTTGCTAATAAAGGACCCTGCTTGGATAGGTCTTTCTTTGGTTTTATTCAAAGCTCTCATACTTGCCATAGCAGGTGATGAAGAGTGTATGTGAGTTCATTGAGAAATAGGTTGTAGTTTTCAGGAGCAATAAAGTTTTGGTGTGGGTAGATCCTGAGATGGAGCTTTGAGTTATCATATGGCACATCACTCATTAGTGATTAAGACTCAAAGTCTTCAAAACAGTGACCATTTCATGGAAGATAAAGAATATATTGTATACATGCACCCCTTCAACTTTCTTTCTGCCTTCAGTCCTATTTTCTTGTCTCTCTTTAAACAATATCTTTAGAAAGCTTCATCTCTCACTTCTCTCTCCATTTATGCTTTCTGAAATTAGATCCTATCCCCCCACCCTCAAAAAAATCCTCTTCAGTTTTCATAAGGAAAAATGCTGAAATTTAAGAGCTACAAAAGCTTTTCAGCATTTTCATATGAACACAAAGAACCTTCATCCTTTTAAAAGAAGTTTTCTCCTTTCCATCTCTCAAAGTGCACAAACCTGCTTTCCAGAAAGCATATCTTTGACAGTAGACACCAGAAAACTAATAAGAAATGAGGTGTATCTTTATAGCAGTGATTGTACAGTGTTTGCTAGAGTTGACTAGCAAGATATTTCATTTGCATTTATAATCTGGATGTGCCTAGGAAAACAATAAAGTTTACACATTTTATGTTACTGCACATACTTTAATTTTGATACCTTGACACATAGAGATTTCCTTCTTTCAAGAGTCTTGCTTGTAATATTGGAAGGTCAGAGAAATCCTGAAAATTTCTGATATTTGAAGTGTCTAAGTAAAGTGAGGATGCAGTAATGCATTTGTATTTGCATTTGTATTGTAAAACACCTCTTTGTTTTTATTTTCCTTATGTTGTGCTGTACCTTAGATGTGGTCCTGAGGTAAGGAGAAGGTGAGATCACTTAACCCCCTCTGTTCCCATGCAAATAACTGGATTCTGCTCTAGGAGCATACATACCTTTGATAAGTGTATTACCAGAAGAAGGCAGGAAACTGGAGAGTGGCCCAGTTGGCAGCCCAGTACCTGGGGCTCTTGTTTCTGCCCCTCCATTTGCACGTGGAGGCAGCCAGACCACGGAACTGCAGCATGTTCAAAAGGCTGATTAGGCATTCCCCTGCCTTGTTGTGCTCTTCCTTTCTACTCCTCTGTACTACAAAGTCTAAAGAAAGCATTTGTGCAGAAGTTTTGGCAGATGTAAAAATCTGAATCTTTCATCCCAGCCTCAAAGCCTGGAAGGGAGAGTGGGAGACGTTGATCCACAAAGAGGTGTCGGAGCCACAGCGCTCCTTAGGACGACTGGGGCATTTCCAGATTTCTCTTTGTTTAAAACTATGTCAGCATTTGAAATCTAGCTAATGTGAAGAGAATTCATAAACTGAGAGCAGGCAGTGCTTCCCTTGTTAAGGGTTAATTATTATGCATCTTTCCTTGCACCATATGGTGGACTTTTGTTTGCTCTGAAATACCTCTCCTTTCAACAGCTTTGCAGATTAGAAACTAAAGCTCATTAGCTAACAAACGCTATCATTTTTACTTCTGATTTACCTTGTTTTATTTCATTTCACACACACTTGACTTATTGTCAAGTGTCACTGGATGCAGTTAGTGAAAATTGGTGTTGATTTTTAGTATTTTTTTAAAAAAATATGTTGGTTTGTTTTTCTTTTTCTATTCTCACTGTACTAAGAGGAAAGGTTTTCTTTCTGTACTTAATTTCTGTGTTTAAGTATGGCCATGGACCTATATACTCCTCAAATGACAGAAGTTTAAATCACTTGTTGCTGCAGGATCAGTGCCAAGCATCTCCAACTAAAACTGTTTTTTTTGAAGCCAAAACTGCTTTAAATATATTTAGTTTCATGATAATCCTAGCCTAGACGTGGGTACAGCTAGAATCAAGATAGAGCAAAGTCAATTAGGCTTATAGTTGCTTTAGCATTTCCATTTTAGCTCTTAATTTTTCAAACTGATGGGATTTCTATATTTTTGGCTTAGTAGTTTCTGGAAGAAGAAAACTAGACTTTTGAAATAAAATATGAATCTTTTGTAATAAGTGAAAAATGAAAGGGTGGATTTTTGGTTTGTTTGTATTTAAATGACTGGCATACATGCATATTTATTTGAACCACACTTGCAACAAAATCACAAAGAATAGTGTGTTGAACTTCTAGTGAGGAAATAATAATTATTCTTTGGTTTTTTGGGTTTCTTTGGGTTATTGTGGTGAAATTCAGTTTTGATCTAAGACAATCACAGTTCTTTGGACAGTACACCTTTTGCATGAACTTTTTGTGGAAATATGCCTTATTGAGTGTTATGTAAATATTAGTGAACATTCAATATTGATGAATTCTGGCAGACACAGGATAATGGAAAATTTTAAATATTGCACATATGTTACCCTGCCCTTTATGTTGTTTATTTAATATTAAATGTACTTTAGGAGCTACTGGAAGCAATTATTACTGTAATATTGAAATATTTATTCCACTGATACTGCCATTCCCATGCACTGCTGGTACTGTCTGTCTGGATATACCACTGACATTATGGATCATTAATGGTAGAATAAGAAAGGGAATTTTGCCAGCACATTATAAATAATCAGAGAAACAGAATACAAATTCTCCTAGCATACTTGTGGTATACAGTTTTGGAAAGCATGGCTTTACTGGAACTAGCTTTAAATTATTATTTTTCCCATTTGTTACTACCTTTTCATATTTTTCCTGATATTTTTCTGCTTTTTCTGCTTGTGACCCATCTTTTCCTGGCTTATAGTTCAAACAGCCTTTCCTCCAAGGTCTGTGATAAGACCTCTTACACTGAGTGTTACCTGTGGTGTCTTAAATCGACTTCATGATTTTGCTGCAGGACTGAGTCCTGCTAACTAAGATAGCCTGTGTTGTTTCCTACAGCTGTTTCTGGTAAAGGAAGAGAATGGCAAGGAGTCATGTTTGAAGCAATGGAAAGCAGATATAATTCTATTATTTTTCTGCTATCAATGTGACATTAAATCCCTGGAAACTAGGGATTTTTCACCTTATTTTTGAAAGTATACTTAAAATGATCTCTCATCTGTGGGGCTATATAAAACTTGCTACCAAACTAGCTGAAAGACAGTGTCATTTTCAGGGGGGTTTTGTATACTATTTTTCTCTTTTCTTTTAGAATAGTGTTGAAAGGTTCCCATCAGACTTCAGCCTGACTATGCTAGTCATTAGATACAGATATAAAAACGTGTTGTCTAACCCCAAAAGCTTTTACTCTAAGTAATAATCACATGCTTTGCCAAGGACAAGGTGAAATGCTAATGTCCTGTTTACTGCTCGGTCCAATGTACTGCATGGTGAAGTAGACAAATGTCCTTACTCTGAAGGACAGCTTTCTGATTCTAATTTCTGGAACTTCCTGAGTAATTAGGTCATGCTCACTTATTATGCCAATTTGCACAATGCTTCTGTCTAGAAAACAATACAGATTCTTCAAATTTCTTTCCACCGTTTTAGATGAAAATCTTTATCTTCTGGTTCAACACACATTTCCCATGTCTTCTGTCCTAAATCTCTGCTTTAGACAATTTTTTGATTAGGCATGGCAGAGAAAATGTTGCACAGCTTTTGAACTTTAGATTAGGAAAAGCACTCAAAAGTTAGTTGGATGTCTGCAGCTTTATTTGATTTGGATTTGATGTATGTCTTATGTGAAATTTCTGGGACTTGGAAAAGTCTAGTCCAGCAGATTTATTTTTTTGGTGATCTAGAATACTTAAAATATCTCTTCTGTGGAAGACTGATGAAATGTACATTTAACCAGGCTTCAAGTTAAAAAAAAATCTTACAGTAAACCCCAGAAAAATATATTTGTGCTTTCTAAACAAGTCATTATATTAGTTATTTTTTTATTATTGTGCTTTTTAAAAAAACAGTTCTAATAATAGGAATAGTTGAAATATTCAAATAGAAATAGTTACCAGGAAAATATTATCATGACAGTGAGAATTTGCTAAAAACAGATATATGTCAAAGTATTGAACAATATTTTAGTTTTCATGGGCTTTTGGTTTGTTTCTTGGTTTTGGGGGCTTTTCTTGGGAGGGAGGGAGTGAAGGCCAAAACCAAATAAATAAATTATTAATAGAGAGTTATGTCAATATATTTGTAACTAGTTTATTCATTCCTGTATTTTAAAGATATTATTCCTTACATATATATACTGTATATGTTCAAAGTTATATTACATAGAAACAATAATATATATTAGAAGATAGTCATTGCTGTGATTCTATTCTATAATCTTAGTATTATGAATCATTGAACTTACATTAATATAGCATTTTCTTTTCAAGAAATACCCTCATGTTTCAGTGTATACAGATGTAACAGATGTGTGTCTTACTAACCAAACACACTGAGTTACTTCTTAAGAGGTTTGTTGCATTACTGTATTGTTTTAAACTTTTATTCATATCCTAATGAAGAAAAAGTCTGCTGTGTAAGATCAGAACATGTGAACTTAAATTCTTGTCTGATTTAGTCATTCAAGGAAGTTGTATAACAGTGGGCTTCATTTTGTTCACTGTGCAGAAAAATGAAACAATTTACAGATGTGATACATAACTGGAAATTAAAGCATTCCCTGACACTCTGCTGTGCCAGCTGAAAACTTAACCTTATAACCCCATGGCAAAGGTCTGTAGTTAAAAAAACCTAATTTTTTTTAAGAAAAAAAACCAGAAAATGTATCCCTCATGTTGTCACATAAAATGATGGCAGTTGCTTTTTCTTGTGCCTCTGAAAGTCTTTCTGTATCAGGATCCAAAAAGCACGATTCATGTTTGGTGAATCAAGAGAATTGTAATGACTGTAACTAAGGGAAGATATTCCATACACAGGTGTGACAGGGAAGTGTGAGGGCATCTCACACACCTGCTCACTGATGCCTGATACTTCAGCTCCTCACACTCTGTGTCCAATCCTTTTCTTTACAGAGTGATTCTCACAGGCAGTCCCAGTAGTTGCTAAAACATGCTATAAGTTTTCTCTGCAATGCAGGACTTGTAGTGGTTTGACTATGGATTGGCTTTAACCTGTAAAAGGAAATAGCAGAATAAATGGGTGTAATTAATAAGTAAACCTGAGCCTTTAATATTCAGCATTCTGTAAGCTGAAATCATACAAGCAGTAAATGTTAGAATGACATTTCTGAGACAGCTTCCTTTGAGTGGCAGGAGCATTTTCTCCTTGAGCTGTTACAAAGCCCTAGGTATACAAAGGAGAAACCTATTTGGAAGAAATATACAGCAAGCTCACGATCTTGTTTTCCTGCATTTTGTTAGCATATATAACTAGACTGACGTTTACACTTGAACAGACCTAGCTTTTAACAGGAGCAGCACTGTGAGTGGAGTGTCCCAAGTTCTCACCTTGTTTTAGACAGGGATGCCACCATTTCCACAGGTAAGAATGAAGGAGTAAGGAAATAACTGAGGAAGAAAACACTGTTAATTCCAGTCTGAAAAGTCTTTTTGGCAGGCTGTTGTTCTGTGTGGTGTTGTGCTTTGTTTTATCCCATGTACTAGCTTTGCTGACTTTTGTGGGAAGCTTTGGCCAGCTCAGACTGGAATTTCACAGTAGATCATATTTTGATCAAAACCCTGTTTTTCTGGACTCCCCTGAGACAATATATCTGTGTAAGCCTAGTCACATACACTTTCTAGATTAGGATTCAGGCCTAATTTCAATCTTTTTCAGTTTAGCACCTAACCAGAAGTCTGTATGCTAGTGATAAAATTCCTTTTTCAAACTCTGCTAAATTCAACAGCAAGACACAGGGATATATCTGATAGATCAGAATGTGTCTTTACTCTAAGGAGTCTTGGAGACTTTAAGTTTCATGTGCCCCTTAATGCCTAAAATTACATGGTGATGAACTGGGGGTTTCTGGTCTGAAGTCACCACTGGAGAATGAGGCACCCAAACACCTCCCAGTCACTGCTGCAGAGTCTGATGCTTAAGGTACTTCAGTTGCTCAGCTCCATTTTGGATAGGAATTTTTAACATCTAAGAAGGCTGTATTTCTATTGGTACTGAAGTGTCTTGCTTCCTGTCCTTTTATTAGTCAATATGCTTCAAAAGTAATATTTCATAGGACATTTTAATGAATGTTAATAAACAATACATATTTTAAATGGAATTATGACTAAGAAAATTGAGATCAATAAATGAGGGAACCTATTTAAATTATATTTATACTTGCTATTGTAGCACCTGGTAACCATAAAAACTGTATTGTGAAACTCAGGCTTGCCTTCATGTGTGCACATTACCATGTATTTTTGTTTCAGGGAAATGTAATATAGTGATTTATTTTATTATCAGCATCACTTTGGTGGGGTTTGTTTGGTTGGTTTGTGATATTTATTTTTGGTAGGTTTGGGGCTAATAATTATCCCAGCAAATTCGTTTCACTATTTCTCATGAATAAAAGAGCATTAGACTGAAAAATTACAGTGTTTTCTCAAGAACATCTCTGTGTAATCAGAGGTCTGTGTCTAGCTCAAGAAAGAATAGTATTCTCTCAGGATACAAAGTTTCATTAATTGGCAAAAATTAATGTCCTGGCAATGCAAAATTCCAACAGTATTTATAAATATGCTGCCATTGCCTCAGTAAAGATGTGATAATTAGAAGGTCATCAGTTTAACACTTTTTTGTTTCTTTTGTGTCATTAATGCAGAAGTCATTTGTAGTATTGATTGTTTCTGGTGAGCAGGATTATTTAACTGGTGTGCAGTTAAAGCAATGCAGGTGTGTGAGCTTCTATTCATGGCTGATGTTCCAATGAATCAGAGAGGCCAGAAAATGAGTAAACCCACCAAACAAAAGAAAAAAACAACAACTAGGTGATAGATCTTGAATGAAAACCCACAGCACAGCCTTCACTGTGCAGACAGTTTGAGTTAAAGAGCCATATCCTGATATATGTAGGAGAGGTTGCTCTTTACCTCAGGGCTGTGAGAGAATGCAAACAGTAAAATGAACTCAGAAAGTTAAAAAGAAAGATGGAAACACCAAGCTAGTAAATAAAAGTATATGTCTAAGAGAGAAATTGTTTTTACAGAGTGCATTAAATAAACCATTGTTAAGGCTAGCAACTTCAAAAGAACTACCTTGAAAAAGCAAATCTTTTGAGACTTTGAATAAAGAGTCTTAAAAGACATGTAAGTTTTATTTAGAAGGGAATTGTGTTTGAATACTATGACAAAAGACTCAGGAAGAAAAAGAATGAGGACAAAAATGAATTTCATTAAGAGCTCTTTTTTATTCTGGTCACATAATTTTAAATTTTCTTTTAATTTTCTCTCTCTCTCTATATATATATATATTTGTCTGTGATTTAATGCAAGGCTGGATGATTCCAATGATTAAAAGACATAATTTGTTTTTCCAGCCCTTGGCAGCATTCTACTCTTGGGGCCTCTCTTTCAAGTGGTACATACCACCTACCTTCCAGCCCCTTGGGGAATACAGGCTAGTGGTATAGATGCTATTTACTAGCTAGATTTAGGTCATTGTTCCAAAACTGAGAGAGATGGAGCAGTGTACCATATCCTATTTATTATTTTTAAGTGAATTTACTATTAGAAATTATAAGGATGAAAGACAAGCATAGGATGTAAAAAAGAGCCCAATTTGGACAATCTCTGTTCAAACATAGTCGTCTCTTAACCAAACCACTCAACACCAGTACATCCCTGTTCTGCTGATGTAGCTTTTAACCCTCTTCTTCATCTGTCATGGGCAAACATCACAGAGAAAAGACTCCTGTAGTAAGATTTTCTATAGTAAGTAAAAGTTTAAGTTATGCAAGTTTCAGTTAAGTTACAGTTAAGTAAAAGTTTTCTATGGTAATATTAGAGGAGACCTTGAAGTATCATTTCCTCAGGTTGCTCTGAAGTGTATGTAAATTTGACTGCCTCTCATACCCATCTTGACAAAGAGTTTCTTACAATGCCTCTATTTTGCTGTGTTTAAGAAGTTTATCTTTTCCATGCTCTTTGGTTCTTCTTCATTAGAGAAACTTAAAGTCTTTGTCCCCATTTGATTTTGCAAATTCTGTGGAATTTAGGTTTCATTAAGCTCTCCTGTTTTTTTTACTCAAACTCCACAAATTTATTTTTCAATGTAAGGGCATGAAGCATAATATAAATGGTAGCTGAGTCAATATTAGAAACACTTTGTCACTGTTTTTACTTTTCAATGCAGACAAAACACGAGAAGGTGAAATGAAGACAGGAAGAGAATTCAGATCAGTCTTATCAAGCATTCATAGATAATAGGAAAGAAGATACATAAAAGGAAGGCTGACTTTTCTCGTCTGCTTTCTTCTGGAAAGAGAGGCTTGCCCATATCAACTTCCATTCAGCAATGACTGTGGCTCTCTCCAGGGAAAGTTGATGAAGGCCAGGGGACATTTCTGAACCTCCAAGTCATAAATTTGCTTCTCGTACCAAATGATTGCTTCCAAAGTCCTGATTCCTGGGAAAGGGAGTTTGCTGTAGAGACAAAGGAAAGAAGGGAGATTTACTCTCAGTCCCAGAATGAGTGGGGCAAAGGGTGCTGTTTAAGTAAAAATAGCATTCCTGCAAAACTGCTGCTATCTGGATAACCAGTGACAATCTGGAAACCTGTATCTGGAGCAAATAGCAGCACTGTTGATCCACCTTTCGCTCTGCTGATCAATAGCCTAATTAAGAGGGCAGTGTGTTCCATTAGTTATAAACCTGAGTGTTGCAGTGCCATGTTATAAAGTCACAGTGATTAGACTATTCTTCATTTCAGCTTCAAAATAATACCAGTGGATTTAAAAAAACCCCCCACAAACTAAAAAACAACAAACAAACCAAAAAGCCAAAGCAAACATTTAAATGCTCTTGTTGCCATTTTGTTTATTTTCTGCCTTTCAGCTTTATTCTTTCAGGTGTACCATTAAAAATTAGTCACCTGTTAGTGTGCTGAAGGCTAAAGAACACCTGCAATGTCTTAAGGTAATAACTGTCAAACTGTCAGAGGGAAAAGTAACCAGCAAAAATATTTGCAACCAAAGAAAGGAGAAGAGCCGTTGGAAGGGGAAGCAGGTTGTAAAAGTGGTTAGTGCTAAGCATGTGACGTTTATGCCAATAAAATGAGTCAAATGTGCTTCAAGTGAAATACTGTATTTTAAGCTGCCTAATGTCACCAGTGCCTGCAGGGACAGTCTGCTAACACTCCATGAACACACAGCCAGCTCTTCAAAGCAGTTTCCATTATGCAACAGTGGAGCTTTAAAGACATCCTCCCTTATTGATCTTGGTTTTTGCATGATTCAACTTGTTAGGAACAAGATAGAGTTCCTCTGATAAACATTGATATTCTATAGATAAGGAGAATTTCTTTAGTCTAACATTTTTATTGTCATTGTTTGTGTCTATGCAGACACTTTAACCTGATCTGAGACTCTAGTAAGTCATTAAAATGGCTTTTTTATTTCAACAGTTAAGCTTCCTTTAATCTCTAGCCAGCTGCTTGCATTCATGACCTTCTGGAAGTACTGAGCCAGTACTCAAGACCAGTCATGGCATTTTGGTTACTGTTACATAGTCAGAGCTGGGACAGGATTTTTCCAGGTTTTGCTTTCTTTATATTAAAGTCAATGAGGCAGGTGCAAGCATCTGTTTTCTCATAAAGTAAGGACAAATTGAAAAAAAATCTCCTTTCCCCTTTTTCTTGTGCCATATTCTCTGAGCTATGGGCTAGTATGAAAACTAAAGGAAAGGAGCAGATAGCATAATTTCACACTAATTTAATCCCTCTTGTGCAAAAATGTTGCAGATTTTGATTTTGTCTTGATTTTTTTGGATTTTTTTTTTGAGAGGGAAGCAGAAATCAGGGGGGTGACACCCAGCTTCTTATTAAATATATATATATATATATTCTAAGTATTTTAAAGTCCCATACTGATAATAACCTTTTTTTAAATACTTTTAGCAGCAGTTTACCACAGAGTTGAAAGGGAAGGAGTCTGTGCTTAACTGTAGAGCATGTAATCTAGATAGAGTGGCTGTACAGTAACATGTGGGAGGATTCAAGCACAATTTGGGGTGATCCTGTAGCTTCAGTCCAAGCTCAGCCTCTTAAGACCTTATGTTGTCCTTTAGGTCATCTGCCTAGCTGTTTGCATATTACATCTCACAAACCTGCATTAGTCACAAACCTCGTTTGTGTAGATCTTGCATATCTGTTATGCAAGTGTGTTTCATAGAATGGAATCTTATGGAAATTGCTTGCAGAAACTCAAAAGTCTTTTGGAGTTTGTGTCTGGGGGGTGTGAGACTGGTTTCTAGGGATCCTGGAGAAAAGTTAATGACTGTAGCAGAAAGGTGGGTAGGTGGTAGACTCCATCTGCCAAATTTTTCTGTGTGTCACGTATTGACACAGATTCTGAGCCCTCAGTAAATCAGACTCCTGAAAGGACACGCCTCGTTTACCTCTTGAAGAGTGGCAGATGCTTTCAAGGTCTCTCAGAGGGAAGTCCTGCCTCCCTAGCTGGCTGCCTGAGGTGTACCAGATAGGATGTCTCTCTGGAGGTCTTTTAGGGTAGCCCCTTTCCTTGATTTGATGTCGTCTTGGAAAAGTTTTTCATTAGGTGACTACTATATAGACTCAAAAGTTTCAGATAGGGAGGCTAGTTCCCAGCTATGAGTAATAAATTGACACAAATACAAGGAATTAGCATCTCTATATTTCTATTACAAAAAACCAAATAGACTAACCATTTAAAACTGAGTAATGGCAACAAAATAACAAAAAAAAAAAACCCACAAACCCTACAAAAGATGTAGCATGAAAAAGCAGTCTACCAGTCAAGTGATGCAGGTTGCACCTCAGGACACACCTGGAGCAATAAAATCTAGCTTCAATGCCCATGTAAGACTTGCTTACCCTAAGATCTACATGACCAGCAGGGTCTCCTTCTGCAGTAACTGAAAGGACCTTGAGCAGGTCTTATTTTGATATCTCAGGTGCAAAATGGGATGGAATCAGTCCAGGCAGGTATTGCACACTTAGGTAAAGGGTGAAATTTGTATTCTGGTAAGGAGAATTGTATTTATTGATAAATTGAACACCACCTTAAACATGGTGATGCATGCAGCCAATATATAGTAAACAGTCTTCATAAAGAGAAGCCTGTTGGATGCTCCACTCCTAAAATCAGTTTGCAGACATTTTTGCTTGAAGTTGTCTAGCCTATTAAATCTGCACACACACTGCGTGTATGAAGCTCTGGTTGGCTGCTGCAGGATACAGATGTCATTATAGAAGTGTCTTTGTATTATCTGACTTTATATGCGTATTTCATAAACCTTTAATTTAGTTTGGATTAGAGAAATTACAAGGTTAAAAAAAGAAAAACCCTTCAAGTAGAGATTTAAAATAAGACATGCCCTTATCATTGTCAGCTTTATTTTAGGACTAATTCAACCACCGTTGGCTAATCAGAACAAAGGGGGAAATTTTTTGCTTTTCTTATTATCCTTGAGCGTGTGTGCAGTACAGGTTTAATGAGCTAAGTAACCCCTCTACTGTTCCACCTTTTTCAGAGGGGCTCACATAAAGAGCTGCAGAAGCTCCTATCTAGGTAATGAGTAGTTTGAGTATTTTAACCATTCAATGATCATGAGAGGAGTTTCAAAGTGTTTTAGCATAGCTATTTTCTGAAGCAGAGCTTTTACATGCACATCGAAGAGAGTAATGGACATTCAGTATATTTATTATCATGGGAAATTCCAGTACCAATAATTTATTTTATTTCATTTCATACAGTAAGCACTGCTGAGACCATATTCATTAAGGAATCAAGCTATAGGTGTTCATGATTCTGATGTATATCCATCTTAATATGTTTATTATAATACATTCATGGGTATAAATAATTACACTGGAGCTTTTTCAAATGAATAAGGTAATAGAGTGGTACTCAGAGGATATAGTCCTACTTCTGATTCTGTTTACATACTGTGCAGCCTTGCACATTCTGGTATTTAATACACTATTGATCTAAATGATGTCATATTGTTTGCCTAATCTAAATATGAACCATATCATACACTGTGCTCACTCACGTAAATTGGGTTGCTCTACTGGTGATGTGCCCTGGAATCACTGCATTTAAATCTTTTGATGTTGGTGGTGAATACAGCTTTTGTGCTACATACATGTAGGTACCAATCATTTCTACTGTAGAGTATGAGCCTAGAAAAATAGTAATTGAAAAATGATCTGTACAGACTGTGTAGGAAAACAGTAATTTTCTTTAGAACACAGGATAGTGCTGTGGTTATGACTCAAGTTTAATTTCTTTTGTGACATTCCAGTTTTACTGTCTCTCTGCTGTATCCTTTACAACCTGGGTGGACTCGTAAGATGTGTAGACACCATTTTCCATACTTTATTTAGCAGGACAGCATATGATGCATGCAGTCTGAAAGAGACCAACCCTGCACTCTCCCAGTACCTTCACTATGAGTCAGGGAACGGAGAATCCAATCTAAAGTTTGTTATTTGGAGTAAAGAGAACCATAATAAACCACTCAAGGTTACCTAGGCAACTTTGCTTATTTTCCCTATATACTGAGTAATTCTTCGGGGTTTGTTTGGTTTGTTTCTTTTTCTTTTGGTTGGTTGGTTTGGCTTTTTTGGTGTTCTTTTTTTTTATTTGGTTTGGTGGGTTTTTTTATGTTGTCTTTTTTTGTTTGTTTTGCTTCTTTGTTGAGTAAATGGTTTTCTGACTAAATGGTTTTCTCTTAGTGCCAAAGAGTTCCATTTTCATCTCCTTCATCCTGGTTATTGATTAAAGTTCAACATTGAGGATGAAAGGAGTCAGTGCAGTCACTACTTACTCAAACTATTAGAAACTGAAAGAGAATCAGACACAGAAGCTGTTGTTCTGGTTTTCTTGTTTTGTGAATTGTTTTGTTTGGTTGGTTGTTTTTTTCCTTGTAAGCATGTTCACACTTCAGTTCTACTTAGGAATAGTTTCAGCATTAAATTGATTCCTTACAGTTTTGAAGCTGGATTTATGTAAGTAGTTACAGTATTTAGCTAGCAGCTTGCTAAAATACCTCTAAGCTCATCAAGAATTAGTCTTATACTGTTGTGTGTAGAAACCTGGATCCTGCCAGATTTGCATGAGAGTTAAGTCAGAGCAAACTCCAGATTAATTACCCTAAAGTGCTTTAAGGATCAAGGAAATCAGCTCCTTAAATTCACGAGGAAAATTTAGGAGATGGGAAGAAATTCGAGATAGTATGTGAGCAAGATGGTGTCTACCTCATCTAAAAAGTATGTAAATGTTACAGGTCAGGTTTATTGGGTGCACCAGGTCATCTATTTCTCCCCAAATCAGTGCCTAAATTCATTATGTAGTCAGTACAGAAAGTTGTACAGAGGCCTTGAAGTGAAGACGTTTTTAGATTTACAGGTTTCTGTTTAAACAGGCAGGATCTCTTTCTGGATCTTTCTAAGGCACTTACCTCTCTGTCACAGGGAGCAAAGCTATTTCGGGGAACTTAAGTACTTAATTTAAGAGAGTTGTAGTTGCCTAAAGGGTAGGTGCACCCAGGTGCCTAAGTTAAATTGTTTGGATCTCATCCAGAACTATTTCTGAAATAAAAGAGTAAAAACCTATCTCTAAGAAACTGGCAAAGAAATTTCAATGTTTTTGTTAAAGAAAGAAAAAAAAAAAGTTTTAACCAATTAATGATGTAGCTATGTTGCATGATCAGTTGTGGTAATTACATTTTTAATTACTTTACCCTTAGGACCTGATACTGATCTTCTTTCCATTGGTATAAAGCGAGGATAATGCAGATAAAATCAATGCAGCTAAACTAAAATATAATTGATGAGAGGTCAGAATTGAGCCCTAAACGGTATGCTAAAAGTGGAACTAATCAGAAAGCTAAATGGGTTTATAATTTGTGCAATTGACATTTTTGTAATCTAAATCTCCAAGAAGTTAACCTTTGGATATAGAACTTGGGTTTTCCTTAGAGCCTCATAGCATTCAGGGAAGTGAAGCCACCAGAAGGACTGTAAAAAGATGATGATTCTGTGCAGCTTTAAAAACCACATAGTAAATTCTTTCATTAAATGATTGATGTCTTTCCAGTTTAATAAGCTTCTGCATCAGACAAGTCTTTGTGCAAAGCTCTCGGGTGAGCAGAAGTTGGAGAAACATTGACCCATAGCATGTTCTCAAATAACAAAAACAACCCCCTCCAAATCAAAGGTAGTTTTAAGCAGTAAGGACATGCAGGAACTAATGTCAAGAGTATTTAAGATCATTTGAAATTTTGCTTAGAGTTCATTGTTTATGTAATAGATGGTGGGGATGCATTTTTAAAAAAATCATGTGAATTTGTCATGTCTAGTTGCATAAACCCTAGAAATGTGTAGTTCCTGTTACAAGTTTTAATATTGCTGGTTACATAAAAAAGAGAAAATATAAGCCAAGTGAAGATATTATCATACAAATTTTATGTATTTTAATAAGTAAATATGTGCATTATAAAGTAATGATTGCTGTTTAGTAGGCAGATGTCAATTTATGTTCTATATTCCCATCAGTCAACTAGCTTCACCTTACAAAGCAAGTTCTCCCTAAGATAAGGAAGTTTCCTTCTGTTTTTACATGGCAGTATGTTTTTGAACGGCCTGTGCATACTTCCAAAATGATTTCATTTTGGACAATAAACATTGTATCAAATAGATTTTTTTCCCTCAGTTGTTGGAAGGTATGTGAATTATTATACTTCAAGGAAAATCTGGAATATTGTATTTATCTTATTGGCAGTTCTCCTCCATGGTGACCTCATTCTGGACAGTGAAACTGCTTCTTCCACAAGCCCTGACTGAGGGGGTCATAGGCTGACTGCTGTGGCTACGTTTCCACTCATGGACATGCCTTTCACTCCTGTGCATAGTCACTAACTTCAGGCTTGTTACTTCTGAAATTTATTACTGTAGCGGAGATTCTCAGGTGGATATTTACCTAGCTACTTAAATTCTAGAGGTTTAATGCTCTTTGGGAGAAGATGTACAGGGTGATAACGTGAAAAAAAAATGCAAGCCATTGTTCCTGTGTTCCCTGTGAATACCACCCATGCTGCTTTCAGAAATATGCCCATCATTAGCAGTACAATTCTAATGCATTTCACAGGAATTTGGAAGGCTAGAACAGAAGTTATACACATTTTGGAAATGTTAGTAGACAATTTTTTTCCCCAACTGAACAATTATGTCTTTGAAAGCATCGGTTTGATCAAACCTCTGGCACAGTGGTAATTATTGGTTTGTGCTGACATCTTTATATAATATTTATATGCTTTTCTGTTAATATTTGATCAACTGTTTTTATTTTTTTGGCTTGGCACTTTGTTTCCAGATTTTGGTTGGCTATGTCTGAACCAAAGTACTTTGTTATGATGCTGGAAGTCATTCAATTGTCTCGTGGACATCCTACACTAAACATGATTGTACTGGTCCATAGGCCTCCAAAGCCACAGTTCTAATTACCTAATACCCTCCAGAAAAAACAAGTGTTACTTTTAGGGAAGTCAAACTAGGGTGTCAATATTAGTATACAGTAGCAATGAGAAAGTATTAAGGAATTCTTGTTGTTTTTCATTTGGTTTAGTTTAGTTTTGTTTTGTTTTCCCATGAGTAGCATCCTTGAAGCTGACATCTTTTTGTGACTGAATAGGTGACAGCATGAAATTCAATTACAGCAAACAGTCTCAGTCATTACACCTGTCTGCTTCCAGAGGAAAGTATTTGTAAATTGTGCTTTATCCTTCCATTCCCTAAAACCCGTGTATGCAATTGACACTTGCCAGCAGAGATGACTGGAGACAGAAGGAGAACATAATGTGTCTGAGTAGCCCACGAGGGAAAAAGAGTATCCTCATCTTTGGGGAGTTTTGTGGTGTTTGTTTTCTTTAATGAAGAATAATACCTGTGTGAAAAGATTTACTGCAAGGCTGGTGGCAGATGTTTCTGCTAAAACCAAGCAAACAAACAAAAAACCAAAACAGAGTTATGAAAGATGGGTCGCTGTAGAAGGCAGGACAAAAGAAAAATCTAATTAACATAGAAATATCTCTTCTGCAAAGGCAAACAAATGCTTCAGGAGAGCAAAAGCCCCTATTTGTTATTTGTAAGGCTAGTTTGTTACTCTAACACATTTGTAAGAATCAGGTTTGTGCTTGACATGTCAAAACTTATTCACAAAGCAAGAGTTGTGGATACCCTGGGAGTTGATGTTGTCACTTGTTACGCAACTCAGCATCCGTTCAGCACTGATTGATGCCCAAGTCTCTGGTTTTGGAAGAGATGGGATACAGACATGACAGCAATATTTGTACCAAATGTCAGGCAGGAGAAACAGGGGAGTTCATAGAAGAGGTCTAGATGTTGCCTCTGACTAGAAAAACATCCAAAACATGATAGACAAACTGTCAGCCCTGATCTTTCGAAACTCTTTCATTTCTTTCGGGTAAGTTCTTTTTCTTTCTTTTTAATGGTTTCCCTCCCCAGAATTTTGCCAGAGTACATAGCATAGCAAACTGATCCAGCTGCTGAGTTTTGAGCTCAAGGAAGGAATTACCAAACCTTTAACTGTTTTAAATGCATCAAATGTATGAAAGATACGGATATTAGTAAATTTGGGAAGAATGCTGTTTGAGCATGAGCTTTCTTAGAAATTTGCTGAGAATATTAGGGGAGATCAGAATGTATTTATTGTTGTACCTCATTTTCTACTTACATTTATGAATTGACTTGCGAAAGTATTCGGGTAACTACTGCTTCTGTTCCTCCCTGTAGATCAGCAGGTAATTTGAGAGTTTCTCAACCACAAAAACAATGGCAAAAAATGTAATAGAATAATGCAGTCAAGTATTACTTGGCTACCTTGCCTGTTACCGTGTACTAGGATATCCCCAAGTGGCCCAGAGAGCTGCGTGTGCCTCTGCTCATGGCTTAAAGAGCATTGTAAGCACACTGTGTTATATTTATGAGCTGGAAAGTAAAGTGTGTCAGAAAGGAAGTTAAAATGGCTTCTCTGTAGGATATTGTTAGTGTAAAATATCTGATTTATTTGAGTCTCTTTTTGAATGCTGCAGCTTGTAAACACAGTGGGGAATTTCGCTGTCATTGATCCAAAGCAATGGGTACTAATGGCATAATACAGTGGTACTCAATAACCTTTTATCATGGGCTGCTTTTGTCATGTGGAGACTTAACTGAGGGGAGAGAAATACAATGTAACAAAAAAGAAAATCTTAGGAATTTCCATCTATCCATTTGATAATGTTCAGCCAGGAGCTATCATATTTTATCTTTTTGCATGAACTATCATATAAAGTAACAAGAGAAGTATTGTACACATTAGTGTAAACATTAAATGAAATGTAGGTGTTTTTTTTCCCAAGCATTGAAAGGCTAAGCTGTGGCAGCTTTCTATCACAGAATCATTGAATTGTTTAGGTTGGAAAAGACCTGTAAGATCATCAAGTCCAACCATAAACCTAACACTGTCAAGTCTACCACTGAACTACATAGTGAAGTGCCGCATCTACACAATTTTTGAACACTTCCAGGGATGGTGACTCTACCACTTCCCTGAGAAACCTGTTCCAGTGCCTCACAGCCCTTTTGGTAAAGAAATTTTTCCTGATGTCTTACCTGAACCTCCCTTGGAGTAACTTGTGGCCATTTGCTCGTCCTATCATTAGTTACCTAGAAGGAGAGACTGACGCCCACCTCGCTACAACTTCCTTTCAGGTATTTGTAGAGAGTGATAAGGTCACCCTCTCAGCCTCCTCTTCTCCAGACTGAGCAACCTCAGAAGTCTCTTATTTGCTTCTCATAAGACTTGTTCTGTAGATCCCTCATCAGCTTCCTTGCCCTTCTTTGGACATGCTCGAGCAACTCAATGTCTTCCCTGTAGTGAGGGGCACAAAATTGAACGAAGTTCACAGGTCATGGCTTGAGTAGCACTGACACATTACAGTGCTCTGAAATTTCTAATAATTTTAATAAATGCAATCAATAATTTGTTGATATATTTGCATATATATAATTTTATATTTTTTTTTTTCAAAAAGCACAAAGCCTTTCTATCTTTAGAAACCGAATAAGCAAATAAGGGAAGTATCTACACAGTAAAGTTTTCAAATCTACCCAGTACCTGCAAACCCTTATCAATGTTTTGCTTCAAGTGACATCTACATCAGACAGCTCCTTAGAAACAAGTGAGGGCAGATATCCTGAGGCATACTGCTTCAGACCAGCATAAAAAACAGTGTGGTGCCACACGCTGACTCCAGGCCCCTTACAGCAGCAGCTGCAATTCCTCAAGGTGCATAATCTGTTTCCCTACCGCTCTTAGTAATTTTGGCAATTCTGATGCCTAAGTTTCCCTTCAGAGCAAACCAGAGCATGGTGGGGGGCCAGGTTATGACTTCATTTGCACACTTTCTCTTGGGAGCAAATTAATAAAGAAGCCAGTATAGAAGGATGCTTTTGAGTAATCCTGGTGCAGGACTGTTTAACAGAGTATAGGGACTTTTGTATTCTCTTCCTGAACAACCATTTAAGGGCTAACAGCAGTGTAATTTTCTGCTCCTATTTTCATATATATAAAAATGGGTTCATTTTGCATTTGTTATTGGTAAGATGCCAGATTCCAGCCTCACTCAAAATAGATGTAGAGTCAAAGCAACTCTGTTATCTAAAGATTTCTACCAAGAAAGGAGACATTTTAAAAAGAAATAATAGTGTAGTTTATAACCATTGGGATGCTGATATCTCTGCTTTTCCATGGTTTGCATCTGTTGGCAATCTCCCCTTTAGGCTGAATACTCCAAATACCCCCAGCTACTGTGGAACACTGTTGCAGAAAAATAGTGTAAATGCTTCATGTAATGTAAAACTTACATTGGGCTCTAAGATACAGTTTTACAGGGGTGTAAAAATTGATCTCTTTGCTGCTGTATAAAAAGCTGGTGGGTTTGGGTGATTGCTGCATATCTTCACGATAGGAAAAGCAAAGAGGTCAAAATCCAAGAGTTTTTGTCCTTGGGGAAGTACTGTAAGGATCCCATGCTATGAAAGTGAGAGTGTTACTGTTAATTACAGCAGCTACAAGACAAAGCTCAGATTGATTTAAGTACACTATTGCTATTGTAAACCAAAGAAATATTAAAAAATGGTTAAGGAAGGCTGAGAGCCCATTCATTCATGAGTCTTTGAATAACAAATCATGAAGCTGGAGTTGCAAAGGTAGATTTGGGTTTGGTGCTGCACTGGGGGCGTGTTTATTTGTGAAAATCTTTGCATGAAGTGGGTCTGCAGGATTGAAAAACTCTTATTTCTGAGGACTTTTTGATAGCTTGTTTCATGTACATAAACTACTAAACACTTGGGATGCTGCTTCTAGAGATACTTTTTAAAAAGTGTCAAATGAAAAGTCTCCATGACTGATGCTGCTGGTGAAAGTGAGACACGTTCAAGATGCAGAACTTTCAGAAATCTCAGAGAAATGGTTAAGTATGTGTCTTCTACTGAGTTATCTTTTTTCAACAAAAAGGTGTTAAGAGCTGATTTTGTGCTGCCAATTGGTGCATTATGAGTAGTTCCTCTTATGTATGAAAGTCCAGCTGCACAGTTTTTTTTTTTATTTTTCAGTTTTTAGTTTGTTTAAATATTTTGTTCTCATTTTCTGAGGTTTTTACTTTCTGCTACAAAGTGTAAAAGGTTTAATTTTGCAACTTTCTTTGCCTTTGGAAAGCAAACTCTGATGAAGGAAAAAGTTAGACATGAGAACCAAAGAATAGCTAAGGATAGAGGTTAAAAGCATAAGCAGTATTGCATCACAAGATTTTCAGAGGACTCTGGATTAAAAGCAGTGCCTTCCAAAACAATCACCACCATTCTCTCTACCTAAGCATTTGCACTTATTAATAATATACCATATGCTTCGCTTAGCAGTGTGGATGTAACACATCAGTCTACCAGATGTAATATTTTCTCTTGAAAAGAATATTTCCTTGGAATATCCTACTTTTTTTGACATCTCAGTTTTAACTTTTTCTTTAACTTGATCTAAAAATGATGGCCAGCTTGAAATCTATATAACTTGAAGGCTTTATCAGTAAAGCCCAGCAGAGGTATATTTCTGTGTGGCTGTGATGTTGAAACCTGGTGAAAATCAATTTTCCTTTTGCTGAATGGTATATTTGAAGCATTTTAAAAAGGTGAATGAATGTGCTGAGGGCCTGTCATTCTCGAAGTATTTTCTTATGCAGCATGTGTAGGTACATCTGCCTGTTAGCCCTGAGAGGCTGTGTGTGTTTGATGCATTGGATGTTGTGTCAGCAGGAAGGAGAAAAAGAGGAGATGAGGTATATCAGAAAGAAAGTTGATAGCAAATGGTGTTTTGAACTGCCTGTATTCCCCAGTGTAATATATTATGGAAATAATGATTCTGACAAGTGATTCTTCTTTGTAACCTGAAGTGATACAGTAGGGATTATGCCTACTCAAGTCATTCAGGACTGGGCACTTAGTTGTCTAGAAATGCTGTAAGAAGTGTCTTTGTCATGAACAACTATGCTATAGATGCAGTGGCAAAAGTAGATTGCTAAAAGGAAAAAACCCAACCCAACCTGAAATAGTTGTTTATTATCATCATCATCATCATCATCATCATTATATTGGTTGCTCCAACAATGGGAACAAAAATGATATTTTTAATTCTGTTTTTATAGTTATCTATTTCTGTATGAGATTTAATGCCATATTTTATCATGTATTAAGGGGTGAATTGTATGCTTTAGCTCATTTTCAAGCTTGTTCAAACTTGGCTGTTTGAAAACCATAACTAGGTTGTTAATTAAGTAACATGGATAGGCAATGAGAACTGAGCTAAAGGTTTAAAAAGAGGTGTCAGGAGCCAGAACGAAATAAAACATGAATGCAAAAGAGTCTGTGAGAAAGGCACAGAGATAATATGGAGGAAATTATTATACTAGAATAAAGAACAAAATTATTCTGACCTGTACTCTCTCATTAAGCACAGATCAAGAAATGCAACCCAAAGGGAGGATAAAGATAGCATATGCACCCAGCCTCTCACATCAATAGATTGGCTTTTGTGGTTGCTGGATTTTACAGAGATTTCCTTGCACTAACACCAGACTGGTCTACCTTGCCACAGGAGGATGCTCTGGCTTCAACTTATTTGATGATTCCCTTCTTCCTCAGACAAATGTGGGGACACAAAATAAGCTTTGGTAACTTACTGCATTTTAGGAGTATCATGTGGTATGGGAATTACATAAAACATAATTGTATTCAGAGTTACCAATATACACAGTCTGCAGGCTTGGGCTTTTTCTTCTTCCTCATAAAGTTGTTCTACCAATGCAAAGCAGCACAATGCTTTTAATTGGGGGGGAGGAGGGGGGTGGAGGGGCGTGTGGGAGCCAAGACACAACCAAAAAAAGTGCAACCCCAGCTTTTGATCTGACCATTCTTGAATGAAGGGATATTAGCTGACAGGAAATATATTTGAATGGTATGATTCAAGAGTTTTAATTGCTGTCTTGTAATGATGATAAATCACTGAAATTTTGGGTTTGGACAGAATATGCCTGTTTATGGTGTGCTCTGTACAGATGTTAAGTTGGAATCTCATATGGTATATTTGATTTCCCTGGTTAAAATCTTTCCCCTTCTCTGTTCCTCCTTCTATGCATTGGTCTTCCTTCCCCACATAGGCAGAGTTAACAATACCAGAGGAAAAGAGTTCATTTTGCCTCACTGATTAAAAAAATGAATGTTATGACTAACAGAATGAAAAAATTTGATAAGCTTAATAAAAAAAAAAAAAAAGTCTGCAAATGCTGAAAACAAAATCCATTGACCTAGGTAATATAAAGTAGTTTCCTGATGAGTGTAAGCATTAACAATTTTGGACATCTAAAAATTTGAAGTTTACCACTTGAAAACATTTATCTGGATGAGACAGAACATTTTACACAAAACATAATAACCTCTCTGCAGTTCAGCCAGGATGCTGTGGTACACATTTAGACAAGGAAGATAGCTAGTTAATTATGGCAAAGAAAACTAGACAGAGTAAATCAGTTTGCTGCATTCCAGACTCTTAGCTACAAAAAAAGACTATATTTCACTAATTAGAGAGTGAAAATACGCTTAAGCTTTTAGAAGGAGAATACAGGAAGAGTGAAAGAGAGTGATCCTGGCTTTGGGATGGTCTGTCAGCCCGAGGGCTTTGCATGATACAATGTTATGATTTTATCAGTTAGGCAGCCTACATTAAGGGGTCTTCAACTTTGATTATATTGATTATATACAACATAATAGTTCATAATGAAAATTATCATGCATGGTTTCAAACCTTAATTTTCATGGACTCTTGGAGCCTCTAATGAAATGTAAATAAATTGAATTTAAAAACCTACATGAATATACATGTTACAATAAAAAAGGCTAGAAGCTTCATAATTAAATACAATTTAGCAATGAAATTCGAAGTCTTTTAGAGGATTATTGTCCTGATTCTGCTGTAGATGTTTTTACTTTATCATTATATTTTTATCCTTTAATGCTACAAGAGCGTGCATTCTGGATGTTTTATTTCTATGTTCTTTAAATTAAATTGAGAAAGTGAAGTTCACTTCCTTGTTGCATGGGAGAAGAATCCTTTTTTATCTGAAGACTGTGCATCATCTTATACAGTGAAAGCTTTATATAGTTCTGAAATAAGGTTATGGGGTTTTTTACCTTGAAAAGATTTTAAATTTTCAGAATTTTAGTTCAAACACATTCAAGTATAGAATCAGTGCTAGATTCTACACTTGAAAAGGTAAATACATTTATCTCTGATTTTAATTTCCTTTCCTGTGTCTGAATTTTCTCTCCAAATATGTTCCTGTACACATAAATGTCTTTTTGCTTTTAACTGCAAGGGAATGAGGATCAAGTCCTCTCTTTATTTATCTTTTGCATGAGCAGTGTTACACACTTGAATTATTTCCTTTGAATTGAAAGAGAACAAGATCAAGTTCTGTATGGTGCCAGTACCATAGTTGTTTTTTAGAGAGCTTTGGTTTTAACAGGACTTCTGTCCTACATTCATATAGGCAGTATATATGTTTGGGAAGAAGTGTAATGTTTGCCCTCCTGTGGGACTATATATAGCAGAAAAACTGTGGTTTTTTTTTTGCTAAACATGGCATAAGCAGATAAAGCAAGTTACTTTTTCAGTCTCTCCCATTTTATTGCATTCTCTCAAGCATTGTTAAATGAGAGTCAATGGCTCTATAATGCTTCTACATTGTGGAGCTTTTCTTAATTTCAACAGATATATGTTTGTGTGTGATGTTTATTGGGAAGCTGTGTGTATGTGTGCATGCATGCAATTGTGCATGCAAGTGTGTCTGTGTAGACTGAGGTGGAGGAGGACAAAGACCCCTTTATTTCCTAAGATCTACTCCTTAAATTGTCTCACACTTTCAAAAAATGCCAAGACCAAATGTGGAAAATTAAACTCTAGAGAGACAATGTCCTGGAAAGGTTTGAACTAATGAGCAGGAGGAGGTTTGGCCTCTCAACAAAGCTGTGTTCATCACCAAGTCGTGTTGTTATCAGATAGTGTGACAGATTATTTTTTAAGCAAAATTGGAATCAGTTATATGCAATCAGCCGGAAACGTGATTTTGTTTCTAAAACTTTATTTTTCCTTCTTATGTGCATTTCAGAAACATATGCAATAAATATTTAGACTCTTAATTTACTGCACATCAATTTAAAAATCTACTTTGCTATCTTAATCAGAATTAATTTGCTTGTTATTCCTATCCCATTAGTCTCAGTTTTGCACTAACTTGAACAATGCCAGTTTTTGCTGTTTGCACTTTAATTCCATTCTAAGTTTATGAGCAGTAATAGGGTCCTGTCTGAGTATTCATTAGCTTTGAATTGTGAGCTATGAAAAGGTGCTTTCTTTTTTCTTAATGAAAGTGGCTCAGCATGGGGCAGATCAGTAGTGACATTTGATTTTAGGCATTCAACAAATTTGCTTTTTATTTATTGACACATCTTGTCCAAACAGCTCCCTCGCAAGTTAGTGGAGTAATGAAAGAGAGAGTGCTGCAGAGGAGCGTGGAGCTTTCCTGGCAGGAACCAGAACATCCCAATGGAGTCATTACTGAATATGAAATCAAGTATTATGAGAAAGTAAGTGCTAAGATTATCTGTAATGTACAACAATGTGCTGTTTGCTTCGTGTTGGCTTGCTGTGCTGTGGAACAATGTTAAAACCATCAGCTATCAACTATCCTGTCTTTTCAAAGTCACAGTGATTTTGCATGTTTTTCATGACTAGTGAATCCCTGAAATTATTATTGATATCATATGTCTCCTATATTGTATTTTGATATCCTAAAAATGAAATACCCACTTGAAATCTGCCTTTTTCCCCCCTTTTTTTTTAATTAAGTTGGACATTTAAACATAATATTTGTCATTTTATGTCTCTTCTACATTGTATTTAAAGCTTGTTTCATTTCCTTCTGTATCACTGTGATTCCAGTCTTGAGGTAATATATCAAATACAACTCTTGACTGCATTTGGTATTTCCTTATGAGCTGGGCAGCTTTGCTTGGTCTGAAAGCTTCCAAAGCACTTCCTACGGTTTCAGCTGATAAATATTCCTTATTTGTCCTTTTAAAACGTCCCAGCATTATGAAATTTATGTTACCAGTCGTTCTCTCAACACAATAATAAACTGAGAGCTGCCTTTCAGTGGCAGATGAAGTGATCTCTGTTTCTGGTAGAGTGAAATTGGAATCTTACTGATGTCAGTCGGCGTTTCACCATTCATTTTAGTGTGTCTAGGGCTTCATTCATGATAACTTTGAAGTACTCCAGAATAAAAAAATTCTGACAAGCATGTAAGTAGGGCCACATGCACTTCTAAGCTGGATGAAAGCAGAGGGAAGCTGTATGTTTGTCATGGGACCCAGGCTAAGTGTAGCTCCTCCAGAATCCCTGGAAAAATTTGCAGAAGCACATAACATGTACCTAATTTTTATAAAACATTCTGAGAGAGAAAAAACCCAACAAACTAAAATGCAAAGAAATGAAAAAAGGAGCTCCTTTGTAGTCCCTTGTGAAGACATTTTTTTTCCCAGTGAGGGTGCCAGAGCACTGGACAGACTGCCCAGAGAGGTTGTGGAGTCTCCTTCTATGGAGATATTCAAAACCTGCCTGGACACGCTTCTGTGTGACCTGGTCTAGGGAATCCTGCTCTGGCAGGGGGATTGGACTGTAGTCTTTTGAGGTCCCTTCCAGCTCCTAACATTCTGTGATTTGGTGCCATTTCATCTCTGCAAAGAAGGTAATAGTACCTCTATATCAAAAAAAGCATGTCAGCTTACTAGGTAACATAAAATTAGGTAAATTCAGACCAGATTGGATCTAATACCAAGTGTCACATCAGATTTTCAGTGCAGAATTACACAAATACACTTCTCAAAAGAGCTTTATATGATTTGGGAAGGGAATAAAATGTTTATCTGATGATACTAATTCTCAGTTTAAGTTGTTCACTTTAATCACTCTTAATCAAAATGTACCAGATATGCACAGATAGCTGAACAATTTTTTAAAAGGAATTTTACTGATCTTAGCAGGTAATTTTTGTTCCTCAGTCATATGTGTGTGCACATACTTACAAATATAGCCTATATATTTTTAAAAACCCCAAACTTTACTTGCCTTTACCAAAGGCAAAACTGTCTCTTCATGAAAAAACCTTCAAAACACTAAGTTACAAGACACAAATATTGGGGTTTTTTTTAATATGCAGATCGTTTTCTAATCTGTTAAAATAAATAATTGAAATAGGTAGTGAAAACTGAAATAAAATTGATCAAGATACTAGGCTTTTTATAGCTTAGCTTTTATAATGTAGCTTTATTGTTTCCCCATATATTCATGTTATTTTAAATAAGCAGCAGAATTTCATTGCCAGTTCCCTGCATTTGCAAAGACAAGAACTGATGTTCAAGTTCTTTTGTAACAAGGGAAAAGCTACCAGTATTATACTTACTACAGTGAAATTAATACCAGAGAATAAGAAGCTCATCTTACAAACAGTCACAGGTAAACTGAACTGTATAACTTTAATTCAGTAAGAATTTTAACAGAAACATTTGAATGCTTGTCTTTCTTCCAAAATAATGCCATTCAGCTTGAAAAGTACTTCATAAACTTCTTGCTCAGAATGACAGAGGCAGTTTTTTGTTCCATTAGTTTGAAAGAAGGGAAAAACAAAACCACACTATCTAAAGTTTCAGCTCCTTTTAGAGCCAATTAATTCAAACATTTTTGTGGTTCTGAAATATTCTGATAAGTGTGGCTTTCACCTCTCACTCCTGGCTAGACCTGGAATGGAAACTGCCTGAAATCTCCCAAGTAAGCTTGTCCTGTGAGATTTCTAGCATAGCTTATTTTTATTTCTTTGTTATTTGTTTTGAATGCAAGAACTGTTGGTAATTCAAATAAGCCTCATTTACGCATCAAAACCCCAAGTCTGAAATTCCACTGTGGCTTACAGTCCCGAACCTGACTCTCTATAGTTTCCTTACACTTGTTCCTCATCTCTCAAGCATTCCTGTTCTTTCTCCCATACCAACATACATCCCACCATGGTCCTCACTTACAGATAATTTAAACTCTCTTGGAGAAGACAGGGAAAAATGGTTCCTAGCTGAGGTGATGGGCTTTCTCAGTTGGCAGACTGGGCAAGACCCAGGAGAAAGCATTCCTGAATCTCTGAAAAGAAATCATGTATGTTGTATTTAACCCTGTACCTCAGCAAAAGTCTTTGCTGCTTTACTGACTGCAAAGGGGGAGGTTCTCCATCATTTTTTAGCTGGCAAAGTGCTACTGAAATGAGTTACAGATTTATTCCTTCCCTCTGTATCCATCTCATTAGCACTGCCTCGTACGGCTCATGCTTCTCTGGTCATGTGGTGCTTTCAGATGGTTGGTTAATTCATCTCTTCTGCCCTTCAAATCAGAGTTGCATCTGCCGCCAGAAATCAACAGAGCTGCACATATCTATGCTGAAAGATAATCTGGATCAGTAAATGTGATGAATAAGTAGAGCTTTTTGAATACTGTAATGATCTGTGATATGGCTTTTGTAGTATTTGAAAGTGAGTTATTACTCATAGGGTTTGTAATCTTACAGCTTCAAATTTGGAGAGGTGTCATACTGAGCTTCTTTCCCTGGGTTCTTCTTGATGCCAGACTCAAAACCTGAGAAAACACGAAAAGCCAGAGGGGGAAAAAAAAAAGAAACAAAAACTGAGTAAAGAACCTCAGAATTTGGTGCAAAATCCAACCAGTTATACATTGGCAGCATTTCATTTTTAAAAGGTGCAGGAAAGTAACAAGGGAGGGTATTCTGGTCATGAAAGAACAGATTCCCTTATCCTTGAACTGTTTAAACCCCACAGATTCCTCTGGAAAGCTGTGGTCAAACTATTTTCTCATCAACATTTCACAAAATGGAATCAAAGCCAAAGAAGCAATCATTTTATGTCTGGATGTTTTATGAGTAACAACATGAGCATCCCATTTGAATTTTATGTTACACTTAGAGCTCCTCATTGCACTGACAGTGTTTTGCAATACTCCACAGAGTATGCTTTATTTTTTATGTTGGGAAGAAAAGCATTCAACAAATTGAAATAAACTACCCAGGCTGGCTGTCAGTTGCTGATGTGCAACCACGATAAAAACTGACCTGTAAAATGTCATTTAATCTTTTGTCTTATTGTTTCCAGGATCAAAGGGAGAGGACCTATTCAACAGTGAAGACCAAGTCCACTTCAGCTTCTATTAATAACCTAAAGCCAGGAACAGTGTATGTTTTCCAGATTCGTGCTTTTACTGCTGCTGGTTATGGAAATTACAGCCCCAGGCTGGATGTTGCCACACTGGAAGAAGCCACAGGTAAACAGTTACGTCTATGGGTTGTAATTAACACTTCCAGTGGAAGTAGTAAGTAAAGCAAGAAAGGAAAGCGTCACAGGCAATATTATTTAAACTAGAAAGAATGAAGTTCTACATGAAGGTGCATTTTTGTCTTTATAGTTTGAAGGATGAGCTTCACTTAATTGTTTTACCATAGAACTACAAATTACATTTTTATAGTTAGCTGCAGAAGATTTGTAACATATCAGGTTCTTCATCTCTGATGTCCTTCTAACAGAAAGAAATTGTTTTTTTCATTCAAATACACAATTCTTTTCCCCCATAAGAGAAGTGAGTAGTGGTGAGTTGAGTAACTCTACTAGAGTCTTCTGTAGCAGGGGAGAGGAGATTTCAGCCCACAGAGGGTTCTCCAGGTCATTTGTTCCCTGTTTGATTTCCTGAAAAGTCTCTGTATACTTTCGTTTCTGTGTGTGTCTTGTTTAAGCTGTGTATCAATCCTCAGTGTCTTTTGATTTCAGTGGCTGGTTTCAACCTGGTTTAGTAAAGAAACAAAGATACTAGATTTCTTTAAGGCTCATGTGCTATGTTGTAAGCTGTGTAAATTAAAATCAACCTCTCAGAAACCCTCATGATGGGAAGCACGAAGCTGAAGTACAAGCTCTCTTGCTACAATACAGCAGATAATCTGGTTGTGACATCTCAGGAGAGGGATAAAATGCTGGGAGAACTTGCTCTTTCCTTGATGCTGAAACCAATCTTGTGCCCTTATTTGTCTAAAAATCACACAGAGACCTTCTTTCCTAACCAGTGCAGATATGTGTATGTATACATAGAGAAAATATTGCACATTTTGGGTCTTCAGAAAGAAACTCTTCCATCACTGAGACCTGGCAGCCATCAGCCCATTCACAGGAACTGCCTGTGTCTCTAGCAGCTTCACTGCTTTGTCACAGACCCAAATTTGGTTCCTCTCTTTTGGGTCATTTGCTTCAGGCTGACCTGCCTGACAGCAGATCAGCCAGATCTGGAGCTGAGGTTACATAGCCTACAGGTTCACAGGGCACAGATGCCAACTCTGCTTTCTGCACTCTGTGCAGCATATCTGAGGTGTGGATACACACTACTGCATCTTATTGCAGCCAGGTGTAGCATGAACAATTTGTGGATATTCTAAAAACCCAGTAGTTAGGCTTTGATTCCACCTTGGTTCCACATAGAAAATGAAAATTATCAATAATGAATAATACTACCTATCTAACAGACATAATTGAAATAGTAATTATCATAATAGCAGCAATAAACTGTTATTACTAATATTATTAGTTCTGTATCTGATAGCATATTTTCCATTGGTAGAGTTCTGCTTTAGAAAGAGACAATAGCAGAATCCTCATTTTACAGAATGGGAACCTGAGCTACAGCCAGAATCAATTTCTTATTTTGAGTAGATTTTTAGAAAACAAATTAAAAGTCTGTCATAATCTGCCATAAGTTTCTACTAATTAGCTACTCTATTGTCCGTAGTAGTTTAAAGTTCCAAGTGAGGTTTGCACTGAAGTTCAAAGGGAACAGTAAAGACTTTTAGGGAAGTCTGTATTTCACATAAATTTGAGATTGTTTGCTTTGATAGCCTGGTGATGTTTCAGTAACCGAGTTGTATTATTTATGCCTCTACACTCTTGCATGAGACAGCGACCACTGGTTTCCTAAAACTTAAACAAGTGAGATATATGTCATATAGTCTTGCAGTGGCATCCTACTCAGAAAGCTGCAATTACTCAAAGATAAGCATTTGTTCTTCTCAGTTAAAGACCCATAGGAAGAGTAAGATCTTTCTCACCTGTGTTAGATGGAATATAAAAATATTACAAAGTTTCTTTAGGAAACCAAAGGGAGCAGGGGGGAGTTTCCTCCCCACGCAGATTATGCTGTATCTCTGTGTAGTATAACCAGGGAGTTGTTATTTTGGAGGGGAAGCAGTCAGTACAGGTCAGTGTCAGAGACAAAATAGATCATGTTGATTGGCTCACTCCTCCCAAGAGAGAGAAAAAAAAGGCTGATTTATTTGTTTCTATGGGAACCTCTGAAGTTCTCTGAACAGGAACCTGATTCTGTGGAATTTATAAAATCCTCATGTGGACATTCCTTTTCAGTTACCACTACCAGCAGTTCACTATGTTAACATACCATCTACAATTTAGTTAATAAGCTATCAATTGGGTTTCCTTTTTTTTTTTCTCCCTCTTTTGTCTCTCTGCTGCTTCCAGATGACTCACATTTTCACAGTCCCTTGCTCAGCATCACTACCTGATGTCTCCTCCTTTATTCTTAGTCTCTTGGGCTAGATCCTCGCTGTTATAAACCATCATAGCTCCGGAGAGTTCAGTAGAGCTGTGCTCATTTAATGTGACTGAGTAGATGGCTACCCTCATTAGACATTTAACAAACCCTGAGGTTTCTCAGGCTAAGTATTTACATCCTCAGTTTACATTAATGTGACATGCATACATTTGCATGTATTAATAGCATTGTCATATCTGAATCAAAAGAGCGATAGTGTGGATATTTTAGCATGTTAATTCACTGAAGTGTGGAGAATTGCATTTTGTACATGCAAAAACATCTTTTTGTTACTAACAGAAGCAAATGATAAGTAATAATAGCAGTTTACAATGATTAATAGCAGTAAGAGATAAAAATATGCTAAGTAGGAAATATGTGTTAATAGTATTTCTTCTCAAAGACTCTTCCTATGGTTAAGACACTATTTCCTTAGGTACTATCAAAGTCTTATCAACCAGTTTTAGAGATGGGGCTAGAAGTAGAGCTCTTCAGGGACTATTCTACTGTTCTCCCTTACAGGGATATCCAAGTCTTCCCTTTTAGGAAGGAGTCAAACACTGAGCAAAACAGAAGGCAAAGCAGCAGTAGGAGGGAGAGGAAGTGGCTGGTGCTGGTGCTCACTTTTGACTAATGGCTATACCACTTTGGCCAAGTCCATTCCAGTATAGCTCTTTTCTGTTTCCTGTAGATGATCATTAAGTTGTCTAGCATTTGGATGAATTTCCTTTAGACTAACTTTATCAGTGTAATAGTTTCAGGGAAAGGTAAATTAACAGTTTGCAATTTGTGATGGTTGACTTAAATTTTTGCAGTTTCTTTATAGGGAATAATTTTAAAGTAATCTCTGTTCTGTGCTCTGTTTGTAGCCACGGCTGTTTCCAGTGAACAGAATCCTGTTATTATCATAGCTGTGGTTGCTGTGGCAGGAACCATCATTCTGGTCTTCATGGTGTTTGGATTCATCATTGGGCGAAGGTATTGCACCTTGCAAAGGCACCAGCACATCTGACCCCACTTGTGAACTGTTGAGATGTAGTCTTATCTGGGATAGTAATGTGCAAAACTGAAAAGGATGTAATTTGTAGTAAGGACAATTTTCATTTAAATCCCATTATCAATTTTACAGTTTGTTCTGTTACTTTGGCAAGACACACTTAAATCAAGATGTTCTTTTTGTCCTATGTAAATGTGCTGTAAAAGGAACCCCTGGCAGGTTCTTTACCTGTACTCCTCAAAGTCCCTCTTTCTGTTCAGTTTTCTCACATGGAGAAGTCTGACACTTTATCTGATCAGCCTTTAAATGACTTTACATTCAACTAAAAAAGGCACAGCAGTAGGTTTAAGAATACCCTCATGTAAAACAGTTTTCTGCTTTCAAGTTCTTTAATCCTCTGTTTTATCCGTAGAAGCCTTTCACCAGAACTAGAATTTTCTCTTTAGGACCTGTCCCAACTGGTATTTGATACAAAAGCCTTTTGATTGCAACTGTTCATGATTTATTTAAAACTCTGCTGTCAAGAGAATTACAGCTGAAACTTTCAAAAGACCTACAGGAGTTAGGTGCTCAGTGCCTGAAAATCCCAGCCTGCAGAACTGATGTTGTCAGGGCTTTAAGTGTGAGGAAGTAAATCATTATTTACCAGTAAAACTGGTCTCTTTCTTTTCAGGCATTGTGGCTATAGCAAAGCTGATCAAGAAGGGGATGAAGAACTTTACTTTCATTGTAAGTGTTTTGCTTTTTTTTCCCCTCCTTTCAAAGGTTCACAACTGCAATAGTGTAGACAGTATTAAACAACACTCCATGACAGACAAAGCCATAAGAGATTCAGAAATGCTCTGTAAATAGCAAGTGTAAAAATGTGATCTACACAAAAAGAATGCAGATTAAAGTCAATATTGCTCACAAAGACAGTTTTATTTCTATACATGTGAATGATATACTGTTGTTTTCATTCAGCTTTCCCCCCCCCCTTTTTTTTTTGTTCTTCCTTCAAATGTATGTTTCACACTGTCCTAATAAACTCTCTGAGGTGCAGTATTCAAGAGGCCTTTAGCTAGGTGACTATATGATCTTTACCTCATACAAACTTCAGATTAAGAAAGTCTGGGTCACTGCATCACCCTAACAATTAAGCTGTTCTGCTGAAAAGAACAGCTTCTGCTACTGTTAATACTGTAGCATCAATATTTGCAAAACAAAGTCCTTAAAACCAGAATATTTAATGTGAAAATAAAGGTCAGCTACTTCATTACTATTCTCTGCTTTAGGATCACTTGCCTAGCTAAGAGTAGCATCTTAAGCCTCTCTTGTTAAAATCACAGCTACCATCTGAACTTATGCTAGAACCCTGGGAAAATTCAATAAAGTACATCTTTCTTGGGCTAATGACAACTGCAAATTTAAGGGCAGAAGAAGGCTTATGGAAGAACAGTTTCAGTTTTATCAAAATACTGTTTTTAAAGAAATCTTATTTTAGCCCTTTCTCATTTCAGCTGTAATAGCATTTTGACATGTTTTAATTTCTTTTAGAATCAGTCATTAACTCAGGAAATATGGTAAAACTAAGTTACAAAATTAATTTGAACATCCAAAACTGCAAAATCACTTAACAGAATTAAACTGAATATAAATTCTGACACAGAACAATGCCTGGGTTTCCAGTCTTCTCCCATTACCTGATAACTCATATCAGTAGAACTTGCCATTTAGTCATGCCAAGCTGTATGTGGCCTTTGTTGCCTGCCAATAATGGCAGCTGTAGTTTAAATCCATCAGATTTTATTTATTTAAGCATCAATGAAAGTAATATGGTTTATTTTCTTTTACTTTTGTTAAAGTCAGGAGCTATTATCAGAATGTAATCTCACATAGGGAATGAGGTAACCACTGATCACAAATTCATAGCATCTTCTCCATGCATTGCCTCTAATTGAGGAGTTCTAGCCAAAACTCTTCAAAATCAGATCAAGGTTTCTGTTTTACCTTTCTGCCCTGAGAAAATCAGATCAGATGGAATTTGCTCATGCCCTCTGAGTTTCAGTGTGCTGCTACCTAGACCGTTTAAATGCAGCATTAAACTAAGCAGTGACATCATTGTGGCTTTAGTCAATCAATTCATAATATGTGAAAGAAAGGTGGAAAATAATGAGATAAGAATTATTTATCATGCACTTTGCAGTACAGCTGATTTTAAAGAATCCATCAAAAATCTGATGTTACTTAAATGTTACTATTCTGGGAGTGATGGATTTCAAATTTACCTCTCATAGATGCATTATAAGCTTTTCACATCTTCAGAAGAGCTACTGCTTTCACTTTTAAAATCCCTGATATGCTCCTGAAAGAAAAGATCAATTCTGTTTTCTTCTATGTCAGTATATATACAAAAGTTTTTTGCCATTATTGGTGACATTTTTACTTTCAGTTAAAGCATACATAAATTAATAGGAAAGCTGCTATTTAATGATTAATAGTTGATCCAGAAATGTTGAAACTTTATAAGTGCTGATTTCCCTCATTTTACTTTCAAGAAATCTGATTATCCAGCAAATCACTCAGAACAGATAGCACACACAGGCTTTTTAAAATCATAGCACCACATATAAGTTACTTTTTGCCAAGCTAGTATTTCATCATCAGTTGATTGAAGGTGTAGTATTTAATTTGATTTGATAACCATGTACAGAATGAGGTGGAACTCAGTGCTGTGGTAACCAGCATGGTCACAGAGATGTGGACACTAGTTTGGTGTAGGTTTGCTCCATAACATCTAGGCAACCTTGTGTGGTGAGACACCCTATTGGGTTTTCAAAAGTGTAACTTGCAAGAAACACTTACTTTACATGAAAACCTATGAATAATCATTTTTTTTTAAAGCAGGTTTTAAAACACTGTATTTAATAGAATATCCTATATTTCATTTCAGTCTCCCTCAACTCTCTGTGACCTCAAGTGCTACACTTGAAGATACTAGTACAATGAAGGAGTTTAGTCAAGCAATTCAGATTTATATTTGGTTTCCTCCTACACTTTTCTTTTAACAGTGTCTTCAATTCCAGGCCAGCATAGCCTGGGCATGTCAAAATGTTTTATGACAGCTTGAATAAAGAACTATCAGAGGCCCACCTGAGATTTGCAAGTTTACCTCCAGTTCAGGCCCCTTATCACAAACACAAGAGGAAGGCTCTTTCGCTGTCTCCCTGCCTGAAAGCACTTTTATAGGAAGTTAACCTATTTCTTTCTTCTCATTTTCTCTAGTCTTTTTTTGGTTTTAAGAAATAATATTTATATTTTTTACAATTTGTGACATTACCAGTGCAATCTGAAGAATGTATATTTAAATACATAATATGACAAATAATAACATCTAGGCAACATTTCAAATAATTTCTCTGGTTGTAAATTCATTAATTTACTCAAACAGTTTCTCTAGCTGTTTTCTTATGAGAGTTGGGTTTTTTTTGGTCAGTAATACCATCTGAAACATAAATAAACAATTATTAAACTATTTCTCAATATATTTTCAAATTTAAAATATTTTATGTTCAGTTAAAAGATTACAAAGCAACCATAAAATACTTATGCTTTGTTTCGACTTTTGATCCTATTCTTATACATCAGTATATCAAATAGCAGAGGAACCTTCTTGCATTTTCATATTGAGTTTTAATTCACTGATTTAATTAAAGTTCAAGACTGTAATACTTGTGAGCCAAATTTATTTCATAATAATTGCTTGATTAATAGATTTCCTGGGTTGCTCTACTTTCAGTAGAATTTTCTACTTTCACTAGAAGAACAAAAAATAATTTTCCTGAATCAGCAGCAAACTAAGGGATAAAACTACATGCTGTCCAGAGTGCTACATAGCCTGAGATGCATTCAGTCTTATACTGGAGAGAGGGAGCAAAATCCTAGTTGCTGTGTGTTACCGACTTAGGTGCTTAAGAGAGGGAATAATTGGGCCACAGAGCCCACTTAGCCTTCCTACACCTTCACAAGTTCCTACAAGTGTTTCTCATCTTCACATTCTAGTGCAAGAAACACACTTAAGGATATAAATTCTAAGTGCTGTGAATAGTTTAGCTTGGCTATTGCCACAGTCTGCAAATAAAATTATATTCAACAATCTAAGCAAATTGAAGTAGGTGGAGAAGTCTTTCAAATGCCACTAGAAGACAGAGATAACATTCAGAAATGCTGTTTACACAACCCAGGAGAAAAGGCTAAGCTGTCCTTATGCAGAAAGGAAAGTTTCACCTCCTCTGCTGCTCTTCTGCTTCATCTTCTGCTTTGTTTTTGTTCCCTCTCAACCCTTGCATTTTATTCCATTGATTACTACTTAATATTTATTACTTCTTTCACTTCAAGGTAGAGATGCAGATGCTAATGTTAGTCATTTTTAGAGATGGGATTGTGTATTTGTGTCAGCATGCTTGTAGATGATGCCTAAAACTAAAGTTGCCTCTCAGAGCAGCTCTGACTTGGGCAGTGTGGAAGCAGGTTCACTCTTCCAAGGAGCACTCTGCATAATGAAATTCCTGGGCTGACTGCACAATAAGTGCCTTTGCTTCATCACAGTCATGCTTTCTTACATCATTACAGTTAAATTTCCAGGCACCAAAACCTACATTGACCCTGAAACCTACGAGGACCCAAATAGAGCTGTCCATCAATTCGCCAAGGAGCTAGATGCCTCTTGTATTAAAATTGAGCGTGTGATTGGTGCAGGTAAGGCTGCTGTGGGTTCCTGATTCAACTGTTCCATTTAGCTGGGATCGAAACTCATACATCATAATGACAGGCAAATAATTATACCTCAAGTACAGAAGAACTTTTTTCATTTGCCAGAGTGGTTAAAAGCAATGAAGCCGCACTTGCTTCTCAAATGTAAAAACAAAGAGGGGAAAAAACCAAACAAACAGAAAAAAACCCAAACACAAACCCCAAATAAATAAATAAATGAAGAGTCTTGCTTGGCATTGAAAGCTCATGGGTTTCTAATTCTGTATCTGCTCTTAAAAGTGTAATTTGGGTGAGGAAGCAGTTTTGCTGCTTACGATTTACAGTCAAAGTAAAAACGTTAAGCATGAGTGCAAATTCTTCTCACTTTCCTTTTGCAGAAGGGTTTTTTGACTTCTGAATGTTGTTCATGTGAGTAAGGGAAACTGGCTGCAGCACAAAATCTTAAATAGAGATTATGAAGGTCCTGTTTCTGTATAACAAAATCTTCCCTAAGGCCGTTTTTTGTTCTACCATTTTTCTCTTTGATTTTTTATGAATACAAAAAGTTATTGTTTAACTTCTCATGATTGATTGTAATTGCAGCAGCATTACATTGCTTTTCTTCCTCTTGAACTGTCTACTACCTACTTAAGCCATGGTGTTCATGCTCTAAAAAGGCAGTTTCATTTGTTTGCATTAATAAGATATGTGTCATTTTTATTGCACTACTCCATGTAGTGAAATTAAGTTTCCATGGGTAAGAAAAATATCAAATACTTTGGATTCCTGGAGGAAATGTTCTTTTGCTTTCCTGTTGTTTTATAGAAATATTAGTAGAATACTTTCAAAATTACCCTGTACTTTAGCACTGTAAATTACATACTGTGGTATTATTTAAAAGAAGAAGAAATATCTCTAAAACAAGCTGGTTTACTTGTAAAAAAACTTTACATTTTGAACTCACAATGCCTCTTTAAAGTAACTTCACTCATGTTGAATCATGTCTTAATCAAGGATTAGTACCGTTGAAGTTAACAACACTGCTTGAGCAAATTACTCCTTCAGATGAGTAAGAGCATAAGAAATCAGCCCCTGCCAACTAGTAATTTGTGTGAAGTCTCCTGATGCTAGAATGGTGGCATCTCTTCTAATAAATACACAATATACAAGATTGAAATTCAAGATTAGCATAGAAAAATTACTGAGCTTTATCTTTTGCTTTGAGTTAAAAAACTCAATAGTTTTTTATTGCACAGCAATAGTTCGGATCACAAAGATGCATTCAGTTGGACTTTGGTGATGCCTTCTGAACAAAATGCTGAAAATATTTTAGTTGCAAATAGAGTTTAGAAGATATTTTCACTTGATTTTAATGAGTATAACTGATAGCAAAACAGCTAACGTGTGTCAGTAGTGATTCTGGAAAAAGTTAATTAGAAGTTCGATGGTGAAAGCATATTGTGTATGGAGCTTAGCAGTGGCTTTAACCTATTGATGTAGACATCAAATTGGAGTGAAATGAAATGCAGTCCAGGAACAACAGAATGTTAAAGACCTGAAGAAGCAGCTGAAACCCATATATCAAAGAAGGATATAGAATTTCTACGAGGGACAGCACCAGAAAAGCCACTTAGCAGTCTCAATATGCATCAGCACATCAACTATTGAGTATTGCCACGTCTCTCAGACAAATGGGGTGCAAGTATGCTTGTGCTCAATTTGCATGAGGGGATATGTGCTTTCCTTGCCAACATTTTCATTACCATCCCGCTGTGGCCACCTGTCAGATACAGAATACAGTGTCCACTAGGTTGAGTCCTTTTTCATGCCACACATTCTTTGGTTTAGCCTCTTCCTTGTTGACATGCTGAGCTAGTAGCCGTGCAGCTGTGCAGTATTCCCACTCTTGTTATCATATTTTCTGGATAATTTTTGGGCAGCTGAATGTACTATTTTCTTGGGAATAAAAGTAGTTCGTTGGCTTGCATCCTGGCCTGAAATGCAGAACATAGAAGTTAAATTTCTGTGTTGCCTGAGTGAGTGATCTGCTTTTGGAAATCAATCAAAATCAGATCATAGAGAGCTGGAAGGGAGTTAAGCCTTAATGTCTCCTATGCCAAGTATCCTAATTACCTGGCTCTGAATTATTGCATACACACATATACACACTTGTGTCTTGGTTTTGGTGTGGAACAAAAAACAATTTTGAAATGCTAATGAAGTGCAGGAGGGAGGCTAAAGCACCATGGTAAAGGTGTGATCAGCTAGTTGTTATGTATGTTACAGCCATGCCTGGTGGTGTTCATAGCTATGACACGGATATCCAGACTGTGACTCCAGTTCCCAAGGATTGTTGAGGCTAATGCCTCACCTGTGTGGGCAGGAACAGTTGTACTGCCTGGCCAATTAGCTCAGGTACAGCACGGTGTTAACAGAGGTGTAAGGACTTGATTGGAGCTAACCTTAATTCAGCTGGTGTAGAACAGGAGGGAGAGGAATTCAATTCTGTATGCAGTCATCTCCTGTGAAATTGGAGACTGAGTGCAGATTTGCCCAAACAAGTCAATTGGAAATTTTAAGTTGCAGTCAAAGTTCTACCCTTCTGGCTGGAGAACTGTGAAGCTGAGGTCCAGGTACTTCTTTTTTCCTTCTCTAAGTTCTGCTGTTGAGGGTTACAGAACAATAGTGTTGGAAATGTGATGGTGTCTGTCTAAATAAGATTTCTCAGAATTCCCCCATTAGGACACTTCAGCATCTCTTTTCCAACCTTAATGATTCCATGATCTACTTCTTCAGGCATTCAGCCCCATTTCCAAGCATACCTCTCTCCAGCACCAACCAGATACCTTACCAATGTGTATGTGCACCTAAGTCCTCATCCCACCAGGTTTCTCAGGGCCTCAGTCTATGTCCCAGAGGGATTCTCTAATCAAACTCTGCATTAGTCTTTCCTAATTCAATATTTTTTTTCAGCACTCGCCCTAAAACATGTATTGGATGTAGGTGTGTCTGCATACTTGTGTATACTCAGTAGCTTAATGTTAAGGCACTCCCCAGGTATGCAGGAGATAAATTTCAGCCTTGATTTGATTTAGAGGAGGGAAATGGCTCTGTATCTCCCATACTCCAAATAAATTTTCAAAGTACCAGATCATTAAATATTTTTGAGATGAATCTTTCTCTTTTCAAAGACATTTTCCCTTTATTCAGTATAAGATATGTTACTGCCCTTTTCTCCTATATAGCCCAGGAGATTATTCTTCCTGGCTACAAAACAGGGAGTCTCTCTCTCTGCTGACATGTCTGTGAGACAAGGGACAATCCTTAAATCTTTCATAATTTCAGTAATAATGAGGTAAATGTTTTCCCATTCAGCTCCACATCTCACATGATTCTGTCCTCTTTCCTGTCCAATGAAGTTCAATTACTTCCCTCCCAAATTACAGTTGCTGAGGCTTCTTGTTTTGGTATTCTCGCCAGCTGTTTGGCCATTTTTACACGTTTCTTCAAGTTCCAATTGTCTGTTGGTTTATAAGCCTTTTACAAACTTCCAGCATTTGCTTGTGTTTGTTTAATGTAACAAAATTATTATAAGTCACACCTTTCACTTCATAATCTGCAAAGTAAATTATCCTGCTTGAAGGTAATGATGTAGTGCTTCATTTAACACCATAACAATGTTAAATTAAAAGCAACTCAGAAAGAGCTGTCTTTTGAAAGAAAAATATCCATTGGTTCTAAAGATAGTAAGGGAGCCACTTAGAGAACAATCACACTTTCATTTGGAAATGGTATCATTGCAATAGTATTTCCTTATGAAAGCTTCTTCATATTTATTTCCTATTTATGAAAAAAATGTAACAAAATACTAGCAAGTCTTTTAAAAGATTCAAATAGCAGTCCTGTAGATTGGCTTAACGTGAAGTATTTACTCCATAAGATACTTAGTCAGCAATTCATTTAAAGCATGTGCCTGTCTTTGTGTTCCTGAATAATCCATTTCAAATGTGAACATTCACATGCTAAATTTAAACATACACTTAGTCAGCTAGTTGAATCAAGACCTGAAAAAAATATTCATATTTTATTTGGAGTAAATCAGAGCCTATCTGCTTCATTTTAGGAGAGTTTGGTGAAGTGTGCAGTGGACGTCTAAAGCTTCCTGGCAAGAGAGATGTTGCAGTAGCCATAAAAACTCTGAAAGTTGGCTACACTGAAAAGCAAAGGAGAGATTTCCTGTGTGAAGCAAGCATCATGGGACAGTTTGACCACCCCAATGTTGTTCACTTGGAAGGGGTCGTTACCAGAGGTAAGCAACAACTCCATCTGTCAGTCAAGAACAACATACTGGCAGAAATTACATTGGCTTGTTCTTGGTCAAAGACTCAAATTATAAACAGGCTGCACACTCCTAATGGATTTTCTCCTGATGCGTAACTAACTCAAACAATACTTACTTTATGCTACAACCTAAGGAAAAAAAATTAACATGCACACATGATTAAAAGATGGAGTACTTTGAAATATATTATTTTGCTAGTTTCATTTAGCCTCAAAGACCATGCAGAGAGATAAGGTTTCTTATGTCCTTTCATATTATCTGAAGTGTCATTATTCCAGAGTCCTGTTCACACAGCAGGAGTTAGGAGAACACACTGACATTTTGATTTCTATGGTTTAATTTTGTGAATCATGACCACGTTCCATGCAGACATTTAAGAGCTTATTAGAGCTCAGTAACAGTGCTGGAGGCCTCAGAAATGTTCATTGTCTCAATGATTCAACCCTTCAAAGGAATAACGTGCTTTATCAAAAGAAAGCACTTCATTTGTGTTACAGTTTCTCAAACAAAAACTGTCTTCTTTTCTTTCAGGGAAACCAGTCATGATTGTAATAGAATACATGGAGAATGGGGCCTTAGATGCATTTCTTAGGGTGAGTACCAAAATTAAAACACATATAAACATTTCTTAAGTGACATATATGCTATATTATATATTGTCACTTTTAAAAATATGGGTTTATATGTGTGCATATATATATATACACACACATGCATGGTATTAACACAAATAAAATGGTTTTCAGGCTGAAATGGAGCTTGACAAATGCTACCACCTCTCTAGGTGATTTCAGCAAAGCCAGATCAGAAAATAAGGATCAGACAGGATCACATGGGAACGTTCTAGGAATTTAAGTGATTTAATGTGTCATGGTGGCTTTTATTATTGCCACCAGCTGAAGTTAAAACCACTGATAACCTGAAGCCCAGTCTTCTGCCTTTTGGGAGCAGAATTTTATTGTGTCAAAGTGGTGGAAATCAGCATACAAGAATCCCTAAATGAACTATGATTGTGTTTAAGAGAAGAACAAAAGAAAAAGAAATGCAAGTTCACAACAATTTAACATTTTTTGAGTATGTGTCATGAACTGGCCAGTTCTAACTCCTTACCAGGTTGTATGAGACCATGTGAGGTGAAGTAGAAACTCTATAAAGAACAGTAGGATTATGTTTGTTTGATAAAATCCAAGCTATGGATAAAATTATCCGTAGCTAGAGTTCCAAAAGGAGATAGTTTTTATTTTCTTAATACAAATAATTATGCTGAGAGATGAAGAATATAGAGGCAAACTCTAAAGAGCTGTGCATCAGTAATCTCTCTTGGAAGAGGCTTTGCATGACTTAGTCAGAAATTCATAGTGATTAGCAATTTTTGTTACTTCTAGTACATTAGCTGCTCACACATTTCTTAACTGGATGTACTGCTTTATCTCTGAAGAAAATAAAACTTGTGTTTGAAGTGAGTTTCTTTGCCTCAGGATGAACTGCTACAGAAGCAGTAAATAAGTAGAACACTGAAGTTGTGAAACTAATTCTTATTTCTCCTCTCAGCTATACTAACAAGAATTGCTGCTCCTTTCTTCCCTCCAGAAACATGATGGGCAATTTACAGTCATTCAGCTAGTGGGAATGTTGAGAGGAATTGCTGCTGGAATGAGATATTTGGCCGATATGGGATATGTACACAGGGATCTTGCAGCACGCAATATTCTTGTCAACAGCAACCTTGTTTGTAAGGTGTCAGACTTTGGCCTTTCCAGAGTTATAGAAGATGATCCAGAGGCTGTCTACACTACTACCGTAAGAGAAATCTATGGGTTTTAGGAGGTTGGAGATGTGGTTATTAAGAAGCAGCAGATCTCCTAGAGAGTATAGATAAGAGAAATACAGTAATTGCTTGAAAGCTGTTAACCAGCCCAAAGGAAAAGAGACTCTGCTGAAATCTGGCTTTAATTAGGGGTTGATATTTTTGTGACAACTAAAACTTTTATGACTCCTACAAATTTTACATTATTCTATTCCTCATGATTTGCTGCTTGATCAAATACAGAAGTTTGACCTGTAAAAATTTTAATAGCCTCATTTACTATGAGCCAATTAAAATACTTGTAGGCTATTACTATTTTGCAGGCTAGATTTTTTTCTCACCAAAAGGTTGACTAGCTTGAGGATAGACGGTGACAAAGCTCAACTCCTGTATTTTCCCTTGCTTTTGGGTGGGACTCTTTTCTTAAATAAGCATTCATCAGGCACACTATGCTCTTTATTCTTTTGCTGAGCCAGCTCCACTTTCCCACCCGTGGGGCCTCGCTGTACCTATTTTCTCAAGCTGAGGGAAGGAGAGGCCCCTGGAATCTGCTCCGACAGGCACAGGGATCTGGGAAACCACACCAACGTTCAGGGCTGTCACTCCCGCCACTGGGCTCTAAGTGGGATCCTGTTTCTAAAACATTAGACCAAGACTGTAGAGGAGCTGTATGAGAAATCACCAGGATTTATATGCACAGGATAAGATTCTCCTCACCTAGCTTCAGCCAGCCAGGAGTTAAATGACTGGTGTAAATCAGGTATCTAAGCAGCCCCTTAAAATCAATGGAGAGAGAAGCGCTTCCAGAGAAATGCATCTAACTTAGCTTAGACAGGTGTCTAAGTTTCTATGGTCCAAGTGTTTTAAGAGCCTAAACTTCCTTAGACTCCTCTGAAAATTCTGCAATTGGTCAACTATAGCAGAAGATATAAATGCTGCTTTTGATGTTGATGGAAATAATTATAAATGTACTCTACAGAAGATGATGTGGAAATTTTGTGGAGGAAAAAGAAAACTTTCTACTATTTTTTCTTTTTCTTTTTTATTTTTTCTTTTCTTTTCTTTATTTTTTTTACAGGGTGGAAAAATTCCAGTGAGATGGACAGCTCCAGAGGCCATCCAGTACCGCAAATTTACATCAGCCAGTGATGTGTGGAGTTACGGAATAGTTATGTGGGAAGTAATGTCTTACGGAGAACGGCCTTACTGGGACATGTCCAATCAAGATGTAGGTTATCCTTTGTCTGTTTGTGAGCCTGTGTGTGTGTGAGAGAAGAAAAACTTGCCTACTGTAAAGACATACATGTATGTTTCATTATAAATGTATAAAATGTTGATTTAGAAATAAGATGAATCAAAATACTGTAGGGTTCTCATATAATTAAAAACTTAGAGCTTTTACTTTTTACATAAATCTCTAAATTATTCCTCTGCCGTGTTGGTGTTGTAGGATTCTGTCTCAAATATCCAGTAAAACCGGAACATCAAAAATAGTAATGTGCTCTTCGCTTTATTACATTTAAACATAGAAGGAATTCATTTTTTTCCAATAAAAAATAATTCTGAGGTTTCTGACCTCAGAGCAGTGATTAATTAATTGAAAAAAGTTGTTAAAAATCTGAGTGGCAGTTAATGACCTACTTTGGCTTTTTCAAGTTAATTATGCTGATTTAACAATACCCTTGTTTGCATAAAATACGACCCAGAGCAACAGGTCAGCAGTAATAGAACAGATGGGTGTTAATTCTTGATTTCTGACAAGAGTACCTATTAATATAGAAAGCACACAGTAAAAAGCCATACAGGTGAGAAAAATGTCAGAGAGAGTCTAATTTAAAGTTCTTCTGGTCAGGGGCTTGAGTGGCTTTTTTAATTATTATTTTATTTTTTGATTGAATGATTGACATCAAAGCTGAAAAAGAAAAAGATAAAAGTGTAAATGATGAGTCAGTTTGGCACAGTGCAAAGTTGTTAATATTTGACAGGTCTCAGTGTCAAAGATTTCATGGACTGTCAAAATATGGGCAAACAAGTCCTTGGGGCAGAGAAAGAGAAATATTTACATTCCCTAGACACCCAGTAGAGTTTCATTTCTTTTGACACCTTCCTTCTGTACTAGATTCAAACATAAAAGAAGTCTGACAGGAATATAAGATGCCTCAAAGGCAAACCTTACCTATCTCTCAGGGAACAATAAGGGAAAAAAAAATTAAATAGGGGAGAAATTTTGCTATTTTTATGCTGCTTGTTGGATTTTGAAACCTGCAACAAAAGTGCATGAATGAACCTTATACATAAACCAGCTAATTACCACTTCTTGCAGTTTCATCTCTGTTTAGTATCTTACACAACAATCTTCAGTAGCACATAGTTAAAAGATGGATCAATTGCTTGGTAAAATAATTTCAAATATATTGTTATGCTGTGATCTTCCTAAATCTTTGTATCTTCTCAAAACCAACGTACATCCTACCAATCCCATAGATAAATCTGTGAAGCAAAAATATAGAATCATCTTATGATTATCTATTCCTTTACAGTTACCAATGGGAGTATTTAGTTGGAATAAAAATGCTAAATGTCTCTCTTCTAATTTTGCATATGCACTCAAGGCAGTTTAGATCTCTTAAATGTATCATTTTGCCTAAAAGTGGAGGTGGGTGTTGACACAGAGCACACCAGATCTCTTAAAAAATGTATTTCCCTGACTTTCAATTTTTAGATGGCATTTGTTTAATTCTGCCTGTCTTCCTTTAAGTTCCTGCTTTAGATTGATGAAGAATACAGTTTTGTGTTGTGATCTCTTTTTAAGCAATAGTCCTTCTTTTAGCAGCATCCTGGAGCTAGGGAGCACCAGAAGAACACTCATCCTGCAAGCTCCCCGCAGAGGCACAGCGGGCTGAGCACAGATGATGTACAGAGTCTCTCCAACTTCTCTGAGCAGTAGGCTCCCTTCAGCTTAATCCTTGCTGGTAACAGCAGCCCTCAAACTGCTGCACTTTACCCTGTTCCCCTGTTAAGCTGCTGGTGTTTTCTAGTTCTTGCTCTCATTTGGTTGCTGCGCCTAGTGCAGATTAGGTCTTCAGAAAAGGGCAGGACAAAGGGCTGACATATTTTTTTTTTCTGTACTTCTTGATTTATTACCATTATTATGTTTATTAATTTTTATTATTATTATATACCCAGAGGCAGAATGATAATATTATGTTGTCCAGTTACCCGTATTTAATACTTCTTTCTTGGCAATCAGGATATGCAGTGAACAGACCTGGCCCTCTTTGAATTTACTGTACATCCTCAGCCTGATTTTGATAAGAGATTACTCTTGGCACTATTCTTTTTCTGGTTTTGCAGCAAAAGCAGAATTTGAAAAACAGATTGTAGGAAGTGGAAATAATATAAATCATGTCTATTAGTAAGCATTCCAGCTGTGTTCTCTTTGTAGTTTTGCTTATTTGAAATAAATATATACATAAGAATAAATTCCTACACCTATTTCTTTATCCCTAAGTATTGATTTTTGGAACCTTACCCTCACCTCTCTTAGCAGAGTAGACACCTGTAGTATAATCTTTCAAACTGCCCAAGGTTTAGAGGTTTTTTAATTTCTTTTTTAAATAAGAAACTTTTATTTATCAATATTTTTGAATATTTTTTCCAGTGTTTTGGATCTTGCCAGCAATTCCATCCATCTCTACCAAACTCATTATTTTATATTTCTCAGTTTCATCCTTCTTGCTCAGAACATACATCAAAGAAGCTGATTCTGCAGTATCCCCAAAGCCCTTACACTCCTTACATATAGACTTATCTAGATGGTTTGCCAGTTCAAAGGGACTTGGATACTTTGGTGGCTGTGTTGCTGTTACCTGTTTTCATTCTTCATTGATTGTCTCTGCATTCTGACCTCTTAAGCAACTGCTTCATCTGTAGGAAATCATATGTAGCCTGCATAAAGGGTTTAATGCCTTTTTCATTTAGAATGTTAGAAATTGCTGCATTGCTTTTCATAGCACACCAGTTGTGCTGTACACCCTGTAGCTTATTTTTTGCTTTTATTCCTGTACTACTTCTAAGCATTAGAAGCTGTTATTTTATTTTTCCTCCTACCATTGTTCTAAAAGATCTTACATTTTAATGTTAATATTTTCTTTCCTGTGTAGTACTGTTCTTCCAATTTCCCTGTTCTGTAGAAACCCTCTCTCTCCACCTTATCTGACAGATAACTTCACTGTCTGTAAAAGGTCACCACACACATTCTTCAAGGCGTGGGTTTTACTGCAGGAATTGAATATTTCTCAGTCATTTTTGAGTTGTAGGACAGTACTGTAATTCTAAATGTTCAGACAGAAAGCTGAGGCCCAGGGAGATGAGGCAACTTCCCTGAGGTCAGAAGGACATTCTATCACACAAACCTGCAGTAAGTGCCCTACCACTGGGCTCTGCCTCCAGTTTGCACAAAACTTCTTTTCTGCAGAAGGTTTTGATACCATCATGGATTTCAGCCAGCTTTTTGAAGGTCATTTTGTATTCTTTGCATTTCTGTCTACTTTGCAGTCCAATGCTTTTGCATTTTCTCACACAACCTATGGAATATTTTCTATCTGAGGTTATTATTTCCACTAAACCCTAGATATTCACCAACTTTATTTATCATACCAGATCTGCTACCTAAGGCTACATCCAGAACAGCTTCTGATCTTGCTTTCTGAAAAACCGAGGGAGAAGACAGTCTAATGCACTACCCCTCAGGAGCAAGCACCCTTCGTTAGCAATTCTAATACTGCTGTGTCAGTCAATGTCAGGATACTTGAAATCTCCCATGAATGGTGTTTTAGCCCTTTTTCACAAGCCTTTCTTATCTGTCTTGCTTCCTGATGTGCTTTCTTATCCTGCCCTGAAGGTTTACAGCAGTTTCCCGTGATTTTACTTTACCCATTTTTATTTTTTACTTAAATCCAAATGGACTTGGCTAAGGAAGTCAAGAGGTGGGTGTAATTCTTGGTTCAGACATTTATGCTCTCCTTTGATCAAATCATCAGCTAGCAGCATCTCTTATCAAATCTAACTTTCTGTTTAGGTGATATGTTAAAATACCATTCAGCTAGGTCTTCCTCTCTCACATGGCACATTTCTGCTGCTTTATCATTAATATAACATGGTTAGACATAGAATACATTTTTTTCCCTTACAATTTCTGTCTGCTAAACATTTTTCTTGGATCCTTTTATAATGTCTTTAGGCTTTTTGTATTTTATATATGCATGCACAGATCCCTATCCATTTACAAGTCAGCTGCTTCTACCACATGCTCTTTCATAAAAGCCTTGGGGCAAGTAATAATGCTTTCTGAAATAACTCCATTTATCAATCTATCTGTTGCTCCCTTGGTGAATTTAATTGTTGTTCCCCACTGCTCAGTTGACTAGGTAATATAGTTATGTTCTGCACATATAGAACAATATGCTTAAGAAGCCCAAAGATAAAGTTAGGGAAATTATTTGAAAACATGAAGGCGAGTGTCAAAACAGCAGACTCTTATTTTTGCAGCACTGCTAGTAGATTTCAAGGGTTTGCTTTGGAGTTTTTTTCTGTTGTTGTTTGGTTGGTTGGTTTTCCTTTTGTTTCTTCAGCTGGGTAGCAATACATATTCCTTACCTATCCTTTGATGAAAAATTGTTAACTATGTTGGCTATTAGGTTATAAAAGCAATCGAAGAAGGCTATCGTTTGCCAGCACCCATGGATTGCCCAGCAGGACTGCACCAGCTGATGCTAGATTGTTGGCAGAAGGAACGCGGTGAAAGGCCAAAGTTTGAGCAGATAGTTGGTATTCTGGACAAAATGATTAGAAACCCAAACAGCTTGAAAACCCCACTGGGAACCTGTAGCAGGTAAGAAAAACTTCAGTGTGTGTTCTTATGATGGCGCACGTGGCTGGGTTCTGGACTTTCTGCTTGGTGGCTGTTTCCAGTTCACACTTCATGTGTCTCTCAGTTCCTCCTTCCTACTGTTCCCTGTTCTTCCCTTCCCTCATTTGACCTTCTTTTTGATCATGCTGAGCAAAGCCAAAAAGGACTTTCTTAACAAAATAACCAAAATAAAGTAAATGTCATAGAACTAACACATTTCTTAGTAAAACTACTACCTGCTCGTTACTCTTTCCACACTTTCACCACTAACAGTCTTTGTTTTCCTTTTTTCTTAAAATTGTGAAGTCTGGAGGACAAAGATCATCATCTATTGTAGCTTTATATGATGCATCCCTTGCCCTAGGAACTGCTACTGTAGAAATAGTAATTAATAATATTCATGCTTGGCCAATATACTTTGGCATGCTACACTCTAGATATTTACCTGTCATTTCCTGGCTTTAACTCCTTTCAATGATTGCATCTCATTGTATTTCATGGTGTAGCTTTTAATGGCTTCTTCATGAATTTCAGAGGAATTATATAATTGTGGTGATCTTTTGATCTGCTAGCTAGATCACTGTGTAGGGAATCAACTGGCCCGTGTTCTGCTCCTGGTTCTTCTACTGACTGATTTGCTGTGTGACCTTAAGCAACTTACTTTGTGTCTCTGCTCTTTCCTTGTCTTTGTTTTGTCCCATCCAATTGAATAATGGGAATAGCTACTAGTATATTTTCTAAGATGCTTGAAAGAATAGCATCTTTATGTTACCCAGCACCTTTAGTTGCAGCTGCCATCATCCTAGGTAATAAGGTTGATTTTCTGCTGGTAACAATAGTCCATTAGGCTGATTTTTCTCCCTCTGACCTTTCATCTTTTACGTGAATGAGCTTAGGAAGTACATATTGTGAGCTGTTCAGAGCTGTTCACAGAGTAATCTAAACTGTGTATAAAGGCCTATTACTATCTACTCTTGACATTTTTGATACCCCAAACTTATTTGACTCTCCCCTTGCTAAATACTCCCTGATGTTTTACTCTCTTTGGAAACAACTTACTTTCCTTTTTCCTTCTCCGTAGACCAATTAGCCCTCTTCTGGACCAGAACACTCCCGATTTTACCACTTTCTGCTCCGTAGGCGAATGGTTACAAGCTATTAAGATGGAAAGATATAAGGATAATTTCACAGCAGCAGGCTACAACTCTCTTGAATCAGTTGCCAGGATGACTATTGAGTAAGTTAGTACTGGGCATGTTTAACTTGCATTTAGGGAATTTCTAGGTAAAATAATACACAATGTTCAACTCCAAAACTTTACCCTGAGCACAAACATGGTACTTGGGGTTAAGCCAGCCTGTTTAGCAGCTGATTATGTTATACTAGAGCATCCCATGAAAGGGCAAATAGCCTGCTACCTGTGTGTGGCATCACTTTTTTCCCTGCTTTTGAGACCAATTGAAATAACACCAAGGGGCTAGAATTTGAGCAAGAATGTGGTCATTTCAAAGTATGTATGTATAGGAAAATAGCCACTTTGCCTCCAGTACCTAAATGTTACATTTTTCCAGATGTGTTCTAGGAAGATGTGGAATTTTCTTCTAATTGGCTGGGGGCTGTCTGTGTCCTGCAAGAAATGACTTTACATCAGGATAAAAGTCTATAAAAGCAAAACAATCTTCTGAAGGCTAGCCTGGCCTGTATTGGTACTGCCATCTTAAACAGGTCTTCTTGGCACCTTGCAAACAACGTTCTTGTCCTGGTGGTTGCCAAACACATGTAATTCCTCTTACAGAGAGCTGTGGTTTTCAAAACAAGTTTGCAACCCTACTCTTATTGCCTGGTATCACTAGGGGTCTCAGCCTTTAGCTTGGGAACTGTCATCAGAACCCATAAACTTCTACTAGGTCAGTAGCACTAGTAGCAGTGGAATTGAAACAGCTGCTCCTCTTTGATTTGCATGATGGGTATGGGTCAATATGTGAAGGATTTCTCTAGGCATCTCTTTAGGAAGCAGAATGTGATCCTCAAAATCTTGTATTTGTACATAACTTTGTCCTGAAAGCCACCTGAAGTATTTTGCAAGACAAGCGTTTCTTTCTTCGGGTGTCCTTAAAAGCCCCAGTAAAAGATTATGGTAGTACAAGACATAGTGGCCTCTTTCTCAGATGTGGAGACACATGCAGTGTAATTACATGACACTTGCCATGTAATTGCACTCCTCACTAAGAAGTTGAAGAGTGCCTGTATGAACTTCACAGTACTGAGCTGAGGTTCTAGTGTAGCTTCAATGTGAGAAACCTGTAGCCCAGAGCACTACATAGCTTTGACTCACAATAGCAGTCTAAGTTGAAAAATTAACAATGTACGCATTTATCTTCCCCAGGGATGTGATGAGTTTAGGGATCACGTTGGTTGGTCATCAAAAGAAAATCATGAGCAGCATTCAGACTATGAGAGCACAAATGCTACATTTACACGGCACTGGCATCCAAGTGTGATAGACATTTCTCCCTTATGAGGGAGGTGACAGACTGAGAGAACAGCACTGGCCTTCAGTATATATGAAGTGCTGCTAGAAGACACTTGATTTCCTGGGTCCTTCCTGCAGTGAATAGAAGAGCTACAAGAAGCACCTACAGACTTGAACTCCTAAGTGCCACCAGAATTTATGAAAAGGGAATTAGGATCCACCAGTGGTGGCAAGGAAAACAGCAGTGACAATAAACAAAGTACTACCTGAATAAACATACAAACACCTTGAGCTCTCTAACCTCCTTTTTATCTAATAGACTTTTTAAATGTACATAAAAATTTAAAAAAAGAATATATTTGTCAGATAAAATCATGATATTATTGTTGAATTCAACAAAATATTTTCCTTAAATCTGTGATTTCTGAATCTTTTTTTAATCATTTGTGTTTATTCTTCATAAAGACTTTCTTTTAGTATGATGTTTATATCTTTGGACCTTTTTAGTGCTAATTCTATGACACATTACTACACTGGGTACCTCTGAAGGATTATTTGAGTTCCTAGAGATTTAAGAAGCATGACCAAGCAATGTATATCTGTCCGAACTTGGGTATCCTTTTGTGCCATTTAGTTATGTTAGATCAGCACCGTATTGACATGGCTAGCTAATTGGCAGGGAGTCAGGAAAATGCAAGTTGCCAAGAGCTCTGATATTTTTTAAAGAATTTTTTAAGGTTACACATATACTATCTTTTCAAAGAAAATAAAGGAGAAAAAAAAAAGAAAAAAAAAAAAAGAAAGAAAGAAAAAAGAAAAGCAATAATGACCCCTAAGTAGTTCTAGGCACTTTTAGCAAATGGTTTGCAAGATGATTTTAATGGACTAGAGTTAAAGTGAGATATATTCTAAGATGTAGAGCTACAACTGTAAACCTGCTGAGACACTGCATTGAATGGACAAGTGATTGTAGGAGTGTCTCAGAACATGGGTGCAGTTCTCCAGTGTTACCTAAACCATTTAATCTGAGCACATCACATTTGTTTTTCCAATACTCTGCATTAGCAAACCGGAGAGAACCAGCTAGCTTATATTTTCTATGAGTTAAAGCCGTACGCAGTCCAAGTGTCAGGATAAGGACATAGATTTTAGAGGAGAACTGTGGAGCATGAGGCAAGGGGCAGTTCAGAATTTTCAGGTTTTTTTACAAGCTTTTGCTGCTCTGAACAAACCTGCGTGTGCGTGCTCACACAAACACAACAGTCATTCACCAGGAACACAGGTGCCAGAGTGGAATCTCTTTTTTACATCATGTACCTAGATACTAATTTTGCTCGATTACAATATTGAACTACCATAAGCAATAATGAAGGGTGTCTTTACAGATATTGCAGGAATCTAGAGGAACCAGAGGGAAATGCTTTAAAAAAAGAATCTGAAAATTGTGAACTACCCCAGCAATGAAATGCTGTACTTCCAAAGAGAATTGGGCTGCTTCTATTGATTTTGATAGAGAAAGATCCCAGGGATCAGTCATAAATTGGTCTTGTTTGATAATGTGGGCATCCACACAAAAAAAACAAAAACAAAAGAAAAACCCTGTAAATGTTCCTTTGTAAAACTTGTAAATTTTATTTATACTCTCTTGTTTTGTACACACATTTATGTGTAGTGAGCTCTGGATACATTGAAAATGCACTATATTTTTCTATTTTACTTGCAGAGCATCACAAACAAACATGTATATTCAGTGCTACATAATGTGTTTTCCCACATTTAGGACCAAAGATAGTTATCAAAAACTTAAATGCATCATTTTCCCCCTTCCTTTTTTCTCCCCCTTTTTAGATCACTGTACAGTGTTATATTTGTCATTTTATTTATTTGTTTCATTAGAAAAATCAGTTTGGTTATACTAATTTTTTTGTCCTCCCTGCCTTTGTTGAAGAAAATCTGTAAAAAGCTTTTAACTAGCATAATCCCGTTACATAGACACTTCCATTTGTAATCTTTGTAATAGACTGTAAATATATTTTTGGAACTATAATGCAATGTGCATAAGGGTTATTTTTCAGTGTCCATATATGATTGTTTATACAATTCACAGCACTTTACAGTCATGCTGAGAAGCCTAATTTATTGCCTGGATTTGGGCAGAATAAGAAAAAAAAGGTGAATATTCTTATTTCATATTAGATTGTCATTCAGTAGAAATGGAGTTATTTTCATGTATGCAGCCCAAGATGGTTTTTTAACTATTAAAATTAATTTTCTAGAAATGCTGTAGAAGTGAGATGCAGAGTAGACTGCATGCCCAATATTGAAATTAGTGCACACGAGCACTCGGCCAAGGCACTTCCAGTAGCCATTGGAACACTCGTAATAAACATCCATTTTCTGTTATAACAAATGCTAAGTGCCTCCCTGCTGGAGTGAGCATCTGTGGGCGACTGCACAGGGTGTTTGTGAGCAGCTTCCTGATGCTTTAGTTGCCCAGCTATGAATTCAGGAGTCTTAAGTTCAGACACCTGCTTCCTTATAAATCTCGGCTGTTGTTTCTAAGGGCTTGGTGATTAAAGGTGCGATGCAGCAATGCTGGTATTGCTGAGAACCCACAAACCCAAAATGCATGAGAGCTGAGGCCAGGCTTCACCTGTAGGACCTCTTCGATATTCTGAAGCACAGAGGCCTCAAAGCATGTGTGGTGACCAGGGCTCACACATGTAAAAGTGAGGGCCCTAATCGTATTTCTTCCTTATTTTTCCTTGTTTGATTTAAGCCATCTTCTTTGAATAGTAAATATATTTTAGCATTCATCTATATACCTTGACTGCCTTAATGTTGCCACAGATTTTTACACATTTGGAAGTGGTAGAGTAGAGCCAGAAAGCACAATCGCTATCGATACTCCTATTGTCTCTATCTGTTCAGAACATTACTGCGACCAGAGCACATGCAGGTAAATGGATTTGTAACTGATAGAGCAGCAACATCTTGATGTTGGTGCCATTCCCCAGGTTCCAGGAAAACATAGTCCAGTGTCAGAAAAACAAAGTGCCAGAGAAAGCTGATGGGAGGAACTGAAGAAAAAGTTGGATCAGAGGGAGAATGAAAAGCTCAATGGTAAAGAAATTATCTCATTTCTGGCTTGATTTCATTGACTTTGGGAACTGTGCCTTGCTAAGGACAGATTATGAGGCTGTCAGCGAGGCTGATCTTTCTTGACTTTATCCATCTACAAGCATCTGAAAGAAAGATGCCTAAGACAAGCAGGATGAATCTCCCTCTGGGAATGCTTATCTCCATTACCTGTAGAGGGAACCCAGATGATTAGCTTAAATTAGGCATCTATTGTCTAGATAAAGTAAGGTGAGGTGATTCCTTCCCTGTATGTCCTTGACTGCTACAGTTTTCCCTGCAAGCTGAGTGTTGTAGAAAGGCAGCTCCTCTGCTACTGTTATGTCCCAGGATGTATTTAAATTGAGCTTTATCACAGAGAGAGTGATTTTTTTTTTTTAATTATTATTCAGAGATTTGTAACACCATCTAAATGCTGTTTGTATATGGGTATTAATTCTTGAAAAAATTTATGGTTGTTCTGAGGAATACCTGCCTAGTAAATTACAGTTCTTTAATATTTAAAATAATCAGAAATATTTGCTGACATACTGCTTCAGTCCAGAGGTTATGTGATCAGATATGATAGTTGCTGTTTGCAAAACCATGTTTATCTAAAGCCTTGTCATGTAAAAATCTCCAGGAGGCAAAGATGCTTAAATGTATCTCAAATTGAATGTTGCCCTTAATATCTTAATAATTGAGCTCTGTCTGTATTATTCTCCATTTAAAATGAGGTTTTTATATTTGTTTAAGCTGGAGATATCTGGCATCCGCTGAGGGAGTTTGAAAAAGTGATTTTAAATTAAATTTGCTTTTCTCCACTAATAGTAATATACAGTAAATAGTTTCCACTGTTTTGAATGTTGCAAAAACTATTGCTTTAATGTGGGGGATGAAGGGGTTTATTTTTGTTTTGTTGTTGGTATTTTTTTACATTTATTGGTTAGTAGTTGAAATAAAAAAGAAAAGTTGATAATTTGTCCTTAACTTTCTAAAGAATTCATCTGTAGCAATTTTGAGAGTGATTTAAATTCGGCAACTTTTGGGTTACTGCCGAGAACGGTGATCGTGTCACTACCACTATAATACCAAGTCATGCCAAGATACCTTGCCACAAGGGCAGGTTCAGGTGGCATTCTGTTGCCTAGTAATGGCACGAAGCAGTCCACTGGCTTTGTGTGAGGAATGGAGGCTAACCCAGCCAAAATGGGTCCTTGCAGCTTTTAAAAAATACATGTGACATGTTAGAGTTAACACATCCTTAATGCATTCCTTCCCTGCATGGAGTTACAAACTGATGTGCTCATGATGTGCTTTTGGTGGGGTTTGTGGGTTTGTTTGCTTTGTTTGTTTGTTTTATTGGAAACAAGTGACAATTGGGATGCTTGTGGAAGAGAACAGTTCCCAGACAGGATGACAAGTCCAGTTTAAGAAAAATACAATATAAATTCTTGCCTACCAGCAATTCTGGCAGCAAGAGCTGCAGAGGTTTTGAGGCAGTTGGTGCTACAATTTGCTGAGCAACTAGCACAGCAGAGTTTCTGCATGTTCAGAACCTGTTAGGGTTGTGCTCCTGATAAATTACTTGTATGTAAAAATAGGTAAATTTTTCCCCCACTAACTTGGAATGGATTTGCACATGGTAGATTGGGGATTCACAAGACTACTCCAAAGCCTCAAATGAATTTCCAGTAAAACAAGAAATTCTGGGCAGTGATCTATATTGTCTCTCCTGTTCCCATAAGGGTTGTCAAATGCAGACAACAATTACTTTTTAAACAGAGATCTTTATCGTGTATATGGTACAGCCTTCTGTTTACTTGGGAATAGGCAGTTCTGTAATTAAATTTCCTGTGGAAAGGATTGGGGAACAATGGGGGAGGGTGGGGAAAGAAGACAAAAGTTGGGGAAAAAAACCCTGAAAACAAGGAAAGAAAAACCCAATCCAAAAAATGACCTTTGAACCCCAAAGTCTGACTGCTCTCACCATTTTTGTAACACATTCCATATCAGAATTTGAAAAATACAATTGATTAAACCATAGGCATAAAATCTGCAATATTCTGACAAAAGAATAGTGGCAGAATGCAGGCTACATTGGCAGGAGTTTTTCCTCTCTAGATTTGGTTTTGTGAGATTTTTTACGTTACGATAAACAACACATGCATTTAGAGTAAAATCTGTCGAGACATGGTAAGAGATAAAACGACTGTCTCTATAATATCCACGAAATCCTCAGTGCACTTTCAGGCTGTTTGGCAGTTTGAAAGTGAAAGGAGTCATGTGGAGTGTATATGCTGTACAGACACAGGTTATGTCCAGAGAGATTATGACAGGTTAAAAGCTAAAGAGGAAAACCCTCACTTTTGTACCTGGTGAAAGTCAGAAGGTGGGAGGGAATGGAAAGAGAGGAGAGTGAAGCCATTCAGAATATATAAGTCTAAGTCAAAGGGCTCCACAGGACATTGCTGGCAGGGGACTTAAGGAGTGTCAAGATTTTTTGTTTAAGTAAAGAGGCATTGCTAATAAAATAGACCTAATAAGCCTATGTTGAGTGGTTTCAATATTCTTGATTTTTCCTCAGGCCAGATTGGAATTTTTCAAACAGACAAAATTGAGACAGATGGCAAAGCAACTGGTAATACACAGTTCATTCAAGCAGACTTGAAAGAGACATGAAAAAAGAATTTTATATTAAAAGCCTGAAAATAAAACATGAACTCTGATGTTTACTCTCAGAGGGTTTTAGAGTAGTTTTCTTTAACTCTAGGCTAATGATTGCAGATTTTAGCACTGGTACTATACAAATTGGGTGAAATTACTGTCTAATTAGAGTGACCAAGAAAGAAACACAAGTCAAAAACTGATTGATATCTTGATAGACTGTGGGAAAAAAAAAAGATGTGATATAGCCCCACAGAATTTGTGTAGCCATCCAAATGAATCTTGGACAAAACAAGACATAATGCCTAGTGCCAGAAGAGCTAAATCAGGAACAGAACATCTATTCATCCATGCACCAAGGCTTCTGTATTGAATTGAACCAAATAACCAATTGTAGAACTGTGCTGCTAATAATAATTCATAGTAATAATTAAAAAGTTTGAGGTCATCTGATGAATCATAACATGGCTAACACTGAAAAGCACATTCAATGCTTAAGCCATAGCTATGCCCAAAGACTTATATGTGGTATTAAGAGTTCCATGACTATTTCAAGTCATTTATAAACTGGAGACGTTATAGCTCCAAGTCCGTAACTAAAGCCCTCCTCTTTTGTACTAAAACCAAAAAAAAATCCAAACAGGAAAGCTGAGGAGTCTGTAAGGCCTATGAAGTGTAATGGAAATTAAATTATGATTATTTCCTTAGAATTGCCCAGAAAACCATGAGTTTATTTCTTATATTAAGAAACAAACTTCCTGCTCCAATGATGCCATCTCACTGAAAAGTTATCAGTTAGTTTTACTAGGACATCCAAATCTGACTGGAAAGAGTCTAGACTGACGAATGATTCCTGGCATTTCATATCTGTAGAAATATTACTCAGGCAATTTCTTAACTACCATTCTACCTGTCTTACTATACCATCTTCCACTGGCTTCCTGAAGGGCTGGATGTCCATTTTCAAGATGTCTGCTGGAAAATGTGTTTCATTTTCCTTTCCTCAGGGAGCAGTCAACCTATGCCAAGAATGCATGTGTGGTTTAGGAGCAGGAAGGTGCAAGAATCTCAGATTAGTCCTCTCTGAAGTGTTCCTTTCAGTCATAGTCATAAATCAAATGCGCTCTCTCTCTCTGAGGTTGCACATAGTAAATTGCATGAGAAATATCAGATTTGCCTGGAATAGACTAAGTAAAATCATCCAGATACCTACAGAAGGCCACTCAGAAATGGCAATTTTTAAGTGGTGGTTAGGGTTTTGTTTAGACAGCAAAAGAGGTGGATCTGTGGGAAATGTCTGTGTGCAGGTTTCAAAATCTGTAAAGCACTTAGTGAAGTATGGAGCTCTCTGGGTACTGGATATACTCTGTCACTGAAACTAGACCACAAATGCAAAATCTATGAGTCCTTAAGACTAAATGATAAAAAAATACTTCTGTAGCAGAATTAGACAAGTCTTCACTGTGCATTGCTTGGTCTTGGCAGCACTGGTGCTTCCACTAGTGGAAGAGTAAGATTGGTCCAGACATTAGAAGAGGAGAATGGGATTGAGTGAAAGACTCTCTGGGTGGGAAAGGATAGCCTGTGTGGAGGTGCTGGTTCTCTGGGTAGTCTTTCTATTTCTCTTTGAAGATCTTTGCTCTGCAGAGTGCTTGCCCACAGCCCATTTCTCTCCAAGTCTTTTTCATAGCTCTTTTACTCACGTAGCCCCCTAAGGCTTCCCTTGTATTATTCTACACAAAGTAGCAATGTCTTTTCCCCCAGTATTACCTTCATGGGCTGCTGGAGAAGAAAATGTTAGACTCAAACCCAGGCAATATGCCTACAGGAAGAAATTGGGTTAGCAAGGCACTTGGAGGGATTCCTAATGAGGGTTTCCCTTTAATATTACTGGGCCTTGGTACTATGTACAAGTGATTGATTGTTATGGTGGAGAGAAAGCCTGCACCTTACTGTGCAGCTTCCCTATGGATTCCAGTTCATCCGCTGCCAAGAGGCAGACTTTCGAGAGAAATAATTGTCTCAATGCCCACATTACCTGAACTTGTGCAAGAGACAAATCCTCTTTGATGCTTCCTACTTGCTGGCAAAAGCATCTCAGATAGACAGTGTACTCTGTTGCAAATCTCAGTCACAAGCTGCCTCCTATCCCATGAAAGGGCTTGCCTAACATCAGGCTGTCTCCCAGATGGTACCTTTCTTGTGGTAGTTACTTGATGTCACAACATCAAAGTCCCTCTGCAGGTGTCCATGCTTGTTTCCTTGTGCAGAGGTGTCTTTGGCTTTTGAGGGGCATTTCCCCAGGCATGAGGAGGGAAAATAAAAATACTTTTTGCACTATGATCTACTTCTATTTCTTTACAGCTGTCATTAGTTATTCATACTTACCTAGCAGCATCCATGCTTCACTGGGGGGTAAGTGAAAGATGACAGCAAGGGAAAGAGCATTTGTACCTCGGCAGCAACACCAAATGCAATCTCTATGTGAGACCAAAAAACTATGGGGCAGGGAGATTACTCCAAGTGATCTGCACTCTAAGCACAAAAGTCATTAGTGTTGGTCAAAATAAAACGAAACCAAGTGTCTGAGAAGGAGCTGAATGGCAGAGTCAAAACATCTGGGGAGGGGACTATTTCAGGACAGTGAGAGGAAAGAGTTATCTCCTGTGATTTTATACTCCCCATAATGAATGAGGGGAAAGTCTCATTCATTTATATTATTATGAACCTATTTCTTATGGATTTTATGTAATGAACATAGCTGGATTAATGAAAATCATATGGAAACTAATGCTTTACTTGTGTTATCTGCTTCTGAATTATTGGCTGAAAAAGAGTGAAGATATTCCCTAGAAATATTACCTTCTGCTTTCAGTGTAGCAATGTATTGTAATAATTATGGAAAAGGAAAAATAAAATCCTTAAAGTAAGTCTTCAAAGCAGCTAATACCACTTTTACACTTGTTTTTTGAAATAGGATTGTGTAAAGCTGAGGGTTTTTTTTTTTAACATCAGATGCTATCAAGTTATTTAAATTTAAAATCCTACATGACTGAATATTATATATTTTATAATGATTTTACAAATGGTTCCATGATATTTAAGGTTGGATTTTCAGGTCTAAATTAACAAGGGTCAGTTTAGATACCAGAAAAACAAAACACACATATCTTAGCATACAGTTAGGCATCTGCACATCTGTCATTGAGCCATTGCAGGAGACTGTTGCTAAACAGAATATTATAATTGGCAGTGCTTAGACCATGAGTTCTATTGTGTTGGCGCTACTGGTTTTGTATTTAAGGCTGTTTGGTGATGGAAGTTGTTGTTGACTAAGGTCAGTGACCATTAGAAAGCAGAAGGATATGATGTGAATTGGTAGAACCCATTTGGTGAAGGTATGGAGATATCTCACAGAGGTGATGTCCAGCTGTTACTGAGCTCACTCTCTCCTCATCTAGTGTAAAGAGACTGACTCCTCTAGTGCTTATTGACAGCTAAACTGTGCCTACCTGGTTACCCAAAGGTCAGGATGAACTGATGGAAATGTAACACCTGTATGGCATTTTACCTCTTTCCAGGAAGGCTTACTTTTTTTTTGATCTGATGAATGGCCTACTTTTCTGAGAACATATGGGAATTTTACATGTCTCAAGGGTAAGAAAGGCATAGAGAGAGTAAGACTGACTGTAGCTTTGGGCTGTGGGAAGGTATCACATGAAGGCCAACATGATACTTTCAGCCTCTGTGTGGGAAGGGAGAGATTCTGTGGTTATTCATATATTGCCAAACACTGAGCTGCAGCTGCTTGCCTGGAGAAAAGGTTGTTTAGGCTAAGCCTAATCCAAAAATACGTCCAGAATTCCTTCCTGCACTGTACAATCTCTTCCATTCCTGAGGCATCTTTTCCTTCCAGAAATCCCCTCTTTCTTGCTCTGAAACTGGTGTTTAGCCACTTCTCTGGGAATGAGAAAACTGTTGTTCTGAGTAAAATGGGACTTTTTCATGGAAGAGGTTGAGTGACCTGTCATGTCCCAGATGACCTAATATCTTGGTCTCAGGCAGCATACTTTCCCATATAATTCTGCCACTGCTGAACTATCAGATAAAATGCATATGATGCCTTTGAGCCTTCTTTTATATGTGTTTCCTATTGAAAGGATGAATTTAGGCATCTATTTTTAGAGAAGGTTAGGGGCTGTGAATGCCTGAAAATAATTTCCTCAGGACATATCTGGATCTACTGGTGGGATACATGATGACATACCCAGAACCTTTTGAGAGCTAGCTCTCATTGGGTTTCCTTTCTGTGGATATTATGTTGTGGATGGTAACTTGTATATGTGCTAGTTTTGTCCCATTGCTGACTGCAGATATGGCCTTGGCATGCATCAGAGACTGGGTAAATGGGTACTCAATCTGACCATCCAGATAACCCAGAAAAGAACTGAAGCCCTATCCTCACCTCAGCAAGTTTATCCACTGACTTTGACTGGCCTTCAGTTTCTCCAAGCTATCTTAGGTTTCTATGTCTTTCCAGGGAGATAAAATATCTAATTCATGCCTGGAATGACATTGGACAGCAGGACAGCTAGAAATGAAACCTTAGATTAATGAAGAGCTCATCCATACAAAGTTGATTTGCCATGAGTCACACAGGGATCCCCATCTCCCATTTGTCAATGTTTCACACTTCTTAGCTTGCACTTGGTCTCTGCTCTGGTGAAACCAGTACTTGGCAGTGAGAACCAGTTGCAGCCCAGCGTAAAGCCACACCACAGTCCAGGGTATACATACACCATCTCATGAATCTCTTGATCTGGAGACCTTTGTCCTGATGCTGACCAAAAAATGTCAGTAGAGACAGAGCAATATAAATGTAACCTGAGGTTTTAAATACCTGTGCATCTAAGTGCTGCTTGTCACTACCCTTTGCCTTTAGCTTTGAACATATTCACGTCAATCATTTCTAGTAATTCAAAGACTTACTTGCCTTCAGAAAAGTAAAAGGCACTATCAGAGCCAGAAAAGTCTTCCTTTTGGAAAGGATTTCATCTCAGAGTTCCTTTTTGCTGCATTCTTTTCTCATGCATTCCTTGCATTACTAGGGTTTCAACAGGCAGGTGTGAAAAAAAAACTAACAGAAGTGAGATTTAGCTTGGCCAGTACCTTCCTTTCACCTAAAATTAGTCCCTAGAACACTATCCTAGAGACAAACATTCTGTCCCTCCATCAGACTGCTTCCTTTAGTAATTTTTTTTTTTTTTTAACTAAGCCTCAGATGTTATGGCTATTAATATTGTCAGATCCTCTTCTCACTTTATCATTAAACATCTGCTCCCATTTTGTCCAGTTTGGTGACAGAGATGTATGGCATGCTACAATGTATTAATAATGCTCTTTCCTTGAATGAGTATCTTCCCTTTGACTCACACTGTTAAATAATCTAATCCATGTGCTGGAATGACAGATACTACTTTGGAATCAACAGTAAGAATATTGGTTGGTATAGCAGGGGGACATTCCTTTGGTGGTTTATTTTTCTTTAGTATTAGTGTTACATTGGCTTGTCTCAATGTCTGTAACAAATTGCTTTTCTCTCAGGAATTTTCAAAAAATTTAGTTAAGAGATTGCTAACCAAATGTAAAATAATTTCTATTCAGTCCTGGCCTACATCCATTAGTCCTAAAGCTATATTATTTTAGAGATTTCATATGGCTTGCCTGTCACTAAATGTACAGTAAAAGCCACATCTTTTTATTTCCTTTTCTTTGTGTTTTTTTTTAAGCTCTGGGGTGATTTTTGGCAACTCAAGTAACATAAACATTGTCTTGGAGTGCCTAATCTCATATAATGACTGAGACAAGTCAGTTAAAATGTTTTATAAGATTCTTCAGCAAGACTGAGAGCTTCTGGCAATATCAGGCTAAAGAAGAGTCAGTTAGTTCACAGGCTAGAATATAACTACCATGTGTATGCTTTTTTTAATTAAGCACAGTTTAAATTGATCACACTCTTTCCACACTTTTCTTGCTTTTCTGTTTTGAAGAGTTGTCTACATCTTCTCCCAGTCCTTAATTTTATATCCAAACACCCATCTGAAAAACTGCACCTCATTCATTTATTTCCTTTATTTCCAACACTGAAATTATTAAGTACAACTCAGTGGCTCCCTGGGATCCAACGTGAAACAGAGCTACATTTCCTTCATGCTAGAGGTGTTTGCTTGGGAGTCATTGGGTTTGCTGATGTTTACCTAGCTAGCTGATGAGTATTTTTGTCAAGTAGTGGTGTATACAAGGCAATGACAATGATAGTGTAATTTGCCTCTATTACTTCCTGATATCAGGATTCTGCTACACTGCCAATTTCATATCTGTTGTTATTATTTGTTTGACAGAATCAAAAACATGCCAGGTGCTTTGCAAAACAGAGAACAAGAAAAATCCCTTTCCAGAAGAGATGACAGCCTGAATAGAAATGGCATAATGGCAGGAGTCAAAGGAAGCAGAAAGGGGAAGCAAAACAAGAGTTATAACCATAAGATCATGAGATTGGTTTGGAGGCACAGTGAACGCTATGAGGCATTTTTTTAAAGCGCATAAGGACTGTAGTTGGGATTAGAGAATGGAAATGTAGAAAAGAAGCATGGAAAGGAATGGAGAAGAAGGGAGGAACAGACTGGCAACAGGAGGAAGAGTAAACAGAGGTGTATGGGAGAGGCCAGAACACACAGCTGACAAACTGAGGATTATGACTAATGCCAAGAATGAAAGACCACATCTGAAGAGCATGATGATTTCAGGAGGATGGCGAAGCAGGACATGGTGATGCTGCTAGGGAGAGAAGAGCCAGCAAAGCTGCCCTGGAAGCCTACCCTGGAAACTCCTCACACCAATAAAACCCTGCTTCCCCATCTTCTTCCTAGCTCCCCTCTTATACACAAAATATGTATATAGAAGAGCAAAGAAGAAGGAGAAGCACCTAAATCAAATATTTCCAAAGATCCTGCTGGGGAAGAAGTTTAAACTGGGATGATACAGATTTACTCCTACTGATGCTGATGCTGGTAGCAAGCATCAGAAAGCATCCTATTAGCCTTTCTCATGCAGACAAATCAATGGGAGTCTTTGCCACTACTTACAAATATGCCTTGCTGAGAAATACCCAGTAAAATTATGGTACTCCAGCCAGTCCAGGACATTTAAAAATGTCCTTTCATTCTAGGTCAGAAAGAAGCAAATATTATAATGTTCACAGGGAATGAATAGGGAAGAAAAAATATTTGAGCAGTTGCTTTTAGAGTTGAAAATAATCATTTCAATATTACACATAAATATAAGGGGGATTTTGCTCAATGCAAAACCCCTCACATTTTATAACTTTACATGAAAATTTCTGATAAAACTGCTAATTATTTTAATTATATTGGATTGGCTTTTTCTTTCCCCTAGAAAATTGTTGGGTTTAGAAGGAAACTGGAAAATTGCCATTTTCAATTTGTCAAACATTTTAAACTGCCCTGATTTCCAAGGTAAGAATTCTTCAGGAGTAAGAAAGCTGCAAAGTGGCCAGACTAATCTCTTCCTCACTTCCTTCTCCTCTGCTATGGTGATCAAACATGTCTAATGATTAGGCTGCAAAGAGAAAAAACAGTTTCTATGTCTCCCTAAGAAAAGGCATTTTGCCAACTTCTTTTAAGAATTATTAACTAGATCTGCTTACAGGAAGTCACTTTTTTGCTGCAGACTATGTTTCCATCTAAATCCTTCTCACAGATCTTCCATTTTGCCTGGAAAAGTTTATCAGAAAGCACACTGGAAAGGCTCAGATCTTTCTGTCTCCAGTTAAACTGGTTTTATGCCTAGTTATAGCTTGGCAGATGTACTTGGTATGAGAACTGAGAGACTACTGCTGGCAATGGAGTATTCTATTACTCTGGCATATAGAGACACTTTTTGCTTGGTACTCCTGACCACAAAGTATTGATGTTTAGGATACTATAGGTATTTACCCATTGTATTTTTTTTTCTTAGAAGTTTTAGAGGATAGCACTGGATAAATATTTCTTCTCCTTCAGGAGAATATAGCTTTGCATGAGTCATTCATCTTGAATGTACACCAGAGTGATATCAAGTTGGTTGTTGTGACACCTTATCAATATGATGACCATTTTTAGTCTCTTCTAGCAGTGGAATGATGTTAGTATTGTCTTGTGGAGACAATGATCTCTTTTAAGAATATCTTGGTGACTTTGGATAGGATTCAAATAATGCAGCCAGGTGAGGAGGAGACAGTTGAAAGTCATAGCTGAAATATTACCCAAAATTCTTGACTGGTTGGGTTTGTCCATCATTTGCTTGAAGATTTGAGTAAATGGTGGCTGACTGCCTTCTTAAATGGCAGCAATGGCCCAAGTATATTTTTTTTACTGTCTTAAATTTGAACTTTGCTTAAGACAATTAAACTCTTGTCACCTCAGGGTACCATTTTAGCAATGAGGTTTACAGGACCTACTCTGTCAATGTAGAAACTTCAGTTACTAAACAACATATCAGGTATAGTTAACCCAGTGCTCAGCAGTGCTTGAAGAATCAGGACCACCTCAGTAATTTCTCTCCACCATTATTGGAATAAGAATGGATTTAAATCATATAGCCATGGTGTTAACTTACAAAAATCTACCCTACTTAAAGTCCTCTTATAATCAAATATAGCTCAAAGTTTTATAACAGTCCTCGTATCAATAAAAATATTGCAAAACAGTGTCACAATATCTCCCTATAACACAGAATTCTGTACATCTCATTTTTACATATTGGAAAGAACTCCATTAACTCAGTTGCATAAACTTTTTGCAGTAAGTCAGCATAAAGCAATATCAAAACACAGTTAATATCTCAACTAATTAAGTTTAACCAAGCTCCAGATTTTGCATAATTTTGCCTCTGCTTTTGCATAATAGCAGATACTGAAGATGTGTGCACCTCTCCATTGGCCCTGAGAGAGAATTCTGCTGTGTGGCACTTTCCCACCCTCTGCTACCAAAAAAATTAAAAAGATAATTTCATTTGGGAAAGGTGACATAACCTCTGAAAACTGCAGTTTGACCTACCTTCTGAGTTCAGACACTGAACTGTATGCATGATTTGGGAAGGGATTTTATGCCAGCTACTTCAGTAGCCGTGTGAAGTTAAAGGAAAAAGGCTGGGGGAGAAAAACATAATAAGAGTATTATAATGTAAACTGAGAGTAAAGGACAGTATGGTTATTTTACCTATAATTATTTTTTTTAACCTTGCTTATACTTTTCCTGCCAATCTTTTCCTATTGTGATCTATAAGCTTTTGCAAGAAGACACTTGGTTGTGCATAAAGTAAGAATAGCTGCACTGACTCAAACTACAAGTCCACGTAGCCCTGTGTACCTGGCAGGTGTCCTGCTTTGGTAGCTGGACAGTCCTGTTGTTTTAAGACCTCCACTGTCCCCTGCAGATCAGGAACACCTTCAGCTGTTGACTTCCAGACATCTTCAGGGCTCTGTATCCAATATGTACAGTTCAAATGCTTCCTAATTCAGGGGATGCACTATGTTTAATAGTCTGAATTTGTCCTAGATTCTGTGAATTTACTCACTCCTTCTGTCTCTTTCTCTCTCTGTCTTGTCCTTCTTTCTTCTGAAATAGAATGACCAGGGCTGCATGAATTATTCAACATAAGAGTGTATGATGTATTTATACAGTGGTATAGCGATACAGTGTATTTATACAGTGGTATATATATATAATCTGTTTTCTATTTTGTTTACAGTTTTTTTCTTATTCATCCAAGTATCCTGTTTCAAATTTTTACTTAATACTGAGTGCTTGACTTGATGTTTTGAGAGAGTTGTCTAATATTAAGTCATTATTTTTAACTTCTCAAGCAATAGTTTATTTGTAGTCCCTGCCTGTGTACGTATAGTTAGGCTTATTTTTCCCTTGTGCATTTCTTTCTGCTTTATCAAATTTCATCACCACTTTATTGCCAATGGCATTTAAAATTGTGAAATCATTTTGCAGTTCCTTACAGGCAGCCTCTGATTTAACTTTTAAAAATCATTTTGTATCAAACTTTCTCATCTGACGGTTCTTAGATATCATATTTCCCTTTACTACTAATAAAAATACTTTTGCTTAAATCTTTTGTTTTAATTCATGCCTCAGTCCAGGAACCTTTGCACACACTTAAATGCCAAGTTTCTATAATTCACTTCTGCTTTTTTTCAGGATGGGGAAGGAGGCCATCAAAGTTTTGTCATTCATGTTTTATTAACTGGAAACCTTAAAAGTAGTATTTAGGCCTTCTCATTGCCTGCTGGTTGTGACAGAGTGGCTACACAATCTTCAGAGTGAAAAATCACTGAGGGCTACATCCATAAAGTGCATTTAGGAATAGCCTTTAGGCTCTTAGATGGACTTCCTCCTTGCAGAAGCTATAAACCCAGGCTAGGCATGTCCCTCTACACTGAAAGAGGAGAGCTAGGTGTTCAGCAACAGCCTTCATTGACTCAGGAGCAGGGGACAGTCTGAGTGAACTGGAGAAACATTCAGATGGTGGAAATAAAACAAGTGAGTGGTGTACTAACATCAGTATGTTGTTCAACACTGCCTTGTTCATGGAGTTACAGGGTGTTGCAAGGTTAGACTTTCAGCATCTCTGCCATAATAGCTGTTCCTCATTTTACCCTACGCTGCCCTGCAATGAGCTCTACCATCAAATTGCAATGCTGAGGTGCCAATCCCTCTGTAGCCCATCAAACAATAAACTTTCAGGCTTAGGCAACAACTGAGTGGACTTTGTGGAACTATCCTGTCCGTGTGGGCATCCAAAGCTGCATTTAGCCACTTAAGTCTAAGCTGGGGTCAGTGTTACAATACCAGTGAAAGAGGTGAGAAGAATTTGAACCCTGGCTTAGCCAATCTGTTCAACTTGTTTGAGTAAAAAAGGAATCACTTCTGTTTGTCCTGTGTCTTAAGTTCACCTAGATGACATGTTAGTAACTCTCCAAAACCTATTCTCTGCCTACACAAGGATTATGCCATGACCCTTGTTACTTTCTATGAATACTGGCAGTAGGTACCTGTAAGCAGGTGAGTATATCCTATGAGTTACTAGCATTCAGAACACACCAGAAATTTTACATTGTGGAGGAAAGAAGTGGGCAATATGTGTGAGCAATGACTGACATTTAGTGTTTCTGAAGCTGAGCTGCATCTTGGATATTTACAAGGATAATTTAAGAGCTTTTTTTTTGCTTTTTTTTGCAAAAAATAAATCTCTGCTTGCCTATATTAAAAAAAACCCCAGAAATATGTAGTATTGTGTTTATTTTTCTGTAGTTATAAAAGTAATTCTTTCAAAATCTATGGTTATACTTGGCTGGCCAGTGACAAAAGAGAACTAGCTGTCAGAGGAGATTTGTGATCCTAGAGAAAGTGTTATGAATTTCCATCTGTTCCATTACTGTGTAGATGCCTATAAACCTTTTTCTAAATCAGTAGAACTTTGGGAACCAATAAACCAAGAATTAAGAGGCTCCACAAACTATCAAATGAAACTGCCATGCAATGTTTTAAAAATGAATAAGCCCTTAATAACTGCTCTCTTTTTCTCTGCCATCTATATCTAAGTATCTATATTGATATAGGCAAGTTCCCACATTTATAACTAAATTCTTACTCACTCAGTTTATTAGACATATATACTGGCCCAGACTCTCTACTGCTTCAGCATTTTTTTGTATTGCTGATATTAACTTTAGTGGGTTCTATTTTTTCATTGGCAGATATTAATTGAGTAACAATAGCAGGCAGCAATGAAATGAAAGAAAATGAACAGAAATCTGGGATTAGAAGAAAATTCATAACAAATCCCAGGTCAGCCAGTCTTTCCTGGTGTGTAATCTGCAGATACAACTCTTTTTATATACAATGCCAAAATGGCAAATAAAGAGGATTTTTGTACACTGATGCCAAATAACATTAAAGTTATGTCTACGAGATCTAATATACTCAAAGACACAAAGAAAGGAATAGGTAGGAAGACTGCAGCTTTAAATTTGGTCAAAAAATTCTATGTAATAACTAAGCTGATGAACATTTTTGCCAGTCCTGTCATTAGGTGTTCATATTGTGTCCTTCAGGAGTGCTCACTCCTTGTTCACAACCCATCTCTCTCTAGTCCTTTCTAGCTATTTTCTTTCTTTGTAGACTAGGATCAAAGACTGAACGTCCACATCCTTTTTCACTACAGCCCCTAGCTCTTATTTTACCTCTACTTGGACTTGTTCTTGCATCACTTCATTGGTTGTTGGCCTCATGTTTATTTAAAATTTTTCTTTTTAGTAGTGTTTTGATTGTAATACTTACATTATTGAAAGATGGATTTGCTTCAGTCTTTTGTTCTAAATGGAGATGGTCAGTTTGGAGGCAAGTATCCTAATAAATACAAGGAGTTGTTTGTATGCTTCATTAAATATTTCAGCTAAGTGAAACTCAAAAGGAGATGCACTGTTGTCAACCATAATTAAAACCAATTTAGAGTAGAATATTTCAAAGCCTGCTGTAGTTCACTGTTGAAATAACTATCTCCAGAACAAAAACCCCATTTCAAAATTTTATCTCAGTAGCTAGAGACAGTAGATTTCTTTTAGGCAAATTAATAGCTACAGTTTTCTTAATGTAAATTATTTATATTGTCAAGAATTTGCCAAATAATAAATAAAAATATATGGAACATATTCTTTCTGAAAACTTGCTGTAGTTTTTTTTCTAATGGTGGTTAAAAACATAGTTTAACTTATAGAAACAATAAACGAGGCTCACAGCAAAAGAAAAGTGCAGACATCTGTAGATGAATCAGCTTAAGTCTAAAGCTAGTACAACATATTCATATTAGCCCCCTCTATGAAATAAAAATGTAGGAATTATCACAGTAGCCCATTCAATATAATATTTTATCTGTACAGTGATCAGCAACTGCACATTCATTTTGATGGCTGAACAGAAAAAAGAAAATGAAAGATTTAGGTACTTGTGTCATCATATCCTAATTATCACCAAAGCTGTGCAAAAATCTTTAGATAAATCTAGACCAAATCCTAGGGCAAAAGCCAAAAGATCTTGCTCTAAGCTTACCAGAAATTTTCTCTGCTTACCTATGGGTGCACACAGATATTCAAGCACACATGCACAAACAGACATACAGAGGCCAGTCAAAAGTTATCTTTGTTTTGCTACTCAGAAGCTAGAGGCACGTTCAGAATAAAACAATATTTTGAGGAAAACTTTGCCTTTACATGATATCTGAATTGAAATTGCACAGAAACCTTCATGTGTATAAAGGTGTAATTTTCTGAAATCCAACATAAGAAGCACTCAGGAGTGTAACCTGTATTCTTGCTTGCCTATCTGTGTGTCTGTCTTTTGCTTTTATTTTGAGAACATCTTTATTTTCTACCCTACCACTCCTGTGCTTTTGGAAAAGATTAAGAGAATTGCTGACTAACAGAATTCCCCCAAGTGACCCTGGGAAAAACCCCCTCAAAATGATATAATGTGTACTTTAATGAAATGTAATAGTCCCTCTGTTAGCCTTGAAAACAGGGGGGACTACTATCCCCACTTCATTCCCTCCAGGCTGCCCTCATAGACAGTTTTATACTGAAGTATTCCCAAGGGAGAAAACAGTGTGGAAGTTCTGAAACTCATATCTCTCTCTCTCTTCCTTCCTTTTCGTTTCTTCTTTTTAATCGTGATTGCCAGTGGGAATAGATTTGGTAAGGAAAATCTAACCAGGATTAAAAATATCAGGTACTACTAGATGACATTAAATGTAATGAAATCTCAAGGTCAACTTAATTTCTTGCCTCTCCTTATCTCTCTGACACATAGTACTGTATCTCAGTAGCTGCCACCAACAGCTACCATCAGAACGTTTGGCTAATTAGTAATCAGTCATGTCACTTGCTGTGATCTCACCCAGTCTGACTATTGAACCCAAGTACAACCACAAAAAAGGGAATTGGAAACTCTTAGCAACTATGTATTTAACCCACCTATTTTCAGCAGCATTATATGCCTGCAGTTCATTATGCTACACTAATAGGCATGTTTGAAGTTGATGGTTTTGCTAGTTACTCATTTAGGAATAGTCTTGTAGCACTAAGAAACAGGACATTTAACTACCAACCAAATAACCCCATCAAGTGCTAAAAGGTAAGATTTCTTAGCAGTTCAACAGCATTTAGATAGGGAAAAAGCTTTTTAATAAAAATCATATATCCATTCTCATCAGTAACCATTTCAGCACCCAATATACCCATCACAGCTGAATGAAACCAGAGAGTATCTCACTGCTGGGGCCTGATTCAGCAATGCACTTACCACACCTAGAATATAAGTACAATACCCCATTAAAGTTACTATTATTGCCCACAGAAACCTATGTGCTTTTCTGGATTAAGGTCTAAGCAATGAAGCATTTAAAATCAGCTTTGCATGTCACCCAAATATTTACTTTTTAAGAGATGACATACCAGTAGAAATTATGATTTGCCTTTTGACTGCTAGACTCAGGACAGCTTCATTTGTGAAAATCCTGCACATTACATGATCACTTTATTCCCAAACTAAGCAGTTGCCTGAAATGGCAATCATAAAGTGCTAATCTCTGCTACCAATAGACAAAAGTAAATCATGGTAAAAAAAGCCCAGCCCTCGTTTATGTGTAGTAATCTCCAGAGTATTAGCATTTCAAGGGATCAGATTTCCTAAAACTCTTCTTTCCTGATAAGAGCCTCTGCTGTGAGGTGACACAGCAACAGGCATAAATTATCTAGAGCTGCAGATAAGCAGAGGCCATTTGGGGGTTCGGAGTGCAACATAAATAGATGCCAAACAGTAGGGGAACTGGTGCTCATCACTAACCTCAAAAGGATTAGCAGTTCAAGCTCTGATTTCCTTGCTGTTGTTAGCTGCGGTTTATCGTCAGACAGTGACTGAGAGTCTGTCTTATCTGTGATAATTTAATGGCTTAATGGCAGTCCCTTTATCTGGGGGTCATAATTAAGCTTGTTTGATCACTTTCCTAACAAGCATCTCCCCTGTATTTTTAGCTGTGTCTATTTTTTTTTTTTCTGGGAGTAGGAGCATTTTTGCTAATTAGTATTAACAATATTATTGTTAACAATTACTGGTAATGATAACAATCTTGTAAAAGGTTAGCATTTATCTGGAGGAAAAATGAAAGCTCCAAAAAAGATGCATGACTCTTTGAATTTAAATACATTTATGAGAATTTTTAACTGCAGTATCTCAGCAACTCTGGTTTATTGGCTTCAAATCTGACTCGAATACAAAACTGAAAATGAAAAACCACTGCATAAAGTAGTTTTCAATTGGGTAGTTTTCTCAGGTACAAAATTAATATAAATTTGAAAGTAAAGAAGACTGCTGTCTTACAGTGCTTTTACTGTCCCTCTCTATCACCCTACTAATGAGCTGTTTTTTCCACTGTCATGAGAATTTTCTCAACAAAAGATGAACTTTAAGACCTTATTACAGCTGTTTACCAACACAGGTGTCATCAAAATGAATCTAGAGACACGTTTCCTTTAACACCACTACAAAAATAAGCAAATCATTCTTTACAATGTATTGAATATTAGAAGTGTGAAAGGAAGGTATGGGTGCAATATATGCGTATATATGTATATAAATCTATGTATATGTGCATTTATGTGTATTTGCACATCTATATGTATTTATGTATCATATATTTTATGTTTATGTATACTTTTAGTCATATATGTAAATATATGCATTCAAAGATTTATTGAAGCTTGTCTTTAGAATAGGTCTCATTTCTCTTTTGAAGAAAGAATTAGTAGTGGTATAAGGAATCTATGTGTCTAGCCTAAATTCATTATTCAGGTACTATAATTTATGCAGAAATAGGAGGCTCATTAGAGAGTGAGTCATTCCACTTACCTGAGTTGCTTGTTTTGGAATTGAATGTGTTGCTTTTCTTTCTCATGGCTATAGATAAACCTCAGGTGATGTGACTAAGCTTGTAGATGACTGAAGGTTAGAGGAGATGATTTCCACCTACATGAATGAAAGGAACAGTAAATTTCAGAATGAGAATTTGCAATACTTTATAAGAAAGCTACCTCCTTGTTCTTTACAAATAGAAGGACTGTCACAGAAGATGTATTTTATATATATCTATCTGTTTGTGCATATAAATATATGTCTTGCTTGGTGTAGAACAAGGCTCACCTGAGACCCTTGAACATAGCAAACTTTCTTTCTGGATGTTATCAAATAACCCATAGCAATAAGTAGTTGATTAAATAGACAAAGACTTACAGGCAGAAGCAAAGAGAAACAAACCCCAAACCAAACACATCTGTTCATTCTCCTATCTAATAATGTAACGTTACTGACTTTTGCCGAGTTTTGCAGGTGGATCAGAAATGGCTTATGTCTGGGTCTGGCAAGCAGGAATTTCACTTTAAGCTTGCTATGTGACCAAGAGTATGGCAGAGGAATTTACTGGGAGTATTACAGAAGAGTCTCAAATGAGCTTTGTTCCACAAAAAAACCTTGATCCAGATCTTGATGAAATCAATGAGACATTTTTCATTGACTGTGGTGGGATCAGGGTGAAGGTGCCAGCCATATTGCAGCAGTTGCTGGCAGTTGCCTGGGAAGCTGAAATTTTACTGAGATATGAAACAAGCAAAATGTGTGAAAGACAGAACTGACAAGGTGTAAGGGAGATTGCAATATAACACACATTGAAATCCTTACTTACTATCTGCAGCTAACGCCACTGACACTTGGGTGCTGAGCTGACTCTGGGAGGCCATACAATTACCAAGACGTCTGCTTCACACATCTAACTTCTCAGATAACTTTCCAAAACTAACAGACTGAAGCACTTCTTGATGAATATTATTTTCGTTGTTGTCAGTGTGTGACAAGCTTAGTAGATTTTTTTCCACCACCAGAACGAGTTGTTAAGGATACTGAAAATAGGAATCTTTGCCCAGCTCACAGTGAGAACAGAGACAGCATCATGCAGTCACCACTGTGCTATGTTGTTAGTTATTCACCAGCTAGTGCCAGAAATAATATAGCCAAATAAATCTACAAGAACTAAAACATCATGAGCATTGTGAAATGCTGAAATCTTAGTTTTAAGTTCACCAAAGGTTTCAGTGGATCTTGCTATTGTCCACATGGAAAACAATAAAGATCCTAAATATATCTCATTGTTTTCGTTTTGTCCATTAGTTGTCATTACTTGCAGAACAAATTCTTTTTCTAAAAGGAAATGACAGATATTACAACTGCTCATATGTCTAAAATCTGAAATAAGTTTTCAGTCAAAATAGTGCAGCTTATTGGTTTCTGTCCCTGGGTTCATGGTCAAGATTACAGCTGGATTAAATTTGCCCTTTGCATTAAAATTGTCATTTTCTGGTAAAATTTTTGGTCCCATTGTTCTTCCTGTATTTGTAGCTTCAATTACACTATTTTATTTGCTAGATGTATATATAAATATAAATATATTGGTATGCAGATGCATAGATATGGATATATACAACTGTAAATTCTCACTTGTTCTTCGATGTGCAAACAATTTACAAGAATCTATTCTCACCCACAAACAGACATGTTATTACTGGAAACAGTCTCAAATGTGATTTGAGTACTTCCATCACAAAGACAAATTTTGTTCCCACTGGCATATAAATGTGGTTTTCACTAGATTGGTTCCAATTATATATCTATAACAAACAATCTCCTTGATATTTAAGACTTCTTTTATTTCATTATGAAAATTCTGGATAATATGGTATTCTTATCCAAACTCTTGAATTCTGTTTTCAGCTCTTCCACTGATTTACTAATTTATTATAGAGAAACCCTTTAATCTCTCTGAACTCCAGTTTACTCATTTGAAGTAGATGAGGAGACAAGTGTGATTTAATTGGTGTTTATAAAGCACTTTGAGACCTTGCAATGAAAAATAAGACAGAAGTGGTAAATATTCTTAAAGGTACAGTCTTTTTCTTTCCTCTACTTTCACCCCAAATCAATGCATTATTGCTAAATTTAAGATTATCTGCTCAACTCATACTCTTCTTACAGTCAGAATTGTTCAAAATGTCATATGATGCATTCTCATACTCAAATGGCCATTTTCACAAGAAGATAAAATACTGTGGGCATGGTGTGGTTCATAAAAAGTGAGTCTTTTTCCTGAAATATTTCCTGCAATTTCATGATGCAGTTATTAAATTCCCAAATTTGCAATTCACTGTGCATTGGCAGACTGCTGTACACATATGGACTCCCAGTAGTATATGGCTCAAAACATTCAGCAGAGAAATCTACTGGAAATTCAGTTGTGGGGTAGGCTTTGTGATAAGGATGAGCCTGATGACAGCATAAATCAGCATCCTATGACCTGTACACACATCAATACATATTTCTATACAAAACCAACTATATATAACAATTTATCTCTATAAGTACAACCAACTTGTAGTTTTTTTTCTTTGAAAAAGCAACAATCACTTTGTAATATTCAAATGTGCTTACATCTGTTTGGGAAGAATCAGGATTCAGTGTCACAAGGTATTTGATAATGAACCAGCAATACAAATCCAAACTTTCCTTTGGGTTTGTTGGTCTCCAGAAAAGCAGGGCTGGAAGTAACTTATTTACAGTTTTAAACTTATCATTCCAGAAGGAAAGGAAGTGTTTGGTCTAATTTATATTCTTCCATGATGACCTAGTTGTATAGTTGCATGATACCACTGCCATTGGTGCTGAGGACTAATAGCTAAAACTGGAACTGAAGAATGGGCCTATCAATGAGGCAGATCAAAATCTGATCTCTTAATTCTTATAAATGGTGCACAAAACCTGCTTTTTTGGGGGAAAAAATGGAGTTTTCTCATCTAGAATAGCTCTTTAGACCCAGTGGGGGTACTAACAAGGGGGTGAGGAAGGACATGCTAGTTCATTTTATGGTCAGAGGTTTTTCCTAGACTTCAAACAGTAACTTACTGTTAAGGAACACCACAGAAAAGATAATGCTATCCACAACTGGATTGTTATTTCCTTACAATTTCTATTGTGCTGATGGGGGAAGCAATCTCTCTCTCTCAGGGATTGAGGGAGATGACAATTTGGAGAGGGTTATTAATTACTAGTTACTATTCATGGGTTTTCTGTTTAAATGGGCAGGAATATGAGATTGGGATGTGAAATCAAGCTCATATCTCCCAGGCAGCTGCGCAGAGCAATATCACTGGAAATACATAATTTAGAGCACTTCTAACTTGAAGCTCTTGCATGCCATTTTAATGGCTCATTTGACAAAATGATGCAGGGGGAAGAACAAAATTATTAACTCCTCCCAGAAGAAAACCAGAAAGAAAGACCATTCCTGTTTTCATAAAGTTATAGAGGGACATTGTTCTGGAGGAAAAAAAAATGAAGAAAGAAAGCAAAAGTTGTAGGAATTATGCTAAAAATAAATCACTATAGACACCTAGGTGGGTGTCAGTTACACTGTGTAGCACATAAACCCATGCTGACCTTTAAGTTCCTGAACAGACTAGGGGAAGGTCAGCAGCAGTTACTCACACACTTACAAATCTGAACCTACCACTGGCAAAGAGAATCTCTCTCTGATTTTTGTGACAAGTGAAATATTTTTTCATGTCTTTACCACTGCAATTTCAATAGGTGGGAAACTGTTTCCATATTGCAAATCTTGACAGTTTGCTTAGAGAATGTCCTGCCAGGGACAACGTGTGAAGCATTATAAGTTACACCTTGAGAAAATCCAGGTCCTTGGGGAGAAGTGATGGGACTTCACTCTCAAAGCCAAGAAAACTGATACACTGCTCTGAAGAGCCACGGCTATAAGTTAAAAGCAGGCCACCAAAAAGGGTCAAAAAAACAATTACACAGAAGCCAAATGCTTGCAGTTCCATAAAGTAGTTAAGGCTTTATCAAACCTCAATACATGGTATCAGCAGAGATGGCATAAAATAAAAGATTCCTTGTGTTGTGAAAAAGGTGATAAAGATTAGGCTGAGAAGCCTCCCTGTGAAATACTTGGGAAAAATCCCAAACAGCTCCCTTATAATTCAGCTTTACTTATCTCATTGACCCTTTTCTTATTGGTGTTATGTCAGTGAGTTTACCTTTTTCTTATTTGACAATTATCCTTAGCTTAATATTGTTATTTAATCAGTGATAACAGCTTCAGAATGCTCAGCTAGACCACCTCTTCACCTCCTATGAGTTACTGTTGCTTCTTGCAAGCAGATAAGTCACTATTAGTGGCATAGCAAGTTCATTTGGACCTAAATTTTCCATTTTTAATACACACACACAGAGTTACTTTTACATTTGTTGTCTGAAAAGCATGATTACCTCTTTCTTCTGTACAAAGTGAGACTTTTTTTCCCCAAAACCTATATGTCTCCTGAAAGAGGGTCATTCAGGTTGTTGGGCTTTGGTCTTTCAGTTTTGGGCCCCACACTAGAAGGAGACTGCGGTGCTGTAACATGTCCAAAGAAGGACAACAAAGCTGGTGAGGGATCTAGAGCACAAGGCTCCTGAGGAGCAGCTAAGGGAAATGGGGTTGTTTAGCCTGGAGAAAAGGAGGCTGAGAGGAGACCTTATCACTCTACAACTACCTGACAGGAGTAGTGGGGCTCAGTCTCTTCTCCTAGGTAACAAGTGACAGAACAACAGGAAATGGCCTCAAGTTGTGTCAGAAGAGGTTTAGATCAGACATCAGGACAAATTTCTTCCCTGAAAGGAAATACATAACCCTGAAGGGGTTATAAAGCACTGGAACAATGTGGATGTGGAGGGAAAAAAAAGGGAAAAGGGAAAAGGGAAAGAGATACCTTGACCATTTAAAATATCACAGTAGAATCAACTATTATCAAAATAAAGGGATGCAGATGACTAATAGAATGGCTCATTTTTTTGTAATTAGATGAGTAGGTTAATTGGGTGACACTGCTCTCTTCAGATACATAGGTAGGTCTATTGATCACAAATCTGCCTCACTGTTACACTAGCAGATGCACAGTTATTAATCTTGGAAAGAATCCAAATTCCCTTTTCAGAAAGATCAGAGAAGCCAATCAAGGATGACATGGCATCTTGTGTGGAGGAACTGCACTGCCTTTCCTATAAATGGGCAAAAATTATGCCAGAACCTTTGAAAAAAGAAAGCCAAGAAAAATACAATTATGCCATACATCATAATCTTGTCTGTCTTCTCTGCCATTTTAAACCAGTATCTCTCTCAGGTTATATATCAATGCAGCAAGTGCAGATCTGCAAATGCATGACACCTGCTAACTGTTCTCCTTCCCTTTTCAAACTTCTCATTTACCAACCTTTGTTAAGTGCTCCAGTGGGTTGACACAGCAAAATAAATGCCAAAAAATGCTCTCTTCAAGAGCTCTAATAGCTCAGTGCTATGAGCCAGGGTTATTAAACCACATCCTAAGTGGTGCCTGGGCTATTTGGAAATATAAATAAATAATGAGGAAAATACAGGAAATCTGTGCTCAGAAGAGATTAGTATTCAGATTGTTGGGGTTCAGTTAGTGCCAGGAGCTATATGATGTACTAAACATAGTATTTGTATATTCCTTTTTCAAGATAAAATCTTGGGTCTGTTAGCAGAATTGCCTTGGTGAAGACTACTGAAATACCATGCTTTATAAATAATCATATAAATAATCATAGCACTCTTCTCACCTACTTCTGAGAGTTTGGCCTGTCCTCTTCAAACAGGTTATTTTTTTTTAAACATAATTACACCTGGTAAAACTATTTTCATATATGATTCATGTATTTTCTGGAAGATGACTCCTTCATATGCTCAAATGATAAGACAAGTCATTGTCAACAGAAAAACCTAGATTTGCACTGAGTAAACAACAAAATCCCCTATGAAAGGAACACAGGGGCAACTTTTACCATATTTTTTGTGGCCTAAATGCTTATTTTTAAATTTTTTTTTTCCTCTAATAACTAGGAAAAACCTTAAGAATATGGAGGTAAGTGGTTTCTGGGACTTCCAAAGATCCAGGGATGCTCTTCCCATGAATTTCCTCTTTCACTGTAGGATATCTGAAGGAGATTACTCCTCCTCCATGAAAGGGTAAGGATTTCAAATCATCTAGCATGTGCTACAAGGTCAAGAAGATATTACTCAAATTATTCTCATGACACATCTGCTGTAGTTACATTTTTAGAATGACAGCAGCACCCTGAGTTGCTTTTTCAATGACTGAGTTTTTCAAATTCCTGGGGGAGATCAATAATATTTGTATGGTAGGGGCTTTAACACATCTGGATATGTGGTTGAGGGGGTAAGTAGATGAAGTATAGCACCTACAAGCTTGGAGTCCTGAAATAGGGAGGTAAAAAGTACACTAGGATGGCAAAGGTATAAACACAATGTTGGAGATCAAGATTGTTCTTCTCAGAAAGAACAGAGGAATTGCAGACATTTCAGGATAAATTAGGGCTTGCCTTCTCAATTTTCCTTGAAGTCTTCATTTGCCTATGGTTGTTAATGTTAAACTAAGTCACAGTAACCTAAAAAAATGAGAGCAGAACAAAGGGTTGTGGCTGAAGTGAAATACCAGCTTGGGTGCAGATGCTGACTCTGAAGTGTTTGTTTCAATACTAAGCCCTGAAGAGGATGGTAAGTGATTTTGCCCATAGAATCCATGTTCCTAATTCATCTGTTTTACTTAGCTCCAAAGATTATAAATTCTCACAGCAGTTTGTTTTGTTTTGCTGAGAAGCAGAAGGAAAAGAGGAAGAATTAAAGTGGGGGGAGCATGTAAGGCAAGATTGATTTTGGAGTCTGTAATGACAGGTTTATTGATTCTGACTCATGAAGTATGAAGTTATAGATTTCTGTGATGTTACAAAGCCAACTAAAACAGCTACATAATGTCACACACTACTCAAGTGCTGGTCAATTAAATTCTTGCTTTATATCTTTTGACTGTTTATGATACATTGTAGACATGATTTAACAGCTGGATCAGCAGTTCAGTTTTTCCTTTTTTAGTATCAAACAGTTTTGTGTAGTTTATAAAAACAGGGGCAAAAGAGCTATACGATTCTCCTAAATATAAGATATTAACATCCAAATTAAGAAAATAAAGATGACAGTGGTATTTACACATTTTTAAATATTGTTATTTAGAAGCAAATTGTTTGGTATTGAATCACATTTTTGCTTTCCTATAAATTAGAACATAAATGTACTGTTAATTCTTGTGCACAGCAGTGACTAGCCTGGGAATATTAAATCTCAGGAACTGAACATTTGTCAGCATGCCAGCTAATGGAAGCCACACCATAACCTGATTATTAAGAAATAAGTTCAAACAAAACTCAAAAAGCTCTTATGCAGGAAGCAAAGATGTTATAGGTGATATTTAGTCTTCCAGAGGAGTTTCAGTTAAGAATCATGATGATAGCTTTCCAGCAAAAAAGTCTTCCAGCATGGTTTATCTACTGACTTCAGAGTCAATGGAGAGAACAAAAGTGACATTTCAGTTAGATTCCCAAAGTATCCTGTTTGCTGTTTGTTTAATTGGGATTTTGAATGTTTGGGGTTTTTTTTTTTCAGTGACACTGGAGCTGGTCAGGTGTGCACATATTAGCCAAGACAGTCCAAAATTCTCATTCTAATTTGGCTCAGGATGCAAAAGTGTCTGTAATGGTTATGTCTGACATCTCTGTAAGGTGTTGTGAATACAGTTATTTCCTATTTTTGTAACTGCGATGGTTGTAGGGAAAATAATTTTCACAGACAAACATGATAAACACTCTTTAGAAGATACAAATATATAGGGATTAATCTTTGCAAGGTTTTTAAGGAATTTCTATGTGTGATTGAGCATCACTGCACACCTCTGTACCATGTTCAGCTTGCTAACATAGATATAGCTAATGTGACCAGAGTGGCAACAGTCACTTTCTACAAATGAACAAAAAATATTAATTTCTCTAATAAATACTTCCATTTTTTTCCCTAAAACTGTGTCCTAATGCCCTAGCCCTGTGCATGCACATTTGCACATACACACACACTGATGCACACACTCCTGGGGATAAAAACAACCTTAAGATTACAGTTTAAATACAGAGAAAACACAAAACTGAGAGAAAGCTACCACTGTTGCTCCTATTTCTGAATTGAACTCGGAGACATGGAGAGGTTACAATTGCTTATTTAGTGCTTCACAACAAATCTGAGCAATTGCAATAACTATTCTCTGTCCCTCTCTGGAGGATTGGACATTTTCATTCATTTCTAAATAGAAACTTTCCTGATGGATTGGGCTGCCTGTCTCCATGAGGACCTGCTTAGAACATACTAAGGCCTTGTATATTCAGGTTTCTTTCTTTCAACAGCCAAGATACAGAAAACAAGTGTATGGCATGGCCAGAGCACATGCCATGAGCTGATGTACTTGTGGATCCTCCCCAGTTTAGAGAACCCAGAAATCACCCTTTCTGGGTGCTGCATCTGTTCTGTTCTTGGTCTCACAGAATAAAAATTATATTCAGGGAAGTGAAACTCTAGGGGTAGCAATCAGTATAATTACATTAAAAGTACTACTTGACATACAGGTCATAAGAAAATTGGTTTTGTTTGCAAATACATTCCAAAATATATCTGTGTGACCTCCATTGCTCTTAATATGAAAGTATAAATGAAATTGGTCTCTATTCCAACAGATTTATGTGGAGATTCATACCCATATATATGGATAGTCTTGCCCAGTGCAATCCCCTTTCTTAGGGTAAAATTATTAAGGAGTTCTTTCCAGTAGAGTTTACCACAATAATAAAATGAAGGAATGCTAAGATTTTGTAAAGCAATCATGTGGACATGTTGGCTAATATGGAACAACAGATATTCTACCTGTGTTAGTTCAAATACTGCAGAGTAAGTGGAACACAAAAGAAGCCCTAGAATCTTCAAAAATTCACTTTCTAAATGAAGTCTGGCCAAACACCTCTCTAATTTTCTTCAATTTGCGTCAAGAAAATGTGGATTAAAATTTATTCACTTCATTCTCTGCATCTTACATTTGTTCCACGAGATGACACTTGTCTTGAGCTAGAAGTATTTGCTTCTGTAAGTGTTCATTTACATTAATCCAAAACCCACTGAGCAGTTTCTGAGTAAATTTTATACATGCAGTTCTTCAGCTAATGGATTTGGGGTCTTTCCTGCTTTTCACTGCCATCTGATGAACAAATCTACATGCTACTCACTGCGGTTTAATAAAGGAGTTACTGCCATGCAACTTTTATAAGAAGCAAAGCAAGAACAATAGTTACATGATGTTCCACAAATTATGATTCCTCACAGCAGTTGTTGAACCTGTCTCTAGTTGTTAGCTACTGTGCAGACTAATGGAGAGAAGGAGATGCACCACAGTAAAACAAACAAACAAACAAACAAACAACCAGGAAATATATGGATGACAAGTATTTCATTAAAAGTGATTTTTGGTAATTAAATTGCAATAATTAAAGTCACAGTAACTGTAAAAACAAATTTGGGAATGGAACACACAGGAAACTTGACTCTAATTTACTCTTTCCTTCCAAAATCTCTATGACAATGATCCTTCACCTTCAGCAGAACCTGAAGACAAGAAGAAAATTCAGAACAGCTGAAGAAGATCAGAATGAAATCTTTCTTTTCACCTGATATTTATATACCATTCCTGGGCCTGGTTCTAGTGATATATGATGGGAGCATGATGAAGTTGAAGCAATTACCACACCTTAATTACACATTTACAGGTGCTGCAGTTCCAAAGCATATAGACTGCATGGTTATCTATAATAGTCTTTCTTACTGGGCCTGATAGACCTCAGCTGAGGTCAGGTTGCTGTATGTAAAGTGCAAGAACACATGAGTTTTTCCCCTCTCCTCTTCCTTAGTCAAAATAACTGACCCAACTCACTGCAGGAGTTTAGGGACTTGGTGTTGAGCCTTACCAGTAATAAGTTATTAACACCTAGGATGTAAAGGAAATAAGGGAGAAATTTGGTCTGTGAGCTGCAATGCCTCCTGTGCTTCTGGTGGCAGGAGTCACACCCTTAACTAAGAGTTGTGCCTAAAGTCAAACTCCAACCCTTTGCAGTTTTGAATGGGTTGCATCGGTTTAACATTCTTTACCATGAACCACAGGTGTAATCTTGCTTTGAAGGGGAAAAAGAAAAAGGTTACATTGAAATAAAGTTCTATTTTTTTATGTATTTTTTTTTTTACCATCTGAGTAAGTTAAACAAATGTCAGGTATCAGACCCACAGCTTGGGTAAATCAGCTCCATTACATTGTTTTCTGTTCAGCTCAGTAATTTTTAAGTCAAACAACATAACCTGATTTGCATGAAATGTTGCATGCAGCAATGAACTGGGAAACATGATGTAGGATCCTTATATTCAGCTTTTTAATTACTTTTCCATTATTTTACAAGGCAGAGATTATTATATTCAGAGGACAGTGTTTGATCCCCTTTGGTTAATTTAAATCACATTTAAAAGTTCCTGTGGGAAGGTTTTGGGTAAGAATGTCTGACACCACAACCGTGTTTACACCAACCCAAGTAAAAACATTGAAGACATATAAGACAAAATAAATACTGTTTAAAAATCAAAATTCTTTTTTAACATCAAGCTACACACATATATTTAATAAATTTCCTCATACAACTTTTATGAAGTGAAAAAATACTTATCTCTAAATTACATGTGGGAAAACTCACAGAGGTAAAGCGAAATTTCCACTGCTACAGCAAAGTCGTTTTCAGATGCAAGTTTGGAACTTGGGAGTATTGGGCTATTAGATGTTGTGCCCCTCTTCTAATTAACTAGAAGGTTGTGTTTGGGTTGGGGTTTTTTTCCAGTTAGCAAAAGAAAAGAAAAATAATTTCCTCCACTTTTGCACCTTCTCAGCATTTCTACTTTATTGTCTCTATACATCATTCTTTAGCTGTATCTCTGTTTCTGGTAGATTCTTCTTCCTCCCTTGTACATCTTCTCCCCATTCTACTGCATACAAAATATGACTGCTTATGATACATGTTCAAAAATAAATTAGATTATTTCATTCCAATTTACACATACAAAACAACAAAGATAAGCAGGCTGTGTGAAGACTAACAGGATGATTAGGGATATATTTAAAACTGTTTAAGTCTCCTTTAGGTAGTCAGTGTCTTGTTAACTATTTTTTTCATTGTTTTTTAAGCAGAGTATAGACTGGGATAGGAGCATGGGCACCTTGGAATGAATTTGTTTGTTCAAAGGTATGTGCAGACATATTCATAACTATTCATTTTTTGTCAGACCTCCAGACTTCCCCCTTCTCTTGCACTCACATCCACTTTAGCTTATTTATCTTCTGATGTAGTTCATTTGCTTACAAATTTTTATGTCTAGGTTATGATTTTTTTACTGTTGGAGGATGGCCAGAAGAGTCCTTTATAATATATGACATGAGTGAATAACACAGGACTTACCTATTCTGGCAGCTGCATCCTCCCCAATAGTTTCAGATATATAGTCTTATAATTAGCTAAAGATTGCCATCATGCTCAGGCATGTCTCAAGAAGACTCATTAGAAGCCAGACTTCTATAAAATTTTGTCTGGAGAGTGGAAGAATAGAGGTACTTCAAAAGCAGCCTCAAAGAGGCAAGTCGAAGTTTAGAGGAGCTAAATAACAGTGGACAGAAAGAGGTAACTGAAACCTCTGGAAGTGTTTTTAATACCTGTAAGAACACTACAAGAATGTGACAAAATTTTTGTGAGCAACTTGACTCCTACTAAAGGTTGCTACAGTTAATAATTTTCCACACAGAATAATAACAATAAACAAATAATACATTGAGCATATGAGCTAGCATGGCCAGTGCCCAGGAACCCTTTGTGAGATCCTTTGACTTCATGCATGTCCTGGTGTTCAACCAAAAAGATGATTCATACAGGGCAGCCAAGAACTATATTACCTAGCAGATTTGGAGATTACACTGAAACCTTAGGTGGTCAGCTAAACAGAAAATACTGTGCAGGACAGCTCTGCCAGCAGCCAGCAGGGAAAAGCTGCACAGGGGAGCCCTATTAATAATACTTACTCTTTTATCTTGATTCAACAACAGAAAAAACACAAAAAGAATCTGTATGTTTGAGCATCTGTGTACTGGATATCCAGTATCATCATTTAGTCAGGAAGAAACTCTTTGGATGGGATTCAGTTTGAGACTAAGAAACCTAAATCTAGGTGTCTATCTTACAGTCTATGTCACCTGTAGACCACAGGATTGAATTATACTCAACAGACATCTTGTCAGTACACTTAGTGGGGCTGAATGATTCTGCCAAGCTTGGATTAGATTCCTAGGTATTGAGAAAACATAGGTGTCTGGAGGCACTTCAGGAGCACTGGAATACCTAATATCCATCCGGGAAGCTGATAATCCATAGTCTCATGTCATATTTACCAGCCCGTGCAAATGCGTTGGGCATCTAGTAAACTACTACTCCTATAGCTGAGACATCTAGCAGGATCTATGGGAGATGTTTTTCTGCAGCAGTGGAACATAATTCAAGTGAAGGGCTTTTCTTTTTCTTTTAGTTTCTTGGTGGTGTGGGTTTTTTTTAATTTCTATTTCTTTTTTCTTTTAGTGTTCACTGGTTACCCCATTAGTGATTTGCAGGAAGTTCAGTATTTCTGAAAAATAACTTAGATTTCACAAGAGGCATTGAAAAATTGAAGAACCTAAATTTGAAGACTGTTGTTAATGTGTTTCTTTTAGGACTTTTTCCCCATAGTACAGAGCTGGTTAACTGAAAATACATCAAGAAAAATGAAAAAAGAAAAAAACCCTAGCTCCAGTCAAAAAGCATACAGTCACAAGGTTAAAAAAAAAAAAGAGAGAACCAAATAAAGATTTTTGCTTTAGGATCATGTATAATAACTCTAGTCTTAATATTTTACTACTCTTATTCAAATATGAAAAAGGATAATTAAAGTGAAAAGCACAGTAAAATTACCTATTTAGACTTCAATAGAGCACAATTTTACCTTTTTACTCAGTAAACTGTATCAGCAGCATGTACTTGAAAGAAAAGCATATTAAGAATGAAAAAAATTTTCTACCTAAAATTAGGAAAGAGGTAGAACTTGGCTTAGTATTAGCAAATTGTTTGTTGGTTTTAACAGTAGTGATAATCCCAGAGCATCAACTGTAATCAGAGATTTGTTTGAAAGGTAATTCATTCAATTTATTCTTTCCTTCCCTTCTCATAAAAATTAAAAGTTTCTCTCTCACCTCTCCAAAGTATTACTCTTATAAAAATGTGAGTGGGGGGGAAAAAAAAAAGGAAAGAAGACTTTTAGACTGGTTAAATTTCATTAAAAAACCTCAGTGACAATTATTTCCAAGCCTGAAGAGACTGAAAATATTATTCCATTATAAATTCACCACAGAATTATTTGGAAAAAACATGAAAAAAATCTATTTCACAATACCAAAGTGAGCAGGTAGCATTGTGGGAATGAGTATTCCCATGTTCTGTCCTCATTTTCTGCTCTTATCACACTTTTAACTGCTTGCATGACCAAGTATTCCTCAGCTCAACATCAAAGCAAGCTGCAAGATCTAGTATGCCATGAGAAGACATCTGAATATATTTGTGTAACAGTCAGGAAGAGAAAAGAGTTTGACAACAGGGAATTGGATTAAGGCCAATTGTACAAATAATGTAAAATAATAAAAAAAGGGTATTCCACGTGCAGGTGTCAAACAGCTTTTAACTTTTCAAGGGAGCTGTGAAGGCATGCTTACAAATATGTCTGACAATCTTATTAAGGTCCAAAGTGCATAGCATATCGTGGCTTGCACTGAAATAAGAAACCATAGTGCTTTTCCCCACAGACTTCCCCACACTTGGCTACATCCAGGCTGGAAAGCAGAAGCTGTACATTTAGAATTCTCCTTATCACCATCCTGTAGTAAAAAAGGTAGCAAAGCCAAGGTCAGAATGATGACACATGAATTGATGAGGGAGACATGACTAGGAAGCTGCAAACCAGTGCCTATACAGTCTGCTGACCGATCTGCTTGAAACATTGGTGTCAGCATCATCTCACTTGTTTAAGAGCAAAGACCTAACTTTGCCTAAGAGAAGAGTACCAGTGCAGTGGCTTAGTGTGCTTTCAGCTCATGGTTTTGATAAATCTGTTTCCTCTGTCCTTTTGTATTTACACAAACAAATCTTCAAGAATGCAAATAACACTGTTGGAGCTCACCAAAATGTAGCTCAGTAGGTAAGGAGAGGCAGACAAGAGGGGCAGTTCAGTGTGGTACCTGACCTAAGTTCCCATTCTCTCTCTATATATATGTATGCATACACACACACATAATATATGTGTGTATATGTTAACTTTCAAAAGTTTCTGTTATTCTTCAGATCCATTTCTGCATTCTGTGTCCAAGGCAAATCTGTCAGATGAAAGAAAGAATAATTCACAGCCTTTTAGCTGGTCTTACAGGGGATTTCTTTCTTCCATTTGAATGTCTAGTGATTGGTGAACAAGCCTCTGCAGCTCAGCAGAGGATCAGCTCGAGAATCCTCAAGTGGCTTCTGGTGTTATTTTGATGGTATTAAGACAATAGAGCATTATAGCATGATATGTCAGGCTTTGTCTCTGAGCTCTTCCTGTCCTTCTGCAGAAAGGCTTATGTTTTCTAGATTGGAATAAGACTTTCAACTTAGAATAGAACCTGTCTAAAGGAATCTCATTTTTTCAGCTTTGAAACTAAGTGCATTAAATGGAATTTTAGACATTTTTGGTAACTGCAGATTTGGGATTATGTAGTTTTCTTTCAGAGAAAGCAAAACATTTTTTCATCAAACTATTTGCACAGTAGTATATTAAACCCTAAATTGAACTATTTCTTTCAAGTAACAACTATTTTCAGACTTGATTTCATAATAATATTCAATAATCAAACTGGAGATAGTGCACAATATCTTCTTGTAAATAAACATAAGATAACATGTTATTTATCTAAGATAGAAACATTATATGACTTGACACAAAATTATTTAATTAAAAGAAAGGGTTTCAAATAAAACTAGAGAATCCCTTTAATCAACATTCCTAATAATATAGTTATACAAATGTCAAGGAAAGATGCATATTTTTTCCTTACAGCTGTGGGCAACATTTTCACAAGGTAAGGCATGAAAAAGGACTATAAAGTGGGAATGGTGTCTCTGTGTCCAAATTTATGACCCTAAAAGCTACAGCCAACTGATACCTGACCGTGGGAGTGCCAAAGCACATAGGCATGTTAATACCTGAAATGAACATGCCTCAGGTGTCTCTGCATTCCCTGCACAGGCTCTGTTTTTATGTGCCAGAGCAGCTTTACATATTAAACCCAATCAAAATCTAAAAGGAACTTTTGTTCTTTAGTTGACTCCACTGTACACCTGTACTAGGAAATCTGCACTACAGAGAATGTAGAAGTGGCTGCCATTTTCTTTTAAAAGTCAACTGTGGGGGAAGAAAACCAAGGAGCTAATAATTGTACAGTAACATGCTTCTGAGAGTAGCCAAGGCATAAATCTGAACATGACTGTGAAAATGTTGGAGAGACCACTTTAGTGGGGTAATGATGGAAAATACTGACTTTTATTTTAACACTTTTAAAAGGAATATTTCTTTTCTTACATTACAGACTTATTCTTTAACATCCCTTCCAACTCTGACAATTCTATGATTCTATATATAAATGTTCTTTGGAAATGAATGGAGTCCAGGTGTCCCTAACCCTGAGCAAGTGCCTTAAGGATTAGAGTACCAGACACACTCTTTGTCTTGCTCACAAATTCTTGCAGTCTTTCCTCCAGAGTTCAGTAGGGAAATGTAGGTGAATCTGATCCTGCCTAGCATGTTATTTGATGCTTAAGTGCCTCTCCTGGTTACAGAAGCTGTAGCACTGACATGCCTCAAAATGTTGAAGCTCTAGTACCTGCATCTATGCCTTTCTGGGCAAGCATCTGAATTATCAGAATTAACTGCAGTAAAATTCTTCATCTGGCTGTAGCTTTTAATTAAAACTCTATACTGTCTGAGGGTATTGTCTTGTTCAGATCACATCTTATATATTGGGAATTCCAAATGAGCAGTTGCTTCCCAGCCCATCTGTGAATCATAAAGGGGGTTAGGTGAGAACCAGGTGCTACTTTCAAGCATATGTTAGAGCTTAGATTTAAGCACATTATGAATTTTATCTTCCAAACCAAAGGTGTCCAGATTTTCATGCCAGTAGCTCAGGTGGAATGGATCAGTCTTAGACATAAATGCTTTAAATTCTATCGGAGTATCAGATTAGAGGGAATTAGGCAGCCTGAGTGCCAACCTGCATGATAAAGGACTTTTTTTAAGCTTTAAATTTCAACACACAAGAGAAATATTTTTCCTTTCAAATCACTTTCAGACTTTTTTTAAGTTTGTATCAGCCAGCAACTAAAACAATAAATAAAAAAGTATTTACGTACTGATCCATTCTTGAAACAATTAAGTATTTTTCTAGTCATCTGTACATTCAATTAGAACAGTGCTGAGAGGTTAGACAGTAATGAAAAGTCTACAATCCTCTTCACCTATAAACTTGTAATCCTCTACAAAGCTGTAAGACTCTTTACCTCTATTGTGAGAGGAGAAAGGAAAAGACTGTGAAGAAGAAATTATGCTAATTTGTGAATGACCAGACATATTCCACTCATAAGTAGGTGTTGGTTAAGTCTAGGAAAGGTATCAACTTAGCCCTGGTCCAGCCCCACACTCAGATGGCTACTTTCAGATGTACTACTTTGCTTTTTGTGTTTATCAGTGGCTTTATAGAAGACTTAATACAGCTTCTAAAAGAGATTAATCTTCTTCATTAGAGGTGACACAATTAATGCTTACTGGCAATACTTTAACTGTAGAATTATGGTATTTATATGACTGGGCTGCATACAAAGAAAGCATAATACAATTTAAACAAATAACCAGAGAATGTTTCTTTTCCATAGTAAACTGCAGTTCACTCTCATGACAGAGCAAATGAATACACAAATGAAGTTCTCGTCTCTCTGTTTCACAATGACTATACAGTAAATTCTTTCCTCTGAATGTTAAGGGTCAGCAGGCATGCATTTTTTATCAAATTATTGTTCCATTTTCATGGAAGACAGAGCCTCCTTCTTCCTTCCTTCCTTCCTTCCTTGTATAAAATGATATTTGGGAAAGATGCAAGTGATAAGATATTAATGAAAGATTATGTGGCATCACTGCAGCTATGTAAGCTTAGAGGATATTTTTTTTCTCTTTTCCTCTTTATACACATACCAGACATGTACATGTATATACAAAGATAAAGGCATTATAAATAGCAGATAAAAGCTAGATAAAAGCACATATAAACAGTGTCCTGGTGGCAATTCCTAGAAGCACTGGTTGTATCTATATAGATATGCCATAAAGCTGTGAGCCTGCTTTCAGCTTTCAAGTGCTGAAAGGCTAGATGCTTTTCTACTGTTTAAAACAATTTTGTGTCTAGTTAAAATGCACAGTGATGCACCTAACTTAATAAGTCAACTTTGCCTCCACTGTGAAGTGGCAAAAAATATCCCAAGCTTATTAAATTGCATTACCTTCTGCAACCTCTTCAAGAAGACAGAACAACGTTAACTAAAGTCACATCAGTTACATTTCCTCTTTGTTGTTGCACTCATTATTTTTGTATTATGTTCTTGGATATGATAGGTAATATCTAGATGTGGAAGAGTATGCTGTCTTTCTAGCAGACAGTTGGAAATTTTATGCAGACAGGAAGCTCCTGTTTTCCCTGGCCACTGTCAGCAAATGTACTTGCCAATGAAATAAGAATGCATAATGAGTTGCTATTACATGTCAAAGCTTTGGGGATGTGTTTAAAGAGAGAAGTTTTAGGAAAGATATTTTGTACATTAATAAGATTTAGCAAAGTCAATGGGGACAAATGGCAAAATAAATTGTTTATTAAAATTTGGCTTCTAAAAATGAGGATTGTGCAAGCACATAATTGACTGGGAGATACTTCTGGTCTGGTCTGACTTTTGGCAACTTTTTACCTGCATATGGTATGATTAGCAAGTAAAGACTGTCTGCCAGTATTCCTGGAGACTTCGAAAAGAGCTTGAGGTTTTTGTGTTTGGACACAGCTCATATTTATGTCTTCAGAACAGGTTAAGATGTCTCCAGGCAATCTGCTGAAATGGACAGCAATAATTAAGAACTCATTATATGGGTGCAATAATAATAGCAATAGGAAATACCTTGCAAACCAGATTCTCTTCTCCCTTGCCTCCCTTCAATATTCATTCATTCAGTTTCTATTCTCAAAATCTACCAGCAAGTTGTTATTCAACCTGCTCTGTGTTTTTTATTCAGACTTTTTAATCCTGGGCTTCATCTTGCACTTAAAAGACTAATTATGTTAGCCAAAACCCATGCAATAAAAATGTATCCGTTGTAAAATGCAAATGTTATTCTACTAACATCATACACACAAGCATATTTTTGGATGTTTCCTTAGGAAATGCAGAGTGTTCCTTATTCAACACAGTAGGGAAGCTGTAACATTCTCCAATAAACCTGAAAGTATTGATATCATATTTCAAAGTGCTCTGCAGAAAATAAACATATATGGTTATTTAATCATGACTGAAAAGCAGGTATATATGTGGTAGAAGTAATTACATGTTCTAGGTTGGTAACAGTGGAGGAAGAAGTATAATGTACAGTTTAAGGAAATTTTCAGATCTTACATTCAGATCTTACATTTACCTCTAATCTTTTGTTCTACTCTTTTATTATTACTTTAATACTTTATATGCAATACTCTTTTCTAGTGAGATTCAAAACCAGAAAAGATGTTCATGACCTTGGAACATTAGGAACCAGTTCAAAACCAACTGACTTCAGTAAGTTTTGGACCAGAGCTGCCAACAAAACAATGGGAAAAGACTGATGAATAAAGCTGTTTCAGAATGGGGTGAGGAAATTCTGTTTTGACAACGAAAGATACTTTTTATACCAAGATCTTTCACTTTTTTCCACATATAGATTTGCAACAGGAAGCAGAATAAGAGACCTTGATATGCATTGCCAAGTATCATCCATCTATCAAACATCATTGAAATGCAGGAATCCTAGCAATGCTTTTACAGATGAAAGCCTAGGAATGCTTTACTACAACACAGAAACGTTAATCTGAAGCTGTTTTCAAGATACCAACCTATAGGTCTGATATAGAATCAGACCCACAGGGGAAAATAAAGAAGACTCAAAAAACAGATTACAAGTGTTACTGCCATGCAACAAGAAAAGATAAACAAAGTAGTAGTTTATAACTGTCTTCGTGCCCTATCTTTCAACAACTGCACTACACATAATAGCCAGCATATGGCTATGTTGTTACAACATTGTGTTATGTTCTACTTCTAGGAGTAGCAAACTGGAGTGTCAGAAAGTAGAATCTTCAATGAAGTCACATCAGGAGCAGAGTTGCTCTTCCTCATTAATAATATGTGTTCTGAGCAGTAGGTAATTTAACACATCAAAGACCCATGTGGGAAAAGTTAGCATATTTAACAATATTTGAACCACCAAAAGATGAATTGTATGACTCACTATTTTCTAAGATCAAGACCCAGTAAGTCCTAATTTGAAGAGCAGTTTGAAGGAAGTGGAATTTTTAAAAGGCCTACCTTGTAGCTAATTAAAAATAAAATCTCTTTTGCAAAAGCAGTACAGTAAACTGAGACCATACTTTGACTTTTTTCTGTAAGAGCAGAATTGTTTGTATTTTTCATTCTCTAAATAAAGACATATAAAGATTTTTTTTGAAAATAAAGACTGTGAAGTTTTAATGTATGTTTAGAGTTATCAGCAAATTATATTTCTTCCTAATTTTATATGTCAGTGGCTTATATAGTTATAAAATCAAACACTTTCAAGAAGTCTTTGTTACCTTCCCAGTTTTAAATACATCTTAAAAGAATGAATTATTCTTCTCATTGATAAATTATTGTATTTGTAAATGCAATAACCAAAAAACCAATGCCTTACAAGTTATGAACCTGAAAATTAAATGCTTCTGTCCAAGAAACTGAATAATTAGTATCAAATTATTTCAATGTTCTATGATGGAATAAAATTTAGGGGTAGTGTACACTTCCACAAAAAATGAACAAAAAACCCCCAAGAAACACAACAAAAAACCCCGAAATGAAACCCAAAGCAAACAAAAAACCAAAACCAAAACCAAATATAGAAATCCTACTTCTACAAGTATTACATAATAAAAAACCAGCCAGAACTACTTTCTGCTCTCTTCATACATGTTTGGTAAAACCTGTATTTGTCAGAGGTATCATTGATTTTAATAGAATCTTTGATGAGGAGGAAATCTTCTCAAAGTGAATCAAAATCATTAAATGTTCTTACAAACTGTGCTTTTGTTCCTGCAAATACCTTCAAATAGAAAGATAATGGTGAATGCTGTTTAACTAATCAGATTCCTATATCATTTGTTTGGTATTTTATTGTTCCACTTATTTTATATATGAGGTTTATTTGTTATGAATACCAGAGAGCCTTGTGCAGATTCTGTTGGGGTTGGCTGTATGCACAGAAGTGCATGTGCTTGCATTAAGGCTGGACCAGCTTACATTCCACTAATATTTTGAACCCAGATATGTGAGAACATTGTTTTTTTCATTTTCTACAAAGATATTAAGACAAAGTTCCCTTATTCAGCAACAGTAAAATTGACTGGCATGTTATACTTATGATATTATTTGACACCAAGTATCCTGGTAAACAGCTGGCGTAATCCTGGATTGCACATCTGGTAGGTGTGGATGGAATTCATTAGAACAAGTCTTCCATAAATAACATGTTAAAGCTTTGATATAACAAGTGCTTATGCCTGATGGCAGCCATTTACTGTTTGCCAGTTCAAATGTGCTTCCAGTGTTGGAATTCATCCACACTGGCACTTGAAATATTGAAACGAGCTCGCTACGTTTTGGAGGTGAAAGTTGAAGCAAGGGAGCCATGTACTCAACTGCAATGAACTGCAGCAGCTCCAGGGAAGTAAGCAGAAGCATCTTACTTCGTAGCTGAAATTTTGGCCTGTACACTTCCCCTTTTAGCCAAAATAGTACTATTTTAGGGCAATTAATCATGTGGCATATCATTCTAGAAAAGTGACCTTGAACTGAGACATCTGCTTATAGAAAAGCCAAAAACAAGAAGAGAGGAAGGACTTAAGTATTATCAGAGAACAACAAAAGATAGATCTGGAAAGAACCTTGAGGAGTCACCTACACTATGTTTCTGCTCTGAATGTATTTACCCCCTTCCTGATGGATGCTTGACTAATCTGTTCATTAATCTTTTAACATTAATCCCAGCCCAACACCCTAAGCAGAAAGTAGCACACACATAGCTCCCCAGTGTCCCTTACCCCATATGCAGGAAAACGTCTGGTGTTTTTTCTCTTGATAGGACATGTAAGCAAATGATTATTATCTTTGCTGTTTGCAGATGCAACAGAAGTGTTCAGCTGAAGTGCTGACAAGAGTTTGGAATATTTAAACCTGACCATGGAGCTAGTGAAAGAGGACCACAGAATAACAATCCAGATATTTTTATTCATGATTCAGAAGATAGTCTCATCTAAACACTGATCAAAAGGAAGCACCATTTCCTTAGGCATTTCATTATAATGTATTCTTATTATTTGTATTTTATTTTAAACATGCTGGTTTTTTTGTAAAAAAATCTGTTCTTTAATGCTGCCATATATTAAAAAATTGTTTTCCAAGTATCATTAAAACACTCTTATATTTGCCCTGGCAATAATGAAAAGCTTATAGAATTCAGTACTTGGCTCTCAGAAACAGAAGCTGAACTGAAACGCATAACAAATACATAAAAGGCACTTACTTAATACATCTGGGTAAAATTTTCAGAGGCATGTAGGTTGTTTAGTAACATCAGACAACAGATTTAGGCATGTAGGTGATTTGAGCACTTCTAAAAAACTAGTTTCACAGAAAAATGTTGAGAATAATTTTGTCACTCAAAAAACCCACTCAGATTTTAAATGAATTATAAAATATAATCAATGATCAAGGCCTTACCCAACTTATTTCTTTTCCTAAACAGATTTCACATTATCTGTTTCTCTGCAGAGTAATTTTTTTTTATGCCCTATTGAGCCATAGTTGATCAGAACATCTTTACCTGTGTAAGTTAACTGTAAAGCATTAAAATGTCACCCTTCATTATACCTTAAAAATAGATACAAGTAGCTCATTTTTTCATTCTTCTTGTTGTTGTATTTTTATTATTATTGATAACGATTTTCTATATATTTTACTCTTAAATTTCTCACTTTCACATCACAGTCTTTATGATGATGATCTGGGACCAGAACTAAAGTAAAAAGCAGACAATCATTTAGTAAGATGAGACCAATAAAAAGCACATTCATAAACACAGAACAGTTTTTACTCAATGGCAATAATTGCTTCTTATTATCATTGGCAAGAATCATGAATCTAATGCTCCAAGAATTTTATCATGACATCAGAAAATTAATAGAGAAGCCCAGGAAAAAATGCCAGGCCTAGAAAATAGGTGAAAGCCAGAGCTATGTGGGATAGTAAGTATCTAATAAGAGTTATCTATAACCCAAAGTTGAAAGGAACGGGACAATTTTTATCTCTTGACTTATATCATCAGTTATTAACTGTCTTGAAAAGCATTTGGATTTCTTGTCAGGTTATTATCTCTCCTGCTGACTGTATAGGAGAACAATAGAGAGGAGAGAAAAATGTAAGGTGTTTTTGAGTCAGCAGTGATAACTTCTCAGTCTCAAGGGAAAAGGAGACACTGCTCTGGTGCTTACTGGAATAGTAGTTTCAGTATGAAAGAGACAGCATGTAATTACAGGTTTACATTTGTGCTTGCTATCATATAATTATTCTCCAGTAACTTTTAATTTGATAAATGTTCTCATTTATAGTTAGTCATAGTTTTGCTCTGATACATTATTGTCATTTAGTATTATACAGTTCAAAAATAAGAAAGATGTTGCAGAATTGCTACTTAACATTACTCAAAACATTTCAGAGTTCATTGTGGTTGGGAAAGACTTCTAAAATCAAGTCCAACCCAATACTACCTTGCTCACCACTAAACCATGTCCCCAAGCACCACATCACACATTGGCATTTGTTTCTAGGTCAGATGAAACAGTTTCCTTTAAATCTCTGAGAGAGATGCTGAAACCTGTCTGAAAGGACAGTTTTTAGGAATTAGCAGTAGGCTCTATTTTAAAAAACTGTTAATTTCTTCTCAGCCCAGGCATTGCTGCATTGAAGGGAGATAGCTGCACCTCTGTAGTGAATAGTTTGGGCTCCTACCAGCCTTGACCAGATTTTATCAAGTGACAAAGACAGAAGCTTTTTGTTTTGTTTTAAAAGTTTATAATGACTGAGTCCATTTAACTAAAAGGAGGAATAAAAACAACCTCTCAACTTCCTGTCTCCCTCTCAAGTCCTTTTACAAGTCACATATCTACAGAGAGGCACTAATGACATCATTCACAGCCATGAGCCTGCTGCAATAAAACAGACATGTAACTTCAGTGTGGCAAAATGCAGAATCTCTCTTCTTATTAACATCAGCTCTGTTTCATGCTTCATCACAGGAAAAAAAGTCTTCCTTGTCAAAGAACTACTGTAAGTCTTGCAAATAACTGACTTCAAACTGAGAGAAGCTTAGCACAGCTATTAGTGGAAGGCTCCCTTTTGACTCATTTGGTAAACCTGCTTTCTATACACCTCCAGGGTTCTGGTTTAAGAACTGGCTCAGTGCACACACAGCAAGTTCACTTACCAGATTTAATCTGTCAGATGCAAACAGCTATCATATCCATCTGTGGGACTTGCTGAAAGTGTGGAGAGATCCAAACCTGAGATTCCCTGTGAGTTTCCAGGGTTAACAGTTGCTTAAGTAGCAGAGATATAAAGGAACAAATCTAAGTGAGCATGGGGTGAATCCAGGTGATTTGGCAGGTCTGAGGCAGGTGTGTGGCAGGAAATACTGCAGGGCAAAAATGACATTTATGTTTTTCTTTCAAAAGTAATTCTGAAAAATGCTAATTTTCGCATTGTGGTTTCTGTTCACCTTTAGCAACTGGCCAGGCAGTTGTCTTGTTCTTGTTGTTGTTCTGCTGCGCTGTTCACAGGAATGCTCCTTGGCAGCATTCCTTTGCCCATCATGGATATTTTTGCCATCAAGCATACTCAGTCCCTCCCTTCTGTTGCTAAGCTAATTCATGTAGCACTGGTAACACTGAGATTTATCCTCTGCCTCATTTCCCTCCTATCTGACTGATGACCTTTAGGCCTAGCTTGTCAATATCCCAACTTGACTGCATGACTGGTTTGCTACCTTACAATTTTTACTGTGGGGCAGAAGGTATATATTGATGTTCAGTCAGAATTGGATCCAGATGGACAAATGTTCATTTAATTTTCATGACTTCAGATATGGCTGATTTAGTGCAGAACATTTAAAAAGGTAAGTCGCAGAGCGTATATATTTTAATTTAAGTTGTTGAAGACCTCAAGTCTGCAATGAAGTAATAATATGCATATAGAGAGAGTGCCCAATAATTAAAGAGACAAACTTAGTCAAATTTCTTTGAAGAGAAGAATCAACACAGTGTGTTTGAATAACTGAGTTGCAGTTTCTCTGTGACTACTGAAGACATGAAAAAATGGGGGAAAATATACATGTAGCCTATCTTGTTTGAGATAATTGTCAACAACACTTATGCAAAGGAAAAAGAAGTTGCAAGAATTTAGTTTGAATTTAAAACAAATACATTTTAAAGTGGTAGCAGAGATCATATTTTGAAAAGTAACCCTTCTTTAATGGGCACAGTCAAGACACTAGACATCACATTATGAATACAACCATATCATATCAGTCTTTGCAAATGCATGAAACATGCTTGAATTTCACTGCAGACCAACAAGTCAAAAAAAAAAAAAAAGAAAAGAAAAAGAAAAAAGGCCTTCAAGCAAGGTCAAATGCTTCAACTGAGAAACTTCTAACAAATCAAAGCTATAATGTTTTAATCTTCAAGTGTGCTCTGTTAGCTATTTGCAATCTTAATCAGCCTTTCTTTTAAAAAAACTTTGGAAAGTTTTGAACAATGACACAAAATTAGGGCTATGATGAGCAGTTCCCCAGAGTTTTGAGTTTTGTTCAGAAAGTCCTTAGAAACCTGCAATCTAATTAGAGCTCCTAAGGAAGCAAAATTCTTCTGTGGATAGTACTTGGGATATCAGTCACAAAAGCAAGGGTAATGTATTATAAGCATAATCAAGTTAGCCTTAAATAGGGTAATGCAGGCAACCCTAATAGTTTAACCACAGCAATAAAGAAGCTATTGTGAGTTTACAGCCATGATTTATAGGCACTTTTGAAGCCCACACTCATCTTTGTGTTAATGTGGCTTCTAATGCTTTAACCAGTTTTAGACTAGTCAGTGAATATGGACTTGATCCCCCTGTGGCTAACACTTCAGACTTAGTGTTGAATTGCTCTCTTAGGTCTACCATTGGAACTTGAGGAATAATTGCTTTTTCCCCGTGCCTCAGTTTTGCCAATTGTAGACTATGAACAATAATATCCCTTGTAAAATTTTTTTAAAGGCTATGAATATAAACTATGACAGAAAGTTCTCAGAACGATTGAGGGGAAAATAAGATTTTGCAGCATGAGGAGCTGGGTCTGGTCTGTGTTCTGTGCATGTATTTCAACCCATCACCAGTTAGTGCCCTACCTACTCTGCCTCCTTCCTTTAATTAGGCCTTGTTGAGTATGAAGTAAAGTGCTCTGTAAGCATTCAAGGCATTTTAGCCTGTTTAATTTCTCCAGTGTATAGCAGGCTCCTGATGCATAAAGCAATCCCGTCTAAGCCAAAAGATATTAACTGTGATTATGAAAAACCTGTATGACCAAAAAGAGTTCTGAAGCAGTCCTGTAAAACCACGTTAACAAAACATTAGGTCATACCTACCCTGTGCTTTGTGTACATATATGTTACAGATTTGAAAAGGACTCACAAAAGGCAAATATAGCACTTGTCAAGCAAGAATGTTCCTCATTTTCATTGGCTTGATATCCAAGATTTCCTTTTCTCTCATCTATCCTCAACCAACATAAACAAAAGGACAGACTCATATTTATGTTCTTCATCCCCTCAAACAGACCAAACAAAACCCCCCCAACCACCCCTGTGCAGACATTTTATAAGAGCACAGCAGATGTCCAAAACAGCTGACAAGACAGGAAAATATTAACACTAGCACCCTAACAAGTCAAATAGAATTTTGCTGGTCACAGGCTGCTCAGCAAGAAAGTTCAGGGAGTTAACAGCAAAACTGCTGCATATATTTAAACTTTGCGCTGCGGGTCATGTAAACATTCCTTTCATGGAAACTGTGCTGGGAATGTAGAAACTCTGTGACCCTGCTGTGTCTTCCCTATAAGGTTTATCATAATGCTGTGACATAACTACATACTGTAGCTGTCAAAAAGATGGCATCTTGCTGTTTAAGAAAACCAAGCTTATGTTTATCACTGGAATCTGGAGAAAAAGCAATAATGCAGTTCGGTGCCATTGGAAACATTTCCACTGATCTTGAAGTTTTTCAAAACAAATTGTCATTTGAAAGAGAATGTAAGCTATAAGACTGTAATGGCTCTTTTCTACCAGTAATAAAAGGAGATTTGGAGTTGAACAGACATGATCTCGAGGAGTTTAAATTCAATTCAACTTCTCAGATGGAGTACTAGTGCTTCCACAGATAACCAGGAAAAGAAATGGTAACCTTTAATTGTATGTATCATTTCTCTGCCTTTTCCTTATTTTTCAGAGGTGGGGAAGTTGGAGGTTATACTACAGCATTCTAATCATTTCGCTGCAGTCTTAAAGCAATATGTCATTGTCAGACACTTTATCTGTCACTTGCACACTTGCCTGCAGACAGCAGCAGCCTTCTGGGAGATTTCATGGTGACATTTTTTTTTTTTTTCTTTCCAGGCTGCAGCAGGTGTGAAGTCACCACAACTCTATTAGCTCCACTGTGGCAATGAAAGCACATTATTATAATAGAATTGGATGTCTACTCATTACTAGGGAAGCGACTTGCTCCAGGACTTGCCCTTTTTGTGTGTAAGGCCACACTTTCCTGCCAGCTCTTTTTCAGAAGAGGCCTCAAAAATGAAGACATCAAACACTCAGCTGGAATCCAACTGCATTCCACCCTGCCATCCTCACAGACCAGACCTGAAAAGCCCGTCTTCTCCTATTTCAGTCTTGACAAAAGCAGGACAATGGGTGGCTATTGGTAAAGTCTTTTTTTTGCAGTTAAGAGCCATAAGCATTATTCCAGGAATCTCCATTCACATGAAGATAATGCACAGTCACTCTCTCCTTGTTTAGACTACAGCTCAGCCTATCTCAGACCACCTCTTATTTTCTTTCTTGCATTTTAATCCTTGGCTTTACCTACTGAGCTACCCAACAACCGAACAAACTAAATAGGAAAATAATTGTAGTAAGTCTAAGTGCATCGAAGCCTTAGACAAAGATGCCTTGCCTTTTCTCCCTCAGCTCCTAAGCTATATTGGTGGGAAGGGACTTCCAAACAGACGTGTTTAAGACCCCTGAATGAGCTTCTGGAGCCTGGAAGGGGTCAATGTATTCTGTGGAGAATCATCTATCCTTCAAGGGTAAATGAAGTTGATCACAAATCTTCTTAGTACTCAGCTTCTTAATGGGCTTTCTGCACACTAGTATGCATTTACCCACGAGGTCATTACTATTAACAAAATCATTGTGTGCTGTTTATGAATTTCACCTCCTGGTGGTTTTTTTTGGTTGGTTGGTTGGTTTTGGTTTGTTTTTGTTTGTTGTTTTTTTTTTTAATAAGGATAAAGGAAGTGCTAGGAGGTTTAGAAACAAACTTGTTGCTGAGGCTCTCTCTTTAAAAGGGTGAAAGAGAAGGCAAGGTTATGTCTGAGGAAACATTGCTTGAAGAAAAGTTTTCTTTAACAAAGATATAAACTACCTGGAGTGTATATGAAAGAGAATTATTTTTTTAGATATATCTTTATATCTTTAAATTAAACAAATATCTCAGCTAGTAATGTTTTTTGATTCTTCTGCTCCTTCCAGCTTCTATCCTGTCACCAATAACAGTAATAAACAAGTACTGAAAGGCCTGAGGTTTCATTTCCTGTAACAGTTTGCATCATATTCCAAGGAGTAATTCTGCATTAGAGCTGTTTGTATCCTAGATAGGTATTTATGCAGACTTAGTACAATATCTGATAAACTTCTGTAAGTGCAGTGTTACAAACAATCTTTTTTCTTCCACCATTTGTCTCTCAAAACCAAAACTATGTGGGAATATTTTTTCCTATTTATTAAGTATATCACTATGTGTATTTCTGTTAAGATAAAGAAGGTAGAAGTTATTTTTCTTTCCCATGGGAAGTTGTTCTAGTAAACTCCTTTTGAAGAATAATTACAGCAATTAATGTGATCAGGTCTGTTAAAGTTTTGTCTCTTTAAGAGAGGAGAGTTCTCTCTTTAGGAGAGGAGAGCTTTCTCTTTGGAGATTTTTGTCTGGACATGAGGATTAGAGTTGTCAGCAGTGATGTGCTTCCTGAGGAACAGCTATCCTGGACACAGACCATTTAGCGTTTTAAAAGCCTGAATTGAGGGCAAGATCCGAACCAAGATTTAGATCTCTAAGTCTGTAAAACCAACACTTATCCTGTTCAGGGAGCATATTTTCGCCTCACAAATTGCTTAGGCACTTAAGATTCTCCTACAAATCAGGCCCTGAAGCATTTGCCTCTTATCTGATGTATCTAGATGCTCACCAGCTGCTTAAGCTGCCTGAGATATCAAGCTCTTGAGCCTTGTGCCAAGCACGCTCCCTGGGCTACCTGTACCAATGCACTCCAGCAATACAAAATGCAGTAGCCATGATCAAATTCACCAAAAGAACAAGTCCAGAGGAGGAAGCCCAGTGTCGGTGTAGGAGCATTGTGTATCTGTCTGACAGCTGGCAAGCTCCTCTAAGAAGGAGGAATAGGTCAGTTCCCTTCTGGGTACATGGGGTTACAAATTCTCAACTTTCACTTTCAAAGCAGTGCAATAATGATATTAAAAATAGTTACCAATGTCCCATTTTATAGACATTGCAAGACCAGCTGGTGTTTGACAGCTGTTTCACTTGATGTATAATCTAGTCCAGATGTGCTCTCTATCAGGATCCTGTGGGGGCTGGGATGTCTCCAGGGGATACCAGCTAGGAACCTGCCCCAGGACCACAGCCAGGGATAGACACGAATTTTATCAGAATATATCAAACAATCAGAATAAGCAATGTAGTCAACAAAACTCTAAGCTACCATATATTTCCAATTGAGTTAAGTTGTGCTGGCTAAAGTTGATTAATTTTTAAAAATCTGTAGTCTGTAGAATAATGTTTAAAAAGTGAAAGAGAAAACATATTAGAAAAACTTTCCCACGACCTTCTCTCTCTTCTCTTTCTTCAGATATACAAAAGATGAAAATTCATCAAGAAATTTAAAACAGAAAGTCAAGTTTGAATTAACTGCAACTGATGTTGGACTTCTGTGACTAATGGAAATGATCAACTAAATATTTTGGTTTATTTATGAAGTGTAGCATAAGAAATATCTGAGAAGCAAAGTTATGAAGAATCTATGACTGAATACCTTCAGAAATTGTGTTGCTTACTAAAGAACATTAATTATTCTATTCTGCCTCTCAGCAGAGTTACAAGGATATTAATTTAAGATCTTCATCCATAAAGATATGCCAGAGACACTGTTCCTTTACACTTCAGTTACATGATCTGGAATGACTTGGGATTTATTTCATATGGTGGTATGAACTAGATAGCTGGAGATGGGTGAAAATCCCTCTACTTCTTAAAACGTCCCTGAAGAGTAGAAAGCTGTATTGCTTCAACTAAAATTACTCTTCCTCCTTCAAGATAATCTGGAAATGGTGGAATGTTTTATGGCATTGTGTCCTCTTCATAGAGAAGGCAATAATCTGTTTCAGTAACGTATATTCAAGCCCTAGCAGCAGCCAGAATTGAAAAGCTGTATATTACAACAGTCTTTTCCACAATATTTCTATAAAACTGAATATTCAGAAATGTTCCTGTCCCTTCCTAGTGTATTTTTTCAAATTTTTAACCTTACTGTTATTTACTTGCTTTCTTTTGTATTTACTCCCTTCCTTCCTTCCTCCTTTCCTTCCCCTTCCTTTTCCTCTTCCCCTTCCCCTTTTTATTTTTCTTTTTTTTTGGTGTTAGTTCTTAGATTATTTTCTCTGGGGTTAGGGCAGAAGAGGAACTTGCAAAAATCATATTAATATTTCCTGTTATACTGTTTTGTAAAAGAACTCCTTCTTTTGGATAATTTAGTGAAATTGTAAGAACATTACAAATTTTGACATTAACATTTTCTTAACTTTTAATAATTCTATGTTCTTTTCTCTTGTTCTTTTCACATGAATAAGAACTGACACATGGATCTCAAAGCCATCAAGCATAATAATCTAACAAATGCATCAGGCAAGAAACAGAAAGCTTCCTTAAAGAACCTGCTTAATTAACCTAGATATGCTATGGACTTTTTCAGAGGACTTCAACTGGTACAGTTCTGTCACAGGCAAAGATCCATTCACAGCATTCAGGTAGATCTGGGCCACCTGCAATTTCCAGCTTTCCCACCTTCAGAGCAGTGGCTGCTAGGGCAGACAAAATTATTTATTTAATTGAGTGAAGTCAAATAACAGTGGCAGGATGACTGAGCTACTTTAATTTTCATGTGTAAGGGAAAGAGCTAGGTACTTTTTTTCTTCCACAGGAAGCTTTCTTAATATCTTTGTGCTTTTAGTGGGTGTTTACATGTCCCCATCATGTTAATCTGTGAAGACTTTCTTAAAGTGACATGTCTTAGAAGAATCTCTTTGGAGATAATTATTTCTATGCAGTTATGGCTATTAAAGTCACAGTTATACCTATATCTACAGGTAAGAACAAATACACTGTAGAAAAAATATAATTTTTTTAATCTTAGGAAAACATACCACGTTCCCAGCAAAAAAATATGTTAATAACATAACATTAATAACAATCCATTTGAAAAGTTTATCTTCAATTTATTTACATTGGATCAGAAATCCATTTCCTCAGAGTCCTTTTTAAATTTTTTTTAATGAAAAACGTGGCTTCATTTAAGAAAAGGTCTGAATTTTAACAACATTAACACTCAGAGTCATAAAGTACCTATGAGAAATACATAATTGTTTAAGCAGGCAGAATTAAAATTGCATGAAAAATTAAAAGTAACCTTTCTTCTATTCATTGCCACCCCTTCTGGAAATGCAAATGCAATATTTTCATCACCAGAAGATCTGTTTCAAATACACATGATTTCATATTGTTAATGTTTGTCTAGGGTTTGGGTGTTTTTAAAAAGGTAAAAGTATCATCCTTCAAGTTATTCTTTCAGTGTCACGTTGGGAAGAGTACAGTCTACCTCAGCATGAGACATCTTTTGCAAAGAATTTCTGTAATGCACTTTAGATGTACTTTTTCACTGTTAAATCAATTACAGAAATATGTGCTGTGGTTTGCAGAATTTGCCATTTTCATAACATCTCGAAGCTCAGCCATCCTGTGATAGTAAAGCTGTCATGAGTCCAGAGGTGACGGTAGCTTACTGTTCCTGACAATTATTTGTGTAACACAGAGAAATCAAAAGAGTATGTAGAATTCTCTCCTTCACAGAAATTTACATTTAAATATGAGTTTACATTTAAGTTTCTATTTTCACTTTTAGACATCTCCCTTTACAAGAACGAAGACAATGAGATATAACCATATTTCTCCACTAGTATTTACCATCTGAATATTTGTAGAAGCTCAGGCCTCAAATGTTAGAAGACATTTCTATGAATTTTTAATACTATTTTTTTGAGAGAGCATGGATCAAATACTTCCCAAGGCTATTCCAATGTCTTACAAAATAATTCTGTTAGAAATTCTGGTTTAAAAGTGAACAAAATGGCCTCAGATGTTCATCTTGTGCCACCTCCCATAGCTTGTCTTCTATCCAAGACACATTTATCTGTTTCTAGTACTCATTTTCTTTGATTTAGAAAGAAAACAAACACAAAAGCTAGAGGGATGAGTCATCCTGATCTGAACTCCCTTCCTCACCTTATAATTCCCAGTAACATAGAAATGATGACTTTGCAGAAGTTCAGCAAACCAGAGGACTGAAAGTCCTCTCCACTCTTTCATCAGCTAATATCAAAAGACTTCTCCAATATTTTTCCCCAGCACTACTTGAGGGTCATCAAAGTCTCACTGCCTGAGTCTGCACTCCTTGTTGTTCTAAACTGACAATATCAGATGTTCTGAATTAGTTACTATCACACAAATGGTACTTATGTTAATTTAACATGCATGCACATACACATAGCTAATAGCTAGGCAGCCGGTTTGCTGGTATGCATCGCTGCTTATCACGCTGATTATAATCATCTCCTTGCTTCCTTATTCTTCCTCCATCTGCTTGTTGCATCCATCTGTTGTCTATAGTCTTATAATGAGATTGCAAGTTCTTTGCAGCAGGGAGAATTTCCTTGTTATTTGTTTGCATGCAGTTAGGAAGAATGGCTCGGTGCTGTTCAAGGGAAAATGGTACTTTAGATGATGGCAATAAGAATGATCTCATTTTTTTCTTCCTCTTAGAACAGTTTGGGGGAAAGGTTCAGAGTCATGTGGTAACATGACTTATGATGAATTGATTTTAGGAAAGATTTTTTTTAAAAGATAGCTCTTTAAAAGTAATTTTCCCATCTTTTCAAGTTCATGAACTTCCTCAGAAAAAGGAAAATTTAGCACATAAATAAAACTTCTGAAATTCTTTGACTTCAGAATCTGTGTAACAAATGTCAGTACTGATGAGGTAGAGGTTTTGGGTTTGTTTTTTTTCCTATTGTGTTAGCTGTTTTAAAGGAAAAGTAAAGAACATTTGTTAAATTGATTGAACCTAATTTTCCTAGTTAGGATAAGTTTTTTAATTACTATTTTTATTTTATCCCTTTAAGCTTGTCTGTAATGAAATAATGGATTTTGACTTAAGGACACCTTGGAAGAAAAAAAAAAAAGTCATATTTCCTTGGAAAAATTTATTTCTTCATTTATTTGCTTTCAACTCTTATGTTTTTACCTGGGAATGTGGAAGTTGCTGCAAGGAAGTGAAACTCAGATGAACCAAGCTATTACTCTCTGCTACTTCCCAAATTCTCTGCCTTTACCCTGCCTCAAGCACAGTATGTAGTGAGCAAAACTCAAGCTAGATAGAATTGTATGTTGCTCTGAAAACATCTCTGAGCCATAGGTTAGGTGACTTAAGTTTTCCATGTAACAGATTGCTTTGGCCCCAGAATAATTTTCACCTGCTCTGCTGTCAGTCTCAAATGAATATGGAAGTTATAGCCTCTTCAAAATTTCTTTTCCTACTCCAAATGTTATATGAGGCTCAAAACCCAACAATTATGCAAAAGCCAGCAAGGCTGCATCTTAACAACCTATAAGAGCAAACAGCAAATTTAAACCTTGTAGGTTATCAAGTGACAAGGACTTTTAAACTTTTAAACAGCATTATGAATAAGCTGTTAGAGACTTCACAAACTTTTCATTTTATTTTAGGATTAATTGTTCACTGGGAAAAGACCATTTTTCTCATGCTAAAGTAGTTGCCTACTGCTGATACTGATGGATTTTATAAGGAATTTCAAAATCCTGTATAATTAGTTGATAAGAACCTATTAACTGCCATTCACATCATATTCATTAGTCCATGAAATAAAACCTTTTTGCTTTTTATCTCTCATGATTTATTTAAGAGATCATGAGTTCAGCTTAAAAATATTAAATGAAAAATAGCAAAAGTCAAAATTATAGATATTATACCTGATCTTTTGTTCTTCAGAAGTTGAAATTTGCCTTGCAGAGGTGGATAGATAGATAGACAGATGACTAGATATGGGCTTTCCAGACTTCTTTGCTGTTACATAGAGCTGAACCCATCTGTAATATACTGATCTTTGAAAATACCCATTATGTTATATGTTATTATCTTACTGTGGAAATCAGGAATAATTAGAAAATATGTGTGCAGTATGACAAATTCTTCATGGATATAGTGTCAATACTGGGGACCAAATTCTTACAAGGGTATGGGCTTTGACATCACTTTTTCACATAGTTATTGCATTGACACATTTAGTAGCCTGTGCTACTGAACCAAAACAAAAAAAAAGTAATAAGAACTCTAAGTAATAGAGTTGTAGAATCTCAAGCACTTTTTTGTGTGTGTGTGTGTGTTTTCAATCACTAAGACCAAAAGTCATACTGGAAAAAATGTATGACTACTAACACAGAAAGCCTTGACTTTCAGTTGCATTTTAACATGCATTTTCACATGACCTCTTTAGAGTAGAGCTACAATCTAAGGAGTTTTACAAACAAGGCAAACTAAAGAGAGATGTGCAGGAGTAAAGTAGAAGTATAAGTAAGGGTGCAAATGAGAGGAAGACATTTGAATTTCAATGGCCAGTTAATGATTCAATTAGTTTTCCACTTTGTTAAACTATGATAATCCTTCTCTACCAGGTCTCCATATTGAAGCCTGTTGAAAGAAAGAATGTAAAGTAGCTTAGGAAAATTCTCTAAATAAAAAAAAGGGGAAAAAAAAGAAAAAAACACCTTTTTTAAACCATTGCTGCTTCCCAACAAAATGTTGCCTATGAACAATAATGTAGATGGAAGGTAGATATTTTACTGAGTTTAAGATTCTGGACAGGCTTGGTCTGAATAAAAGCTATCAGTCTGAAGTGATTTCTTCAGTTCTGGAAGCTGATTAAAGTGCAAGTCTGACTTCAGGATTGGTGAGAACCTGGTGACTGTGACTTTCTATTTGTCCTTTCTTATTCGCATCACTTCATATTTCTCTTTCCACTACACACTTTAACTTCTTTTCCCCTTTTCCACTCTTTCTCCCCTCTCCAGCTTGGAAGCTTCCTTAGTGCAAGTTAGCTACCTTCTCCATGTCTCCATAGTGTAGCAGTATGGAAATAGAGCTTTCAAAAATGCACATACTTAGACATATCTATGCATGGACAGATACATATATGAGTATATTACTATATGAAGGCTGTGTGAAGATGGCATTCTGATTTCTTGTTTCTACAAGGTGTTAGTGCAGATAGGTGACTGAGGCTCTTTATTGTTACGTGTAAAAGGTACTGATTAAAACAGAGAATGACTGAGGCTTGGCACCGAAGCAGCACAGCACTCCCTGCCCTTTGAAAGGTTGTGCTGAAATTAAGCAATGGTTACATGGAGTCAAATATCTGTTAAGTAATGGCTTACATTAATGGATTACTTACAAATCCTGAGAAGTTATCCGATTACTTGCCAGGCCAACAAATAATGTTATTTACTTAGCTACTTTTCTTGGCAATCCTACTGTTCCCAACTGCTGCATAAATGATTATTGATGGTATCATGGTAGACATGGTATTCAGTGTGGCTTCAGTCATAATTTGAAAGTCTCATGCAAACAGGGTTAGACTCTTGTGTTCTATTTCTTCTATGAGAAAGCAATCATAAACAGACAATTGATTAGACTAAAGTGGGAATATCTGCCTCAGAATTTGTATTGCCCTAAATAAACTTCCCAGTGAGAAGCAAGACATCAGTTCCTTTCCTTCTTGTTTTGATATGTTGATGTATGAAAGCAATTATTACTACTAATAAAAGTAGTAAAGATGTATGCACAGTCATATAGACATGTATACATTTGAAAGCTTTCTGTCTGTATACCTGCTTAAAAGAAAAAAGTATCTAACCTACATTGAAGAAGTTACATAGAAATAAATGTGTAAAAGAGTTAACAAAAAAAGACAAAGGAAGGTTATACAGGAAAGAGACAAAAGATACAGCTATAATCATTCTTCCCTAGTTCCAGGAACTTTGACTTTTGAAAGACACTAGAAATCTGCCACACAAATAGCCTATTGCATACCATAATTTCTCAACAAAGTTCCATAATAATTATGTAGTGCCTTCCTTGTTCAAATATAAATGCATGGTAATATTTATCATGCACACAGACCCACTACATTAAAAAAAAAAATCTCATTACTGAAAACATTTTAAAGTTAAAAACCTCTGTTCTATGTTGATAATAAATTCAGTCAATTGCCTACCACACTTGTGAGCTATTATGCAATAAAACAACTACAACAGCAAATAAAAGGAGTATAGGAAAATACCAGCTAGCTGTTTCAGAAGGCCATCTGTGGCAATGTTTCAGCCTAATTTAAAAATACCCACATGAGATCACAAGAAACCAAGTATTCTTTTCCATCCTGCTCTTTCTTAATTATTCATTTGTCTGATATTATTCACAGCAATGGTTTACATGCAAATTGCAGATTTAAAATGTTAGAGAATAAAACTAAAGGCTTTTTTTTTAATGCCTTTTGGTGCAGTACAGCATAGATAATTTAGATTCAAGCTGCTCTAAGTGCATACAATTAGATTTGATTTAGGTCAGTCACCCTACTATAGGGCAAATAATATTTTCATTTTAAGTCAAAGTGGAACTTTTCTGGTGCTAATGCTTTTAGAATGTGTAGAATATAACCCTTATAGTTCTGGTTCATAGAGATCTTGGATCTACAAATTGCCCCAGAATTTGTTAGTTTTCAGTGTCTACTGCAGAAATGTTTCCATGATGATGCTTCTTGCTTGATTGATTGATTACTTTCTTGCTTTTTGCTTTCTTTATCTCTTTTTTCTCTCTCTTTCTCTCTTCCTTTCTTACTTTCCCTTCTCTGTAATCTTTCAGCTAAATCCCCAGGATCATGGTCACTACTAAACTGGATTAAGGTCTGGTTTCCAGATGAGATTAAAAACAAAGAAGCTTGTGAATATAAAGGTAACCCAGAAGGTGTTTTCTTTTCAGAAGGAGAAAAGATGGAGTTTAAGCATGCAGAAAAGTGGGACAAATAGAATTTGATAACAGTTACAGACTTGTATTATTGTATGTAGGTATAAAGGAGTCTCAGAGTCCTAATAAAGGAAATAAGTCTTTAAACTAGTGTCTTGGGCCATTTGTGTAGAAGTGCTGTTTTTTTACTATTTCCTCTTCCACAGGGAAGAATTAATGAGGTTCCATTGAACTGGTAATTCAATTTATTCATTACCATTATTAGAGGCTAGGGAATGACTAGACTAAGGAGTCTTGACTTAATGGGAAAACAGTCTTTGGTTTAACCCAGAGAGCAGCTGAAAATTACAGTTCAAGGATAGTAGGAGTAAAGCCAAGAGATCTGATTGTTTTTAGGCCCCAGAAGAGGCTGTCTGGTGACCTAAGTGTTCATAGGTATTTTGCTGAAAATGATTGACCATGAGTTCACATTTACCACTCATTCTAACACCTCATGGTTAAACTGCTATTTCCTTTCAGCCATCTTAAATAGTCCTACTACACCACACAGTTGTAATCAGTGGAAGGAAAAGTCCAGCAAAATAAAAGATTTGTAAGACATGTTGCAGAGGAATCTGGTTTTTTCTCCTTGCAACATGTAATTGTTAACTTGAGACAAGGCAGGGGCTTAGTGTCATTAAACCAATAGATCCATAACATTCAAAAGAAAAAACAAGCTATAATGACAACTAAGACTAGTCTGTGGGTAACTTTTATCTTAAACTAATTTAAATGCCTAATCTATAATAAAACACTAAAATGCACACCATGAAGCCACTGATAAATTACAGTCTTGTACAAGTGGAATAGAACTGAAGAGCATGAAACATCAGAAGTTTTTTTAGGGTTAGAGACCAAAAAGATGAAGTTTCGGTTTGTTTTGTTTTCCCACGTTAAATTACTGGGTTTTGTTCTGATAGACAAAAAAGCAACTGTAGCACTTTCAGCTACTATGTAAACCTAAATTTACAAACAAATTAAGAGACCTTCTGCAAAGTTAAATGAAGGGAGAATCCCACTGAACCACACTCTGCACCTGTAACATAAATTTTGTGGCCAAGAAGATAGGATGAGATACAAAGTCCTGGTTAAACCTGACTTTAGTAAAACTAAAAATCATGGCTCAGCACATCATTTGGATCATTTACTAGCATATAATAACTAAAGTCAAAGGAACTTCAGCACCTTATGGACAAAAAGTGTTCATCAGTGCTTTGTTTCAGATACTGAAAGTGGTGGTCAGAACACTACTTTTAGCAACTATTTAAAAAAATGAGGGCAAAATTAAAGGTTGACAAAAAGAGAGAAATGGCACAAAACAAGGTTATCCTTATTTCACCTCAAATTCTTAACATTGTATTGTCCTGATTTAGTAATACTTCATAACAGTCTGTATTTAATTCTCTTGGCACATGTTAAAGAAACACCAATCCTATTGAAGCTGCTGGGAATACTTTTTTTCCCACTTTTGAAGTTCATTCATGGCACAAGCTGCTCCTGTGCTGACGGTTGCAGAAGTTACTAAATGGAGACTTAATAATTTTCTTTTATGAAAACTTGAAACATTGTCATCCTATATTTATGAAACTACATCTCTTAGTAGAAAGGAAGGAAAAAGCAATGTCAATCAAGTGATAAATTTTGTGTACTCAGAGTTGATGTGAATATTCTTTTTCTTACCAAAATGTTGCATTTATTGAGGATAACAGTATTTTTTGCTTAAGGCTCACTTCCCAAGCAACACACCTCTTCCCCTTCTTCCACAAGAATTGCCTGGCAATTTTTTTTTGTAGCAAACGTTACCTTTTTGGCTTTCCTTGTCTAAATCAGTTATTAACCTGCATATGGCAAAAATCCTACTTCCTAACACAAAATAGAAGCAGATTTGTATCATGATGCTGGTTGTTTTCCCTAAGGAGTGTCATTCAAATTAATAGAGTAGCAGAAAGTCAACTGCAATGACTGCATGTACATATTTCAATGAGGAGTGTCTCAGTCTTTAAGTCCTGCATGTGTACCACTACTGGCAGAACCAATACCATAATAAACTACTGCGAGTAAGAAAATGTTTAATCTAATGAATAATTTTCACCCCTTCATCTTCACCTCACAAAGCAGAAAAAAAGAGAACAAAAAGTATAGAAGAGATGTGTGTTGTGTGTCCTACCTTTCCTTTGTTTTAAAACTTTGCACATTAGAGCACCAAAACCAATGGATCCAAATTTCATCAGCTGTACACAAAAGCTATTTATATCTGCTCAAAATTTTCCCCCAAGAGGCATGTCTACCTCACACAGTGTGGTGTTTTGCAAGAACCTCTGTGCTGCCTCTGAGCAAGCTGGTGCATCCACCCAGCAGCAAACAGCTTAGAGCTTGCCAGTGGGTGCTGTGTCATCAGTACATTACCTAGTGCAGACATGCCCTGTGTTTGCTGTCTTATTCTCCTTTGGTGCATGCCTCTCTGTGCAAACACCTTCATCCACCTCCACTGATTTTCAGAACAAAAGATACCAAACTAAAAGTAAACCTGAATTGAAATCTAAAGTTCACATATCCCTTCTATCCTTTTTGCTCTTCTGCTTTGGAAAGTCTCAGTTCAAAAGGGGTATATGTGTCTGACTCAGCTTGCTCTCTCTGTGACCAAAGCAAAACCTTGGACTGGACACATGTAGATGCCATAACCATTTGGATCTGCATCTAGTTATTAATAATTTTTGTGACTGGTGACACCATTCATTGAGTTCAGAAGCCTAATAGAATTTGAAGTCCTGTGAGGAGTGTTGAATTGGCTAAATCGGATTAAGTGACTGACTTGGATATTAAATACTTTGCACACTGAGGTAAAGCTAATCCTCAGTCACCAGCTTTTTGATCAGAGAGGCTCAGGCTAGCAGCTGAGTTGGAGGATGTCCATGTGCTCACACACAGGCACCCAGTGCCATTTGGGATGCCTGCAGCTATTCTTCCAGAAGGTATCTAGTCTCCTGCAGGTTTTGTGTTGTATCTGTCCCTTCTGTGCAGATCTCTCAGATACCCTGAGAAATCTCAGATGACACTAGATATCTGTGTGTGGTCATCACAGACAACTGAATCATGGCCTAAGTGTCTACAAAAAGCATTTGTCACACCTGTAGACATTTACAAGGATAAAATTTGATTCGAGATCAAGCCACCGAAATTTAGGTGCCCACATGCAGGTATCTCAAATTACAGTAAGTGGCTATGTGTAGACAACTCAGCCTTTGCTGCTTTTCTGTCTGTTAGTTCCATGGGAAGGCTGCTCTGGACTCTCAGTGTCCTGAATGTCATGATCTGTGATGAAAATTTTTAGCCTGAACTTAAAATAAATAAAAGGATCATAATTTCTCTAAAATGTTAATCAGGTTTTTCTTCCTCTTGTGAAATAATGTCCCACTCACTCCTTTGTTGAGATGAAATAAGACTTGAGTATTCAGGCAGGATTTCCTCTTTCAGAGTGTGTGAATACGTGTGTAGGTGTTTTGGAAGGAGGGAGCAGTCTGAAACACACCTTCATTAAGACAAAATGCCAGTGAAATATGTCATTCCACTCCACACCAATCTTAAAAGATTAAAAAAGAAGCCTCTGCTAAAATAAACAGAGCAGAAGCCTTTACACTAGTCCTATGCCAGTAGCTAAAGCAGATAACTGATGGTTCAGATTCTGCAAATTTCTGAGCAGCTAACATTATGTGTCCAGTTTTATTTTGTTTTGTTTTGTTTTTCTTTTCACAGTTGTAACCACTAAGGGTTGGATTTTCTTAGTTAAACACACATAATAACCCACTAAATACAATTATCATGCAATTAAGATTAAGAAAAACCTGTTATGTATTTTGATAGTGCATATTTCTGATCTCAGTAAGTAAAAAGAAATAAAGAAACATTTCCACTTTTAATAAAGCTTAAGCTATGTCCTCTTTAAAATGAAGCAATGGAGATATGTAAAAAAGGCATGGCTCAGCTGTGGGCTGTATGCATTCTTTAACTAGGTAGCTTTGCTGCCTTTCTTCTTTTCCAGCTTTCCCTCTGTAATAACTACTCCTTGCTGAAGGTAAGGAGAGAGGCCAAAGATCTCAGATGAGGTTTGTACAGAGCAGATGATGGATTTCACACAATGACAAGGTTGTGTGCCCAGTAAGGAGGGAAGTCAGTCTGTGGCTGTGTCTGTGGGGGGTTACTGCAGTCATCTCTGGTTCCAGGTTTTCATCTCCTTTGCTCTCTCCAGGGCAACTGTGGATCAGCCCAAGGTGAGGGCACCCACTTGAAGTTTGTGCTGAGGTCAGAATATGTCCCCATCTTTTAAATACTTCTGTCTCAAAAGAGCTTTGACCTGCTCATATTCACAGTTATTCTCCATACTTTTCCTTACACTTCTCTCCTAATATTTTCAATTACATCAAATCCTCCTGCCTGTAAAACTGAAAGAGAATATGTGCAGTCCACTCTATGCTTTATTTAAAACTTAGTTACCCAGATGATTTACCTTCCAAGCTTAAAGACCTGAATGTGAGGGTCAGAAGCACAGCTTTTTTTCAAGCCTTAATCTGGTTCACTTCTCAGTGGAGTGCAAGGTAATGACCTCCTGTAGCCCTATTAATTGAAAGTAAGTTACTTGGATTCCATTTGCCTTTTGTCAAGAGCTGCAGCTCTCTGGGATCAGTGGAGGAAGCTAACAGTAAAATAATCTTAGTGAAAGAGGTCCAGATGCTAAATATGGTGCCTTTCTTCACTGATCCTTCCAATCTTTGGTTTGGTAGCCTTTGTGATTCATGTGATTCACAACAGAAATCTTTTTTCTTTTATTTTTCTTCCCCTCTTTGCTTTATTTTGAGGCAGGTGGCTGAATTTGGAGAGGGGGTGCTACTGTGGGGTCTTGTGAGGATATAAGTAATAGAATAATATAAGTAATATAAGGTTATAGTAATGTAGAGTAGTATGAAAATCAAGAAAGAGAAGTACTCTTCACCATGAATTCTCAGTTGGGCTTGCAGGCAATCCAGAGCTCTAAATGAGTACTGCTTAAAATAAAACATATCTAGGAATTATTAGGAAATAGGTTCCCCTGATTTGTGCCTTGAAAAGGTCTCCTCTAAATCCCTCTCTCTCCTGTTGAATGATTTAATATAAGCAGACACTGGAAGTCAGACTCTTAAGGAGTGTGTTAATTGGTGTAACTCTGCCTTAGCTGAAGATCTGGCCTGAAGGTTGTTACCATCTCCACTTGACTCTATGTGTTTCCAGAATCTGCTACTTGTCATATGCCTGTCCCTGGTGAAAGTAAGCAAAGATTATACAGAGGAGAGACACAAGGAGTCTCAGCAAGTGCTATACTGAAAGGAAAAAAAACAAAGCTCTGTGTGTTTTTTGTGTGGAGGGCAACAACAGAATGATAGAGAAGCAGCTTAGTTCTGAGCTGTCTTTCAACCTTAAAACACCCTCCTACTTATTAAAGTTTAGCCCACTTTGAGGGACAGATGCTAATCATACTGATAATAGCCAGGTTACTGTTAATGATCATGTAGGAAACATTGAGACAGTATGATATTGTGGACAGTTTGAACTGTGACCTTTGTCTCCTCCCTCTGCTCCTACCCAGGCTGAGAATAAAAGACTGTTTACTGTCAAAACCTGCTTTTTGATCACAGGTAAGTCATGGAAAAACACAGGGGAATTTCTTTTTTGTTTTTACTCTCTCCATTCTTTGGAAGTCAAAGAATAAATATCACTGGTCTCAGCTTACACAAGGAATTCTTTTCACACAGCTCTCAAAGTTCTCTTGTGAACAAGGGTGTTGTTCATTGAATGCTATGTGAAAAGCTTGCTCCTGAGGTGCTCTGAGTGCTCCTGTAAGGGAAAAAACTGCAGCTGGGACTGTCAGTACTCAGCTCTCAGAGAGGTTCTCACTGAGTTCAGTAGGGACTCTGACAGTGATTTCAGGTGAGGTCAGGATTTTCTCTCTGGAGTCCCAGCTATGACAGTACTTAGCTGGTAAGACAGTTCACTCATATGGGCAACTACACAAGCCATCTGGTACAAGTTTATGTTTTATACTTTAGAGTATTTAAGGCTGCAGGAACCCAATAAATCTGCTATATTAATCTATGACATGTCACAAGTTGTTAACTTCCACCCATACTCTCCTCTTTGTGGCCATGTGTCTTGAGCCAAACCATTTCAGTTCTCAGGTACCTGAAGTGGTAAATGTCACAGACTAGCACTAGCCAGGTATCAACCAAAAGAGTGGTTGATGAAAAACAGTTAAGGAATGTACAAGATGATTTCTATAGTATGCTAAAAAAAAAAAATCCAATGAAAAAAAATCACAACATTCCTGTCATCTGGATGTGGACAAACATTTATCCCTATTCCCAAATATTCTGATCCTTGAAAGCAAGTAAAGCTTGAAGAACAGTGAATGAAAATAATTGGTTTTATGCAGAATTGCATTGCTAGTGTATTAAGGGCACTGAAGAACATATTTTTATCTTCACAGATCAGTAGATTGTGGTTTTTTTGGTTTTGGCCCAAGGTCATGGCTGATCCATTGTTTTGTTAGATGGTTGTTCCTGTAGTTTATGTCCTAGATAAATTTATTAATTTCTATTTTTAACAATACAAAGTTTTTATGCCTTTATCATCTTTCTTGAAGGATCTGTAACCAACAGGCTTGATTGCTGTCCTACTAAACCATAGTGGCTCCTGCTGGTATCCCATCACTAACAATACTCTTTAGATACCCATCAGTTAGTTAACATGTGAACTATTAATATTTTGTCTTTTTTTTTCTTTAAATAACTAACATTTTAAAAACAACTTGTCAAAAAACTGTGGAGAAAACAGAAATCCAAGACCAATGTGAATTTTGTCAGTCTGGCATACAATCTTCTTTTTGTGTTTTGTCTGAATTAAACCTTAATATTCTCATATTATCTCTTCCTTTCCATAGAGCTCCACACCTAATTTAGAAGACACAGAATGAAATGGGTTTCCTGAAAAATGTCATGTATCTCTGTCCATACATGGTATTTTATTTTAAATAAAAATCCTGAGAGTTTATAAGAGGGAAGGAAATGGAACTGATTAAAAAGTTAGCACTCCCATTTCTGACTTACACAGTAGCACTTTTTTACTTTTTTTTTGAGGAATGATATATAATGGGACATCAGAATTCAACAAGTATGAATTGTAGGCATTAATTTACTTAGGACATGCAATTCACTGGAGTCATTACTGCTGAGTTGGAAAGCTTTTTCAGGGAGTGCTTTGTGACAGGGAGCCCTATGTGTGCTTCTAGAAGGTGGTGTTGTAACTTGCATTCTGAAAATGCAACATCAATCAAAATAATTCAGAATATTCCATGTCTTATCAGTTCTCCAAATTCACCCTGCTCAAGTTCCTTAACAGCAGGGTGAGTGGTAGATTCAGATGCTTCATAACAGGCATGCCAGCTTCTTTCTGTATGAAAAAAAGCCAACCCTTCTTTCTCCCACAGCCTTTACAATTTGCTTCTTTGTTTGTATAGAGCTGGATAAAATTAGTCATACTTTTGTTATAAAATCTGGCTTATATATGAATAGGACAATTAGGAGACAAACACACAACTTTGTGTTTAGAAAAGAATCTGAATCTCAGAGATGACACATGCATCTGAATACAACTCTTCTGATGCAGACCATATGCATGGTGTTGACATGCATGATGCACACTTAAGTCTCCTGTGATAAATTTCATCTACCATGTACCTTTGATCACCTCATGAGTTTAGCACCCTGCCCTTTCTTTGTTTTATTATTTTTGTGATGGATGAATGCAGCTGCTCAGTAGAGAGGAATGTTAGAAGTCTCAACAAAGAAATATGGAGTTGCCTGAAATCTAGGACTTAAACACTGAATTTTGGTACAATAGGTACAATAAGTTGTGACTGGCTAAAATAAGAGAAGTCTAATTACAATGTGAAAGCTGCTTCTGCAGTGGAATAAGTGGAATATTTCCTACTCTCTGTGCTTTCTGAAAGGTTTCTGCCTTTGATGTTCAGCTTTCTTATTAAAAGGAAGAAATATTTTTACATTGTTTAGAATTTTCCCTCAAAAGCTGGGAAATGGCAGTTATCATATTGAAGTAGACAGCTTTTTCAGCTGTGGGGAAGAAAAATAAATCAACATTAAATAATGTACCTCTACAAATGTCAGGAAGGTTTTATTGATAGCTGCTTGAGATAAGCTGTGTTTTAAATATGCTCCTGACAAGTTGGAAAAGAGCTCATCAAAATCATATATAACTAGAATTTAAAATGTGAAAAAACCCCAGCACACTGCAGTGAGACAAACTATGTACTTTACTTATCATGAGTAAGTCCAAGAGGTAATTCAACATGTTCAACATATGTCTATGGGGAGAGCAGGTTCTCTTTCACACTTATTCATTATGATTGCCAGTTTTATTATAAAGGAAAATGAAATCCTGTTGTAGGGTGGGAAACTGATGAAAAGGTTTGGCTTTGGTTTTGTTTGTTTGTTTGTTTGGATTTTTTTATAAGATTCATATATTCTTACCATGAAATTAAATAACCTTATCTAGGGATGTATGGAATTCTTTGCTTCCACCTTAAACAAAATGTTGATAACTCTTGTTTGACACAAGAAATTTATGTTCTGAGTTAAGTGGAAGGTCATACTAATTGACTATAAATCGTTTCTGTTTTGAAAATATTTATATTTATGAATCCATGAGTGATGCAGATTCATCAGTAATTTGGTTATCCTAAATGTATGATAATAACATATTTTTACTACTTCATCTCATTACATGCAATAATTTTACTGTGTACAAATATCTAGATACAGACACAGTATACATGCCACCTTATGGAAATGTAAAAATATAATACCTTGTTGTTATGTCAAAGCTCAGTTCTGAAAAATCTCTCTCCTGGATCCTAAAATGACTATCCAAACAAGATCTGGATGATGGCCAAATGGCCATCAAGAAGGCAGTTTAAACCCATCTGAAATCAGTTGGAAGCTTTTCCATTAACTTTAACAGATACTACATATAACCTTAATTTAACTTTAAATTTGACATATACTTATCCAAGTCATCTGCTAGAATGTGAAAATGTTCTCCTGTCCTAAAGTGATTAATAATAAAAATGAATGTTCCACATTTATTTGATTTTTTTGCGGTCTATGCTTAAATATATATAGAGATATATTTTTTTCTTATAATGGAAGATTCTAGAAATTCACATTAGCTATAAATTATCAGGAGGTTTTTTTGTACCTTTTCAAATGAAAAATAGTGTCAGAACATATTATCCTGGTTTATGCTGTACAATTAAAATAGCAACATTCCACAAGAACTCTCAATCCTGTAATACAGTCTTTGTCTAAGCTTTTTTGGTGATACTCAATCTCTGATTGAGAAGGGGAGCAGGCACCTTGGTGGTCCACTTAACATTAAGCAAGGTCATTTTTTGCTATGGCATTAGCCTAATCCCAGAGCAATTGTGGTGAAAGTTACTAAATCTATATATAATTAAAGCAATTGTGTGGAAGAGTCTTGGGTTTGTTTTTAAATCCTGATTTGTAGCATCGGTTTTGGGGTTTTTATTTGGCTTTGGGGTTTTTTTTGTTGTTAGATACAAAACATTATGAAGACAGTTTTAAAATACCTGAAATTATTTTCTGGTTTCCATCAGAATAAAGAAATTCAGAAGAGTATAATCACTGTAACAGCAGAAAACTGTAGGGTGTTTTTGTTTTCTTAAAATGATAGAGAAATCCAAATCTTACAGAGAATATTACCTGGGACAGAGAAAGGGCAGATTTAGCTACACTAAAATTATTTCAACAGTCCTGCTACATTTCTGATATATATTATGAAATATAATACACAAGAATATTTTCTCTTCCCAGACACATATGTAGTGTGGTGTTATTGTGACAAAGCTGGTTAGTAGGGAAAAAGAGTTCAGGACAGGTAAGCAAAGGGGGAATGGAACTGTGATTAAATATATATGCTCTTCATACCATATGGGCATGCACAGTTAAAGTGATAATTCAACTGAGTAATGACTTTTGATATTTGGGATTTTATTATCTCCATTACTTATAGGAAAACTTTGACAAAAGACAGAATAGAAACGACTGAATTATTATGCACTCTCTTAAATCAGTCCTTTTTCTCCTTTTCCTATTTTCCTTTTCCTTTTCCATAAAAAAAAAGGAAATGTATTGTTCTGTTATGTTCCTGGAAAGCTGGAATAACAGAAGAATTCTGAATATTTCACCTTGACTCTAGTCCCTGCTGAAAATGCTTAGTAGTCGTTCTTGATAGAAGAGATGAAAGGGAGAATGAGCAGAAGGGAACAGAGAGAAAAGAAGAGAGACCGTGACAAGAGAACAGATATAGTTCTCAGTTTCCTCTTCACTACAGTATCTGTCCCTGCAGATGACTGACTAATTTAAGGTAAGGAAAATCCAAAACCAAAAGCAAAACCACCTCCAACAGGAAAAGAAAACCCAAGACACCCTGCAAAATAGGGGACTGTTAACTACCCTCTTTGGTATGCTCCACTGCTTGCTTATTGCTGCAGATAGGATAGAACGAGCAGGGTTGTGATTTTAGTAGAGAAAGTGAGAGTACAGGTTAATAATGCTCAATTGTAAGAAACAGTCACTAATTTAAGATTTGAACCACTCAAGATTTCCTAGCTTCCATTTGCAAACCACAGGAGGACTTTGGTATTCCTTATTGTTTCAGTAGATTTGGTCCAGATCTGTTAGCACTGAAATATTAAGTCTGCAGATTGGTGTTTAATTTGATTTCATAGATCAGTTAGACAACCAGAGGAGCAGATAATTGGATAGTTGCAGTCTGCTCTTCACTATAGAGGGTCTTTTACAAATCTGACAGTCCACTTATTTTTTGGATTTAGTGGTTGAACAATTCACTGTAAAAGATCATTTACAGACATTGTTGTAATAACTTCTCAGAGTCCTTTAAGCACAGGAAGGTGGTAACAAAGAAGCTATCATCTAATTTCACTCCTAATGCAATTGTAGGTGTTGATGACCATATAAAACCCCTCAGTGATATTAACCAGACTACCCCAGATGTAATTTATCTTATCTACCATGTGCTGTGATGAGTGACTTGAATACTTTTGATCTCTGTCCCTCCAGCTGATTTCCTGGAAGTTGGGCTATCAGAGGATCACAGTATCATTGTCTTTGGGATTCACTCCCTCTTGTGGCAATAAGTTACAACCATTGATGTGTTTTATACAATTTGCATCTGTTTGGGTTTGTGGGATTTTTTTGTTTGCATGGGGGTTTTTTTTGTTATTGTTGTTGGTTGGGTTTTTAAAATGATTTATTGTTGTTATTGTTGTTGCCTGAGACAGTGGTTATGTCAGTGTTTTGTCTGGCAGTTGGAAAGACAAATGATACATTGTTTTCACTTTCAGTATTTGTTAGTGTATGTTTACTCATAACATACACATATTGTTACTGTTTCTACAGCAATAAACAGTCACATCACAAACAGTAAAGTACTCTGACTTATTCTGAAGTGGAATACAAAAACCCCAAAGGATTTCCTGATTAATTTTTTAAAAAGCTTACTTTTAAAGGCTTTGTTACAGCTACTAAACTGTCTCACCATTTCAGTGACAGGCTGCTGCAAATTCTCCTTAGGAATGATGAAGATTTCATGATACTGGATGTGTTTTGCAAAGGCAGTGCATGCACTGCTGAATAATGAGATACTTAATATTCTGCAGAATGTCAAGCTTTCCAGTTTATGACACCCATGTTACTTTACAATAGTGGATAAAGTTTTATTTTTGAGTAACTTGGAATTAGAAATAAATTGGACACTAGATTATGCTTTAAAATCACAGTCTATTAATAAAAAGTTCTTGGTGGAACTGCAAGATTATCTGGAACATCCACTGGAATGAGTGAGAGAGTGGCTGTATGCTAATGCAGGGGGTGTGGGCATGTGGTGGGTGTAAGGGTAAAAGTAATTACACTTTTGTAGATGCAAAAGTAAGTGACTTACAAGACTAGTTGTTTTGTGGTTAGTGTGCCATGTAGACACCAATTCATATAACAAAAGGAGACAAACTAGCACAGTCTGAGAACTCAACAATTTGGTAGTGAGAAAAGATTAGAAACTGGGTTCAGAGGTTGAAGAAAATAAAAGGACCTCACCTGTCCTCTCTGCCTGCACTGTCCTTTCTCCAATGCTTTTCCATATGGCAATATAACACAACTGTGGTCACATTATCTAGCTTCCAGCAGGAGTGGCAAAATCAAAGTAGTAGTTCACATACAAAAGAATTTGCAGAGTGTAAACTGAGTATATGAAGTGTAGCATACAAATAAAAAAGATGAACTACAGAAATTTTGAAATAGGTCCTTAAATCTTTTGTGTTCTCACTTCTTCCAGAGTGTTCCATCTCCTATGAAAGAAGATTCTGAATTTAAATATTTTAGAGGACCTTCCTGACAGCATGAAATGTGTGGTATATGCCAAGTTTTAGGGAGCCTGTAAAATATTATTCACAGACTTTTTTCTTCTTCTGTGAGTTTAAACCTTAGGAGAGACTAACACTTAAGTGTTACACTACTAAGAATTAAACATACTCATAATTACTTCTGGCAGTGATGTTAAAGAAAAAAACAACATGTTTTTTCTCTTGAGTTGGAACTAACCTCCTGCCTTCATGTTCTTATCCAATTTTATCAAAAAAGTGGCTAAGGAGTGAGAAATCTACAGAGCATCCTTTGAGAGATTATGGTAAATGTTTATTAACAGTGTTTTTAGTATAAAGACTAGTGTCTTTGTGGGAACTGCTCTGTTTAAAAAAGGAGCAGCACAAGAACACCTCTAAAATCCAACAATGTCCCCAAACAGAGTAAAAGTAAAGAATAGGAGCAACCCAAAAAGTGGCAAACAGACTTCTTGTCTAGAGACAACTCTGAGCACTAAGTCCTGCCATTTAAAAGTATGTACTGCAATTGAACTGCCAACTAGAGCCATAAGAACAACTGAATGTTAAGTGGGATCCCTAAGAACACTAAAGAGATTTATTAGACCCTTTGCAATGAATGCTGAATGAATGGGTAATGATAAAGTCCTCAAATTCTGCTAGTAAATGCTTTCCAGATGTTTGCTGTCCCCACTATTATAGGGAATCCAAAGACCCATGGACACATATAAGGACAGATTAGTATCCTTCCAGAGAACTTTAAAGTGAACTACTTCATCAGTAGTGTAGATGTTGATTTTTCCTGATATGCTTTGTTCATCTAAGGATCACTATATAAGGATATGAGCCTGAAGGCCTAAGTATGTTCTCATTGGGTTTTTAATATGACTACCTTTAAAAATTTCACAGTGTACCTGTCTGCTCAGTTTAAAAGAGCAGCAGCACAAGAACAGAGACTCAATGTAATTTAAAAATCTGACTTGTATGCAACAGGTTTCATATATGTCAGAACTGAGAAGGATCTCAGGCTTCCTGAATCTTGTTTGTATCCAATGTCCTTAGGAAAAGTTGTATTCATTAGTGAGAAGTACTTCCTTCTTCAAGTGATAGATTTATATTTAGCAGTTGATTAAGTCTGAGATTGCTTTTATGTAAATTTGGCTATCAAAAATGAAGTGTCTTGTCTTAGTTTTCTGTGTAGACAATGAAGAGACACATTCTTCCAGAGGGTGTTTCTGTCTATCCCAGAACTGATATCAAAGGCAGTGATGATGAATTGCGTTTGGGGAGTTTGTAATTTGCCTTCAGAGGGTCTCAGCTTCTGGGACCACAGAAGGAGCCTAGATGATCATCTTAAGTTTGACACCTAACTTTAATAATTAATATTATGTGAAAGGAATTATACTCTTAGTTTACTACAAATATTATGGTGTGAGGGGTCACTGATCCATCTACATGACTCAATAACTGGTCTCTGACAGGAGTTTACAAGAGATACTTGACAGAAATACACAAAAATCAAACAGTGGATAACTATGGAACATTTCTTTTGATAGTTTTCAAGTTGATTAATCATACCTTGGTTTATGTCTTCAAGTAACTATGTGAATATGAATTCCTATCTTTAGATGATAAACATCAGTTTTCCCTGAAGATAAAGAACATAAACCCTGAAAACAGAATTTCAGCACTTTAAGTGTAGTGTCTTTATAAAATGGGGAACTTCTACTGTTCTGACCTCTACCATAATATAGCTCCTGGTGATGCATGAACTCTGTCAGGGCAGGTAATTCAATGTTGCTCTCTGCCTTGGAAATACAATGTGACCATACTGCTCCTAAGGCAAATATTATTCCCTCAGAATACTCTGCTGCAAGTTATAATTTGCAGATTCCAACCAGTCATGCAGTGAAAAGTTAAAGGGAACCCTGTACAGGAAATCAAGCATAATGCCTAATGTTTTGTGCTACACTGTTCAGTATTAAGTGCTGGAAAATAAGATGTGTATGATACGAAGAGAAATCCCATGTGCATTTGAATAATTCCTACACATGAAGCTTTTGCATAGTGAGTTAGAATGGCATGAAAGGAGGGCTGGAGTATTCAAAACTGTCATTTAAACTATCCTCTAAATGTAGGGGCTGTGGTTGCACTAAAACTACAATATAATGACATTAATTTCATAACAGTTGTAATGTATTTAGCCTTGGTCAATGTTAAACAACTTTGAAAGGTGATAACCTATACACTGACACATTATGGTCCATTGAAATGCAAAAATATACTAAATACTTGGTCTATTTACCATTATTTTTGGACCTGTTATTAATTTATAGTGACATTTATAATTAATACTGTTAGACTTTATGCCTTGCAATAATGCACAGCACTCCTCAGATAAACAATCTGTCTCTATTATGCTTACAGAAATAAGTCATAAACACTTTTACAGAATAAACGATGGGCTAACCCATGTTTTGCTTTTGAGAAGTCCTTTGCATTACATTCCAGACATCTATTTAAGAAGTGGATGATCACACAGGTCTTCAAACTTTGTATTTGCAGAGGTTCACAAGATGCCCATGGCAGGGGGGTTGGAACTAAATGATCTTTAAGGTCCCTTCCAACCTGAGCCATTCTATGAGCCCCTAACAATTTTTTATTCTTTTCTGTTGCATTGTTTCCATTCAGGATTAAAAGCATCAGGCTAGACTCTTCTGCAGGAATCTTGCACAGAAGCTTCAAATTCATGGGTTTTAGACATGGCAGAGCTCATAAAATTTAGACTGCTGCTGCCTTTCTTTAAATACAGGGAATGTGATGTGTTATAGTCAGGCTGATTTCCATTGGAGTGCCAAAATATGGCTTTCAGTTCTTGTTTCAGATACTAATTTTGATTTTTTTCTCTCCTTTTCCAGAAGTACTGTAGTGATCCATGAAATGTACTTCTAGCCTTTATTTTTGAATCAACACTGTCACCACAGTGATCTGAAAAATCTATTTATAACCTTTGCCAATCTCATATTGCATTGCAGGAAATGTTTATTAGCTTTGAATGCAATGAGTGGGAAATGCCAGGTTTATTTTCATAGAGACAGACAGCAGCTGCAAACACTACCATCCATCCTACCTTCCCATATAGGTCTTTACACAGAGTGTGACTTGAATAGCTCTTATTGCTCATTCTTGGGTATTGAAATGCCTCAATGCCAACACTGAAGTACAGGAAAAATGTCAGCAACCAATTTCTAGTAACACCTTTGAAGAAATCTATGTATTGTAACCTGTCTTCTGCCTCACTCCTGCTAAACCACTGGAGCTCTGACTTGTCTCCAGTGCCATACAATGTTTAGAGCTGAGGCTCAAAATATTCCTTTAAAGGCTAAAATCCAGCAGGAATGCACAGTTTAGTTCCAAGGACTTTAATACCATTTTACTACTTGTTAGGAAAAGCAATGCATTGGTCATATACCTAAAGCATATCAGTTCATACAAAAAGTGAATATATTTGAAATAATAATTAACAAGGGAATTTTACACCAAATTACTTCTAAATACGTTTTATGATTAAAAAAAAGTGGGATTTTTTTAAAGTAAATTTCTTCATTAGATTCAAAAGTCTATCCCTAAATTGATAAACTTAACAGATTCCTGTCTTGAAAAGAAAAAGCTCTGCCTCAGAAAAAATGCCACTGAAAATTTATAATTAGTTTGAAATCAGTCCAATTGGACTGGTCTCATTAAGTGTTTAAGATGATAATTAATTATTTTCTATACTCTTAATCTAAACATTACAACATACTTGGTTGCTATTTAATTAGAAAACACATTAATTATATGTTAAGGTCTTCATTGTGTATACACTAAGGTCTCCTCTTTGAAGGGAATTCAGTAGTAAAAAAAAATAAACTAACAACAAAAAAATCCAAGGCTTAAGAGATCATTCTGGCATGAAGATGCAGCAACATCAATGCTACTGTGACTTTCTGTGATTTGCATGGGCTAAGCATGGCTCAGTGAACAACTTTATGGGAATTGAGACTGCCAAGTTCTGGTGACTCCTAAGAGCAGGAGGCTCTCACAATACTCAGAATGTGTTACATGTACTTGCCCAGACACAATCTGTAATCACACAAAAAGGTGCTATATTAATAACTACCATTCAACAGCTTTAATGCAAATAATAAAGCTAAGGAAGCAATTGGAAAAGAAACAAATTACCTGCCATTAATTTCCTCTGATGTAGTCTATTCCAGGTTTCTGAATATTTATTGAAAATAAAAACTAAAGGCATAATAGCAGCTTTTTCAGATATAGTTAAATTAGCTTGCCCTTCTAGGTGGTTATTAATTTTGGTAATTTATTCTCCAGCTATATAGTGAATTCTTGAATAGGGGTGGAACCTGAAAGTGAAAATACACAAGAAAATCTCTACTCTAACAATACATTGAACTTAAAAATGAAAAAAAAAAAAAAAAAAAGGAAAAGAAAAAAACCAACCAAAAAAATAGACAACACCCAAGCCTTCAGAAATCTCTGGGCATGATGCAGACTTTAAGAGGGGTGCAATTTGATAATATTGTAGCAGAAAAAAAAGAAAAGAAGCTCAAATTATTTACCAGTCATAAAGGTATCACAGTACCAACTTTTTTTATCTCAGGTATTCAGTGTGGCACACTGAGGTTAACTTCATATCAAACTTGAGTCAGTGTAAGACCATATAAGGGAAGAGGTTCTATTTTCTCAGTCCTATTACTGAATCTTTTTTGTTTTTTACAATGTGTGTACAGTCCTTTGCTTTTGTATTTTCATTCCTATATATTCTGATCTCTTTTCAAACATAACAAGATATCAGTCCTAGACTAAACATGTTAGCATTCCTTTTCCCTCTGAGATCCCTCTATTTCTACTAATATTTTTCTGTGTGTTTGGATCCCAGCATTTTTATCATCTTTGCCAGGAGACAAGGGAGTAGGTGGAACTGGAAGACTTGCTAGCTAGACAAGATTTGGTTGAATTCCAATGCAGAGCTAGTTTTCTCCTTTTCCCTATGTCTATAAGAAGGATGATATATTAACTGATATTGCTATGGTATGTGCATAAACCCTGAAAGAATTTCCTTAAACAAATGAGAGAAGTAGTTCCCAAAGCCATCCCTTAACACCAAAATACAAAGCCAGGAGGAAAAAGTACCTAAGAAACAAACAGAAAATACATGCTAAGTTCAAATCTGCTACAGTGTGTGAAAACCAGGCTTCAGCTGCAAGGCAAGAAGTATTTGTTACTGACTTCATCAAGATCAGGATTAAACCCTCTCCGTCCTGATTTAAGAGAAATTTAGGATTTCAACTTGAGTGCTTTCTTCCACTGAAATGGAAGTCCATCTAAGTCTGGGTATGTTCTCTGTTAGGGGTGGTCAACTAATATATGCCAGAAATCAGCACAATTCTAAAGATTTTAATACAATTTTAGATAAGAACAATTGTACTATATAACCAGCACACCTGGAACACAGGCTCAAAGAACATGATATCAAAGGCTGCTGAGGCTCAACCAGTTTGACTTGCTGCGGTGATCTTCATGGGAACAGAGGGGAGTTGGCTACTGGAGCAGGCATGATCTCTTTTGTCATGCCTTTGTCAATGATAACACTTGAGAACCTCACTGACAGGGAGGCAGGAAGGTAAGAGAAGGCAAGTAAAACATAAAACATTAGGAATAAGACAAGATCTTGGGCCAATTCTGTTTGGCTGAAATTGCGTACTATGGCAGAAGTACATCAAAGCTGCTACCAGGATCTAATTACATGAAAACTCATATTAAACTTTGTACCAAAATTATAGCAAGTATAGGACACTTCTATTAACATCTAGATCTCCCTGTCCCACAGATTACACTGTGTATAAAGCAGTGAAAACAATGGAGACTAAACTCTATCAGAGACATACTATTGCAGTACTGTTGTACTCGAGAATATTTCTCACTCTTATGATGCAGTGGATTTAACCTGTCACTAGATACAAAACCCTTCACAAAATATTCAGAAACAGGTGTAAACTGATTTATTTAAAACCTAAACAATGTAAAATGTGGGCAGAAATTGAAACATAGTAGAGACTTCTGTTTACACACAGGTGCCAGGTACTTTGTTCTCCTTTAGGAAATTTCTGTAATCACAGATGACTGGAATTCTAGGGAGCAATTCTTTTCCTACATGGAGCTCTAAAGCTGTGTTTGTGATACGAGTCAGTCTGCCTCTTTTTGACTGATTTAATAAAAGCTTGTAGAAAATAAAGTTCTGACACCGAAATTGTCCCAAAAGATTCGTGAAGACTGGATATTTCATGACCAAAATGGTTTATACTCCAAGTCCCCTGCTCAAATATGAATATATGAACCTGTTTCTCTACATGAATCTAAGTATTTCTCTATTTTACTGTAAATGTATATGAACCATGACATGCAAAATCATGTTTCAGAGCACTAATTCTTAAAATGTCATTTTAGTTTTAGCAAAAATTTTTACAAAACCAATTCAAGAGACATATATTTTTGCCTCAAGATAAAACAGCACAACTCTACCTTTCTGAAATCAGTATGAACACAGAATAATAACTGTCTTTATATGCCACAGTGTATGGTAGTTTTCATGCCAGATACAAATGGTATCAATTTTGTAAGTAAAGGGGATCATTACAGACTAACCTGAGAAAATATATTGTCCAGAATATGTAATGATAATAAGTATCCAGTTACTCCAACCCAATTTTTACAGTGTAAAATATGGTTTCCACTGTGCAACTTTAAGGATATATGTTCATTCTAAACTTGCATTGAAAATGGATTTTAGGTGTATCTAATTTTTTGTCTTGCTCTTTAATCATCATTATTGAATCAATAATACATGATTTCATTTGTATTACCTCCTTGTGTAGACTTTCAGAGAGATGGAAAAATAGGTAGCCAAAGAACTGGCAATATGATAACACATATCATGTTGTGTACTATGGTAGGTATCACCAAAAACATGGATTAGAAAACAAACATTCTTTTATCAGCTTTATCTGATGCTGGTATAAGGCTGTGAACTGGATGTCAGGTTTATTGAGTTGGTTTTTTGCCATCAACAGGAAATACACTTTGGTGAAGAAGGCTCTGATATTCTCTGAGATTATGTGATAGCAAACCCTGGCAGGTAAGCCTGTCATAAGGAAACCTCCACCCTCCCACTGAGGTGCAGTGGGGTGCATTTGGACTTTCCACTTCAGCACTATTCTCCTACAAGACATTAGAGAAGAAAGAATTTAGAAAGGAATTTGTGTGAAACTAAGCTTCCAGACCTCAGTCTGCCAGACTCCTCTGAATCAGATAGTCCAACATTTCTAGTCCTAACATTTGGAGAAAGCCATGATGAGTTTAAGAGAAAAAATCTGGCAGACTTAGGATAATAATGTTAATATTCAGTAATTTCAGCAAGAGTAATTACAGAGAACTACATATATACAAAGAGGATATATTATTAATCTGCATTTACAAAATAGATGCCTGTATCACATGTAGAATCACAGTGGGAAAGAAGACAGAGTAATATTTACAGTCTAGGGGAGAGCAAGTCGTAAAAAAACAAAAGCCAGCTGCCAAATAAACTCTTCAGGGCTGTAAATATATCTCTGCCAAACTTACAGCTGTTCATAGAGGAAAATCATAGTAAAATTCATCAGCAATAAGAAACTTTCCAGAGAGGAACATTAGTAGTCAGCAGATGATCTTGATACATAAATATGCATATTATAGGTAGAAATACAGAACTTTAAGTTTTCAAAGCAGAAGTCTGAAACTTGAAATTGTTTTTGTGTTGCATTTTTAGTACTTATACTGAGATCCTTAGCCATCCAGGTCACTCTAAGTATCCCTAGTGGCTGTCTGTTACCACAAAATCTCTAGGGTAGAATTTCAGTGCAGGTAACAAATCAGTCTTTGTCAGGGACATAAGAATCTAGAGTTCCATTATTTTTCTTACAAAGCTGTGGAAAGCAGAGTATAGAGATACTCCAAAGCTGCTGACATCTGTGTAGGTAACAGATTCCTGGAAAGCCCTAGGAAGCCCCAGAGTGGCCTAAAGTCAACATAGTTTCTAGTCTCGATATCTTTGATCCAATCACAAGAACAGTGTTAAAATAAGGCCTTTATTTCCCCGAGGAAATATTTGGCTACAGTTTTGTTATCAGGATATTAACTGTATCTTTGCAAGACTATAATGTAAAGGGTATCTCTGTTACCCTGACTCTCTGTGCTAACAGATGCTTCATATAATTTATGATGACAGAAAATTATCAGCTCTATCTTTTATATTATTTCTTGATAAAGGGGTTGCTCTCACTTATAAATTAAGCAGTTATAGCATGTTCTTGTTTATTCATTTTACATTCTATTTTGGAAATTTAAAATAACCTTGCTATTGCATCTCCTAAGCAGTAATGCTTCTTGACACTTGAGAACAGGGCTTGCTGTAAATAAGAATCATACAGAGTGTAAGGGTAGCATAAACTGATGAAACATCACATAGGATGAATGCACTGCAACATATGCTCTAGAAATATTAAGAATTCAGAGTGAAACTTAGTATTGGTTGAAAAAAAAATTTGCTACCCTGGATTTAATCCTCTTCAATTATTCACATCTGGACTTCTTTAGTGTTTCTTAAATTGAATGCCATCATTTTACTGCAGGTCAGTTTGAAGTCCAAATAACTTCTCAAGATTGCTCTGCCAGACATTTATGTATCAGTGTACATGTTCATAGAGTTCCTTACTGCTTATAGAATCTTCTAAAAAGCTTCAGACCACAAAGATTTTATTTTTCTATTTTATGCCTTCCATTACCATTGCAAACTGAAATTTCCTCACTTACTTTCCTCATTATTACACAATGGAAACCTCTTAGTGTTTGCAGGGGGAAGATAGCTTTGGAAGAGATATATCTGTCACTTGACTGTTGTAATACACCAGTAACCAAAAGGAGGTCTTTACACTTTCAAGAATTTTGTACTTGACCACTTCCATGCTGTAGAATTCCAGAATGTCACATATTCATCTGGAACTATAGCTAAGGATGGCTGAAGAAACTGAAGCACTGACAAGAAGGTGAGCAGTTGAGTTTCTACAGCTCCTACTCACAACAGAAACATCACAAACATCTTTTTCATTTGACAGAAAGGAACAAGAGAGAACAAAAGGAAAGGAAGTAGCATTAAGGTCTGCCAGAAATATCAGCTCTGTGTATCCTATATCTACATAAGCCTCTAGAGTCCACTAAACTAACTGCAGCTGAATGAATAGAGTTTACACAGATGCAGAGAGGAAAGCATAGTGGTGAAGAGTAGTGATTCTGGGACAGATAAAATCCTGCCTGTATACTGCATCACAAAGAGAATTTTAAGGGATTACAGAGTATGAGAGTTAGGGGCACTGGGTGAAGCTGTCAAGTAGCAGGATTTAAAAAACAAAATATAAGAAAAATAAGATAAACAGATAAATATTTGTATAGCCACAAGGGCAGTTCAAATCACCTGCTGTTCTGCTCCCAGGTCTTGTTAGTCCATTGTCCATACTCTATACATGCTAGACTGCTTCTGGCACAGACAAAATAATCTCTCCCCAAGCAGTGTTTGACAGTGGAAAGATAACTTGATCGGTTTACTGACCAGTTCAGGATGTAGTAGGGACATGATTGTGCCATTTCTGTTTCTTTTTTCCTCATTAACGATACTCCAACAAATCCTACATTTCACACATATTTGTGCCTTTCAGATCTATTTGTACCTCTATTTTTTCTCATCCTGTACAAATAGATACATTTCCTGGCATTATTTGTTATTAATACCTTTTTTTCATAATCTGCCCAAGATGGATTTTAAAAACACCTAAAAATTGTTCCATACATTCAAAGCAGTGTAGGTTAGAACAAGAGAATAGATTCTGTGGGTTTTCATCAGAAAAAAAACATTAGAGAATGAACTACAGCTGTTTCCTTCCAAATCACCAGTTAAAAGCTGAGCTATTCCATGAATGTGAGGACTTTTGTTTGAGATAAGATTCCTGATATAAAAAAAAAATAGAGAAGAATTGTCAACATCTTGAATTCTACTTTATTCTGGACCGAATTAACTTTGGACCCAGAATTAAGATTTTTGTTTGCTTGCTTTTCTTCTTTCAAGGGTTTGCCAGCAGAAAGAAGGGCCCAGGTGTATTGCAATTCATATACATCCCAGGCATGTATGCACCAGGTCCCTGGAAGATGGCTGCTCTTGGGCAGATGCTCTGGATATTTGGATCAAGGAAATTTGGAAGTTAAGTTAGAAAGAAAAGAAATAACATGTGAAAAACAGATATGATATGTTTTTAATGCAAAGGAAAAAAAAAAAGCCTACCTGTACAAAAATACTAAAGGCCTGACTATGGACATCTGGGCCAAAAAGCCTATTAAATATGAGTATATGATGGACCTGGGAGAAAATTACTTTGAGGAGTTTTTCAATTGTATAGTTCTCTCATAGAAAACACAGCACATTTGTGTTTCTCTCTGAGATCTGACAGATACATTTATTTATTGTGAATGATGCTTTTAAAATTGCAAGCTAGATTGCTCAGTATTATAGAGAATGACATTGTGTAGAGCAGTCAAGCATAAAGAAAACAAATATAATGAAAATAAAAATGCTAGTCAGTGCTGCTTTGCACATCTCCCCTAAAAAGGACAAATAGTTTTTAGAACACTGGAAGACTTTGCAGGGCCAACTAAGCATTGTAATTTTGACAATACCATTCCTTTACTTTTCATAGACTTAAAACTGGGAGGTCTGATCCTCTGTAAGTCTACTGTGCTTTTATTTACCTATATTGATCCAAAACTTTTTCAATTTTAGTGCTAGAATCCTTTCAGCTCTGACTTCAAATCGACTCCCCACTGCCAGTATTAACAGCTGCCTAGGTTGCTATATTTCATCTAAAGACACTTTATCGCCTTTTTCTATTGCCTGTGTGACAGAAACTCTAAGAGCTTACTGCAACAGTACTGCTATGGACTGATCCTGTGAAGCTCTAGGCATCCTTTGGAAAGGTGCTCAGCATCCACAACAACTAGTGGGCTGAATGACATTCAGCATCTATCAGAATCAAGTTCTTTGTCCTTAAAGTTGAAACATTTCAGGAGGATGAAGGCACATAGTCCTATAGATGTGATATTGCTTCCTAAAGGAAATTTTAGAAGAAGGTATTTAACATTTGCAGCAATGATAATACTAATAACCTTTGTGCCATTATTCATTGTGCCTCTTTGCACTGAAATAGTACGTTGCAAGCTGTGTTTGGGTTATTGTAACCCTCTATAAGTGTCAGTGTACCTGACAGGAGGGTGAACTTTGATTGCTTTTACTGCAATTTAGAAACCAAGCAAGAAAATTATCTTCCAAGGCAGTTCTGTGCCATTGTTGACCAGAAAGGGAAAAGAAATGCTAAAGGCAAAGATGTCAAAGTATCTTTTGCCCATAAACTCAAAATAGAACATAAGGGAACAGAAACTATTCTTAAAGTGCAGAAAGAACTGAAAAGTAGAAAAGGTGTGAGATCCATAAGAAGAACTTACATTTTTGTGCTATTCACTACCGTGTCTGCTACTTTATTTTGACTTGATGACAAGGCTGTGATGTTGGCAACAGGACTATTATAAATTTTAAATGGCACATTTAAATTTATTTCCTGTGGCAGAAACTCAGATTTCTAATGAGGACTGTATTCAATTTCAGAAGAAATTTTGGGCTTGTGGGTAATTTAGTATCAAGTTCCACATGAGATTGCATAAATAAATAATAAATAAATCTGAATAAATCTGAATAGCCAGGTCAAAACTGGATCCACGTATGCTATTGTTGGCAAAATGTGTCTACAGGTGTCTGGATGCCTCCTTCCCCTATCTACATAGTATGTGAGTTGTTATGGCAAATCCTTGCTTAGTGTGCCCAGCTGAAGTCATCCTGCAATTTTTGTTGTCTAACTTATTTTGAGCAAGACTGAAAAAAACCATCAAATATATCCAAAACAAATTATCAACCAGTATTGATGTCTGTAATGTGTTTTTTGTTTCTATGTTTGTTTTGTTTTAGCTATCTTTACTAAATTTTATGACTTTATTTTACATAGACACATTTCTGGATGGCAGGTTGAGGTATCTTTTACATATAATATACATAATAGCAATGGCTATTGTATAAAAAAGTACAAGCATAATATTATATACTTCTACCAAAATATAGAACTGTGCTTCAGGCAGGAGAAAGGACAAAGGAACTTTCCTGTGCTGATTAGATGCAGATATCTAGAAGCTTGTGTTGGGCAACTCTTGCTGAGCTCATGGAACAGCAATACCTTGGCTGTTTGGCAGTGCATTAGCTACACTTCTAACATACATACAACAATCTTTTCAAAGGCTCAGTGTGACAGTGCTCCGTATGCTAAACTGTCTCCTCTCTTCCATTTACATCAAGTTCAATGTTACACTTTTAATCTTCAAAGCTCTGTTAGTATGGCCTTAGGCTGCTTCAGTGATTGCCTGCCAAAGAATAATGTGACTTTTCCAGGCACTGGTTTAGGAAATGTGGAATTTTAAAGTGAAAGGATGACTCTCAGCAGAGTAGAAACTGAACTTGGAATTTTTTTCTGTACCTGGAACTTATTTAAAGAAGAAATGAAAATGACCTCCATAGTCTCCAGAACTAAAAACCAAGGCTAAAATCTTTACTCTTTCCTTTCCAACACTTATATCTTATTTGAGCAGGAATTATCTAGAATGTTTCAGTGGCAATAGTGCTGTAAGAAATGTTTTGGGAGGGTATTTTTCAGGTTTTTTCAACTTCTGTCTTTAACTAAGACTTACTCTTTCTTTTAAATCCAAATCACTTTCCACATACATAGATACAGAAGAGCTTCATACAGGAAATTATGGAACTCAGCTTTCTTATAATTATTGACAAAGTTGAGAGGGGTTTCTACAGCTGCTTATCTCTATAGATCTAGTCCTGAGAGAATAATTAACAAAACATTTAAAAGGATAGTGCTTTCACTAAAAAAAGCTGTGCAGATCATAGGTATAATATAGATTATCATTGTAAGGGAAACTGTATGAATCTGTTATTCATAGTAAGTTATTCCAGGCAACTTTATTAAATACACTTTTGAATCTGTAAGATCCTTGCTTAATAATTTATGTTAATGCTGAAGAAATTAATAACTCTCTAAGGATGATTTTGTTAGAATATTAAAATTGGCATACATCTGTTCCAGAAAACAAGTAGTATTAACATAGTTTTAACGTCCCTGAAAGAGGTTAGAGTATCTGATCTAAAATTAAAGTATTATTTGCAGGACTTTTAAGTTACTCTGGGAGAAATAAGCTGAACAAGACGTGGTGCAACTGGTGCAGGGATGATTCCCAGAAAAATGTAGCAAAAGGTGCATACCACAGAATTTATGTATGGTATGCTCCTCTACTAAGTGATCCCTGTTTTTCTGTAAGACTCAGTGGAGGATGTGAAAAGTGAACTCAATGGCTGGAAAACATTATTTTCAGACTCCCCTACACTAAAGTCTGCATGAACTTTTTGCACTATTATGTTACTTATTCCACCAGAAAGAGAAGTAATGTAAACCTTCTCTTCAGCCACTGGGTTCAAATAAGGCCTTGCTGAGCATCTAAAATTCGATGTTTAGTTATCAAGCCCACAAGTAGCAGCTGACAATAGTAATACCTCTATGACTTAGACAGATATCAGATAGACTTCAACAGGCAGGCAGTTAAGGCATTGAGGACAGAGGGTCATTCTGTAAGCTGTTGTATTACATCAAGTGGGTCCTTCTACAGCTTGGCATTGGTCGGTTTGGGGTAGCCAAATTTAGATCACAAGAGACATCATGACTGTCACTCCAAACAATATCCCTCCAAGGGCATAATGGATTTATTTATAGTGTTTATCTGGCACAAAAATAAAGAACAGCTAACATAAAAATTATTTCCTCAGAAAATACTGAAGAGAGAAAAAGATTTTGACAATGAATAAATACTGTGGCCTTAATCTATGCTCTTTTTTACCACTCATTAACAATGTGATTAAAGACATTAGAGTTAATTAAAGCTAAACTGTTTCTCCTGTAAATTGTTTCATGTATCTGATAATGTGAGATATATCACTCAGAGACTGTTTCACCTGTAAAGCTTACAAGTTCATGGTCTGTGTACATTTGTAATCATCTACCTAATATCTTTGGGTATTACTAAACATAAGTCATTGGAAGAATTACTTTTACTTGAATAAATGCCTATTGTTTTTTTTGTAAACAGTGTATTTCTAAACTCTGGCTCGGGCTGTTGAATGCCAGGACAGCTATTCATGAAAACAGCACTACAGTCATGACTTCAACCAACAAGGCAAGTCTGCTGCTGCCATCACTGTAAGTTTGTCTGATCAGAGAGCAGTGCTGAGCCAGATCAAACAGGCTGCTATTCGAGCCACTCTTTCCAACCAGTTAGCTGTGTCAAATGAGTCTAGGGAACATGAGGATGGGATGTGATTCATTTTTTAATAATGTGTAATGACAAAGTAAGTGAAATCTGTTAAGAGAATCTTTAGCTTGCATGTGGCAAACTAATATATGAGTCCCTGGGTAAAGTCAGTGTGTGCACCCTTTCACCTGCCCCTCATTCTCATACACATGGAAACATGTGAATGTATATTTAGGGAAGAGAAATCTTGCTTTGTTGTGAAGACCCACATCATCCACAGAAATAAGAAATAAACCATTTTTACAAAGCAAGATAAAAGATTCTGGAAGGTCCAGGTGCAGTCATTTATTATATCTTCTTGTTGCCAAAGAAAGATCAACTGTGCAGTATTTGTAGAGGGACTTTTGCAGCAGTGTCTGGGTTCAAAATTTAAAATTAATTATTATATTGGTGTCTTAAGTCTCTGTCTAGAATTCTGAGACATTTAGACAAATTGCATGGTATTCAATAAAACAATCTTGCCTGCCTGTAAGCAGTGAGTTAGCTGGCTTAAGAGAGAACTATCAAAGGCAAACAAACCAAAAAAGACAACTGAAAACAGGAAAATGCACAGGATAATATTCAATAGCTAAATCTCTTTTCCCCAAATGTATTCATAACGATTAAAATTCCTTGTCTCTGATTTATTGCTAGAATTACTCATGCCACCTGGTTGATTACTGCCTCCTTTATCTACATTCTTTTTGTATTTTCAATTGTTAACATTTAGAATTTTATTTTTTACCTCTTTCATTGTAGCAAGACCTCATTTTGCTGCAGCTACCTTATTAATGTGTTTCATGGTCACTCTTGTTCTTTCCAAGGTACAACTGCTCAGCTATATATAGTTATCTTCAGTTACTGATGTTCTAAAATAAATACCTTCCATAAAAATTAGACATATGCAACAAGAAATTTCATTTCCTTAAAGTTAAAAATAAATCTGCATGGGATATTCTAAGTCAGTTTGATCAAGATAGATGCAGTTATAAAGTTTTAAATGTTTTGATTGTTATTAAAACAAAAGAACAAGAAAACCAAAGCAACAAAATCCAACAAAACAAAAACAAACCCATATAAACTTATACTGGATATGTATTAATGAATCCTAACAGATAAAGGACAAGGTTGTCAGTATTTCACACTTCCCACAGGCAGGGGAGATAAGAAGGGAGTGTCACCCTGTATGTCAGTGACCAGCTGTAGTGCATGGAACTCCAACCTGGGGATGGACAAGAAGACAGCCAAGAGCTTATGGGTCAGGATTAAAGAGAAAGCAGGGACAGAGGACATTATTAGTAGGGTCTCCTACAGGACACTCCACCAGAAAGACCAAGCAGATGAGGCTTTTTGTAGACAGATAGGAGCAGCCTCAACCTTCACAAATCCTGGTCCACATGGGGGACTTCAGTTGCGACAAAGAGTAGCAACACTTCCCAAGAGATTGAGCTTTGAGTGTGGTGAATAGATGACTCTCATAAAACAATTTCTTCAATCCCAAAGTGAATGCAAAAGATCAAGATGCTGAATCAAGATACAGTTTGTGCTTAGCTGTGTAAAAGCCACAATGAATACTTTTGGAAAGAGGATTGACATTGAACATTTGTATCATGCATACACAATACATTGATGGGAGAGGGTCATCACTGGGTTAATTTGAATTGCCTTTTTCAGGCAGATAACTTAAAAATGAGGCTTTTAAGCTAGATAAAGCAAAACCTAATTAGGGAAAAATAAACTAGCTAGTGAGGGTATGTAGTGAGGAGCTATTCCTCAGGCAACAAAACACTGAATACTTTCTCTTTCTTGCAGCTTACATCTCTATCCATTAGTGTTAATCTATCCATTAGTGTTAATCTTTGCATCAGCTTTGATGCATACTCCATCTGTCAGGGTAATGGCAGAACCAGACATACACCTGCAGGTAATTTACTGACATATATTATACCTATGGATGACATTTTTGGATCTGAACTTTCCTTTTTTTCACCTTCTTTTTGGGTGGGGAGGTTCAAGTTTTCAAGAAGGTTCAGCACTTTACTGTACTTCTATTTCCTGTTTTCTTCTATACAAGAGGGTTCATGTTCAGAAAAAGCAATTCTGACCATTTCTCTGCTAAAAAAGACTCCCAAATTTTCCTAAAACTAAGACTAAATTATGTGAGACTAGACCTGGGGTTTTAAAGCACATAATGCATGCAAGAATGCATCCACTGTCATGCCTGAATATCTCCTTGTATATCAGCAGACAATCAGTTTTAGAACTATTTTCATTAACAACTTACTATGCACATTATAAACCCTTTACAGTACTTGAAAGCATGCCACAGAGCCTGTGAAACTTGTACTTCTGCATTGTTTGGTGATCTGAAGTTCATACCTGTTAGATTTGGTTGTTCTAGCATCAGAAAGGAATTAGCAAAGTGCATCCATAAGTAGATGCTCCAAACTTTTTTTGAATATTGTGGTGACACTTTTATGAGGTACCCTGAGGTATAAAGCAATGAATTAAGGAGCACACTAAAGAATCCACTGACCTCCTCAATGCAGCTTTCTGTAAGCCCAAGTTCATGAAGTAGAAGTTCTTGCCCTAGGTTTTTTAAAGTTGTTAATGGCTGAGATAAGGAGATAGGAAATTGTGGTGGTCCTTATTCATAAAATTTCACAAATGTTGAATTTACATTGGCAGTCGTATATCTTATAATTACTGGTAGTGCTGGTGACTTTGGAACTTCACAGTTGCTACTCAAGAGGATTATACTAAAGTAAGTGGAAGTGTAGTAAAGACAAAACTCTTTTATGGACATAATCATTTCATTTTGGGAAGTGAGCTTTGAAGCCAAATCAATATGGTGAAAATATTGTCACCCAAAATTTTCCTCTACTTCTTTGCCATACTCATTTCTGTGCAATTTATCAAAATATCACAGTGTTTATATTCCAGTAAAAATGAATCACTGAAAAATAATTGTGAAATATAGACAGAATTCAGCAAGACACATCACACTGGGGTACTTTAGAAAGTAGCTGATTTCTTTGTTTCAGGGAAAGAAGAACAGGATTTTCTTCTTATTATTCTTGCTGTTATCTATTTATCTGCTCTGATTTCAAACCTTTTCCAAGCTCTTGGTTTGTGTTTTTCTTTTCCCCAGAGATCTTAGATGGCTGGCCTTCTTCAAACAAACAATTAATATTGTTGTTAAATCTATTCTTTTAATGTACAAACTAAAGTGTACCTAAAATATGTTTTGGTTTGTGGTTTTTTTGGTTGGTTTTGTGTTTTTCTTTTTCATTTCTAGACTTTCATATTATGAAATGCTATTTTCACTGTTTTGTTTTTTAAGAACATTTGAAGCTGGGAACAGTTTCAACTCACACTGAAGAAATTGCTGTACCTTACTGCAAAAAAAGAGAAAGTCTGGGCACTGTCACATGAAGAATAAATGAGGTCAATTAGTTCTGGTTTTTTCTAAAAGTGAAAATACCTTAGAACATGAATTTAACTAGTTGATTTTCACCCTGGAGATACACTGTTGGCCACAAACACTTATTATGAGGCAATGTGTGGAATGTCATCCATTCCATCTGCACATAATAAACTATTTTTTGTTAAGGATAAACTAAATGTTATAAAAATATATAACAGTCTATAGTACATAAAGCTAAAGATTCATTTACCTCAGTATTCTGTTGCCAGCAGTGGTGAAATGCAGAAACCAGGAACAAATTACAGGGTGTGTATACAGATATATATATTTATATATGTACATATTTAAAACCCCCCAAGTAAATAGCAATACTTCTTCACAATATTCTTCCAGCCTCTAAGTACAGACATCTCAGCTATACCCTCAAACAATGGTTGTATTTTTGAATTATACAGTTCTTTTTGTTTTCCATGAAATTTCTTTGGTTGCCTCTTGAGTTCCTGCAGAATTTTAGCACTCCCACATGTTGAGCCATGAAGTTTTACAGCTTACCTACAGACTGTCAAGAAATACTTGGATTTCTTCTTTCTGAACTTGCTACCTACTGCCTGTACCTGATGCTGGTTCGTGACTCATAGGTACAGCGAGCAACTGACCCCTCTTCACAGCTTCATATCACTGTACATGTTCCCTGGGCCACTCTTTTTCACTTGCTTAAGGCTGCTGACATAGCATTTTCATGTAGATGTACAATGGCTCACATTAGTAAGAATATACATCTGTCAACATAAATATTAAATACGTGGATATGTTTTTGAAATGCAAATAACAATCTTTTGCAGAGATTGGATTCCTACCTTGCCAAGATGCCTTTTCTCTACAAGTCATTTTATAGTGTATAGGAAATGTAAAATGCAGTCATCATCAGAGGATTACATTGCAGGAGGAAGCTCTTTACTGGCTTCAACCTGACCCAGATTTGCTGCCAGTCATGGACCACAACACTGTAGAGAGCAGTTGTCTGCCTGCAGGTCATTAGATAAAACAAAACCTAGGTAAGGTATTGCTCTTTTTTTTTTTTTTTCGAGAAAAGTGAGGGTCCTTTACCTGCTTGTGTCACAGGTTGTTCTGATTAGCTAATATTTGTAGGATGATTTTGTTTCTGGATGGCCTATGTGTGTTCATTTTGTATTTTAACTGCTAAACTGCAGTTAAACAATGGAGTGGATCCTTATGAGAACTATGTTGGGGTACATGGAAAATAAGGAGATGATTGGTGACAGTTAACATGGCTTCACTAAGGGCAGATCATGCCTGACAAAATTTGTGGCTTTCTATACCAGGGTTGCAGCATTGGTGTACAAGTGAAAAACATTCTCATGACAACCCACCTAGAGTAGTGTGTTCGTCTCTGTGTCCCTCAGTGTATGAAAGATATGGACCAGCTCAAGTGGGTACAAAGCAGGGACATGAATAAGGGGGCTAGAGAACCTGCTTTGTGAGGACAAGCTGAGAGTTGGGTTTGTCCAGCATGGAGAAGGTCCACAGAGACCTTATAGAGGCTTTCTGGTACTTCAAAGGGGGTCTACAGTAAAGGTGAGGAGTGACACTTCATCAGGGAGTATAGTGATAGGACGAGATAATGGCTTTAAAATGAAAGATGGTAGATCTTAGAAAATATTAGGAAAAAAGTCTTTACTCTGTGGGTGGTGAGGCACTGGAACAGGTTGTCCAGAGAAGCTGTGGATGTCCCATCACTGGAAGTGTTGAAGACCAGGTTCGATGGGGTTTTGAGCAACCTTATCCAGTGGAAGGTGACCCTGCCCATGGAAGGGTGCCTGAAATTAGATGACCTTTAAGGTCCCTTGCAATCCAGATCATTATATATTTATGATTGTATGAAATGGTCAGATTTAGGATTTTTTCTCCAGCTTCTTGCACACAAACAATAATATTTATGCTTTGTACAATTAAGAATGCAGAGTAAGGAATGAGAATATTAAACATTTTTTTCTTATATAGAAAAAGAAGAGAGAATAAAAAAGATCTTATGAAATCAAGATAAAAAAATCAAACAGTTTGGAAGAAGGAGAAGATAAAAAAAGAGGAGGTAAACTTAGGCTCAAACAGTTAAAACAGACATCTTCAAGCAATGATAGTGATATCATAAGACTGAAGTTTCTCCTGAACAGAGATGGTTAATCTTATTTAAAATCACCCTTCCTTTCCCTTCCTGGAATGGACCAGAGTCTCACTCCCACGGAGACTGAGTAGTTGAGATATCAGTAATCTCACTATAAAGAATTCAGGTCTGAGCTCTGAAACAGAACTTGTACACAACATAAAATCTTGCTAGCTAACTTCCAACACTTAAAGAGCCTCAAAGCTTTTGATAGGAGAAGCAAAGAACTGACTTGCAGACAGCTAATGATTTGGTTTCCAGACAAACAAATCCATTTGGGAAATGGCAAACTAACTGTCTTTAAAAGGCTTCCAACAGTGTAGGTCACTATACCGTAGCTAATGGAAAGGTCATCTCTTAGGAAAGGTTAGAAAACAGTGAGAGCTTTCTACTTTTTTTCTACTTCAGATCATTCCACTGAAATGGGCCACAAAATGAATGGAAGGAGAGGGTGCAGCTACCCTGTTGCATACCCTGACTGTCTGGCTTATCAAGAGAGTGAGATGGTTTAGGACAGGAAGACATATGAACTGGGACAAAGGAGATATAAACACCAGTACAAAATGTATATCTTACTGTTGCTGAAAAAGAGCAGTTGAGGCTGGCTGCCTGATAGTGACAATACATGGTCAGCAAAATGTTTTAAGTTAAATATGGAGGAATCATTATTTTTTTAAAAAAGTATGATTTCTATTAGGAAGGTTTTAAATGTTCCTATTTTAATTGGTACCCAGTTCAAAGTTCATCCCACACATCTCCCTACATTTTGCCCTGTCCCAAAAAAGTCAGAAAAGCTGTCTCGTTTCTAAGGCTAAAAGTTAAAACCCCTCTACCCATTAATACTAAATTGTCTCTGCATACTCTAGAGCAATTTTCACCTTACAGCAGCTCTGCAATTAAAATGTGGATCTCCCTATATATTACACATCCAGAAAACTTTTAAACATAAAACCTCTTGTGGGATGATAAAGATGAACAAAATCCATGGAAATATGATACATATTCACATGAAACCTGCTGCTGAACTTTTATGGATCTCTGGTCTTTTTGCCAGTGTTCCTGTCCTATCTCACAGATCATTTTTATCACCTAAATCTTGCCTTCAGATAGTAAGGGTCGTTTCCAGAACACACAAAATCAGTTTCTTGAGCCATAGTGGCATTACTTATCTTTTGTTGCTTTCTTTGGAGAGTACTCTTGACATTTTGGCATGCCTGACTCATTTTTTCCTTATTGATAAGTCATGAAGTGCTTTTGCTCAGTATTTCATGGGTTTGGATCTTTGTCTGTAAAGTTCTTACATATTATCTATGACCATACTAATCCTGTGCAATTCCAGACTAGAGAAGTAAAAAGGAGAACCATCTTTTGATGAGAATATTCAATTATTCTTTGCTTCATTCTTTTTGGTGAAGATTAGTTTATGTGTAATTTTTGTTTGTGAAAGGCAAGGGAAACCCAAAAGGGCTCCAGTTCACAAGGCTAATAACATTTTCTTAATTTCAAATTCTAGTAAGAAATCCACATTTTCCATCGCTTGTCATACATTTATGCTTTAATGTATATTTTGAAGAAAAAAGATAAGATTTCTTTAGGAAAAAATAAAAAAGATAGAAATATTTTTAAATTTTCCTGTGAAATCTCTCATCAGAAAGATGATGCAGCTTTCACCTTGGAGATTCTTCAACAATGAGATGAGATGACACCTAAAATTAATTTGAATTGTTTCTAAATCAAAGGTATTTTTAGATTCATTTGCATAATATGCAATTGCTATATGTTCTTCAGAGTATGTGACCAGAAGAACTACTGAGTGAGAAAGCTTTTGATTATTTACTGCTTGAACATAAGATTTTTCTGCCTTTAAGATTTTTTCCTTTAAGTTGTTATGATTGCTTCAGGTTGAAAAAAACCCAAACCCCATACTAAATGCTTTTCATTAAATATTTTTAGTGGGAAGGATGTCAGAAGAGAAAATAAATAGTAAATCTGCCTAATTTAAATGTTGTTTTTCAATGGTCATTTGTGCTGAGTGACTAATTTTATAACAATAATTGTTGAAACTTTCTGCTATGTAATCCTTTCATACTCACCAGGTCCTGTTATTCAAAATTCACTTTTTTCCAGAGAGAATTTTTTGACTGAAAGTTATTTTAATCAAGAAAATGTAATGTAATGGTATTAGGTAAATAAATTATGCATCATTATTTGTATTTCATATAATCATACATATGTAATTTCTTTATGAAAGTAAATGGTATACTTTGAATTTCAAATAGCAGTCTGACTGTTGCAGTAATTGCTGGCATTATGCTGGTTAGTTATGTCATTTATACACATGAAATGCAGATTAGTGTAAGAAATATGGGTGAATATATATTGAAAAGTCTGAAGTACAGGTGAGTGAATACTGATTTCTATGAACATTCACACTAGTCCATATCAAACAGAATTATCTAGAGAATGTACATGTAAAAGAGCTCTAGAACTGAAATGTGAACCTAATTCTTTTAGAGTGGTGCCCACTCTTCAAGCCATACTTGCCTCTTGCACTCCTCAAGCCTGTGCATTTTCCCATATGAGGTATACAAATACTTGATATACATTTTATTCCCTTCATGATTAAGCACTTCTCATGGACAAGACTACATAACTTTCTACATTCTTTAGATTCAGAGACTTCTCACCTGTTTGGAGTAGGAGTAAGATTTATTTCGGCTACATAATTGAGCCAAAGCATAAGATCTATCTCTCAGTTTTCTTTCAGATAATTTCCCAAAGAGATGCCAATGGTGGTTCTTCAGTGACTTCCTCGAGAAATCTGGTGCCTTTAAGTTGTTATTCAAACCTGTATTGCACTGAGTTTTCTTGAAATTATAGTATTATTCATGAGCTATCATTTCCCCTGAGTCTATTCAATCCTGTATCATATGGGTTTGAACTCTAACTGGGGAAGGGAGGGAAGGAAGGACTTCATGTCTTTCATGCCAAATATTTATACTGTTATCTACATTTTCCATACTCCTTTAGACATCTTTAAATATTAGTGGCAGTGATAGGAAAGGAATTAGGGGAAAGGTATATCAGCATAAGATTTTATTTATTCCTTATTGTTTCTGATGTAACTGTGAACATTACCTGATGGTTTGTTTCACAATATCATTGTTTCAGCAGCTTTCTGCAGCTAGTTTCTTGGTCACTATTGATTTTTTTTTTCTTCCTTGTCAGCACTGTGGATTAAGTCTTTGCTCTGCATTATTCTTTAAGAATCAATAGGTAACTTTATGAAAATATTTAAATATTTGTTTTAAGTTTTGTAATGTAAGCCACGGACATGGGTTTATGTTATGAAACTATTTGGGTTTTTCTTCAGTAGATTCCAATATGGATTAGCTACCATTGCTGTTATTGCTATCCTAATTCTAGAAGACTGAATACCAGAAGTTCATCTGACTCAGAGTCTTCTGTTATGCCTGGACATTTTCACCTCTGTACTTTAAATTATATTGTGCAAGATAAAAATTCCTTTAGTATTTAACTGTCTATTTTTGTATCTCTAAAATGTTTCTGAATTGAAAAGTATTGAATCACGTTTGCTTTTGGAGAGGGGAAAGCATATGCTAAGGCATTTGGTGGTTTGGGTTAAACAAGATATGAAAAGTTGTCTTTACCAAGAGATCTAGATACGTGAAGTATAGTGTGTAATACATAGTAAAAAAATCCCAACAACAAACAGGTTATGTTAAAACATGGCATGTGCACACACTCACAGGGCCCTAGTCTCTGTCTAAAGTTTCCTTTGTTCTCCTTTGGATGGAGCAGGACTCAGTTTCTGGAAGAAGCACCCCAATAAGACAGTGCAAGCTGAGAAGTACAGCAGGAAAGCAGCAAGGAACTCCAGAGAACAAACAATGTAAAGGCTGCAAATTTATTCAGCACCTGGAACACACAGGAGACTAGAAAAACCCATCTCCTTGACTGGAACAGTCTTTATGGCTTAGGCTTTTCCACAATGCTCTTGCACTGTGTCTTGGCATTGATCAGATCAGTGCCATGTGGAGTTTGACTAGCTGCATGTTGGTGTTCACTGCTTTTCCATTAAAATGTTGAATAAAGTTGAGTAAACTTTTTAGAATACTGACTAAATCTTGTCTCCTCAGATTTGTCCTATTGATACAATGAATAATTAATAGTAACTATTAATCTATAATAATAATTTATAAGTTACATGAAAAGTGACATCTGTTAATATTTTTATTTCCTATAATAACTTAAAGAAGAAATGAAGGCTGAAACTAAACCATTTCCAGAATGTTGAGTCCTATCCTTTGGACAGCTTGAAAAGCTATGTACAAAAATATTTCTACTGGCATCAGTCAGTACAAAAGCCATGATAGTTCAGGAATTAACTGATGAAAATGTTTGAAAAGATTCCTACTTTTATGTTTAAATCTTCTGTTGTGGGGAGATGCAGTGCGTAAAGATCTTAAAAACTATGCTTGTACTAGCAGTTGTATTTGTTTGGAAGAATACTGCTGATTGTGCACTAAAATATGATAACTCTTTTGAAATGACATGCATTAGTCCTGTACACATCTTCTCATGCTCTTCTAGCACAGACATCTCCTGAGAATATTTTCCAATTGCTTTCCCAGAAGCACAAAGATGCTGCATTAAGAGGGAGTAACAAGGGAGCAGAGTCCACCTCCAACCTTCATTAGATAGGTTGTGACTTTTCTTTTATTAATATAAATTGCTTCATTAGAAAAGATCATCTAATTATTTCTGAATTCACAGAAGGATATTCAAAGAGCCCTAAGGGAGATTTAAATTTCAGACTTTGCTGGGGAGAGGTAGACATGTGAGATAGTTGTCAGGGAGCCTTTTATTGTAGGGAGCCTGAAAATTTTGATGCCTCTGAAATGAAAACTCACCAGATTGACAAAAAGCAAGATAGAAAACCCCCTCCAAACAGGATATATGTGTAAAACTTTGTGTTAGATAATTGTAGTGCTTCAAATTGCATTCATCCAACCCATCAGGGGTTTGTAACAGAGTTATAAATATTTTATTGGATTTTAAATAATAATAAAATCCTTAATGGATATGATATAGGGCTAGTGAACCACTACTTGAAAGCTCTGATGTATGGAAATTCCAGCAGCTCTGAGGTGAATCAATAAATCTCACAAGTTCATGTTATGATGCCTCAGTATCTTGTCATCTGCCATCCCTTTCTGCAAGAATGAAAAAAAACTATAATAAAGCATTGGGCTGTGTGTTTGGTCAGAAATGGAAACACTTGAAGAGCCTATGAGTAGGACAGTGTAAATAACTGATTTCTTTACTTCTGTGGAGCCAAATAATTTATTAAATTACTTATTCTTTCTTTCTTTGTTTAGTTTTATAATGATGTCCAGAAAATGAGGCACTCACCAGCCTCAGGAAGATAAATATTCAATGTCCATACATATACAGGAGGTTTAAACTGAAGCCTTCCACAAGAACACTGGATTACAAGGTACCTGAGACCTTCTCCTTGTTTGAAGCTGTTCACAGTCTTTTGATTTTTTTTTTTTCAAAACAAGACCTGTACACAACAAAACCTGGCACTTAGTCATTCCCTCTCTTTCCCTTTAAAAAGAGAATCATCAATACTAGCACTTATACTGTCTGTTGTGGGATCTCTCTTGGTGACTATATAAATACTTAAATGCAAAGCATCAAAGCCCCAGGAAGAGGTTCTGCAGAAGCTCTGGTTCAGAGCTGTGGGTGGCCTGGCCTCACCATTACCAGGGAGATTAAAATCTGTGTCCTGAAATGGATTGTGTGGTTTTAAACTCTGACAAGATTGTTCACACTTAAGGATTATTACTAAGAAAGGGAACACCTCTTCACTGCACCTAGCAATCTCATCTGATACTTTTGGGGCAAATTTCACCTGCATTTACAAGTTATTTCAGAAAAATAAAAATAGTGAAACTTTTTGATGACTTTATTATTTCATTTACTTATTTTATTTTTTATTTACTTATTCTTTATTACTCTTTTCCTTCCAACTTGGGCTACCAGCACTCACTGATGATAATTTATTTCCAAAAAAAAAGTATATACACATGAATCAACTTCTTTATAAATTATTAAATAGGCAATGTCTCTATTTCCAAAGCACAGGGGACAAAAATAATAATTTGAATACAAAGAAAAAAACCCCTTTTAATAATAACTACCAAAACTGTCAGTTCTCACTGTTATTGTAATTCTGCTTCTATTAAGCTGTAGCTTAAACTATAGTTTCTCACTCAGAAAGTATGTTAAAATTTTTGAGGATCTTGTGGTATCATACATTAGAAATAGGTGAAATATGGGTGGGGAACACCTACCATGTGTAAATTAAGAATTAAGGAGTTGAGGATTGGCCTAATTTTTATTTCTAATTACTCAGTGCTTTTCTACTTCCCTAGAATTAACTGGGTCCATCTCTCCATCTTTAGGACAGCCTTTATGAACAATATTTTCTTGATGTATTATATATATAACCTGATACAAAATTGCTCTAGTTATAATTTGTCCAGGGAAAGAACTCTCTCTTATATTCAGAGCTTCAGACAAAGTTCTAGCTTTGGTTTTAAAATAAAGACAGATTGTTCCATGGAAGCTGCAGATCCAGGGGTGGAATCTCAGAGCAGCTGAAGCTACAGGAATTTTATAGCTGGCAACAATGAAATTATGGTTTCATTTCAAATTTCCAACTTGGTTCTTTGCAAGCATCTGTGTGTGTTTAATTATCTGTGAAAATACTCAGGCTCTATGACAGAGAGAGATTTTTGCATGGGCACATGGCCAATTAATATAAGATTCTTTATCACTATCACCTGACATTAATGACAACTAACTTCAGTGCAAATACATCTTGCCTAATTTTATTGATTTCAGAATATGTTCCACATGATTAAGGACTGCAGTCAGAGCTCAGGCATCTTATAGTCTCTTCATCTTCTTTGTATATAAAGTGTGGATTTTAAGTATTATAACTCTGAGTGTACCAGATTTTTCGTCTTTTATAATTGAAATCCAAAGATTTTGAGAAAGAGTTTAATAAATCTAGGAAGAGATTATAGCACTAAAATGTTGTTCTTTAATGATTTTCCTGTGGCATTTTATGTCTTTCTATGAAGCAGCCTAAGCCATTTCTTAAGATATTTTTAACTTCATAACCCCATGAAGAGGGATGTTTTCCTGGATCTACATGAGCTTTTGAGACTTCAGTACCAGTTATTTATCACTGTCCTTCTGTGGGAACCTACCACCTGACCATCCCTGTGTTAACTTCCTCAATCTTATTGCAATGTACTTTTATGTTTCATCCTCCTAATACAAAGCCCTTTCTGCTCTCATATTAAATAAAATTCAGGTAGCTTATTCTTGCTTGATATTGGTTTGCTGTTAATGCTATATTTCACACATTTATTCACTACAATATGAAAGCCTCTTTCTCTTCCTCCATATAGCAAGCTCTATCTACTAGAGAACCTGATTAATTCCTGAAGTAGGAGAGGGCTTCTGTGCCATGACATAGCTACAGGACTTGCTATGGTCTATTTCTGCCTAGCTGCAGATCATCACAACTGAACACTGCCTCAATATATGTCTTGTGTTATGTGCAAGACTCTGCTATTTCACATACTGGAAAACAGTTAATTTGAGATTTCTGGGCCTGCATAAAGAAGTCCACCAAGTCTAAATCACATTTAGCTTCCTATAAATAAATGCTGGAAAAAAATATTTTTTAAGCTGTATCTAAATGCAAGGGGTTTCAGATCTATGCATCTTGCTGGCATTATTAAATTAAAATAAGATTAATAATACATAATATTATGAAAGAATACTAAGTAAGAGAAAGTTCAGAGTGAAATGAGTGGTATTTCTTGGTATTGGCTCTTTCTTTTCTACTTTGAATACACTGAAGCACAGTGAAAATAGTTACAATATTTACAGTGTACTTTACAGTATATGTTTACAGTAGACAGTTTACAATATCAGTCACTAAACAGGGCCAGGATGAAAGTCTCAATGAAACCTTTAGCATCCTCAGTATTTCTGGTTTCTCATCTGAGTCATTGCACTCATAATAAAGGGCAAGATTCATATATTATTAACTAATTAATTAGTTACTACCATATGTGAAAACCTTTGGCACAAAATATCTCCCTAGCTATTAAAGGTGTCTAAAAACATAGATAAAGGACAAAGGGGAAGAGTGCTCAAAGTGAGAATCACTCTCACTTACCTTTGTCATAATTATAGCTCATATCAAGTTCAATGTTCATGAGCAGTATGCAATGAAACATCCATAGAGTACAATGTGGAAAGCTCCCTGTGGGCATAAATTTACTGCTACCTTTTATATTCACTTTTAAAGGAAGTCAAGCATAAAATTTACTCATATAGGTCCCTTTGCACCCATTATAAGCTGAGGACAGGGATCACATTTAGCTCTTGGTTACACATGTGCAAGGTTCCTGACTTTCATATGTAGAATTTCATATGTGAATATGAAACAAAAATGGGTCTCAGGATGTGCTCTTGCTTTCTCTACCTCCTTGTGTGTTTTTTCAGCATAATGATCCTTGAGGAAAAGCTGACAAAAATTACAAAGGAAATTTTCTGATATATTTATTAATAATAGAGGTAGCTTTGAAAGTGAAGAATTTAAAGCTGAGCCCTAGTAATGAAAATCCTGAAGGTATTAAAATAAAAAAATCAAGTACAGAATTCACAAAATGAAAAAAAAAAGTGATAATTTGCTTTTTTTTAATGAAAGAGACTCAGTTTGTTCAAGAAGCTTCTCTGTTTAGTGGTTTGTGTTTTGGTTTTTGGGGGTTTTTTTTGTTCTTGTTTTCATGTTTGTTTGATTTGGTTTGGTTTTGTTTGTTTGTTTTTCCTGAAAAGCAGCAAGTACATTGGCATTAAAAGCAACTGATCTATATAAACTTTGCTCCTGATTATTAACCACAGACCACCTTGAAAAAACTATAGTAAAACAGGAAAACCTATCACTTCCCATGTGTTTCAGGAGCCTCCAGGGGTTTATTGCCCTTTCTAAAACCACTGTAATCAAGAATAACTTGATAACTAAACTCCCATCTGGGTACTGCTGCCTTAAAAATTATTAAGTTGCTTTGCAGATCTCATACCCTGTAGGGTTCAAATTTATATAACTTTTTTCTAAACAGTTATAAACATTTACAATATTAGATTGCAAAATACTTGTCCAAACTGCTGTTGTATTAACTGTATGGAAAACAAGAGACAGAATGTCCTAAAGCTGACAGAGAAAGAAAAAGCATGTATGCATTTTTTCTTGCTTTATACAAGGTACAGAAAACTTACAAAGAGAATGGTTTGGTTTTCTTAATACTGAACATGCCTCCAAGGCATGTGTTGCATTTCTTTCACATGCAACCAAGATAATTTTTTTAACTTATTTTAGGGGTTTTTTTCTGCTACATTTGTACACTAGCCAGTTGAATAAACCGATACAACATTGTTTTTTTAATCCTTGTAGCTAGTAAGTGCTTGATTTAGAAAACACTGGTTGAAATTTTGTGGCTTGTGTCATGCAGGAGGTCAGGCTAAGGAAATACAATGGTTCCTCTGGCCTGCAAATCTATGAATACATAAAAATTGGACTAGATGAAACAGATGACCTAGAGTTAAAAGATTCTGTGTCCCATTAATTATCGTCTAAAAAAAATAGCCCAGTAAGTATTTTTTCTTCTATTTCATTTTTCTCTGATAATATTAATACCAGAAAAATAAACTTTTGAAAGTTCAAAGATTCAGTGCAGTAGATATAAACAGCTACATGTTCAGATAACTATCTAAAGCTTTTATAAATCTCCAAACCCTGGGAGATATATTTTCTTCTTATCACCTCAGTTTTTTACTATATTTCATGAAATAGATTTACTGCCTTGAGTTTATTTCTGTCACATGATTTTCAGTCCTAAACGATCACAATTTGTCAAATAACTAAGCAGTTTGGTAGAGTAATGAGAGCTGGAAAAGGAAGATCTGTATGTTCCTACCTAAAGGCTCAATTCAGCAAACCTTTGAGCAATTAGCGTAAGAGCATGTAGGTAGCTTGAGTCCCAGTGATCAGAGTAAGAATTCAGCACATATTTATACAATGCATTGAATGACAATATATTTGCTGTCATTCCCAAAGACAGTCTTATGCTTATATATCTGTAAAAAGAGGAGAACTAGCTAAGAGGATACAACATGAAAGAAGATAACAAATATGGACGTGAAACTAAGGAAGGGAGAAATGAGACTTTCACAGTCTAAACAATGCTCATCTGAGTCTTCCTGACGCAAGGGAGCACACAGATAACTCTCTGCTGTCTGGGAGTGTCCCAGAATAACCAGAGTATTATTTAAGATAAGGAAATAACTGGGTTTTGGTATGAGTCAAAGAAATATCCCAGCAGATCTGTATCATGAATATTTATAGCAAAAAAGTTAAAGCAGCCTTCTTGGATATCCTGGACTGAGCCTTTGGAAAATCTAGAACAAGTGAAATGAGGATATTCCTTCCACCTGAAGGCTATGCCTGCTTGATCATGAAGCTTAAAACGTGGAGACAGAAAAGTAGGCACCTGTTTGAGAGGAGAGGTGGCAATTTGATAGAAGCTGTCAGTAAAATACTATTTTGGTAGTGCACTATACAACATTCACTTTCATCTACATCTCCAACCTTTAAAATACAACATAATATCATTAATTAATTGCTTAAAATAAGTAATTTATATGCTTAAAATCACCATGCCTTCCTGAGACAAAGTTTTGGTTCTGTCTTATCTCTTCGGTTCTAGAACAGAAAGAGAATTCACAAATGGCAAAAGTTGTAAAAGGAAGCTATGAAAACTCAGAAAATGTAGAACTCAAGCATCATTTAAGCTTTAGGAAGTTGTGATAAAAATTACAACATATCCACATGAATAACTAACATGACAAGACCCCTAGAAGAGTGACACAAAATTCACATGACACAAGAAATGGACTGAAATCTGCAAAACTGACAGGCTTCTAAATCTAACTGCAAAATATGAAAACATGAGGAACAATGTTCCAGTGAAATCCATCAGGAACTGATTTCTGACCTGACACTGCTTGACAGTTTTATCAATTATCAGGAGGAAGGAATATGATGGAGTTTTCAGAAGAATGATAAGCAGTATAAAGGATCACCTACTGGTACAGTGTAGTCTGGACTGCTTGGTAAAGTGGGGCTTAAATGCACATCATACATGTACAGTCAAATGCATCCATGGCTCAGGAATACAGAATGTGGAAAACATGACCCATGTGGGAAATTGTACTCGGGCACTGGAGAGCAGTTTGGAGATAGCATGGTACTGATAGTGGATTCTTTATTGGATGCAGAAATGGAATGCAGCATAGAAGCTGTGTATCTGTGTAGCTCTATAGATCTCTGTGAGCAGAGAAGTATCAAGAAGTAACAGGAAAAGTATTACCTTTGTCATCAGCACACTAGTAACAGCCATGTACTGTCTTAAATTGTTTAGTCCAGGAATGAAAGATTACAGGAGACAGGAAAGCATTCAGAAAAGAACGATTAGCACATTGGTCTAATGCAAACATGCATTTTGTTGAGAGGCTCAAGAACTCAACCTGTTTTACCAGAAAGATGATTGCATCATAGTCTGAATACTTGCAAGAGGAACAGATAATAGAAGGTTCTTCAGTCTCACAAACAATTCATTAATCTTTGGATTTTGCATATTGAATAGAGTCTTGGAGATTCCTTTAAAATAAGGGATATGTAAAAAAGCTGTATTTGTGCAGAAGCAGAGGGAAGAAGTAATTGTTCTTTGCTTTTTGTGAATCTGTTTCTTGGTTCTTTAAACATATTTATATTTACATTTTGCAATAAGGAAAAAAGGGTCCCACTTTGGCAAGGGGAAGCTAACACAGGGTCTGTTTCTTTCAGTCTTTATGATTTAGTTTTATTAAGTGAAGATGTCCACAGTCAACCAGTCCTCCCAGTCTTCTGTGGCTGCAGATAGAATGTTCAGCTGAGTGCTGCTCTGTAGGTGGATATTTGTATCTCTGCTCTCAAAACAGCTGCTATTCCTGAGTGATTTGTGGCACAACCATCTAAAGAGAAGCTGTGATTACCCACAGGGTGAGAGTCCTATAGTCACACACTACAATCAATGATCTCCTTTGATTGATGAATATGATAAGGCATGTTAGCTGTTAATGATAATGTGCTGTTTAGGACTTCAACTCTGATATCAGTGGGTTAGAAAAGTCACAGCTAGAGTAGAAATCCTGATAGTGTATTTACAGTACTGGCCTTAAGAAAGCACGGTGGAATCAGTGGGCCTTTGCATTTTCCCAGGTATTAGTGCAGAAACTTGGACGTTTTCTGTTCCTTTATGTTAAAAGACTTAATTGTAGGGGGTCTGGAATAAAGTGTTTGAATGCAGAGAAGGACTGATATTTTATATCATCTCTGGTTTAATGAGGAAGTGATTATCAATGATTTCTTCTACACACTTCACATTTATTTGTAAAAGGAATCACCCCACAGGTGTTTCAGTATGAAGCAATCTTACTCAACCTGAATACTATATGTATGGGTTGAGCAATGTTTTCTTTCAAATATGTTGACATTGACTTTTTAAATATATGTAATGGAAACCACTCATTATTACCCACCTTTGATAAGCTCCTACTCATGAACTGCAGAAGCAACATTCCATAAAACCCATTATGCACCTATTACAATGTCCCAGTGATCTAGAAGTTGCATGCATTTGCAAAACAGAGAGAACACATCTTGTTTTTCAGGTTCCCAGAAATGTAAGAACAAACCCCTCTCTTCTGAAAAAGCCAGAGGTAACTGCAATCTTAAGTTTTAACCTTTGAGAACCTTTCACGTATTACTGAGCTATCAGCTGAAAGTGACATTTCACCACAATCAGCAGATAGTTGTGACATATTAAATACCACCAGGTATGAAGCTTTTCCTTCTCTAGTGCATCCGTGGCTTGTTTATATATCAGTGCAAGTAAAGTGCAAGCAGCAACTTTGCATGTCCTGCTTTGTATACTGTCCAGCATAACAAAAGCTGGAGAAATGTTGGTAAGAAGAGGTAAGTGGAAGATACACCTTCACCAACCTTCTCCTGGATTACTTCAGAAAGGTTCCCTCCACTTACTATACTAGGAAAGTGAAGATTTTAAGTGGTGTATGAGATTTTCTGGCTTAAGTCAGTAGGAAGGGCTATCATCTTCTGTATGGATGTAGTATATGGATGTAGTAAGAATCAGTATTTCCCAGCACACCACAAAAGAGTACCCTGGTATATATAAAACTGATGTTTATAGGTATGCCATGTACGTGAAGAAAGTTCATTAGAGACAAAGGATTAATCTTACTCTGTTTTTGCTAGAAAAGTACAGCATGATCTCAAAGCTACTCTAAGCTCTTCTAGTAAGTAGAGACACTTGGACACAGCAGAGGATGATCCATCCCACTTGTCTTTGGCATCTATAAAAACAGGAGGAAGCTGAGATGATGCCTTAGACGTGCTGTCTAACACAAGTTAGGTCAGACAAATCCCAACATGATATTATGATTAAATTGATGTTGCATTTCTGTTTCAGCACAGCAATAACATCTCAGACATGCTGGCACACATACAGATAAGGTGAAAGTCAGTCATGTCTTCAAGTCAATCATTGTTATACACCTCACATTGTTGTACATGTTCTTCATGCAGAACAAGCTGCTGAATTCCAGTTATCTGCACACAGAAATTAGGTTTTATTAGTGGATCTTTTGTGGAAGAAGCTAGGTGGAAATTTATGTATACAAGAAGAGGGTGAATTATTGCTATGGCACTTCACTTTAATGATGGCTTTTAAGAAATACTTAAGGAAGGTAAAATGGTTAAGAAGAATCACAGAATATTAGGGGTTGGAAGGGACCTCTGGAGATCATCTAGTCCAACCCCCAAGAGGAAAGGTACCTTGGGAGGAATAACAACTTAATATTGCTAGAAAACATTTAAGTCTCAGTTCTGCACGTTGCTAGATTTAAGATATTTCACATTCTTCAAATTCAGTCTTTGATCGCATACATAACTAAACTGGAACTGTAAATAGCAAAGCTGTTTTGTGCACTTATATAGTGGCATCATTGAATCTTTACAGTTCTATGGGGACCTGTTATGCTGCCATCACACTGCCACATGTCCTGAAAACACTGTTCACCTCTCAAAAACATGCTTCCAGCACTGTTGTCCCAGTTCTAGGAGCTTTGTGAATCCAATCAGCCACATTCACAACTGCAAGTCATAAATTCTACATTATCTTACTCATGGTTTATACCCTCTGGAGAACTATACAGATCCTAATATAGAAAACTAGTCATGTACTATTTGCTGCATAGTTTTAGACTGCATAACCATTGACACTGACACGAGGGTGGTATGAACATATAGCAGCACATTCTCTGATTGTATTAAACTGATCATGAAACCACAACTTTCAGTTGCATTTCCAATCAACTTGATGAGGTGATCTAAGTGTTCAGTTCTGCTGAAAGAGGGAAGCCCTAGTCACTATCACTCCCAGGTGCATGCTTTCACAGAAAACCTTGTGGCAACTCCAATTTTTTTTTTCTATCAGCCATGAACTAATGCAACTAATTAACCTGGCAGAAAATGAACCATTACTGATTTAGTGGAGGGTGTCCCTGCCAGGCAGGGGGGTTGGAACTGGATGATCTTTGAGGTCCCTTCCAACTCTGACAATCCTATGATATTATAGATAGTTTTCTACTTTGAGCAGGTGATCTGGAAGACTTTGTAAATGCCAGGGCTCACACAAGAGTGAGATCGTCCTACTAGAAGCAGCTGCAAGAGTAGTCAGAGGAAAAAGAAGAATAGGCAACACATGCTTTCTTTGGCAGGGGCTTTTTTAACTGAGCTACTCAAGAAACCACAGTTTGAATATAGGAACTTCTATATTTACATGAATGAGTTAGGCTTATTCATACTTCCCTATGAAATTAATTGTAGAATCTCTCTCTTTTTTCCTAATGAAATTATTCTGTTGCCACAATATTGGTTGGAAAATTTTTACTCTGAGGAATACAAACAGAGATATCCACTGGCATTTGATGTTGCAAATGTATACACAATGAGTGAAGGAAATCTGTAAGTCATCTTGAACAAAGCATAAACAAGGAAGTAGTGCAAATGAAAGCACAGAAGCCACTCATATCCAACATATCATTCCTAAAGAGTGTTTCTAGAATCTAGGTTTATAGCAGTTTCTATTCTACTTCTTGTTGGTTTTGTTTGGTGGTTTTTTTTCCCTTCTTCTTCCAGGTCCAGATTTTCTATCTCCCCCTTTCCTTCTGCATCATAAAGGTAAATCCAGAACACACAAAGTTGCAAGAAAGAAGGCGTTAGAATGTGGAATGTAAGTCCCTTAACACTTCCTGGTGGAGCATGCTTTACGATTTAGTTCAGATGTTTGTTCTGTAGAACAGAAGAATTTCTAGTTAACTGAGGGGCTGCTAGAACTTCTCATAATGCTCTGGGTATTCTGGCACTAGGGAAGGATGGGAGATGGATCTCACCTAACTTTAGCTACCTAAGAGTTTAGTGTAAGATAGTAATCTATGCTGCTTCTGTGCTTAACACAAACAGGTCTATACCTTCAGAGACTAAACTATCTCATTTCTCATTTTGAAATAGAATAAATTTCTCTTAGGAGTTACCTATCCCTTCTCAGCACTATAGGCAAAGCCTGAATGATTGGCTTATATCAGACACAGCTTTAATATCAGAAAATGACCAAGGTGATGATTACTCCAGAGAAGTTTGGATCTGCTTGCAGGCACTGATCTTATAAATTAAAACTTTCATAGTACACAAACATCACATAGGTGACATGAACATACAGCTCTGAGAAACATTATGTAGTTCACAGCATCCTACTTTGTTTGCTTTATTTAGCAAGCTGAAGCAAGATTTTAAAATACTTTCATCTCACATTAATTTTAACAACTATGTTACCTGGAATGAAATGTAGTCCAGAATCACAGCAGGGAATTCTAGCACATGTTCAATTGTCCTGAGTCACAAAATGTATATCTTGCAATTACTGGGGGATATTAGAAACAGATACTTTTTGATTTTTTTTGGGGGGGAAGGGAGAAGCAGGGAGACAAGGGGAGTGTGACCCCTCCACCATGTGAGCTTGATAGCACTCCACTTTCAATTTAACATCCTAATGAAACCTCCTGAAAGCTGTGTAATGGTTTTCCATAGCCAAGATGGTCACAAATTGTTGATTTATAAATTCTCTACAGAAATCAGAATGCACTGTCCATATAGGATGAGCAATAGAACAAGCTCTCTGTATAAAATTGTTACAATATTTTGTCTCTTTCCAGGAGTAGGAAATGTTATCTTGGAACGTCCCTTAGAGACTTTAGAAAACATTTCCTACATTAATGTCAATGTCATTACCTCTAGAGTACTGAACTAGGTACTATAGATTTTTGTGGCTTTAGGTATTTACATCTTCATTCTTCTTCTAAGAAGAATGTGACAATAGGTGCCATTAAAGATTACGGGATTGTGATGAGGCTTTCTGGATGATTGATATCACATCATCATAACAGTTGTGTCACATTTTACTGATTAGGGACTGTGAAAAACACAGTAATGAAAACAGTCTTTGGAGCTGCAACATTTTGGTAGTAGTTGTCAAAGATAGGTATTTAAAGGCTTTATTTTCAAGCACTGGCTTTTTACACATTGGAATTTGGAGGATAACTGCCTTGGTATTTCTTCTAGCTTACGCTTACTCCTCTTTCCTAAGAGTTTACATTTTTAAAAGGCACTTTGGGGTGTTTTCTGAGGAAAAAGATAACCTTATATGTCCTGAATTTTGTTGCATCATTCTGTTTAAAATATTCTATAGTTTAATTTTATCAGAAACTTTCCTCCCTTAAAAGGGTAACAAGTCATTACTTCTGTACAAAAACAAGAGCAAAATTTGTCACCTAAAACATATTTTTTGTTTTAAAAATGTGATAAAATTTGGCAATTCAATAGCACATATTGAAATAAGACTTTTCTCTTTCAGAAACATTGTGACTGAGAACTGTCATTAGGATGATAAAATTATCATATTAGTGACACAGGCATATATTGAAACTGATCACCTTCACCTCCCTCCTACTGCCTTGAAGTCTGCAGGCTGAAATAAGACTTACTGTAACACCATTTATTGGGATTTGGTTTGGTGGGGTTTTTTGGTGGTTGGTTTTTTTGATTGTTTTCACCACAGTATACTGCTTTGCAGTGATTTTTATGTTGGAGATACCTTTGCTTTCTCATTGAAAAGCTGTCCCATCCCTAGGCCATTATTGTATACATACAGCTCTTGCTGTCTTCAGTTTTCCTAAGGTACAGCATAAACTCCTGTGAAGCCCTTCCAGTAGAAATAGCCAAAGAAATTCCAACAAGCTGCCAATGAAATGACATCTGCATCATTCCTCTCATTTCATTTCTAGAAAGGTTAAAACATTGTTCCACTCTGATACCTTATGGTCCTCCTTCAGTTATTGACAATTCCATCACCTCTGGGCTCAGCAACACCACTACATGACAGTGCTATGAAGAGCTCAGCCCTTACAGAACATCGTGTTGTGCCACCTAAGAAAGAGCAGCCGCACATTAAATCTGTTACCTGTTCAATATATTGCTCTATTCTTGGAACAACATATTAAATTCAGGGTCTTTAATATCACCTTCAAGGCCATTCACATCTGGGTCTAGATTTGTCTAAGACAGCAAACAAAAGGTTTGGGTATTCTTGGCATCTTCAGGCTTCTGAAATAATGGGTTTTCTTTCCGTGCTTATTAGAAAAGATGTAGGAGGTAAATATTTTTCTGGAGTTTGTACAAATATTTGGGATGAACTTTCATAGGAAATCAGGGCAAATGAAGCAAAGCTCAGTGGAAAAAAAAAAAATCTAGTTACCAAATTAGAATTTCAAGATTATTTTTCCTTTGCCATAGAAGAAAACCAAAATAATTTGATTTAGTTGTGTAAGTTCTGCGTTTCAGTTGCCCATAATGACAGAAAGCATAAAATTCTAAATGGAATACTGTAGAGTTTATTCTCATTTCAGGTTAAGATGATGTATCTCCCATACAAACTGAATTAATAATGGCACTAGAGTTTAACGTATCTTTGCCTCAGGTGTGGAAAGCGAAGGAGTTGGCTGATAGATGTTAACACTTTTTGAAGGTTGTGTGAGTGATGAGAATGATAATATGAGAGCTGACTAGGTGGAATGCGAAGAGTAAGCATATTGCTATGTAATTCTCTGTACAGAATACAAAGATGGAAGACAAGATGAGTGAAAAATACCACGTTATGACAGAATTTGTGATTCTAAACTAAAGCCCTCATCTATTGCTCAGTGTATTTTCTTCTTTTTCTTTCCAAACAGCATTTCATGCACAACAGAAATGAATTTCTACAAGACAGGTAACTGATCTATTTGCAATTTACATGTAGCTTTTAATGGAGTTCCATCTTCCCTTAGTTTTCAGACAGTGTCATATGGTATAGATTAAAATACAAACAGGCAGATTCACATCAGGTTGAAATCATCAAGCTTTAATAGCAGCTATCAACAGTTTGCTGTCAAGAAACTAGGAAGATGCTTGATGTGGGTGGCCCTGCAGAGATCTGTCTTACGTCCTGTGTAATTTAATGGTTTCATTTACAACTTAGATGACTTATCAGCCTTGACACCCAACAGGAAGAGCTGCAAACCCTCCAGAGGACAAGTTGTGAATTTAAATTGATCCTGATAAATTGATAAAATGGTCAGAAGTCTTTAAGAGGAAATTCAACAAAGCAGAAAAAAACCTATACACATAAAGAGAAATAAATCAAAATATACAGTGACAATAGCAACCAGGCTGGGAAAAATACAAATCAGGGATATGGAGGGTGGAAATTGTGTCCAAATAAGTAACTACTGCTGTTGAAAAGACAAATGTTATTTTCTGATGTGCTAGGAAGTGTGCTGCCAACAGAAAATGAGATGAGGTATAATTATTCCTCTCCAAACAGTGTAGCTACAGAACTATTTCCAGTTTCAGATGCTGTTAGAAAGCTGGAGAAAAACTGGAATCAAGTAGAGGAGACTAAAGCTTCAATACAGCATGCAGGAAAAATGAAGAAAGAATGGAAAACCTGAAGGTCTAAGTCTGGTTTAGGTTTTAAAGAGATTGTGTGCCTAGGGAGGAAGGAGAAATAGGTCCCAAAGATTTTATAACAGCCTCCCAGGGTGAAAAAAATTTCTGCAAGAAGGACAGTGATTTTCAATACAATGGAGTTTCCCTCGCTACAACATATTTTGTTTTGTGACAACGGGAACTTCCTTGAGGAACTTGCCTCCAAGATCTTGCAGTCGTTTGTAATCAGTTTAAGAGCTGGGTTAGCTGTGTGCCCCCTAGAGCAGAAGTCAAAATCTTACTTATCTCACTTATCAACCCACTGTCCCTTTTTCCCATTTTAAGCATCAAGCATAGCTCTACCCAGGAGCTAGCTAGGCTTGTGATGAGTCAGAGACCTTAGGACTGATGACCTGATATTGCATTTTTGGATTTGTGTAGGATCTGATGCTATTTTTTCCCAGCTACATCACAGTAAGTAGTACTTTCCCTGAGGGAAGAATGAGGTTTGGAAGCTGAAGTAGGAGCAGGAGAATGAATGATGGGTGAATGGAAAGACTTAGTGTTCCCTCAGGCTTTTATGCTAAGTAAATTTACTTGAATGGGCTTGCCAAAATCCAGTTTACTTCACATGCCCTGGTTTTTGAGTCTTTACAAGCTAATTTTCACTTTGAACTCTCTTTTTCTCTGCCAAGTATATTTATAAAACAACATCTTGTTCTCAGTCTCAGCAGTACTCAGATACCACTTCACAAGTTGTCAAAAGCTTAGTCAAGCACTAAGAAAACCCAAACTCACATAATTAAGTTAAACTCAGAACAAATGTTGTCAGTCTTTGTTTAGACTAAAGTTTTCTATCTCTTTCAGATAGGAAGGGCCTGAAAGCTTACTCTTTTTGCAATTATACTAGCTGGTCTAAAGATAAATTGTATATGTTTTTCCATACAAACCTTGCTTCAACAATGAAAACAAAGTAATTGCAGAAACTGAAATTAGCTAAAGTGGAAAGAGCTGAAAATTAGAAGTAATGGCTTTTTGGTATCCAAAAGTAGCAAAACCTGACATCTGGATGAAAGATTAGAAGGTTTCTCTCCCATTCATTTCTCCATCAGCCATTCTTCTAGCAAAGGCTTTGTTTGAACAGTGCTTGTTGATAAAGCTAACAATAGTTTAGTTACGTGTCTGCATTTCTCTGTCTGAATGCAGAAGACTCAATCAAATTGTATCAGACTCTAGGCCAGGGCAGAAAAAAATTATCCAATTCTTTTTCTAAACTTCTTCCTAAAAAATTCTTCAGTATTAATAGAACTAAGTTTCTGCCTCATATTCATTTACTGTTCACTACATTGCAGTGATGAGAGTCAAATTTCCAGTTTATGACAGAGAGGAGTGCATGTAAGCACAGGATGTGAGATTCACTACTGGTGTTTCACTGGTGGTTGGAACTGAAGGCATTAGAAAAAGATGTTGTGCCTTTTCAATAGAAGAAGCATGGATAAATCCTGCTGCCAAAAAAAAGAAAGGTTTTAAACATCAAAAAGTAGGAAATGGCATGAAAGTTGGAGACAAAGGAGATGCCTTGATAACTGGAATAAATTGCCATACTTGGATCACTGTTAGAAACTAGTTTTCTTTCAGTAGTGAAAAAGTGTCTACTCTGACCCTGGCTTTCTTTTACTAGCCTTGCTCATAGGCTTACTTACCCACAGTGGAAATGATAAGGTAAAGGCTTCCCCTGGAAAATGACCTCTTTGGTTTTGGATTGTTTTTTCAGCCAGGTCTAATTCACTCTGCAAGTGCAGAAACATTTGTGCTGCAGACTGGAAGAGAAGGCAAGACACAGAGAGGCCCTGGGGAGCATCAGCTGCTAGGGGACTGCTGTGGAAGACTGTTGAAGCTAGCTGACTATTTGATTTTTGAAATTAAAGGATCTCTTCTAGTTCTTTCACCTGCTGATCTGTGGCTCAGTCTTTCAAGAAGCTTTATTTTTTATTTTCTTTGTTTGTTTGGGGTTTTTTAAATTTTTTTCTTTGTTTTTAATTAAATATGAATTTATATGAAACTATTAGAGTATTCCATAAAAATGGCTTAATTATTAATTAATAAGTAAAAATGGATTTCAGACTACAACTCTTTTCAACTATCCTCCCAGCTAACACTCTTGCCAGAAGATGTTACCGTAGACTCAGCTCTCCTGGCAGAGCTCAATATATGCCATAGGAGAACATGTCACACTTATGTAGACAGAAAAACTCTTCTGTCAGTTGCTGCTGAATTTTCATTTGTACATGTAGGTAACATGGTCTTAATGTCATTTAGCATTTTCTTTCAATTAAGAAAAATGAAAAGAATATCATAATGGTAATATTCTATTGTAAAATAAATTCTCTCTTTTTCAAGTTTGATTTACTTCTGAACTTTGTATTGCTCTAAGAATAACTCATTCATTCCATGGAAATTAATTTGCTTAAAAATAGCATGACATCTACAAAAAGCATATAATTTTCACAATGAATGATAATTTTCACAATCTTCAATGCAATTTTCACATGCTGCTCAACATCAGTATGACAGAAATCACTAACTGCACACTAGGCTTTCACATATTTCTATGTAATATAAATGTGATCTTTTTTGTTCCCACTGAGGCAAAGGGATTTTTTTGTCAGAACAAGAATTCTGCCCTCAGAAGTGGTTTTGGAATAATCTTCAAGCAAAACTAATACTTGATTCATAGAAACTTACTGAAATTAAGACAAACACCAAATGACTATATTAACTACTGTATTCCTAATATTACCAAGGAAGAGTCTTTCCTGTGCAGAGTTCTTCCTAACCTGTGTCCTAATTCCTCCAGTAAGCAACACTTTTGCAAGTCTGTATGTTAGTGACAGATCTGTCTGTGAGCATTTTATTTCATTCCATTTTTCTCTGTGTAGCCTCTTATTGTCATATATTCATAGACCTCAAGGCTCCCTCAGTGAAATAGTAGACTACCAACAGGCAGTATTTTATGTGCTTTCAATATAAATTCATATATATATGTACACTTATATGTCTCCACATTTAAGTTACAAACAGTAGCTCTTTACCTCAGTTAAATCCACACAGACTGAGAGTCAAGCACTACTGTTCCTCTGGAACAAAAGATTCTGGGAATCCCTCAGAGCCTAAATTCTTTCTAAGACATTACAAGAAGATCTTAAGGCCCTGTTTGGCTTAGGTAATTATATGTAGAGTAAAACGGTCTTTGAATAAATTTTCCTAGAACAGATACTTAGTTTTCCAAAAGTATCCTAAGTTCAGACTTCTGCATAAGATGCTGGATTAACAAACTTGGAGGCAGGAACAAAAAATAGCTCATAAGAGGGGACTCATTCTGAAAGATGTATTTGCCTGGCTATCATTGAGCAAGACAATGGATTTTACTTGAGAAGATTTTGTTATTTTCTTTTCTATATAGTTGCATTGTAAAAAAATCTATGTTTCTGCATATCAATATATCTTCTCACACTTTAGATATATTCTTAAATGTTTGCACTGTAAACCAAAAGCAAACAAAGAAGACATCCCAGTCTTCCTTGTACAGACTCGCCAGACATTTAAGTATTCCAGCTTCTTACAAATCCCCAGAAATAATAAAGCAAACAGCTTTTCTGAGATTGTATTTCAACCCTTGCCTTGATCCTCCTGTTGCCACTATCTATCCTGAAGAACTCTAACTCTGGCCTGTATGAGGTGCACCATAATAGTCTAGTCCCTGCTGTGTTGATTTGGGGATTTTTACTTTTGGTTTAAGGTGGTGGGATTTTATTTGTGTGTGTATTTGTGTGTTTTGGTTTGGTTTTTGAGGGTTTTTTTTAAAGTAATTTTTCATTATAGGTTCTGTTTTAAGCAGTTTTATTACAGTGATAGTGTGCCCTGGTGATGCCCAAATCATTTTCTGTGTCAATAACTGAAAGATATAATAGTAACCTGCTAAGCATCTGCTTGCTCAGTGATTTGAGCTGTATAGTAGCTGTCCTGAAATTGTCCTGGCTGGTTGCAGCCCAATAGCACTGCTTGCAATTGCTGTTGTTACTACTATCATTATTACTATAAGGTGAAGTTCACCTTGATGCAGAGGACAACACAAGGTCAATTTGTTTATGAAATCCTACATCAGCCTTTTCTGACACTGTCAAGGGAGACTTAAATTGTCTTGTGCTTTCTCATTACATAGGATTGAATGTAGCCCGTGTTAGGAGTTGTCTAGTATTTTAAATCTGAAAAAAACCTGTTTTTTTTTTCTTTTTGCCTTTTTTTAAAGAACAAAATCTAGCATTCTGTAAAATCCTATAAAAAATTGTTAAGTGTGCAAAAGGATGCTCTCTACAGCTTCCTGAGGAGAGGAAGTAGAGAGGAAGGTGCTAGTCTCTTCTCCTTGGTATCCAGTGACAGGACACATGGGAATGGTTGAAAGCTTTGCCAGGGGAGGTTTGGACATTAGGAAGTATTTCTTTACCAAGAGTGTGATCAAACACTGGAACAGGCTTCCTAGATAGGTGGTTGATGCTCCAAACCTCTCAGTGTTTATGAAGTATTTGGACGATGCCTTAAAGTATATGCTTTAACTTTTGGTCAGCCCTGAATTGGTCAGGCAATTGAACTAAATGACTGTTGAGATCCCTTGCAACTGAAACAGTCCTATTCTGTTCTATTCTATGGGATTAAATCTAACCCAGACTGACCCTCAGAAAACAAGCAGCAGAAATAAAACACAGACACAGGGAAACTAAGAAAGCAGGAAACAGTGCAACAGATCTAACCAAATTCAGCCTCAAACCATTAAAAAAATAGATAGAAAAATTACACTGATGTCCCTAAACAAACATAATTGACAAAGCACACTCTAGATATATTGATTTCTGTAACTTAGTGTTATGTGTGAAACTATCTTGACAAATCACAGCCTGCAAGAAGAATAAAGAGAACAAAACCAAAAAAACTCTAAGCCAAATCAAACCAACCAACAAACCAAACACACATCCCCCCCCCAAAAAAAAAGGGGAGGGAAAAAACCCCTAAACCATACCCAGACAAATGAAACAACCAAACTCAAAGGAGAAGGAAGATTAGATAAATGAACAATAGAGGGCTGAAATACAGAATTTACATAATTTACCAGATAACTGGATTATCAGGCATTGACATAGGCTACCCAGGGAGGTGGTGGATCACCAACCCTGGAAGTATTCAAAAAACATATAGACATGGTGCTTGAGGACATGGTTTAGTGGTCAGGATGATAGTGTTGGGTGGATGGCTGGACTTGATGATCTGCAGATCTTTTCCAACCATAAAGAATCTATAATTGTATGATAACAATCATAAAACTAATGTTCTCCTAAGCCATACCACTGGCAAATGCTAAGCCAGACTCTCTCTCTACTTCACCTACCTCCCCATACTATGAGGTATGTTGTTGGAAACGTTTCTGTATTTAATGAGTGCATAACTCATTCTGTGTATCTATCATCTTTTTGAAACAAGCTATACCCCACACATGCATAATCTTTATAGGTCAATGGCACTGGAATTTATCTCATCTACATTGCAAAATATGTTTTACACAGTGTTGTAGTTTCCATTTTCTTTCTTTCCTGAGGCATACTCAGAAGCAACACTGAATTGATATCAAAATGAATATTTGGATAGCTTCTGTATTTTTCATCATCTGCATTTCTTTAATGTTTTTAGCATGAAAAAGACCAGACTGTATTAGTAGAATTGCTGCTATTTTCTTTGTGTTTCCAGTGCTCACCTTTGGTTAATATGCCTTGTTCAAGATTAGTGAATTGAGCAATATGCCCAATTACAGCTTTTGCATTGTTTGAGTTGCATTTTAACTTTATTCACTGTTCATGAAAAAAACATAAAACTGCATAGGTTTTTTATGAAAATGTTGCTTGTAATCTCTCTTGTATTAAAATTTTTGATACTTTGAGAGCAGAAAGTATCCATTCTACTATATTGAATGACAACTGCAGTGAACTTTTAAGAGGAAAGACATGAAAGATGAAGTAACAACTAATTCTGTAACTGTTTCTTTAGGCAATTGTTTAGCCAAATTCAGAAGATATAACCCAGCAGTCTCAATACATGCCCAGAATATGTATAATATTACATCCTGAGCAACATAAACTTCACCCTGACTTAAATACATATTGTTATTGCTCCTCATTTGGAATCATCATAATTTTTAAAGATTTTCCTTTTAAACACCTGGCATTTTTGCATTCTGAGTTTGAGTAAAATCAGAATAGCACCAGCTGCTGGAGATATGTGTCTGAAGTTGAAATCTTACCTTTCACATTTGTGCTCTTTTGAATATTTTTATGTTCTCCATTCTGCTATTAACACTGGAAAAAAGTAAATTATATATTCATGAGATTGAGCTATGTTAAGTATGCATAGTAGAGAAGAATAGAAACATTTTGTTAAATGTCAGAGCAGACTCTCCATATTCAATATGCAGGTTTCATAATAAAGGGAATTTACTCCTACCTGTCTTATGTGGAACACACACTTTTTTTAGGCCCTGGCAAATAGACCAACTAACCTGGGATATCAGGTAGTCATGGTATGAGTCTCAAACTATCATAGAAATTGCAGAGTGAAAAGGGCAATATTTTTAATCTTTTTTACAGGTAAATGTTCTGCATGACTCTAGCTCCTTTAATACACTTCTAAAGCCATTTTCCAAAGTTTCTTCATATACATTTTGTTGAGAGATTTTGATATAAAACTTAAGTCTTCAGAGGGTAAGAACAACTAAGTACTTGTCCTGGTGGCTACTAAGTCTCTAGAGCATGAACAAGGAAAAGAAGAGTGGGTCAACAGCTTATTGCTGACTCTAGTGTGCTGAAGTTTCTTGAGTAAGGAGCTCCATGTTTGTCAGTGAGCTAGAGGCTATGGCCCAAGGCAAATCACTGTCTTTATCTGATCATCCACATAATCTTGATTTAGACTTCAAATGCTGCATCGACAGGGTATGAATAGCACCACTGGCTTTGATGCATATCTATAAAGTTTTAACTGTGCATTTAAACTGCTAAATTATGAACTGCAAAACTTTAAGTAGCGTCATCTTAGCTTCCAATGCCAGCTTCTATGAAATTTTAAGAGACAGCATGCTTTCCAAGCAATTAAATTTATTTATAACTTGAAACAATTCTGAATAGTTTCCTCAATGCAAAGCTGTACAGTGTTTGAGATTATAAATGACCAATTATCACATCACATCAAATGAATTCTATATTTTAACTGGCAGAGAAACAGATTTCTAATTGGTTACTAAGTATTTCAACAAATAACTACAAGGAGATACATTTTTCTGTAAGCATTTGTAAGTTTTAGTCATACAACATTGTGTATTTGGGTAACATTTGAGTGCTATGTAACTATGTAGACAGAAATTAGAAACAGGTCTGTATTCTGGTTAATTTCTATACTGTTGAAAATAAATCAGTTTGCTAGAAAGATAAATAAACAAACTATGGTACTTTGTGAATGTAGTTAAAAGAACAGAAAAATAAATCATCCCTGAGCCCTCTAATAATCCTGATGTGCATATTTTTATGATTCAGATCAACACATTCACCTCTTAAAAATGTCTTTTTGTGTGGCAGCCTAAGTCTACCTTCTAGCTTGCTACAAGAGGGATCTGTAGATCATTCAGACATTTATCTTGGTTGTTTCAGAAACCTTAGGTTGAAATGAAGTTTGAATTACATTATTGTAGAATTTTGTCACAGTTGATTCATTGATAAATTTATTATTTACACTCTGTGAGCATGATCCTACATGTATTTTATCCTGGCTTAGTCTATTTACGTAAGTAGTCTTAAAAACTTGACTGAAATTGTTTTCAAGTGAAATGAGTCATATATAAGTTCTGGTAAGAAAATAACCTTTTGAATATACTAAAATGTATTTTCTAGAAACAACATCCCTGCATAAGACAACCTTAAGCAAATTTTTAGCTGCTTTCCTATTTTCTGCAGTAGGAAGTACATTCTTATCTTTCATTTGAAGATAGTAATTTTTTCAGGACAAGTTTTCATATATTTGCAAATAGGTACAAAAAAATAATCTTGTCAACCATGTGTGAGCTTGTAATACTTCAAAGCAGAGAACTTTCTTCTCTCAATCACTTCCCCATCTGGTGGGAAAGACCTATTCAGAGGTCAATAAATATCTTCATAATGAGACCAATGTCCTTTTTAATGGAAAGAAGAAGATTGATTCAAACACTGAAGTTCCTTAAGCTTGTTCATTGACTGAAGTTTATATTGTATAGATTGAGTATCTCATCTGACCTTAGCTAAGCAGCAGAGTACAGAGAGGGAGAGGTTTTTCAGCACCAAGCCTGCACTAGAAAGCAATTTTGCATTCTCAGTCTATGCATCATCTGAGTTACATGCTGGGATGACACTTAAAGTGACCTCAGCTGCTCCTCCTCTTCTACCTACATTTTTATTTCATTGAAAAAAAAGCCAAGATGAATATTCCTGACAGAAGCCACTGTATCTTCTAGAGCTACCTACTCTGGGCAACCTGGGGAACAGGTCAATAGGAGTGGCTCTCTATGCCATAGATAGATAGGTGAGTGCATTGCTGCATAGAAGATAGTGTCTCTGTGTTTGGAAAGCACCAGTTTACATTCAGATATACTAGTGCAAAGTAATGAAGTCCCTTGTGGTAAATGTCAATCAATACCTATTCCAAGGTTAAAGTACAACTAGCAGTTCTGTGATAGGAATTCAAAGCACAGAATCAATTCCCTTCCATTTATAGTGTCTTCTAAAGGATGTTTATGAGTCACAGTGAAACTTGGTGTGAACTTACTGTATGGCATGAAACCCTATTCAAGTAGTCCTTGTGTATGTGTTTGTGTGTACATGGATATATCCATGTAGGAATGTTAGAGCGGTATGTGGGTTAAGTAGATTGTAAGTAATTTCATCCCTGGTTAATTTATTGCAAACAATGATAGAAAAATTAGTGCTAATTACAAAGTGGGTAGCATTTCATACTTTATGCTGCTTCTGCATTGCTTCTCATAATTAATCTTTAGCATAATTGCATATAAAGATGACTGATGAGAAAAACAGATTAGGTTATTCAGGCATTTTTTATTTTCATGAACAAGCAACATGGATCTATCACTAGTAACACCAATACCATGTATGTGTATATATGTATGGACACATATGCAGAAATCCAGCTTTGTGTCATTTATTATACTTCAAGACAGATCCTTCCATGGATGCATATGTACACACACTTAAAGACAGCTCGTGGATTATTGCTAGGGTTTTGATTAATTTAATATTAAGTATGGGGATTTCTTTCAGAACACTGCTATGAAATAAGTGTCAGGACCTCAGATGAAAAGTGTCCATGATCATGTCAGCTAATGGTTTGTCAAATTACTGACAGAGCAAATTTCAGTTCTGGTGACAAAAATGCAGCTCTGCTTCAGTAGTAAGAGAACACATCTGTAACTGCCTCTGCTCAGCAGAATCCCACTCTTTCAGAGGGGGTAAGTGGGGTCAAACTCTAACCAAGCCTCATGAGTATAGTTTAACCAGCTCAGAATATACTTAAATTCAGTGCTAAGTAAGCAGTTTTCCTTAATGTTATGTGAGTGTTTATTGCAAGGACAGGTATACCATTGTGATGCACCAGGGCACTTTATAGAGCACAAGGTCATGAGAGAGGCTACTAGAATCACACTGGGATTGCCATAGCTATTCTCAAGAAACTAACTTTCTGGATAATAATGAATGGCAAAATTAAACTTTCATGTTACACACATATATATCCATTTATTTGCTTTGCCAAGTAAAGCCACAACTAAGGAATGGGTCTTTTTTTAAATGTATTTTCAAGGTCATTCCATGTACTTGTTTCCCTTGGAGCAGCTATAAATTTGCTGAATGCACCCCTATGAGCTAAGAGTAGATAACAAATGGACTCTCTGAGGTAATCTAGGATTGTGCACTCAGTTTCTAATTCTCTATCTTGACTTTTAAAATTACTTTCTGTGGTGGTGATGAGACTATGAGACAGGCCACAAATACACACACAGAGAGACTCACAGAGCAATAATCTCTCTTCTTCAATGTGTTCTGGGTGTGATCATATACACATATACAGAAAATCTACAATTAAAAATCCAATTAGAAGAATATTTGTTTACTTTATTCACAGTTAGGCAAATTACTGCTAAGCAGTAATCTAACTGGGAAATTAAAGGCCCACTGGAGCAACAGGAGATCTTTTAAATCTGATAAAGTAATAGAGAACATTTGGGAGGGCTTGAGGGGGGAAGCAAACAATAATTTAATTTTTTCCAGAAAGTTGAAGGTATTGCATCACTGACACCAAAGTAAGGGAAAGTAGGGAATTATCTTTACAATAAGGAAAAAGAAATTTACAATGGAAAGCCCAGTGCTAGTCATTAACTGGCCTCAAATATGGTGAAAGCCAAAAGATTGTCTCCAGCTTCATGATTAACAAAGCTATTAGTGGTTTATGATTACAATCTATACAGAAGATAACACATAGTTGAAATAGTAGCCCCTCAGGGGTGGAGTGGCACACCCAGAGATACCTGGTGGTGTAGAGGAGGTGGCATTGCTGGAGGAGGGAACCAGACCACTACCTTCCTGAAGGGTTAGAGCAAGCATTCCTCGCATGAAGGTGCCCTGGGTGCTACTAGTCTGAAGGGGGCAGAGGGTTTGCTTGATGTGTGTGTTGCAGAATAAGAATCTTAGACTAGAAAAGGCTCTGCATCCATGATGTCTCTTCTGCTCATTAAGTTTTAAGCTGTGTGTTACTGACTGGTATGGTTTGGTCTCCACAATGATTTAAATTTCTTTGTGACAAGAAAAAAGGGAGTAAAGGCTTACATTAAAAAGTACAAGACTATTAAGCCAAAACTAGAGCCCACAGTCTTTGAAAATGAAACTAAGAGCAGCAAAAGTAGTAATATTTCTATACCAGAAGATATTTTCTAGGATATCACAAGATCCTCTACTTTCCTGTGAGCAGGGAATGAAATCTTTCTCTATAGCACATCATCTCCTTTTTGAACTGTTATTCACAAAAATCAAATTAAGTATCAAATAAAATATCAAGTACATATATTAAATATGTAATTCTTAAGCAATTGAAGCACAAATTAAATAATAAAATTAATTCAAACCACTTGTGACTTTCCACATCATTCATCTTTGCCAGGCAAGAGAAAAACACTTGCCAGCCTTACATTACTTTTAATGACTGGTACCAGCTTGCTATGAATTAAACTTCTTGGACTCTTAGCTTAAGATACATATTTTTTCAGTGACAGATATCTAGCTAAAATTTATTATCAGACATGAATTGTAGGTAGGTGTTTCAGGAATTTTACTTCTCCTCTGTGGGGCTGACTTTTCTGTAGTTCTGTGTCATGTGTTGTATCTATCACTGCAGATTTCCTGTGTTGTACCTAGTTCACCTTCATTCCTCCAGCCTGACTTTAATATGAGCAGAGTTGAATATTAAACATGTTGGAAAACCTAAATTAACAAGATCTTAAGTACTCACTGCATTTCCTTTTATTTATATCATCAAGATACTGCAGTGAACAAACAATTCTTTAAAATTTTAGCATTTTTGCTGTAACAGAAAAGAGGTGGAGAAGACAAACTGGAAGTTATATCTAGTGACACTGAAGACAAATTATATAATCAGAGATCCCTGTTTGCCATTGCCATATTCATTTATCATTAGAAGACACATTCCAAAACAGAAAGGGAACCAAACTTTTCCACCTCTTGCATGGGAAAAGTAGTTGAAGACCACAGAAAAAAGATAAATAAAATTTCTTTACCAAATACTACAGATCTGTTGGTTCTTTGTTTGTTAATTTATCTATGAGATAGAGTTGAAGATCTTTTGACTCTTGCATAGTTCATCCCCTCAGATCTTGACTTGTTACAGTATTGAAATATAGAAATATGTCCTTTTTCTAGTTTGTATAGAGGAAGTAATTTTTTCCCTAGAATAAAACAGTTCAGTGTGAAAAAAATAACCCTGGCAATAGAAAACTATAACAAACTCTACAGCTGCTATATTTTTTTCAGAAATAAGAGTAACATTATGTAATGAGTGGCAAACATTACTGAAAAACATCTCGTGGTCAGCACCAAGAGAGTGCTCTTTAATTTTGTGTCCATCATAGTACACATGAGGTGCTTTTGGGAGTGATATGTGAATATTGAATATTTTTTTTATTGACCTATACTACAGTATCTGATTCTCAGAGAGAATTCCTGTTTTCAGTGTGATTTCATGCAGAAGCAGCTCAGAAAGTATACTGAAGATAGTTGTATTTATTTATGTGGCAACATCTTAAACGTGCTACAGCAGAAACAGCAATTCAATATACTTAGTTTCACACAGAACAACATCTTGGCTATAGAATGAACTCTCACAGCCTGGTAAAGTGAATTTATTACTGTTGCCTATTTATTATTTATGATGTGCTGAAGACCTAGAAATCTAACTCAAGATCAGTCCTCAGTTAGGAATGGGATATGTAGACAGGTTAGAATAAGACAATTCCTGCCTCCATAAGCTTTACAAGCAATTATTGGCAAACTCTGATTCCCCTGACTAAAGAAGTCTCTTAGTTTCTCAGGAGTCAGTATGAATGGAGAGATTTCCTTGCTGAAATCCTGAACATGAGTTACTCAGTGTATCAGGTATGTTATTAAAAGGATTACAGGTAGATGAACAGACATACCTAGATAAACAGTACTCAACCCTGTAACTAAGAAAGGAAAACAAATTTGTAGATAAATCTCAACTCTTTGGAAATGTGCTTGTGTGTCTAACTGCAAGGCATCTCTTAAACCATCTCTTACATATGCCATGTTAAAATTTAAAGTGGAGATTTTAATTCTGGCTATGCAAATTTGTAAAGAAAGATCTTCTGTTACTCTTAGTGAAGGCATAGTTTTAACATTTTAGGTTTGATATTCAGAATTCAGAGAAATTATTGGAATGTGCTCCAGTGGCTTCACTGAGATATGAATTATATCCAACCTGGTTGGCCCTAGCTCATGTGGACTGTTTCATTATTCAGCTCTGGAAGAATATTGATTTCTATTTTTCTGATGAAGGCAGGATTAACCAGCCACTTACTGAGGGAAGGAACAGATTGTGGCTATGAACTGGAGAAAAAGAATTTCATCCTTCCTAATTGGTTTTTATTTGCATATGAGCACATCACTTTAAAGCAATTTTGGAGGTTCCTGTTAATGCTTCTCCTTGAAATCTCATTTCCAGTGTTTGGACACTGTATCAAATAGCTCAGCCTACAGGAATGCAATTATCACCTGCAAAACACACATTAGGTCTTTACCCTCTCACTGATCTTTTTAGTTAGTATAAAGCAGTCCACATCTTATGAATTTTTATCACACACAAACATTTCCTTACCTGTACAATACAACTATACTTTTACAATCAACTTCTGAATTGCTTGGTTATTTACAAACCAAAACAAAGCACCCTCTCAGTCTTGCTAAACACTAAACTTTTTACTCAAGTCTTTCAAATGCTTCCCTCCCCCCCCCCATATATTTTCTATCACTGAGCAAAAGTGATGTTTTGGCATGTTTTCATAGTCCACACTAGGTATGCTTGTAGAAATCTATCAACCCATACAACAAAAATAAAATGCCATTTCTACTGTGTTGGTCAGCATGGAAACTCCAAATGCCATTCAAAAGATCTGTATCTCCTCATTTACACACTTGTATTTGAGCAATTATCATGATAAACCCATGAATCTTCAGGCCTTTTGATACCTGCACATATGAACACTCTTACACACCAGAGCATGAATTACAGAGTCCTAAGGAATATGCATTTTATATTCCTAAGTGTTAGTAAGATTCAGGTCTGGGTTAAATGACAGCTTTAGTTATTTCTTGTGCAAAGGAGTATTTCCAGACACTTCTACACTTTCAACTACTTCCCTATTCCTAGAGGTACTATTTTTAAAATATATCTGCAGCTAACAAAATTGTTTGGAATTATCACTGAGATCAAAAAAATGTTAGAACATTTCTTTCAGCACTCTAAAATAAGCTTCGGATTCAAGTGATTTCCCTTTTATTTTCTGGTTTATTTAGTTAGTTGATTAGGTTTTGGTGTGGTTGTTTCTTTTTTAATAAGCTGAAAGTGAATCTGAGTAAATATATATTTTTTAAATTTTTAATTGTCAAAGATTGAGCAATCACACTGTCAAGAATAGCTTTTTATTTAGTTTTCTGGTATTCAAGTTCTCATTCAAGTTTACTACTTTTTTGTATATTCCTCATATTATTAATGAAATACTGGAATATCATTTGTATTTTATACCAAATGAGTTTAAAGCCCCCAAATCTTATAATTTATAAAGAAGTATGGGTAGATTTTGAGAAATGACATGTTACTCATAGTACATTTTTCTATTTAAAAGTGTCTCCTAAGGCCAAAAGCCATTAGTACTGACCTTTTAATAAGATCAGTCTCTTAACTGTATATTTTCCTGAAGAATTGTTTGCCCTTTGCCCTCAACACCTAGGTGTCTATGCTTTTCTAATATTCACTATACATGAAACAAAAGCTAGCCCTGGTTATGTATGTAGTCTTTTCTGATGTTTCTTCATGCTCTTTTAGTGTTGTCTCTGCATGTTTTAAACTTTTGGTAGTGCTTCCTTGCATAGAAGTGATGATGAAGGTGACTGGGAAAGGGATAATGAAGCTGTAATACCTGGCAGGATGTGATTTATGTGGCTGTAATTCATATTTTGTGTTGTTAATGTGTTTGTGTGCCACCAGACTGCTAAGGTTGAATTATGGAAGCACAGACCACACATTTACTTGCTATCAGGGTTAGAAGTGGCTTTGCAAAACATTAGTCCAAATTAAAAGAAGTTTTGAAAGAAATAATTATTCTAAGTAATTATCATGACTATTTTCCTCCTCATTGAAAAAAACAGGACTCCATAAGAGTATTTCCTAGTAGAAACTACTTTAATGAGTTGTTCAAGACCTAGTGCAGGCTTTAGCAGAAATGTCAGCCCTGGATACACAAAGTCTCCCCCCTCCCTCATGCCTAGCAGCAGAGTTCAACAGTTCTTCAGAGGCAGCTTATCTTCTGAAGTTTTAATATTTCTAATTTCCTTTCTGAATAGAAAGGAAAACTTTAAAGCAGACCAACTGCCTCTGACAAATTTGTTTCTGGTAGTGACCTAAATGGGAGAGGAAAGAACAGCCTTCATCTTTCACATAAGTTGTATATGAACTATGGATGACTGAGTAGCTGAGTTACAAAAGCAAGACAGTCTTGTTCCTGCCTCATCTGGATGTTGCATGTAGTAGCAGTTTAAAACCAGCAGGGATGTTTCCAACTCAAGTTTCTTTATATAAAAAAGCTAAATTTGAGTAACAAAAGTGACAATTTTACTTTTTAAGGACAAAAGCTGCTTGAAATAGCCTTGTATTCTTTGCACTAGAACACAAATACATCTTATAGTTTTGGGGATCTTCCCATTTTTTTCCTTTAGCCTTTGGTTTAACATGAAAACAGTTTCTTATATCAGAATTTTCTGGTTATGTATAAAATTCTGTAACCAGGGAAACTATCAAGCATGTTAGATGAACTTGTCCTGAAGCTTGAGAAATCAAAGTACCCTCTAAAAAAATGTAAAAACAAGTGAAGAACTCAAGCATTCATAAGAGCATGCTTTTTTAAAGCTTAGAGTAATCTGAATGTTTCATTTCTTTTATTTATTTGGAGTATCCATTGCACAAGCAAAATACAGCTTAATATCTCACTCCTACTTTGAGTGCTGTAGGTATTTATGTTCCTCTCCACAACTTTCCTTTTTCTTGTACTTCTTGTTAGAAGTGTGTTGTCCTTAAGACAACCCTATGACAAAATAGACCCAAAAATGCCAGGGCTTTGGTAGCCTGGGAAGCCATATGTGGATGTTTGTCTACATGTTCTTAGGAACTATGAGGTGCTCTTTGCACACAAAACACAATACACAACATGCTCTACTGCAGCTTTTAGTTTTAAACTGAGAAGCAAACCAGAGTTCTCAAACTTTCAAATCTATTTTAAACAGGAGTATGTATTACTCAAAGAATGCTTTATCAAAAGACTGAGAAGTGATTATCTGAGTCTGCTCCATCTGGAGTCTTTCCATTGATTGCAATGGGAATTCAGCTGAGGCTTTAATATGCAACATTTTATTTCATAGAACTGTCTGCAATTGAGTCATTTAATCTAGTCCCACACTAATTTAGGGTTATTTTGCTACAGGAAATGCGCTGGCTAGTTTAGCTTCAAATATCACGGAAAGTTTTCACCTGTTCTGAAATTCTCCTCAGACTGTTTTCAAGCTTAACACATTGGTAAAAGGCCACAAGTTCCCCAAGATTTGACCCATATTCTTTATAAACCTATTCAGCTTGCAATCCTGCTATTCATAAGACAGTTATATTTTCTTTACATGTGTTACATTTCTTAATGGAACAGAATTTGAATTTAACAGATCCTAACTACCTACCTTTCATTTGCAAATCAGTATCATATTGGCTTCTCATAGGTGTTGTTCTTTCATAATTTTTCAAAACCAGCTCCCACCATTGTTTATTAGTCCCTGCACTGTGACTTCTCAAACATATCTGCAGCTAAAACTGCCTTGTGTCTGTCATATTGTGAAAGAATGTGCTCCTAACTGACTGGTAGTGTCATACTCTTCTCCAAAGGAAATGGCAGTCACAAAAAATGAGAAAAAGGGTTTATAATTGATGAAATAAAAATTAAAAGTTTAATTGTATACTTCTGATTATTTAGATCTCCATAAAAATTAATTTTAAACTAATGCAGACATGTTTAGTAAAACACTTAGATGAAAAAGCAAGCTTAAGCTGCATGTAGATTTTTCAGATTCCAAACTCTTGATTGTAGTATCCTTTAGGAGGACAAACTTCCTGAGTCAAATCATCTGTAACTGCAGGTTGTCAAATTTATCAAGCCATATCTTAAATATATCTCAACTTTTATTCCATTGCTTTTTTTAATGCCCTAATAAAATCCACTGTTTAGCAGTTCTTTACATTCTGTACTTTCAAAGTCTTGTTAGAAATGTCATCCTTAAATAAAAGTATATACTCCATATTGTTTGCTTTCCTGCTTCTCCATCACAGGAGGCTCCTTGCCACACTTCAGAACTGTATGCTATGTTACTGAAAGCAATGGGGATTTCAACATCAATTTCAAAGGTGTGGAACACTTGCAGTACCCTCAAGCATACTTAATCCTCAATAGACAGGACATTCTTTTTAAATACTAAAACCATGCTCAGATGTTCAAAAGCATTTACAAATTGGGATGAAGCATGTTCTTAATTCATTGAGAAGAAAAGGAATCTGTGTAAAGTAGATTAAAGTGCATTAAAGGACTTTATTTTTTCCCCCCTAAAGAAATACTAGTTTACTAAATTGATAGATAGTATAATGGCATAGGCCATGAGAATTACTTTTATTTCAAGTAGAAGGGGTAGTCATCTGTAATATTTCAGAGAACATTTTAAGCCATGAAAATGGTGAAATGTTGCTTTGGATGCAGGCAGCCTAGCAGGAGAACCCAGCAGGGTGCACATTCAGATTTCATGATATTCTATGTGTGCAGCTAAGGGTGAACTACATCTCACAAACTTTAGTTGTTTAAAAGCTAGACAGCAAGTTAAAGCTGTTTATCTGGCTTTTCTCCACAATAAAAAGTTATACACCTCTAGAATCTGACCCATTCCAGCTCAGATTAACTGCATATGCCTATCTTCCTGAGGAAGGATGGTCTCTTGATCACAAAGCCAAATGATTATTTTTCAGGTGGCTAATATTAGATTAAATTAATCCTACTTCAAGCTTCACACACCCCAGACTGCTTGCTCAGCCTTCAGTCCTATAGATGAAAACAGTAGACAAATTGTGTGTGTATGAGAAGGCTTGTACCTGATGGCCCAGTCCTGCATCTAGGGGGTGGTAAGGGGCCTTCATGGCCCAAAGATTGGTCCAGTGTCTATGAATTTTAAAATATTCAGTTTAAAAGACAACTTCAAAGCAACACTAAATTTGAATTCTAGAGCTCAGTTCAAAGCACTGGATTCTAGGTATAGCTTCCAGGTTATGTTTAAAGATTCAAACAAATGAAAATTGCAATCTAGCACTGTAGAGTGTATTTAAAACCACCTAAAATTTATATCTTTTAAATGTTAACCTGATCATTTGTGCTTATTGTCGAGAAAAGATATTAACTGGAAAAGTTCTCTAGAATTCTAAAGAAACTGTGGTGAGATAGAAGGGAAATCTTCCATTTGGTCTTGTTAGCAACTATTAAAATCCAGGAAAAATGAAACAGGAATAATTTTCATTTTTCACTGTACAAGTGGGCTACCAGTGGGATCCCACAAGTAACTTTTGCTCTTCAGTGTACTTACAAGCAGTCTAAAAAAGATAATAGATACTGGGGTCACAGAGGTTTCTGATTAAACAATTATAAAGTGATTTTTGAATAGAATAAGATAAATGTATCTAGAATGAACAGTTGAAGGACCTCATGATCCTAAAGATGAAATTAATCTAATCTAACTTCAGCTGTCTAGAAGTTTGATGTCCAGACTGAACCTGGCATTTAAGATTCCAGTACAGGTAGAAAGAGACATACTTCAAGAGAATAGTCCGTACATTTCAGCTTACAGAAAGATGAATCAATTTCTTTACTCTTTATAGGGTCCTTAGGCCTGATACTTTGCTTTTTCACAGCCATTCAAGTAATCTGGGCAATGAAATGCCAGATAAAATTCAATGCATATAAATGCTAAGTAATGCATATGAGCAAAATAAACCTCTCTATATATGTAACAGTGAGTATTTGTACATATACCAATTTATGGATACTAATTTATTCAGAAAATAGATTTAAAATTCATCAAATGTGTATGGATGTTCTTTAAAATTGGTAATAAAGTGACCAGGAGAAGTAAAAAATACAATGAGTTATCAGGAAAATAACCTCTTAAAAGGTAGAAAAATATCACCACACTATGTAAATCAAAATCATGATATATCTCCAGCACATAAGCCACATTAGCTAGGAAAAATCAAAAACCAAAAAGCATGGAAAAATGGCTCAGATCCTCAGACACAAACAGATGGGTAACTGCCAACTTCAATAGAGTTGCAATGTTTGAAGAGCCAGCTCTAGATGTTTTCACAACCTCCTGTAAATTTACTCTTTGCTAGTCTGACAGCTCTTACATATGTGTAATTCCCTTTTACATACATTTTTTTAGTGACAGCATAAAGACACAGAGGTGTAGACAGGGTTTCTGCATGGCACACTATGAGCACGTTTTTGTGAGCTGAAATGCAATGATATTTTGTTGGGCATTGGTTTTTGCAGTTACTCCTAAGCATACACCTTCCCACAGGCTGGCTGGCAAGCAAAATGGCTTCATTAGTCTGTCTTGTCAGGATAATCTTGGTAAAAACAGAACTACTAGATGAATGGACTTTTATCATTAATATTTTTGTTTTCATCTGGAGTTTTTAATCTGTGATTCTTCTCCAATTTGATGAGCCTTGAGACCAAGTCTTAAGTCTGTATTTTTCACCTTAGAGTATTCTCTTGCTTGCAATAGTACTTATGCTTTCAAACTGAAAAAAAAATGAAAATTTGCACTGAATTCTTAATGATAAATGCTTTCAAAGGTATATACTTTCTAATGACTGTCATAGGTTTGCTTTTTCTCCCTTATGAGTATTTCTGGATCAAATTAAATGCTGATATGAATCATACTAAAATCAAGGCCTAAGTCTTCTAGTTGATACAAGATAATTGTTGGAAAAGATCTGATGAAAAATTCTTAGTTAAAGCATGCAAAGAGCAGAGGAACATTGACAGTTGGCTACAGATGAAGAGCTTACTTCAGCAGTCTGATTTCAAACACTTCTATTTTTTCTAGTAGTTACTCTTAGTCTTCTACAGTATCTTTGGCATGGTTAAAGACAGATATGGTGTAGTCTTCAAAAGAAATGCCTGTGCTAGCTGATAGTAGGAATTATTGTTTAACCACTGCAAAAAAACTTTTCATTACAGAAGTATATTGCTTGGCTGCTATTTCTAGAATTAAGTACCCTCAAGGGGTTTGATTGAAAAAGTCAGTTGAGGTATGACAGATAGCTTGTAAAATCATTAGCCATGTTTCGTGTTCTACCACTATCCATAATGTTTAAGCTCAAACTCTACACAGATATTGCTTGACACTCCACATATTACTTAAAGTTAGTTCCCAACATGTCAGGGATGAAATAATGTTTCTTCTAGGCAGGTACATATGCTTTCAGATTTGTTATATGTCTGAGATGAAAAAGGATAGACAAGGTAATAAGCACAAGTTTGGAAACTATCCATTTTCTCAGCTAATTTGCCAGCCATTACAGAATTAGTTTCTGTGAACCAAACACAAGGTTTGTTATTTTTTATTTGTATACAAAAAAGTCTAAAAATGTTACTGAGGTTCTAGGAAGAAGACAAAATTGAAGACATATGTTTTAGAAGCTTAGCCTCCCCCCCTATTTTTAAGTACAAGTTGGTCTGAAAAAACTTACCTTTGGAAGTCTCATAAGAAAGTCTGGTATGATTTGTTGTATCAACATGATGTCAGAAGAGTAGATAACCCTATAAACACCAACAACAAGATTCATATTATTAAAATCCACAACCTTTATCTCTGAATACTTTTCCTTTGGAAATTCTTGGCATCTACAATATAAACTAATGACCCATCTGCTTTCCCTTTTGCAGCCAGTTGTGATGCCAGGTCTATGGCCACTTGGTCTTTCTGGCATTTATGGTCTGGGTGAACTATTTTCCTCTCCAACAGCCAGTTCCTCCTGCAGGACCCCATGCCTTTTCTGCAAGCACAGCTGGGAAGGTGGGGGAGGCCAGGAGTGGGTTCACCTGCTTCCCCAATCAGGGACCTGTTTCCATTCCCTCCCTTCTCTGAGGTATCCTCTTACTGCCTGGTGGCAAGAAAGGAGGGGATCCTCTGATTTATGTGGGGTCTTAACCAGTTTCCTTTCTATCAGGGAGTGGGTCCACCAGTCAAACTCTCTCACACACTCCCTGATACTTCTCAACAACTCCAATTCCTCCTTCAGCTCAGCCACCTGGCTGAGTAGATCATTCGCCTGTTCCTATCTGATACAGGTGTTGTCTCCACTCCCCTTCATTGTAAGTGCCAGGCTTTGGCACCTTCTGCAGCCAGAGGCCTGGCTGCTCACATTTCCATGGGGCCTCTGTCTGGGTGCCCACAGTTTCTCTAACAACAGCCTTTGGCCAGGTAGCCACCATAGCTCCATCTCTACAAGCAACTGACCCCTTACAACTCAAGATCAGTTGGGAGGAGAGCACTTGACCTCTGACCACTTAAAGAGACTGAACTTACCTTGTAGAATGGCACAGGCTCAGCACCCTGTCCTTCAAGCAGCAGCCAGCTGAAGCACCCACCAGGACACACACAAACATTAGTTGCTCACCCTGTAGGCAGCAACCAGTTACTGCTCTTCTGAAGGCTTTTTATAGCCTGATCAGGGTGGGCGGTGTTGGGTCCGCCCAAGCTAACTCAGCAGCCCGCCCACCAACTGGCAGCCCCCAACATAAGCTCACGGCTTATCCTCGCTTCACAAAGCTCCAAAAAGAGAGCTTTTTGTCATCCTTTTTTGCTACAGATCCCTTCCCCATTGCATAATTCATAAATTATTCTAATAAGTAGTAAGACTTGGTATACTTTTAGTATCAGTCTTATTCAGATTGTGTTCCAGTTACATTCTTGTTTACTTGACTGAGGATCTCTGTATTATCAAATTTCTGGTTTCACATGGCTCTTCAATATCTTCTTTCAGTCTTGAATCTCAAAATGGTTACAATATTCATGCAATGATTCCTTCACTTCCCAAACTAGGATAATATAAACTTATTCTTACATAGTCTACTTCATCTACCCTAAGGGTGTCTATTTAAGGGTAACATTAGCTTTTTAGTTACAATGAGGCACTGAGGTCATTTCCAACTGATTATCCCCCCTGGCTAAATGTTATTATATGAAATCATACAATTTTATATTAAGTGACATTACAAAGCTGGGATCTGACACATTCTGAGTAAGGATGGCAGAGTTTTTCCTCCAAATAAAATTTTAAAAACCAAGAAAATGGACTTCACATATTGTTCCACTGAGTGAAATCTGACATCTTGAGGTCAGTCTGGCAATCAGAGCATGAGGATACAAGGGAATTTAGTATTCATGTTTTAGATTATGTTTAGAAAACATATTTCTTTTTACAGCCAGATAAAGCCTTATAAATCTTTGAGACTGTGTTTTAGCTGAAAAATCAAAGTCCTTTAGGAACTGTTGACAAGAAATAGAACCGACAAAAACAGATGAATAAAGCTAAAGAGATTAAAATAATTTGTTTATGAAAACCAAAGCAGAACGGCTCTAAATGGTGGTAAATACAATTCTCTTTTATGTAAAAGGGCACAGCATAATTGAAGTGTATAATATTTACCACAGCTGTATCAAATGGCCCACAAACAATTCCATCCTCACCTCTTTTGTTTCAGTTCCTTTTCCACCTTCAGCTGAACAAAGATCACAGAGATCTGCTATGCCAAATCTGAGGAGGAAAAACAAACAAACAAAAAAAGAGAGTTTGAAATGAAAGAAAGATGCAGTTAATATGCATCATACTTCTGCCATTTACAAAGCTCTTATTTATTACTGTATGTCTGGCAAATGCTTTAAGCAAAGGAGCAGTCAAGAAGGTGCTTTTTTCTGAGACATCTAATGTTGTAAACAGGTATTTTGTTTTACAACATCTCTAAGTTGCTACTCCCAAATATAACAATATGAAATTATGCATCTTCAAAAATCCTCCTCCTCACTCCTCACCAAAGATAGTTAATAAGACCAAAACCATTATTAAATACCTACAAACTGGAAAACATTTATGCCTTTATGAAAAGTGCCATGTCTTTGAAGAATGCAGCATATTCATTGGTGACTACTGTCTCTGCCATCTCATATGTTACCTAGCTCTCTCAGCACAAACACTTCTATAGAGTTCTCCCATTACACTATTTGAGTTTTCTTATTCCCAGATTATTTGAAAATTCAAGAAATCATAAAGAGGGCTTGACAGCTATAAATAAAACCATTCTAGAAGATTGTCTTACTGACTCACAGACATTCATGTATTTTTCTTGTACCAATACTTACTTAAAAAAAATAAATTAGGAGAGACTTGACCATTTTTCACACAATGTTTACTTGACTGGATTGAGCCCAGTCTTAGAGAAGGAAAAACCTTGGCACTTGCTCCAAACCAAATATTCCAATATATGATTTTGAGATTATGTCTATCCCATGGATTGAGAATAGCAGATTGAGGACTGTTATATAAATTTCCTCCTTTTCAACTGTCTGCTATTTCCAAAATATTTTCTTTATTTGCATCTTCTTATCTTTCCTTTCTTTCCTATATTTTCTTTCTAATTACATATATAAGAATGACACTGAGGCCCTAAGTGTGATAATGTTGGGTTCCTAGATTATATGTATTGGGAGTTAAACTATGCAGAAGATATAAAACAATTCTCTATATGTGGGTGCATTTTCACCCATAAAGCCCTTGAGTCACAACATCTCCCTTTCAAATTGAATTTCTGGCCATAAGCCACCTTCTTCACCTCTCTTCAGAGCACAAAACTGGTTTAGTTTGCTCTGTGTACAGGAGTACATGAATTTTACCCTAAGCAGTATCTGTTCAAAGGACATTTGATGTGATACTAGAGTAATTGTGTGTGCAAGAATGCAAAAAGAAGTACAATTCAATGACCATTATCATTGGAGTAATAGGCTCCAATTCCCATAAAACTTGGTCCAATATATAATAGACCATTATGATAATGATTTTTATACTACCTTGGCTCAAATCACAAAGCTAAACCACTGCATAACGTTTTCACTCTTGGATTGCTATAGTATATGTAACTGCCTGAGGCTGTTATATATTCTAATATGCTATTGTACTCATACCTTCCTTCTTGGTTAGTCATTTGTGACAAAAGTATTGACATGTTAGGTATGTTTAGAAGACAGCTCCATTGGCCTATTGCCCTAAAATAGGAGAGGAAAAAACAGTAAAATTACAGCTCTACAGTGTGCTGATATTTAGGGCACAGGCTTATTTTATATATTGCAGTGTTAAGTGTTACATTGTCTGTATACAGCTATTTATCTGATACAGATGTATGAAGACAGTGTCTGTATACACAGATATCTGTTTCAGCTACCTACATCACTCATGTTACTGAAACTGGAGTCCAGCTTCCCCACAACATATATAAGAAAATTCAAACTCTTCAGAAATGGAACTTTTAGATCCTGTCATGGTTTTCATCCACTACAATTCTCAGTCCTTAAGGAGAGTAATATATGAATAGATGGAAATGAAATATACTTTTCAATACTCATATTAAGCTTTAAAATATCATAATACTGTTTGGCAGTACTGATGCCTTTGAATGATGCTGATCTAAGCTTGAAAAGAGAGTTGATAATGAAGACAGTAAAGTGATATTCACTGACCTCAGTGAATACCTGAGGTCAGCCTATTACTTACAGAGTTGAAAAATGTGTAACAGATTAAAGAAGTTCCTATCAATTTATGAACAAGTACAGAGTGAAATTTGAGAGTAGTCTGTCTATCCCAGTATAAGTTCTTGAAAAATGCTTGATGGGTAGATATGAACCACTTCATCTTATGTCTGATGCTTATGATGCAAAACATATAAATCACAGAATCACAGAACGTCAAGGGTTGGAAGGGATTTGAAAGATCATCTAGTCCAACCCCCCTGCCAGAGCAGGATTCCCTAGACTAGGTCACAACAAAGCTTCCCTGACTGAGAATCCTGTTAAATCCACTATTTCTAGAAGACAGTCAACCATACAGCATGCAAAAACAGTTGGCAAGTTAATTATGCAGGGTTTGAGTATTTGAATCCCATTTTCTTATCTCTAGTTTCTCTAGTTAGGTAATTATGTTGGCAATTGATGATATTTAAAAAAACCCCAAACCTAAACAAAAAAAGCAAAAAAATAAACAAACCACAAAAGACCCCAAACCAACCAAACAATCAAAACCAAAAGCCAATGAAATATTATAGAAATATTTCCTAGAGAAACAATATAAAGATGTATAATTTTTATTGCAGGTAAAGTATACTATTTGAGATTAATGTATCCTAAACTTTTCATCTGTTAATATCACAAACAGAAAATAGTAACAGAGACTTTATTCAAATGGAAATGGAACAAGAGAAAAGACCTACTAGAGACGTGGGCAATATAGTGATTTTTCTCATCCTCACAGTTAGATGCACACAGGGCAATTGCATCATGTTCCCCTTACGAAATAATACTTAAGTTATATAGCTGCCTGTCTTCAGAAATATGTGCAACAAACAGTACCAAAATGGCCATGACCTCATTCCAGTGGGGTGAGGAAATATCATTTCTATTTTATGGCTAGAAAAGCTGAGACAAGTGTAGCTGGAATATGTTTTGCCCAAGGTTATGGCAGAAGTGTATGTGAAAGGTAGATATGGAAACTAGATCTCTTGAGTCACAGTCCTGTTTGCTATCCAGAAAACTCACTTTATTGTTTTATAACAGTATTCCTGTAATCTTCTATTGACATGTATACAAAGTATTATTATCTGAACAAAGAAATTACACATATACATTTGCAGTACAGTGAGTTGTTATTTTCTTCTGGTCTTGGAAATACCACCTAAAAATGTGTCCTTGGTTGTCCTGTTATCCTTTTCAATAGTTTCCAATTCTTTTTGGAGACTCACTCAAAATTATAACTATTGACACAGAAAGCAGTCTTTTTGCCTGTATCATCAAGAGGTATCAAAGAAAAACACATGTCAACAATGGGCAGATCCTGTGGCTCTCTACAGTTATTTACATGAAAAAGTTTCACTAGTCACTAGTCTTTTTCTTTCTTTTTTTTTTTTTTTTAATATTGTGAAATAAGACTTTATTATCTCTCTGGTCTGAAAGTTGATTAGATTGACACAGAGACTGAATGTTTTAAGGAGACCTTGGCCAGAGAAAACTGTGTGGAGTGAAACTAAAATATGATGTCAATTATGACCCTAAGATATTAATCAAGCAGCGCAGTCAGCACAGGTCCTTTCAGTTCAAACAGCCCAGATTCTGAAGCCTTAGTGACAGTCTGGATGCTGGGTTTTCTATTACTGTAATCAGAACTATCTTTTCTTTGGGGTTTCAAGTTTATCCTGCATTTTTCCAAGAAGAATATTTAAAGTTGATAATTGCATTAACTTTATAAGTTGCTTGACTGACTAGTATAAATACTTGTATGAGACTGTGGACTACACTTACAATATTTTAAAGAGTGGAAGGTAATAAAAACAAGAATGAATTGGAGAGTTTGTGAGCTGGAGACTGCCATTTGTTACAAATTGGCCTTCAGATGTGCATACCTTGCAAAAAATAACTTACAACTTCTTCTTTATGTGGTATTTAGGCAACAGTTTACAGAGGTTCTTAGACTGATAGCATAAAATCTGGGTTCTGTGGGGATATATGAAGTTTTGTAATTGGTTCTAATACTCTCTTCTTGGATATATGTTATATGGTATGTATATACATCAGGTCTTTCTCAGATTGGCTTATTTCCACAATAAATTCTTTCCACATCAGTAAATAACTTCCATTTTCTGCATTCATTTGAACACCTTCACAACTATCTCTAGCTTTCCAAACATTTTATGAATTCCCTCTATTTTCTTCCAGAATGAGAACACTTTGCAAATGTTACACACCATTCATTATCTACTACCTTGTGGCAGAATGGTAACAGCAGACAAAATCAAGATGGAAAAATGGTTTCCATTATAAGTCCCTACATTCAAAAAGCCATTTCTTAACAAAATATCTTTTTCATAAGCTGACCTTGCCATTTTTGATATTTACTGGCAGATTTTATTTTCCTTGAAGAAAAAAAGGACTCAAAAAATTGATTCAGCTGTTTTTTGACATAGTTAAAGCTGCCAATCAATTCTGCCACAGTTGTCCACACAAGACACACTTCAGCAGGTTTCAATTTGGACTAGCAATAGTCAGGTGCTGCAAACTGAACACTCTTTAGTGTTAGATGCATTTCATAAGCTCCTTGTTTACATCTTCTATTAGAGCCTCATTGAAATGTAATTCAGTTCTTGTACTGTATGGCTGCACTGTGATGACAAGTAGAACATAGAGAGTGGTGACAATCAGGAGGTTTCCTTCAGTGATGCATCTCTTGCCAAATCCAAACCACAAATGCAGGTACACTGTTCCTTCCCCCATGTAAATTAATATCACCTTCTGTGTGGTGTATTTGAAGAATCTATACTTCATAAAAGTAGCAGTATAGCACAATGAGTTATTTTAAAGACTAGATGCCTAGAATAATCGTTTTTGAGAAAGGAAAAGCCAGCTGTAGTCCTGTCAGCTGTCAGTTCTTGTTTGTGTAATGGTTTCTTTATAGCAGTGATGGGGTGTAGGTTTGCTAAGTGTGGTACTAAGTTGGCTTTTTGCCTTCATTGGCTTCCATTTTCTTTTCTTTTCCTGTATTGGATTTTGATCATGTTATCATTCCTGTTCTCACCACTTTACCTTGTCCTTTTCTCCATTTCTGCAGAGAAGAGTCTGTGAGGTGTTGTGAATATTAACAGGGCTGCTGTAACAGACTGGGAGTGGGAAACAAAGCTAAAGAGAGGACTCATATCTACTCCCAGGTCAAGATATGGGACCCAGTTTTTCTCAGATAAGATAGGCATTTATAAGAGAATTAGCTAATCTCTTCCCTCCCCTCTTAGAAGTAACATCCATTCCAAATGCACAAGCCCATGTGAAGAATTTTAATGCCTGAAAAAAATTCCTGGAAGAGTCTTACAAAATACACTACTCTTTGTAAACTGAACTTTAAAATATTAACAGTGACTCCATATGGTGTGAAATAATAGTCTGGGAGAGTAGGGCTGGAAGGAGAAATGAGAGTACTAAGTCAAGTTGTATATACCAGTCCTGCAGTGGTAAATGAAAAAAAGAGTGCAAAAATACCTGGGTTCTTTCACAATAAATTCTCTCTCTTACATTAGTAAGCTCCATTTCCCAGCATTTTTTGATGACTACACACTGACTTAGTTTATGGTCTTGGATAGACAGACAGTGGGACAGATACCTGAAAGGATGAAAAGCAGATCTCCCGGGCCAGTGGGGATAATTTGCTACTGAACACCTTTGTACTAAGTTTCACTTGATACTAGAACTGCTCAGGTGTCATTTAGCAAACACTGCCTTTATATATGTTTGTAGGACACATAAACAAGGCTTGCATTGTTTCAGTGCTGGGAAAGCTTACCATGTGAAATCAACCTCCAGTTCACACCTTTGACCTCGATAGTATATTATATAATTCTTTGGTTACCACGTGCCACATATAGCTCTAAATAACCTCCTTAATGCACTAAATCCTATACCATGTGTCCTAGTGCTTGTATCAGTTACTCATATGCATTTCATGATTGAGTCACCTCCTCCAAATCTGAATCTCTAACACAATAATTTTGTGGTGGGTTTGGGTGTTTGGTCACAATACTCTCTGAAAAACAAAATAATAATCTGATAACAGTGTTGAGACTCTGTGTGCCATAGATATTTAATAGAATAGGTAGGAAATTTAACTGTTTTGCCACAAACTAGAGGTTTTCTCTGTTATATTTCCAGCACAGACATGACCCATTGTCATATATAATTTCAAATAGTGTAGGTAGACCTATACTTAAGAAAATGTTTCAGTGGTCTTTGGATAAGATAAGGGGAGAAATCTTGTGTCTGTGATACTTTTTGCTTAATGTGCTTCAACTTGTGTTATTTGTAATGTTCATGGTGCACCACTGTCCTGCCCATTTGCACTGAGTGCTGTGATATGTCTGATGTCAAGTGGATAAAGAAATGATTGCTGATTTCATCATGCAACAAAGCTGATGAGATCTGTAAGTAGTCTGAGTTTCGTCTGCCCTTAGTTTGCAAGGAGAAATATAGACACTGCAGACTGCATGAAGGAGTAATGAATCCAACCATTGCATTTACTTTAGCAGTGCAAAAGGAGCAAGTGTTGAACAAAACAACTAATGCTGGAGATTTGATGTTGTCAAGGGTTGAGGCTGGGCCGAGCACCAACCCAATGACAGGCACTCCCTGTTAACCCCTCTTCCCTCCACCATGGGAAGAGAGAGGGGATAAGAGAGGCAGAGAGACTTGTGGATTGGAAAATAAAACTAAAGCTACTTTAATAATAATAATAATGATAAATGAAATATACACAAATATTTACATATATGCACAAAACCCAAGACTGAACCCAAACCGCTCCCTTGTTGGTAACTATGTCACCACTGATACTGTGGTAGAAGGGCTCAGCAGCAGATGAGTCAGGCTCAGGGGCTGGATCTTGGTACTGGATGCAGGAACTTATGGATCACTGAGGCACAGGAGAAAAGGAAGACCAGAAAGGAATAATAGTCTCAAAGGGAGAATAATCTAGCAATCCATCAATCTCCAAGGAGGGACTGACCCACAGTTTATGTATCAAATATGACATATATGGGATAGAATACTTTAGTTGGTCAGTCTAGGGTCACCTGTCCTGTCTGCTCCTCTGTGAAGGTGCAGCCTTTACCCTGCACCCCCTAACATGAGACACAAGATTTAGCAGTGACCTTGCTTTGCATACCAATCCCTGGTAGTAAATCTAAACATTAGGCCTTATCATTGATAGAAGCTGGCAGTGTCTGCAAAAACAAGTTGTTAGTTTTAGAAAGTGCAGTTTCTCAGAGGAGTTTTAACTGAAAAGTAAAACCACTGAACAGAATTAGTTCTGTTCTAACCTAAACCAGGAGAGATATGCATACTGTACACACTTGGGTGAATTTAATTTCATTTTACTCTAGTCTGTTTCCAGGAACTGATGTTTGTTAGCAGACAGAGAGCATTTGGGTGCTCTCGTGGAACACATCTTCTGCTTTAATTTCATCAGAAAGGAACCAGGTTGTGATCTCTGAGCCTATGTTAATTTATATGTTCAGTAACAAGCAGCAAGTAGGATTTTCAGGAGAACTGAGTGAAAACTACAGTTCTGATTAAAAGTAAAATGCTAATATAGACAATAATATAACAGTGAGCAAGAGTACATACTGCTTTTGCAATCAACTGCATTACATATAGCACAGATTTAGCCTAAGGGTCTCAGCAACTGGTGTTAGTTACTCAATACTGTTGGGCAGGCTGTGCATACCCAATTCTCACTGTCTTCCAGTAAGAGCCAGTGTGTACTCACAGACAGGATCAGAAAAGTGACAAACACACATTTTGGGCATATTTTCACTTTGTCATCCCTGATTCCAAAATGATAGCTAATACAACCTTTTAGCCTCTTATTTTACTCTATCATTCCTTTTAGCTCACTGCCTGTTCCTTAATAAGTGCTGATTTTAAAATGAAAAATTCTTTTAATGGTCTGGATTTTGGTCTTTGTTTGTTTGTTTCTTTATTTGCTTTTGTTTTTCTAGTTTTGTTTCAATAGGTTAATTTGTTACAACCAAAGAGTTCAATGCAAAATATTCGTGTCCATGATCTTGTCTTCTGCTGGAGACTACTGTGCACACATTTACCAAAGAGCAGCACAATGAACTACCAACTAGCCTCCTTTATGAAAGGAGGGCTTTGTGAATTCTTTTGTTCATAACTGCAGGTGCTTCTAGCTCTGAAAAGATCCTGTGATCTGATAGCTGTTTTTCACTTTCTGTGATCATGGGCAGCTTGCATAATACAACAAAGGTGGAAGATTGTTGCCTTCCCCAGGGCTGCTTAAAGTTACAGTCCTGATCTCTTGACCTTTAATTTCAGCAAGTTTGATTGCTCAAGGAACCCTGGTGTGCGTACTTGGAACTAGTATAGCATTTTGCTGTTCAGTTTATTGTAAGTGCTTTAACACTGACACAGTTTCTGAAGAGCAATAGTTTCTGGGGATCTCCTACATATCATGGACTTAAGGAATAAAGAGCATCTGCCAGCACAAAATAACCCCCACATTCACACTATGCCACAAAATTTTCTGTTATGGATATTATAAATGCTGATGTGTCATAGAACAATGGTGCAAATGTCAGAGGGTGTTTCTGTTATACTTCTCCAGTAGGGCACTGTGCAATGATAAGACCCAAGTAAAGGGCAGCAGAGCTCAAGGAAAACAGCCTAGAATAGAGGTTAGGAATAAATTATAAAAACAAATAACTTTTTTATTTGTTTTACCTTAGCAGATGACATAAACAACAGCAAAAGCAACAAAGAAGACAAAATAATTTCCCTTGCCAAACTGTGTTGGGTTTTTACTTTTTCTCTTTTCTCTCTTTCTTTTTCTTTCTTTCTTTTTCTTTCTTCCTTTCTTTCTTCCTTTCTTTCTTCCTCTCTTTCTTCCTCTCTTTCCTTTTGTATTTTTCCAAGCAAAGTAAATGGAAAAACTTCCAGTACAAGGTTCAACAATGCATGTTGTTCAATCCAAAATATGTTTTCCAACATGTCATCAAGAAGTAGCAATATGAGATTGAGAGCAATTCAGTTTAGATCACCTCATCATAAGCTGGTTAGCAGGTAGATTCTCCTGTAGGTAGAGTTCAGTACCTCAGGGAAACTGGTATATGAGCTCAAATGTGCAGGGAATGAAAATTGGATGATTACAGTAATCATTGGACTTTTGAGTATGAGAAGAATTGTCTTACTCCCTTTTCTGAACCTCTGAACTGAGGTCTTGCCTTGCTAAGAAACCAGAATGTAACATGTTCTGGAAATGCCAAATTACATTTAAAAATGTTTTCTAAACATTTCACTGCTATTTGTAACGTTTTATAATGGCAGCTTTTATCTAGAGGACTCATTCACCCAATGGAAGTGTTTTCAGTGAGGAATCCTTAGGGTACATCTCAGTGTTTGCCCACTTAAAGGGTTGGTGACCCATCAAAAGATCAGCAGAAACTGCCTAATGGGTTACAACACTGGAAAGACAAACTAGCTGTGGTGAACAGCAGGACTGAACTCAGAGAAAAGCTTTTTCTTAAATTGGACTACTGGCAACAGTGGAATAAAAACCTAAGTTTAATCCATATTAATGATTAGGAAAAATTCCTATACTATTATGTAGTAAAATGAAGCAGAATTACAAAGGGAAAAAAACATGACATAGAAAATACTATAAATAAGTAGAAAAGGCTACAGCTTTTTACTTTTTTAAGAGCAATTTAAACCAAAGAATACTAACTGGAAACAATTGTGAGATTCACTCCAGAACAGTCTTAATTCAGACTAAAGGATTTATGCAGACACATCCACAAAAGCAGTGAGATTAATGCTGTTCAGCTGTCCCATTAAACATCCCTGCATTAGGTGGTCCTCCATGTACAAACCTTGAGAACCACTCAACTCTGCATGACAATACTAGTTGTCTAAATCATCCCAGCTTGCTTCTGAAGGGCTAATTAGCCCAGAGGGAGCTTGTGTTTCTGCATGCCATCTTGCATTATGTTGTATAGTGTAGCTGGACTATTTTCTTCATAGGTACCATGATTTAAAGCACTCAGCTATTAAAATAGCAAGCAATGTTAACAGAGATTATTTTAGCAATAATTTACTAAGAGCAAACAATGGAAATCTTGGTGAGGCTACACTACCTGTTTATATCTTCCCTCTGCTCCTGGCAAGTATCCAGTCATGAAGTCTCTCATGCATTCTAATAGTGTAAGGAGGTTGTACTTTGTTGTTTATTTCTTTCAGAGATATTTTTTTGCTTCTGCTTTTTTTTCCCTTTTGTTGCATTTTTTTCTTTCATTCTTTTTTCTTGTTTGTTTGGTTGGTTAGTTGTTTTTTTCCTGTTTGTTTGTTTTGGGCTTTGGGGTTTGCTTTGTTTTGGTTGATTGGTTTTGGGTTTTGTTTTGTTTTGGGGTTTGGTGGGGTTTTTTTTTGTCTTTTTTGTTTTGCTGTTACCCATCTGGCAGGGTAAAATATCCAAAATGCCAGCACTACCTACATCCACAACACTTATTTGTTCTAACCAAGGTTGAAGGGTTTCTATCTTCTGCTTTATACCTCTCTTATTTTCCAATTAATTAAAAAAAGAAATTAAAAAAAAGAAAGAAAAAGAAAGATATTCCATCAGCTTTCTCATTATTTTCCATTGACTCTTTATAAATGCCTAGTTCTGTCAATGAAGACAAACTGACTTGGGAGGGTCAGATTGTCTCCGAATCAACTAATGAAGTCACACTTGCACTGCTTGATAAAGACAAAATCAATGTCAGAATAGCTTTTGAGAACAATTGTTGAAACAAAATGCTCATTCCAGCAGTAATATTTCTAGTCCTGAGCTGAAGAACAGTGATTTGTGGGAAAAGCTTGTGTCAAGAAAATTATATTTTTCCTGTAGCACCTGAACATGTCCAAGTACTCTCAGATATTTAGCAATTTTTATCCCAGAGAGCTCTAATCCTTCCTTTTGCACAAAACTTATCATTTATTCATTGGTAACTTGCTGTGGCTTCATGTCTTCTGAAATATGTTTGTATTAATATCTTAGAAGAATAAATATGTTTTATGGGAACAGAAGACAAGTAAGTGGCTTCTATAATTAAATTTTTTTGTGAAGTTCAAAGGCATTGTTCATAACAAATTTTAAGAACTATTTATAAGTACTTTGTTGCCTCGAAAGAATACAATAAAATGATAAAAAGACAATAATCTTATAAAAAGGAAATATTTAATTTGAGGTAAAAATAAGAAATAGGTTAAAATTCTAAACTGCAAAATGGTTTCAAAATATCTTTTTTCCAAAATATTTCCTCCATTTTTATAAATAATTTGCAAACAGCATTTGTGTGCCTGACCTTTTTTCTATATCAAAACCTCTAATGAAATAATTTCTAGAGCTCTCCTTAGCACTGATTTCAGTCACAAGAACTTCTCTCGGTTGAGATTATATTAAATTTCACTCCAAACCCAGCATCTTTCAGTGTGAATAAGCATGTCACAAATCTGATTATTACTTAGTAAGACATCTTCTGAAAATGTAAGTGCTTGTGATTGATCCAATTGATCCATGACCCTTAATTTCCATAAGAGTTTAATATCTTTTATCAGCTTCTACATACGACTTTAAATGACTCAATAGAAAATTTGATCTATGTGCACACTTTATTTACCTTTACTATAAAATACTGACACCAGCAAGGCCTCCCCATCCAGGCAGATGACCTGGAGACTATACTTCTGGCTGATATATAGTGTCTTGGATTCAATCATCCAGTAGTAAGGCATTCTCAGAACTCAATAAATTTCTCACCTCAGCCCCTCGCAGTTTCCAAGTTAGTTCATGTGCATCCCAGTGGAAAACCTAGGACTCATTATTTTGCTATACTTGTATAATTTTAGTGACCTTTAATTAGATTGTAGAGCAGTGAGAGTAATTTCTGACCCTAGACATTACAAGTGGAAAAAAAAAAAACCCTGTTCTTTTCATTTGTCTGCCTGTCATAACTACTTATATTGACTATAAAGTTAAATATATCAAGCAATTGGAATTTTCCATATGCCTGGGGAAAATGTAGCTAAAGGATCTTATTGTTCAGAAGGTTTTCATTTCAATGAGTACATCTCACCACTTCTAACTGTGACTGCTTTCATTCTACCCAACATCCATCCTTTGCTTAATATTTGTGCAGACCAAATACAGTAGGCTGCAATAGTATATTTTTAACCTTCCTGGTAATTTTTTAGTAAACTCATCCTGTCTCCCTTTAACCACTTGGATAGTTCTTTCCTAAACACTTATTTCACTACCAACTTGCCAGTGCCAAGGTATTTTAAATGTATCTGTATTTCCATCTGTTACCTTTCAGATATACCTTTCTCATATCGAATGATGATAGTCGAAAGTTTATTTTACAAAGATCCTCAGTGAAAACTGTTTCAGTTTCAGCATCCCTTAAAGACTGCCATAACAATCAGTTTGGCTTCCATTTTTCCTTATTTCTTTTTAGGTACTATGTTAGATTACACCTTTTGAATCTCAGATGAAGTTTCTTACTATGGATTGAGTTTTCCAGCCCTGAGCTGAGCTGTGCATTATCTGAGTGTAGTCCCCTCTTAATTTTAAAAGTCTGGAATTTTACAACTTGGTGAAGCTGCTCATTGCATGTCTTGCTGAGCATGAGAAGCACCAGTGCCTGTGACAGAGGACACCTGCTCACCTGAGATTCTCTGTAGATGGTCAGCTAGTCAGAATCACTTTTATTTTCTGATTTTTCCTACTCTTATAATTCTCTGTAGTACAATATTTCAAACCATGTGCTCAGTCTTTGAGAGCTAATAACAACACCATAGAGTTATTAGACATAGATCTCAGTGTCAAAAGGATCACTTTGGTCATTTAATCTGACCTGCCACAGCACTAAGGTTAAAAGATTTCCAGGACAAATTCTTTGGCTGAAGCTACAGAATGCCTCCTGGAAAGCTCATTAAATGCTCTTGACAAAAGCATAACCTGGTGTTGAAAAAAGTATGCAGCAAATTGCAATAACTTCTGGTAAAATGAACTGTTGGCTTGATTTCTTTTTTTTTCTTCCCATTTTATCCTTCTTGCCTGGTTATTTGGCATTCTGTTCTTACCTTTGCTTCATGAAATCTTTAGCCAAGGCCATGGTTCTATTCAAATAAAAATCACTTTCCATTTGCTTTGACATTTTTGAAATTAGAATTCAGACTCTGAAATGAAGGTCCTGTCTTATGTCCTTTTTCTTGATTCTTAGTTTGTCCTTTATTTAGCTGCAGGCTAGAATTGCTTAGAATTGCTTCACAGAGAAATTAGGGTTAGTAGGGGTTCTGGAAAAACCTGACCACAGCTAGATTTCTATTTCACAGCTCTGCCTTTCAGTTGTAATGCCATACATCACTTCTGTGACTTAGACCTAGTGTACATAAGTGAAGTGTAGACTCAACGAACAGACAGATTTAGTACCCCAACATAAACCTTACTATGTACTTGACTAACAGGGCTATAGCAAAGCATTTCTTTACTTTCATGCTTCTTTCAGGATCTGCACTTCTAAAGAGAACTATATATAAGTTTGAGTTCCTGAGAGATAGCTGTGTTTGCCCTCAAACTCTTTTTCTGAATTGTCCTGCAAAGAGCAATAAGAACAGAAAATAAAACAAGTAGATGACAGTCTGTCAGTGACAGCTATCAGATATTTCTGATAGCCAGTAGTAACAAGAAACAGCTAAAAAAAAACATAGGAAGGAATAATAGCTTTCAGAGAGTTCATTCCTAAACTTTAAAATATGGCAGGTATATACCTTACCTTTTGCATTGGTTTCAAATACACTCTTACATACATGTGTAGATGTGGTGCTTGGGGCCATGGTTTAGTGGTGAGCATGGTAGTGTTGGGTGGATGGTTGGACTCAGTGATCTCAGAGGTCTTGCCAATCATAATGATTCTATGATTCTGTACATAGACTCAACTTGTAAACATTACTGAAGGCCAGTTACTGTCTGAAGCCCTTGAACATATAAATGTCAAATAGAGACTCCTGCAAGGAGCTTTAAAGAACAAAGCAAAAATGGCACTACAAAGACTATTTCCAATCTTTCCATCTCATATATAAATGGAGAGGGGATTCTTGAGAGAGCAACACATGCTACATGGTACCCTTCCTGTGCACACACTCTCCATTTCCATTCTGCTGGTTAGATATTTTCCATAGTCAACATCTATCACAATCTTGAAATCTCAGGTGCTTTTGTAGCACATGCAGGTCATGATTATTAATTGAAATTTTGCACTCTGTATTTTTTTTTTGTAATTCTTCTTTTTCATTTCTTAATTTTCTTTTCACTTATTTTGTGAAATATAGACTCCCTGAAATACAGTCTAAAGTAGATTCTATAATGATTCAGGACCATCAAGCAATGAATGTTCAGCCCAGTGTGGTGAATGCAGTCACTAGCACAATCAGTTATTCATCAGAGTGTAATAGACTTGTCATGCTGATTGATGCAACAAGATTTGTGATTGTATTTTTAAGGTCAGGAAGTGCTTGGTTGTGATTAGCATGACAATTCTGTTCTACCAGGATCAGTAACAGTCTGTTGTGAACTTTGGTCACAAATCTTGCTAAGATTTGTCTGGTGGTATCAAACACATTGCATGATACATCTAGTGGAAGTAAATTGCCTTATTTAACATTAAGATCTGATATTTGCAGTCATATATGTTTGAAATAATTTTAAAAAGTGTCTTGTAGATTGTTGGAATATTTCTCCAGTTTTTCTTGTTCTGGGGAAGTAGATAATGTAGACGAATGACTTCTTAAAAGTGTCCCTTTAGTTGGCACTCCAGTGATCTGGAATCAGGAGTCAAATACACCACACTGTACTTTCATATGAATCATATAGGTAGAAGTGAAAGAAAGCCACAGAAATCCCATGTAGAAATTCTGACTTTGTTATATCCTTTTACTTCATTAACATGAGAGGTGATTTCTTCTTTAGTTTAGAGACTAAAGGCAATTTGTTTTTGAAGGAAAAAGGATGGAAAAAAAGAAAATTATTGGATTAAAAGATTCCTGAGAAATAAAAATGCCTTAAATAAAAAGGTGTCATCAGCAGAAGACAGAAAAGAAACAGAAAAAAACCCCAAACCAAACAAATAAAATAACCCACAACAAAAACCATTCCAGAAATAAAACAAAACAAAAAAAAAAAAACCCAAACAAAAATAAAAGGAGGCTAAACATGGAAATGTAATACAACAAATGCATCTACTTTCAAGTAGATGAAAGCTGACTGATGTAAGGTGTGAGATACCATAACTCTTCTAGTCTGTAAGTTATTAATGCTTTCTTATTAAAACAGCTGCTAAATGTTCTACTCTCTGAAGTTTGGCTACAGGAGTATAGTCCAGACCCCAGCACCTTCCAGGAAATTCCACAGGTAAGTGATGGGCAAGAAACAGAAAGACAAGATAGAAATATTGTTCCTACTTAGTAGAGTTTGACCATCATAACACACACACAGACATCTAGGATCCTTTCTTCTTATTTCACTGGGGCTTGGATTAGTCCCGTACTGCTAGCGTAGGTGAAAAACCCACTTAGCTCCTGCAGCTCAGAGAATTTGAAATTCCTTACACATGTAGTAAATTCCTGCAACTACCTTCTCTTCAAGTTTGTCTCTTTGTCATGTAGATCATAATGTAGGCAAAGCAACTAACAGAAACTTTTGCCACAGGTCTGATCATGGAGAAATCTAAAGCTAGTCTTTTCAGAAGCAATTTAAGGGAATTAAGGACCCAAATCCAAGAGAAATTGAAATCCATATCCAATTGATCTATTTCTCTTAGGCTTCTTTTCAAAATCTTTCACTCATTATGTCTTGCCTGGCTATTTTATTCAGGCTGAATTCTGCAGCCCTTACTCAGTGAAAAGCTCCATTACTGCTAAACTGTCAAGGCATCATGAAAAACAGTTTACTGATTCAGTAACAGATAAATCTGAGCATATTCTGATGTTCTCATCACTAAGGTCATTGTATCAAAATCATAGGGAAAAAAAAAAAGGAACGTTAACCATTCGTTTGACATAAACAAGATATTTTTCAATATTTGAATTATAATTCTATATTTTGCCTAAGTGTCTGAGAATGTGGGATTGGTCCCAAGGTGTGGTGGATTCCTAGACATTTCTGCACCTGGCTTCTTGGCACTATCTCAAAAAGTGACAGGGCAAATCACAGAACTCAGACGTGAGACCCATAAAGCAGAGGACCTAATAGATTTTGATAATGCTTAAACTTCAATGTGAAAATCTCTCTGGAATATCCACAGTGGATTTGTAATCCTCAGTAATCCTGAAGGTAGTGAAGGAAAGCCTGGGGAAAATTTTTCTCTGATCTTAAAGTTCAGTCATAGAAGTTAGCAATTGGCACATGAATATGTGAACCTAAGTACCTGTGTCCGGCAGTGGTGCTGATTGTCCTGGTGTTGTTACCACCTCTGAGCAAGACATGATGTAACCCAGGCTGCAAGTAGGTGTGGTATCATTTGTCAGTATTAACTCCTCTGGCTTGGTGAAAAGGTGAGGCATTTTCCTCAGTACTTTTGATCTTCAAAGATTGCTTAAGGGAATGACAAATCTTTCTTTGTCATATTTTGTGGTCTGATTGTTAATTTTTCACATATTCTTTTCAGGATCGCTCTTTTAAGTCTTGATTCAAGCTAGCTTGTCTCTCTGAAGGCAGAACTTTCTTTCTTTCTGCTTTTATCTAAGATCACTCAATGTTTATCTTCTAGTTAGCACCTGTATTTTTCCCCTGCAGGAACAATCACATCATATCTATGACTTCAGCTTCAAGAAGAGTAACATGACCTAAAATAAAAAATATTTGAAGAAAAGTAGATCAGGAAAATAAACAGCCTATTGTTCAGGCCTGTCTTTCCTTAAGGTGTGCCATCTGTTAGAGCAAGGCAATGCCAAACAGCATCAAAATCTACCCAGAAAAAGTCTCTATGAAATGTGCCATCTTTGTGTTATCTTATTTCCCTCCTTGATACTCCCAGAATTCCAGCCCATGACTGAGAAGATACCTTCATAAAACAGAATCTTGCAACACCCTAAGCTTTGGCTTCATCTGACAACACAGGACATTCAGTGAACATTGAAGATGCATTGAAGATAAGACTAAGTTTAATTAATAAAGTACAGAAAAATAGGAAAAAATGTTAAATAAAACTTTGTGCTAAGTTTTCATATCCATATTAAACACAGTTCAAGATTTGGGTTGGTTTGTTTCTTTAACCAGATACCCCCTGGTGGCATTAGAGGCATAACTTCTTAAAAGGAAGTCAGTTCATGCTCTTTGAGATCTCTCCAGACCAGAGCACAGCAAGTGAGTATGGCTGAGACACCTCCTTAAAATCACATTGCTGATCTAAGAAGAAGAGGGAATACGGATTATGAGAAGATCCAGGTAGACATTGCCAAATCCAGCAATAAAATTGTGTCATGAATGCAAGGGGAAACAAACTGCATGTTGGGCACTGCTTCAAAAACATAGAGAAGCTCTGAAAGCATTAAGAAATGGGACTCAGTAGAATATAGATGCCAGAATTCATACTTTATTGCTATCATGCTCCAAGGCAAGGCAACTTAAGCCTTAAGGAGATATTTTCATAATGTGTTTCTTGTCCCAGTTCACCAACAGTACTGTCAGAATTTACCTCAAGGGGCTGAAAGCTTCTGATTGTCTATCTCCTTGAAAATCCAGCTGAAACAATAAAGAGAGATATACATTCTTGACAAGAGAAAGATAAGATTATGAACAGAGGGGCTTTTATGTCTACTCAGGGAAATTAATGCCCTTTAAAAGGAAAAATAGGTGAATGGTCTTCATCAATGATAATATGAGATATGTTATTTATATATATTTAAACATATAGTGTATACATAGACATGTATAAATAGATTAGAATAAATATCATGACAGATTGTGAGAAAGTGAAAAGAAAGTGGTAAAAAAACCCCAAATCCATAAATCAAATTAGTGACAAAACCAAATTAGAATAGGTGAGAAAGTATGCTGCACACTATACTCTCACTACTTCTTGGGGAATAAAATGCAGAAAGTACAACTGAACACAAGTGAAGATCAGCACATCAAATGCTAGAAATAGATCAGCTTTCATGAGGTGAGAACCCCTCTTTTAAGAACCAGGCTACTTCTGCTGTAGATCAACTGATCAAAGGCTGGTAACCATATTATTCTGTAAATTATCTCTGTGTGTTGTCAGGTTCTTTTGAGCACTCTTTTGCTATTCTGACATGAATACTCTTGTGTTCATGTTAAAATAATATGCTAAAAATGATTAAGGCATAAAAGAGGAAAGATTTAATGCTAGTAGAGGAGCTACATTTTGGAAAATTTAGTGTAATCTTTTCATGCTGTAGGAAATGTAACATTCAGATAAACTGATTTTTCAGGACTGACTGGGACAATGAGAGGTAGAAGAAAATTAAAATGAGAGGGAAATAGTAAACCTATATGACAGCAAACCTATACAACCCCCCTGCATAGCTGCCAGGAGTACCTGAGCCAGCCCTGCAGCAGATAGAAACAATCATATAAGAAAAGGACTAGCAGCTGAATTACATGAAATTTTAAAGGGAAGGAAATATAAGACCTTATGGTGGTGAAAAGGTTTAGTTTTTTAAGATACTGGAAAGTGTTTATTTTTTCTGTATAATCTTTTGAAAAGAGATGACTCTGTAGGCTACTCATTCTTCACTGTCTCTTTTTTCCTGTCACTATTTACTGCCTTTGCTTAGCTCTCAGTTATATTTTTATGTTTCATAACTTTTAAGAAGTTCACCTTTCCCCAAACAGTGAGCAAGGCTGAAATTTTAGGCCTTCACCTCTGATCTGTATTCAGACTGCACTGTTACTCTTTGGGGACTGCTAATATGAATAACTTACTAGAAGGGTTTCCTAGCAGTAGTAGTGTTTTCTTATCTATACATTTTTGAAGGCTTTGAATTAAGAATTAACTTGAATTAACTTGAGACAAAAAAGTTTGCAGTAGTTATCTTTCATTATTTCTCAATCATTTTTTCAGAAAGAGCCCTATCAATTGTAGGCAGCACATTAAAACCACAGCTTTATAAAATTTACTGGCAATTTTGTCACTGATTTCAGAGACACCAGGACTGTAAATCTGAGGTTACTGTCTGAAAATTGGCATGGACATATATGATTATGAATGTATGCCTGAGGAGGATTAAATCTCATCCTCTAATAACTCATTGCTGACTACTAATCTTTTTCCTCACTTATTTTTTAAGATAGTTCATAATGCATAGCTTAATAAAATAGAGAATTTACTTGGTCTCGGGAGATGGACAATTGTTCATACAAACATACATTCTTATTTACGCACTGACTCTGCAGTCAAAATCACTTTATATGGAAATGAAAACTACAGTGTCTATACAGTACTATTAGCATAATGCTGGCTACATTCTTGTTTTCATAAAAAACTGAACTAAAATTTTACTGCTAAAATTTATAACCTATGAAAGCTCAATATCTGAAAAACCTTCATGATCAATGCTCTCATAGCATGCCAAGGAGCTCAGCTCAGGCCAGGCAACTCCCTAGTTGTTCCAAGGACTTAGATATGGAGTGGAAATAGATAAATAGACTTAGCAGTAAAAGAATTTTAATATTATTGTCATGCAAGTGATCACAAAATCATTCTAATGCTCCCTAGAATTTTGATGTTCTCTATTTTCCTTGCAAGTAGGAAAGTTGTCAGTACCATTCCAGTAAAAAATGTCAATGTTTAATGCAAATTGAAACTAACAAAAATTATAGTTTTCACAATAAACTGATAAAAACCCACAACTCAACCAAAAAAACCCAAAACCACAGCCCTGCCGAATCCGTTAAAGAATAGTGGTAGAAGGGATAGCTACAGTCAAATACCTTCTCTAAATTGGCTGGGAAGTCCAGTTGTCCTGTATAGCTGAGTTATTCAAACAAATGGGAAGTACTGTTTGAGCAGCTGAATAACAGCCAAAGCTGTTTCCACTCTGTGTGCCAGAAACCAGCATTGGAGAACTCATCAATACTATTTTCTTTACTCTTTCTCCAAAACAGGTCTAAAACTGAGTGGAACAATCTGAGATTACTCTGAGCAAGTTCAGTGGCAAAAATGTAGCAACTATAAAACTCTACCAGTAGACACTGGGTGTCTAAAAGGATGCTCACTTACAAGGCTAATAAGAAAATAAGGAGGCAACTTTATTAACTATGGAATGCATTTATCTGTAAAACAAATTATATTTCAGTCCATTTTATGAGTAAAGTCTTAAATGTTTAATTTAACATACAAACATACATAGCCATGAGCAAGACCCCACTGTATTTGTTTAAAATGCTTTTAACTTCAGCAAGAATTGACTCTAAAAAAAGATAAGAAAAAAAAATTCCCAATAAACTCTGGCTGGATATTTTTACTACATTGACTATATTACTTGTTGCTTGAGGATAGACTGTCAGCACTCACTTATTTTTCAGAGGAGTAGCATTTTTGGCCTTCTCTGTCATCTTCTGACTGTGAATCCAGGCAAAAGAGGGAAAGCAGCAGAATGAAAGGAATTTATTTTCCATATCTGCTGGCCAAAACTGGCACAAACAGGAACAACACTGAACAGGACTACACTCTCTTTGCAGGTGTCTTCAGGGAGAAATAATTAAAATTAAGTCTTGGCATGACTTTGCAGAGCTGGCAAGTAAAACTTTATAGTGAGTATTTTCTATGAAGCAAAATTTAGTACTTATTTTTTCCATGAACTTAGCAAGTGCCTTCCACTTAAAAGTCCTATTTCAAAAATATAAATAGCTGTTGCTGTTGATGTAGTACAGTCTGAGTAGTGCAGAAGGATGTTTCCTTTAACACTAGCCAATCTGTCTTATCACATTAAGGACCTCTCCATTAGACTGTGCCAACACACAGCTTCAGAAGATACAACATCAGATGACTGGACACATAAATTTCCAAAGCCAACTACACAGACTGTTTACCTGTTGCCAGTCTAGTGTTTGAGCTGGCTCATCTGCAGCTGAAGATCTGCAAAAGCCACAGAGAAGACAGCTGGAAGTCTCTTGGCACTCCACTGTTGACTAATTTCAATATGTCCTCTAGATATTGCAGGAAGCAAAGCAGTGCAATAATGTTTAGAGAGTATTTTTTTTAATAAAAGGGATATTATTTAATATCTGTAGTCTATCTGTGCACCCCCCAACATGGGATTTAGCAGTGACCTTGGTCTGCATGCTAATCTTTGGTAGTAACTCTTAACTCTGAACCTTATTACTGACACAAGCATGACACTGTCTGTGGAAACATGCTGTTAACTTCAGAAAGTGAGTTACTGAGAAGAGACTGAGCCGAAAAGTAAAATCACTGAATTAGTTCTGTTCTAACTCAAATCAAGACACTCTGCTGTCACAGGCACTGTGTCATATAAACATCTCCTTAAATTTGCAACTCTCAAAAGGCAGGTTAGTTGATTTGTCCCTGCTGGACTTGTTGGATGTTTACCCTGAATCAGGGTTTCATAAATACTGTGGAGAAAACCAACAAAATAAAATATAATGCAACCCAAACCAATAATAATAAACAATTATGAAGCCTTTCTGACTTCATTATTTGTAAAAAAATATAACTATGCTGAGCATTTTGATACTACCTTTTCCCAAAGAGTCTCTTGACAGAAAGAAAATGTTTTACAGCAAGGATTGTCTACTAAACAACCTAATCAAAATATTATTAAACAATTACACTGCAGTAGGCTGTTTAATGAAGTGTTTTCAGTGCAGTTTGAACGTTAATAGCAACAGCGTTAAGCTGCTTTGTGCTCTGTGTATCAAGCAGCCCAGAGTAATGTGAGCTAACAGCCAAATAAAATCTTGAAGTGCCTTTGACAGACAATATACTTGTGCCAGTCTAAATCTTGTCATGCATTATTACTGAGCATGGAAATGACGAAAAAGAATGTCAAGAGCTTCTACATAGTGCGTATCATAGTTAGCTCCATGATAACAAGGGGCCTCTTGCATTCTTCCTCATGGCTTCCTCATTCATGTCCCTCTAAAAGGGATATGAATCTGGGCAGGAATGTGAAGCTGTGTCTTCTGTAGCTGTGTGGAAAAGAACTTTAGATTTCTATTCAGATTCAGAAACTCTCCCGAGCTGCTAAAGGTGCTGCATCAGCATCTAGTTTACAGATAGTCACTGGAAGCCCAAGGTTCAATTGGCTTTAAAAGAAGAGAGGAGTTTGCTTGAATCTCTGCTGACTAAAACTTCTCTAAAGCTCAGTACCTCTGAGATTTTAGCTTGCTGTAGCAAGAGGTTAACAATACAATAGCCAGCCAGTCTTGAATGGAGAAAGAAGCAGACTATTTCAAGAGCTCACCCTCAAAGTAATAATCTATATTTCATTAAGAAGATCCATTTTGTCACAATGCCACAGCAAGAGTATAAATGTTGGTCTTAAGATATGGCTAACAAGTGCCATTACTGTGGTAAAATATAATGTCATCTTGTGGCAGTAAATGTTGCATAGGATATTATCTTCTCTACTGTGGAGAGAGGAGCAAATTGCATCACAGTAGTAGCAGGGTGACAGTGTAGGAAAAGTTGGTGATCTCTAAGTCACTTACAGAACTTACTTTGTGAACTTACCCCACAGCAATTTGTTCAGTTTCTTATGACATCTAATATTTTTAAGTCTTCAGTGAGAAAATGTAACCTGAATTTTGGTGAAATGTTGGAGAAGTTGCTAGACTGGATCCTTTTTATCTTGACAGTTACAGAAGTCAACAAAGTTAGAGCAATATTTTGTCTCTCTTTTCCAACTTAGCAACACTATGCACTGATTACAGTAATTTGCTCTTCTAAACAACTTCTTCCTTCACTTCCAAAAATATCTTTTTCCACCCACCATCATAAGTGTTTCCTAATAGCAGAGAGAGAGCCCTAAGGGGGTGGTTTCCATGAGATAATTGGATAACATACTCCTGAGGGCTGAGGTGTTGGAGGCATGACTGTTCTTTGCCTCACAACACCCTAGGGAAGTGATATAGGCAATTGAAGTTTCTGTTTCCACTTATACCTCACTGCCTCAGCATGCCAGATCACCCTCATGCAAACCTCAATGGTACTTGTATGTCTAATACAGCCTATAAGCATGGATTCTGCAACACAACAATTTCAGCAGCAGTACCTATAATATGACACAATAATATTAGATCTGGCCAGAAAGAAAAACCCAAACAAAGACAACCATGTGTTTATCTTTGTTTGAGCAAAACAAAAACCATGAGCAAATTTTTGAGAAACAAAGCATTTTATGGGAGGATAGTATCCATGAAGGAAATTATCAAGCTATTTATTTGCTCTTCTGATCATGCTTATTGGAGGTTTTCCACTCTCATATGAATATTTAAATTCTCATTGCTGCTGGGAAAATGTGTGACGACATGGCCACTGGATTTGGGAATTCCAGGTTCAAACTCTTTCTTCACACCCTTTCTCTCTCTGAGCGTCTCTTTACTTGTAACTAGGCAACTATGAAAAATGTAGCCATATCCTAATCCACTGCAAGATCAGATTGGGACTTTAGGCCTGACCACAGCTTTGGACTCGTGAACTAAAGAGAAAATCATCACTACTGTAGACACTTGCCAGCTCTGCAAGCAATTCTTGACAAGAAACATCCAGAGCTTCAGCACAAATCACAGTCTTGTGACAATATTTTCTCACCATAAATCATGTAAGAGATTAGAAGTACAATGAAGACAGAACCTAAATCACATTTATGACCGAAATAGAGAATTCATTGAAAAAGAGATGAAAATGAAATTTTGCATGAGGGACAACACCCCACAAAATCTGGATCCACACAGCCATAACATTTGATGAAAAAGATAAGAAGAATTAAAAATGGGAGATCCAGTTTTTACTTTCTTTTTGGCTACAAGACATTTAGTGGAGTTATAAAACATTAAGATAATAGTCCCCTGTTTTATTACTCCAGTTTTCAAACCTCTAGGGCATGAGAAGTCTTATATTTACTTCCAGTGAAGTGGCTAAATTACATTTTTCACATGCACACACACACACAAAAACTAAATAGAATTCAGAGCTGATATTTCCTCAGAAATTACATATAATGGTCTGTAATAGGAAATTTTGTGGGTGATTTAGTTTGGGGATTTCAAAGTATTTTTTTTCTCTCTTATTTTTTGTTTCCTTTCCTTTACAGATTATCTGCACAGTATTTTTTGTTTTCCTCCCTGAAATTGTGATTATAGACTCAGCATTGCCTTTCAGAGTGCCACTGGCAATGTCTTCAAATTACTAGGCATGGGAATGTAGAGCTCTTTCTTAAAAAGCCTGAAATTTGAGACCACTCAAATTAATTGAGTTTTCATCCTCAAGTACTGGTGTTACTGAAGTTGGATGGTCCCCAGTATGGCACAGTGCATTTTGGTAACATTTCACTACATACAAAGAGGGTTTTTTCTTTTGTTGTGTTAATTTCTTAGCACACACTCTTAGAAGAATAAACAAAGGTGGCTCCATGAATTGATGTAGTTAGAAAGTAGATTTGTTTCTCAAACATTGCCTGCCTTGCTGTCACTAGCTAATTAAAATACAAAAGCAAATATATCACAAAACATTTCTGACACTGTTAAAAAACAAACAAACAAACAAAGCAAGCAATTGTGTGACTAGATATTATGTTGCATAATGTCAGAATGATATCACATTTTTTCCTTAAGAGCCGTTCCTGTGTATTTATTCACCTGACATTTCTATTCATTTGGGTGATTGCCAGGTAACAAAAGCTGCATTATGAGGTTTGCATGTTACATATTAGCTGCTATCACACTTCATTATTTGCTAATGTGTTGCAAATGAGCAAAGAATCAGGTCCCAAAATGGGATATTTTCTTCCAAACAGGATGTGTTTTGAATATCACATCAAATATAAGCAAGAGATCAGATTGGCACTAATATTACTGTGTCATCCAACCTAATTCTTAACGCAGTTAATGAGCCTGTGATATTCTCTTCATGTTCTAGAAGTGGAGTCTTCACTTGAATGGTTTGTGATGCCTTTTTTTTTTATGGTAAATAAATATTTAAGATGAAGTGCTTGGCCTATTCTGTCAAACACACCAAGAAACGATGCTGCTATGACATGATTCAATGACTGGTCAAGAACAGAAGTTATTTTCATCTTCTGTGGACAGTCAAATCTGAATGCTTGGTAGAGCTAAATCTTTCCCCAAGTTTAACCTCAAAGACAGTCACAACCAGAGCATTCCAAAATGCTGACACAAAGTCTTACAACTCGCATTTGCATTTCTACTAGGTTCTGACTCAGAAACACATCTATATACTGCAGCATGTTTAAGCAGGTACTTGAAGTACTTTATTATTTTTTCTGTTAAAAAAAATATATTAGGTTCATTGGACTATTAGTGCTTTAATACTTGACAGAATCTAAAATCTACCTCATAAGCAAAATGTCAGGTTTTGCTGCACTTGGAGTTACATACATAGTGCCTTCAGTGTTTGAAGGAGTGAAGTAGATGTGGTACTGATGATCCTTCCATTCTTCCTGACGAATGAACACGTCACCAGCCTCGTGTATCTTCCATTTTTTTTATTCACATATTACTTCTGTAACCTTCACAACAAATTTATAGACTTCCAAGAGCTTACAGAGGTTCCTTAATGACTTTATGGATTTTCTTTCTCAGTTGGCTCTGGAATCCCTGAGACTATTAATCTTCTATGATTTCAATGTCCATGTTGACAAGGTAGAAGATATGTTTTCTTTCATGCTCATCCTCTGCTTATAGGCAAAATCATGTGTTTACTGGGTTTGTCTATTACCCTTCTGATAACTCATGACTGCAAGATTACTTGTCTTCTCTCTGTGCACATCACTGGAATGAATGACAGTTCTTCACTCCTTTGTTACATAGTAGCATTTGTAATAATTCTGTCTAGTATAATTTTACCAGTTATGAAATCATTTTACCTTTTTCTATTTAGTTTCTGCCATACTCTGTTTTCTGTGTCTGTTTGTGCTCAGTAAATGCAACAAATAGTCTTTCATGTCAAAGCATACAGTATTTCCTGCCTTCAAAATAAGCCTTTAGAGGTTTTTATTAGTTTTCAATTTTACATTTTTTTAATGATTTTTTTTTTAAGATTTCTGTAGTATTTATCAGCTAATTCTATTACATTAGCCTTCTTTTTCTTCATGTCATTATGTCATTAATATTGCCTGTGCTTGGATGACTTTCAGTCTCTGTTCTCCAGTGTGTTTTAATTTACGAGATTATTTTCTTCATATCTTAATATTCACATTTTCAATTCATTTATCCACACAGTTACTTATTCTAAATAGCCTGGTTTTAATTTCCTCAACATGAATATTTTTTTTATGTCTGTTCTGATCTCCATAAATGACCAGTTTCTAATAAAGTGTTATCAAGGACTTTTTTTGGTCCTGCTAGCCCTGAGCAATATTGCTTTGATTTACCATAGACTTGGGGGAGGGAGAAATTATCTTCAGTTACCAGCAAAATGAAGAGGAGACAAAGCAGAAGCTGCAAAATCAGGTGTAAAATTGAAGTGGATGAGATTTTTTTGTACTTCAAAATATAAATTATTTGGCTAATATTCATTCCTCAAGTTCATCTTCAGAAACTAAAAGTGTCCTGTAAATGCTCCTTAGAAAAAACATTATCCCAGACACATCTTTAGATCTAAGCCCACGATTTGGAAGCTAGTCAGGTTTCCCAAAACCTACCAATACAAGAAACCTTCTCAGCAATCTTCCTGTGCACACACATTGGCAATGAATACAACTGGATCCTGAGTTTGATTTTCCTTTGGTGCTACACAGCAGTAAGCAGGGGAGGAAGGACACCCACTGAGGATGATTTTCAAGCTCTGGCTTCTTAAAATTCTTTGGCAAGATCCTTGTCAGTATGACAAGATAATCTTTTTCTCACTCTCTCAATTCTTACTTGTTTGAAAGGAATATTTTGTCTCTTTTTCTTATGTGCTGGCAAGTTCCTGTTGTTGCTTTCCTCTCTTGAGAAGGGTTTAATTTTCTTCTTATGTTGTACACATATTTTGTCTTCTCTGAAGCAGGTCTTTTTCCCTTCCTTAGGGACTCAGAAGCTGTCAGATTAAAAATTCCTGTTGAAAAATCACCCGTGGTCATTGCAAACAATATTATTGTTGTTTATGTATGCAATGGTAAAAGCAAAACTGTTACAGAAACAAAGGATTTCTGGGGCTGGCTGTTGGCATCTCACAAATGATACAAAATACAACAGCTTTTGTGTCCCTGTTGGTGTCTTTCAGAGTTTTAACACTTAACGCTGTGAGAGTTGCATGGGGCCTGAAATTAAAAAGCAGAAGTAATAACAACATTTTCCAGGTGGGAAAACCAAAGCATAGATTCATGAAGTGGCTTCTTCAAAGTCAGAGACAAAACTGAGAAATGAACAAAAAAAAATCTGACTCCTAAGGTGAGAATATTACCCTCTTTCTCTGAAGTACTTCATTTCACAAGTAGACCTTGATGGCCACTGTTAACATTAATTCACACATAAAACACTTATCCTTCTTTGTCTTTTTCTGGCTGTCATAGCTAAACAATTTTCAGAAACCACTGGAAAAAAACAATTGCTTTGACTGTATCTATGTAAATAAACTAATGCTAAACACAGCCTTCAAAATCAATTGTAGGGTAAGCCTTTTTTTCTTTTTATTTTCTGTCTCCAAGAACATTAAGTGGCTATTTCAGGGGTGTTGAACTAAGTAATATTCCCAAACAGCTCAGATAACAGACCAGGAATCTTTCCCAGCCTGTTGTCTATTTGGGGCTAAACACTAAGAGAGCTTAATATTACAGAGGTAGTCAGACTTTGCTATTGGTTCCAGGGCTAAGGCATAGATCTCATTTAGTACATTAGAACAGATCTAATTCTTGTGCAGTGATCATTTTATTTATGTTTCAAGATAAAGAACCATATTATTTTTCCCTAGCTACCATAAAATCAAAAGATGAGAAGAAATCATTTTGAAACATACAGAAAATTTACTTAATGTTTGGCTTTATGGAAAATAAAGAAAATCAGACAATGGAGGAAAACTTTTTGGAAAAGGCAAAAAATATAGCAAGGATCAACAGACACAAATAACAGCTTGGGAGGTTCAAACTGAACATTGAGGAGGTCCTGGGGAGGAAGGGAGGCTGGCAGGGGAGAAGATGCAGCACTGGAAAATGTTGTCCACATAGGTTGGAAAAATCTCCATTTTTAGATTTTTTCAAGACTCAGGTAAGCAAGTTCCATTGCTGGTTTTAGTCCTCCTTTTGTTGTAGCATTCTTATAGCTGATGTTAAATCAGGAAAAAACTTATACCAAAGTCCCAATGTTATGTTATATATTGCTAGATATTTTTTTAACATCATTGACTATTGTATGTAACAGTAAAAGCCTTATGAAAATGCTCTATATGATTTTATTGACACAAATATCCTGCTTATAATTCTAACTAAAACCCCTTACAATAAAAAGACTGAAGGAAGGTTTGAAGTTTACAAATTCTCAGACAAAAAGAATATAATGTTTCACAGACTGTAAGAGTCATTTACGTACATAAAAACCTCTTCATTTTATCTCTATTCACTTCTGTAGGACATTCCACTGACTCTAGATGTACTTTGCATTGTACAATGAATTCTTAAAGAATGCCTATTAAATGTCTAATCTGTATTCATTTACTGTGTAACTGACTCACTAAAGTTTATTAATTAACTGGATTGAACCTGAAGCATTGAGAAGTGTGGTCTTATAAGGTCAAAACTGGGATGTAATTTTTAGAAAAGATTTTAATAGTCCATTAGATATGTTCATAGTAGGTGAAATAGTCTTCTGAGTTCTGCAGTATTTGCTTCTTTTCTTCTACCCCAGTACATTGTTCCTGGCTACTGACAGAGCCTTGGCTTGATGTGATTTTGATTAACAAAAATTAATGCTCATCTGCCATCACATAGTCCTGCTGAGATGTTTTCTTTCACTGGTCCAACTATTTGTCATACTCTTGATTGTATAGCTTCTATCACATTGTAAGTGGTTTTGCTTATTGCAATTGTAGGATCATTAATAATTAAAAGAGAAAGATTAATAAATAAATTGCATGGGATACAATTTGGCTGAGTTGAAGATTTCGTAAGCTGTGAGTCAACATTTGCTTCTATCAAAAAATGACTGATGGAAAAAATCCAGCAACAGAATATAGTTCCACAGGATAAGTATCTTAGTAAGGAAAAAAAAAGGAATGAAGAAGAAATTTAGGGCTTCCTGAGCACATGCAGTTTTGGCTAAATATAAGCAGAAAGCCATCATATTCCTATGTTTTAAAACAAAAGGGTAGTGTGCCTCACATACCTCAAGATTACAGCCAGACACGTAGACCCTCAACTGTGAATGAAACAATGTAAAATGACATTTTCTTCACTCATAAAATAAATATTTTTCAACTACAGTTATCTTCTGGGTTAAAAATCTTTCTGTAAACAAGACATGTTGCATGCATTGTACAGGCCTATCCCAGTAAGTAAAATAAATGGGATATAGCCCATACTAATCCTTAAATGAAGACTTTCTTTTTTTGCTCAGCAAACAACACATTTTTCAGTGTTCAGCAGGTGATAAATCAACTTCAATTTCCACAGAGGACATTTATCAGTATGAACCACATGAATGATACTTAAAGAGCCTTCAGTCTGTAACTATTTAGATATCACAAAACATATAATAAAAAGTTGCTTCTGAGGGACTGAGGATTAAAGGCATGCAAACAGTTTTGTTTTGCCCAGATGGATACATAAGGATTTCCATAAATTTCATTTATTATGTTGACTGTAACTCATTCAAAAGTCTAAACCTCAGAGATGCTTAGTTTTCTAGGACAAAGATTGTGTCTGTCACTAGACAGCGCTCAACAAATTAGAGTGCTGGACAATCACCAGCTGCATGAAGTTTAACAAGAGCAAGTGCTGGATTTTGCACTTGGGACAGGGCAACCCCAGACCTGTGCATAGACTGGGAAATAAGAAGCTGGAGATCAGTGCTGTGAAAAGGGACATGTGGGTCCTACTCTACTCTTCACTGGTGCAGCTGCACCTTGAGTACTGGCTGCTGCTCTGGGTGCCACAGTATAGAAAGGGCATTAAGCTACTTGAAAGTGTCCCAAGGAGCTCTGTGAAGATGCTAAAGGGTCTGGAGGGGAAGCCCTATGAAGAGTAGCTGAGGTCACTTTCTTTGTTCAGCCTGGAGGAGACTGAGGGGAAACCTCATTGCTGCCTTCAACATCCTCATGAGACGTTGCAGAGAGGCAGGCAACAATTTCTTTACCCTTCTGGATAGTGACAGGACTAGAGGTAAAGGTATGAAGCTGAGTAAGAGGAGATTGAGGTTAGATCTCGAGAAAAGGTTTTTCTCCCAGCAGGTGGTTGGTCTCTGGAACAACCTCCCCGTGGAAGTAATCTCAGCACCAAGCCTGACAGAGTTCAAGAGGTGCTTGGACATTGCTCTCAGGCAGATGGTGTGAGTCTTAGGGTGTCCTGTGCAGGGCAGGGAGCTGGACTAGATGATCCTTGTGGGTCCTTTTCAGTTCAGGAGATTCTATGATTCCATGATCATTTTTCACACCATATCTAACATAACGATGTCTGGTGCAGATCCCAAATACTAGTAGCAGTCACCATCATTCCCTGCATGGCAAGGGTTATACATTGCCCTGATCTACCATAACAGAAAAAAAAAAAGCATGACAGTAAAGGTCTTTCAACTAAGTATGAATCAAATCCTCCTGATCTGCAAGAACATTATTGCCTTGCTAATTTGAAGTGTGTTTAGATTTCAAGTTTTAAGGCCTGGAGACTTATATTCTCCATGTACTGGGCACAGAATTTCACTAAGTATTGGTATCAAGTTCAATAACTTGTCACTGAAATAGAACAAGTTTGAACCAAAGTCCCCAGGTGATAGAGTGTCATATTCCTTTCAAAGCTGTTACAATCCTGAATGGCAAAAATATGTCAATTTTTTGACATTTCCACTCATTTCCATTTTTATTTGTCTAGCTTCTCTTTCAGCCATTGAATTCTTTTAATGCCTTTTCTGGATGAGAGAGTGCTCTGTCTCCTCACTGTCTGTGTATCATGCAAAAAATCACTATCGTGGGTCAGTTGTCTCATAATCTTTGCAAGTAGAAGTAGATGGAGCTTTTCCTACTTTCTCACAACAAGCTGTGTCTTCTAGGGACAATGATCACTCTTGGAGCTGTCATACAGTACCTCCAGAGAGAAAGACCCTTTTCCTGTGATGGTCTCATTTATGCTAAATGATGACATTGTTTACTGAGCAGAAGTAACCCAAAATATTTTGAATTCACTTGGGGGGGTGGGGGGGGGGGAAGGGGAAGTTTATCATTTATCTGTCTCAGAAAAATCTACCTTTGCAATTTGAGCATATATAAAAAATTAAGTAAAATAATAATCCTTATTAGGGTCTACATTGACAGTACAGGATGTGACATCCTATTTTTAGCTGTGTGCTAGGAACAAAAATTCCCATCTAGCTGGAGTGTCACTTCTGCCTGAGGAAACATGAAACTATAACACCCACTTATCAGAAGTTATGAGGTACACAGTCTGCCCCTGTAAGAGATGCTCTATGTTTTCTCTGTCGACACTTGTCTACAGTTTATGAATATTTAAACATTCATTGTAAATGCAGATAAACTTTCTTTCACTTCAGTGTCCAACAGCCTTGGAGGTTTCAATCATTGGTACTCTGTCTCAAAAATAATTTAATTCCAATAACAAAGATTCAAGGACGCTTGTTTTAGAATAACATGTAGTTAGGAAACTCATTTGAGATGTGGGAGAGACATTTTCTAATCTGCTTTCTGGCTGATTTAGAGTTAGCTCTTTCGTGTAATGCAGCCTAGGAACAGCATTTACTATTTTCACTGCCACATTACACTAAGAGATTTGCCTTGATCTTTTCATCTTCCAGTATCCCTAACTCCATTTTAAACTTATTCTTTTTCCAAACTGTACTATCATTCACACTGGAAGATTGTCCTTACAGCATTTATTGCTCCTAGAGATGTACCTTTACACATAATTTCTTTATGGTCTGTGTAGGCTGATCATAACTAGCAACTAGATTACTTTGCCAGTCTTAAAAGATTCATGGACATTTTCTTAATGAGAGTCAAAATAAAAAGAAGAATACACTTTTTTGCAGGTCATTAGATAAAATACTGCACAGTCCCCATGTTAAGCAGTAAAATTACAAATATCCCATTAAAACTGTGTGGTAATAGCACAGAAATACACTTTGAGCTGTTTAGAGTAATGATTTTTAACAACACAAAGTCTTTTATGTATTAATTATACTATTTCAGTAAAAATTTTGTTAGGAGTTGCCAGATCTCGAAGACCAATAGAGATGAGACTGGCACAGCTCCACATCTGGAAGTCTAGCCAATATTTACATTGAACATGTATACCCTTGTATACCCTATAGGCACTTGCAATCTGTAAGGTGTTCTGTGAAGCTGTCTCATCTTGATGAGTGTTGTGCATGAAGAATTTTACTAGGAAATGCTTGTGTAAATTATTTTCATATCATTTCTAAAAGCTAATGTATTATGTCTATTAAGCTTGTCTGGAATTTTGGATCCTTGCACTCATCAGGACAGACTGTATTGACTGATCTGTGTCACAGATTAACATTTTCACACAAAAACTAAAGTGTCAATCTTATCAAATATGGTTAAGAATTTACTTGTTTGATTATTTTTCCAAGTTGTGCACATGGAATTTCTTTCGTTAACTTAGTTTTGCTCATTCATTGCATTGATGATGCAGATGTGACTCTGGCAGTAGGTTGAGGAAAAATGTGCTGCTGCTCCATAACCTCGGAATTTCTGTCCTCATTCTCTACCAACACACATTTCTGTTTCCAGGACAATGTGCTTTTAGTCTGATGGACAGACTTGACACTATGTATGCAATTAGTTCTTTTTCAGTCTGAAGCTGGGATATATCTTTTGAGAAAGAAAAACTCCTTCTACCTTCTTCAATTGCTGAATGGGCTTAGTTTACCAGGATATGATTAGTTTTCATTTTTTTATAGTCTGGCTACTTTACTTTTAAATCTTTTAATGCACATTTTTAGTGTGTAAGAAGAATAATGGTCTTTTCTTCAAGTCTCAGTGGTGCCCAGGTTACTTATCCTGCAATAAGAATAATATAATTTCCATCCTATGGCTCATCTGCTCCAATAATCATTCTTCAATTAAATTTACCTGAATGGTGTGTGCTCTGACAGCACATTACAAAGAAAGAAATGTAGTATTTTACATAGATAATCCACACATTGGTATCATTCTAAGATTTTAACACTTTTTGTGCCAGTGCTTTTGCTGTGATATTTACATCACCCTTCCACTGGTGAGAGCAAAATGGGTCTTGCTGGGAGAGAATGGAAGACCCTGATAGAGGATTGGGGGAAAACACTTTATAACTATTGTATAATGACGTTATTTATATACCTTTTAACTAATAAAGGGACCACTGAAGGCTAGATACTTCAATCTGTATTACTTTGAGGTAGTAGCAACTGGAAATAAAGGTTTAAGGCATAAAGGGAATGCACCAGAGCATGCATACAGTAAATGGAAGAGAGATGTACCTTTGTTTTCATAAAGCCTTGCTTGAAAACTTGCCAGACTTCTGTGTAAGTTTATATTAAGTCAAAGTGCATATTTTTTGAGTTATGCCAAAAGGGAACTATAATACATTGGAAGGTGGAGGGGTGGAAAACATTCTACTAGCTAAATGAGTGATCTGTTATCATCCAGTCATTTGGATTCTACTAGGTTAAAAAGGAGAAGTTTTACAACCATGAAGCTAGACAGATTTCAAAACAATGTAAAGTGCTTCTTCATTCTCAATGCAGACTTGAGTATGTGTCACCAACACAGAGATGGTGACAGGGAGCCCTGTAGAAAAAGATTAATGACACTAGAATTTACCAGCGTGGTGCTTACACTGCACTTTCAGTGTGCAGGGACAAACTGTTTGTTTTCTCTTTTAGATTGCTTAACACTGCCTGATTTACTGGGCAGCAGAGTGAAGACAAGTTTTTAAATAACTGTGACATGGCTACCATTCTTCTCAGCAAGTAACTGAACTTCTTTTAAAGCCTGAAAAAGATTACTTGTTCTGGGAAAATAATGTAATAATTCATGCTACCAGGATTTTCTTCATGAAACATGACGTTAGAGGATACTTCAGTTGCAAGTTGCTTCTATTTTGGTTATCTTTGAGATGCTTTGTCCATCAGGAACAGAATTTGTGAGTAATAAAAGGATCTGTGGATGCATCCCTGAAAAATTAAATAGGAACTCCTTTCACCTACAAAAGAAAATACATGCAAAAAGCAAAATGGTTAATATTGTTCTTCAGTGAGTTCAACAAGTTACCAAGAAAACATAAAGGACTAGATATCCATGGTACAAGATGACATTGGATGAAAATCTGCTTGTTGGTTATTCCATTGAAATCTCATTGATATAAATTCAGACACAATTGGGGAAGTCTGTACAATTTGTGTAAAGGAAAGGCAAACTGCTTTCTTCATGCAATGTTGTTACAGGGGTAACTCCACTGGTATTGAAGGAATCACACCAAAATGAATTGAATCCAATCTGTTCCAATTATAGACCCTAACCCTTCTCAAAGCACTACAGCTCCTGGTTGCACTCCATTTTAGCAATCTCAGTCATACTTTGTCTCATATTTGTACTTCTAATGGATTTTGTGAGGGAACCATCACTCCATCTGGATAAATTGAGTGTCTTGACAAAACATTGCAAACATGTCACTGGAGAACAGGTTTAAAAACTGACATGATATGAGACATGTTAACAGGCAGAGGGCTGTCTGAGACATGCTCCATAATAAGAATTCATCTTCCTGATGAGTCAGAAATTCTATTTACTTGATATCAACTCTTTCATTTTTTTTTGAGTGTGCTTAAAACAATGTCAAGTTTATATTGGTTTAGATATAAAACAAATCTTCTTTCAGAAAGGTCTTCTCCATATGGACAAAGGTGGGTGGTCCCCTGGGGGAGGAGGAGGGCTTATGGCCTCTTTGTGATTCCACTAATGAATCACACTGGGAGGGTGAGACTTGGCACTTAAATTGAGGTTATCCAAGGTTTGACTTCAATGTTATTTGCATAACACTGAAAACTGTAACCTTACTTTTTAAACAGTTTTGCTTAGACTTTAAACAGTGGGTGAGCAAAGTTAAAATGAAGCAGCAGCAAGAGCCCCAGGCAAGAAAAAAGGAAAAAAAAAACAACCAAAGGCAAAAAGAGATGCCACCAACCTGTAGGGGACAGGCAAGGAGAGGGTTCATTTTCAAAAGACCTTACAGGTACCAAGCTCAACTAAGCAGTATGACAATTGTGTTTTGCATACTGTAAAGAAATGTATAAAGGATGTAGCATGGCTTTTCTCAGACCTCTGCAATTTATTTACACAGTTGCAGGCTAATTCCATTAGTCATAAGTGGTGGAGTGAAATGAAGCTGCACTGTATATAGATGAAAGTATCCCAGTAAAATCAGCACAAATATATCTAATATTTCAAAGGTCATGATAGGTATTCTGAAATAACACTGCATTTCACTATGAGAAAGTGCTGGATTGTCACATGATTTCCATTTTGGCCTTTTGTCTCAGCAAGAGGATGTCACACTATTGGTAAAGTCATACTTTTACCTTTTAGAATAACTGCCATGTGGAAAATAAAGTCTCTTATAGAAATAGTTTGATAAGAACACAATGCTTTCACTGCATCTGTCTACACCAGGCATGCTAACCTCTAACAATATATTATCTGAGTAATCAGGACCTGCATATAATCATGTCACTACAATAACATGACTGTCTCTCCATCTGTTCCTCCTACTAGGAAGGAACAATTTTATGGGCTTCTCTCCTAAACAGCTTCTTCCAGCTGGTGGCCCAAACTGAGAAGACTAGTGCCAAGGCTGGCAAGCTTCCATTAGGATGAATACATATTCCATGGGGGCCAAAATGAGACAAAGAGGGCTCAGGTCAACTTCAACCGTGTCAAGAATATACAACTTCCCTGGAAAGTGTAAGTATGTATGGGAATACCCCTCAGAGATACTGGATGATGTTTACTTGCTCATAGTCTTATGCACAAGGTCCAGGTGTAGCCTCAGAAAAATCTTTAACTGCTGACTCTTGATGGGTGATGTCTTACACCATGGGCAGATTTGCTAAATCTCTGCCTTGCAGGGGGCTCTCTGCTCACCGCATCCTTGGCCTCGCTCAATTTGGAACTTCTGTTCTATTTTCCCTCCCCTATGTTTACCCCTCTATATTTAGAAACAACAACCATAGCATACCAGGCCTTTCATTTTGCCAAGCTGAGTTCTTTAAACTAGATTCTAAAAATCACATATTTATCTAGCAATCTTTTCCCCCTTATTCCTGTACCTTTTGTCTGCAGGTAGCTTTATGCAAGTAAATGTGTTTGCACTCTGTGGCCATGTCTGCACCAGCAAGGAACTAATCAGTTTCCACTTGCAGAGAGGCTTATGGGCTCATTCTCCTAAAATCAAGAGGATAAATATACCATTCTAGATTAATTCTGTATGCCTCATTGTTTAAAAAATAATGAGAAACACCACAGCATTGTAGTCTAGTTTAAACTGCATGAATCCTTCTTGTGATCATTAAAAAACTGGAACTGTAAAGCTTGCTGCTTTCCTGCAGGAAAGAATTTCTGGGTTTAGATCCTGGTTAGTTTGAGGGACAGAAATGCAAACACTGAGTGTGCTTATTACTTCATATCAGCTTTTTCTAGTTTGATAGTGAGCATTCAGGAGTTTTGCATAACATTCTGAGTGACAAACTTTCAATATTGTTTGTAGTTAATGTGTACCCTTAGCATACTATTTAAATGAGCGTATAGTAGTAAATTTTAGGGGTGAGGTCCAGCTCACCCAGTTTAAATGCTTTGAATGTACCTCAACTTTAGGTTTTTAATATAAAGATCCACTTAAAAGTTCCCTGTTTCCCAAAAATGTACTCAAGTTAAATCCTGTTAAAAGCATCCAGAGGAAAATGGTCGATTTATTAGAAATCATGTCATCTAATATGGTATTCCAGAAAACACCTTGAAATAATTTTTTTAATTGTTCAAATACAACCAACTGCCTTCAGAAGCTGCCTATTCCCTTTGTTTTACAATAATGTTGTATCAATATTTTTAAAAGAATGTATGATCATTTGATCTAATGGCCTGCATGCTGTAAGCCTGTATCTCCTACACTGTCACAAGTGCCCTTTCATATACCTTAGGTGTAAAGTCATTCAGTCTACACTCCATAAGTATAAGCTGAAATTAAAAAGTCTGTATAATCTTCTGCAATAATTTAACTAAGTAGATATTTAAATAAACTAGTTCAATGTCATCATTCAGATAAGGTTTTAAAACATATCTTAGGATGGTCATGACCAGAACTTGGCAACAAGCAAACAAGTGATGCACTGTTTAGAATTGCTAAAGCTGAACTGGATGTGGGAAGCACCTGCCTCTCCAGTTACACTTTCCGATGGTGCAAATTGTCAATCTATAGCAGGTAGCATGTATGTAGGATGATAGAGAAACTATCAGTAGGCTGTGGTCACCTCTTAACCTAGACCAGCACTAGCTGGAACAACATATCCAACTCTATCCATAATCTTCTATTACATTTAGAACTTTTGAAAATTTAGCCCAGAAGCTAAAATGTCTTCTACACAAATTAGAAGATACTGCAATTACATTTCTTGATGTCAGCAATTTCATTTACTACTAATTATGGTTCAAGTATAGCCATGGACTGACTATGACACGGTGTTACAAGTTCAGTGCTGCTGTACATGTATAAGAAAGATACTTTCCTTCTCTCTTTTTACCAATCTGGTTCACTCAAATAACTTAGTAGTCTTCCCTGTATTGCAAAAGGCAAGTGCAAGGTAGATCAACAGCACTGAGATATGAAGTGTGTAAAACCAAGATTAGTTGAAACAATGCTCAAAATTAAAATTGACAGAAAGAGATTCTTAATTAAAGATGAGAAAGCAAATAGATTTATTTCTACTTCTGAGATTTTTTTATTTTAAACTCTGGGAAGGCCAAGGAAGATGGGCATAGACTTTTACTGGATAAATAAAAAGGGAAAATATTACACCCACCCTTATCAAATAAATGTGTTAAAAACTTTATCAAGGGGAATACACAGTACAAAGGCACAAGGAGAGAAGGTGAAAGCAGCATCAAAACAGGCATGGAACAATATGACTTAACCATGTGCTTTTAAAAGCTCACCAAAACCAGCAGAAACTTCCCACTGCATCACAATCCATTCATACAATCAGCTTGTTCCAAACGGCTAAATACTGTGCTTTATTGTGCCATAGTCCTCCAAGTAAGTTAACATTCCTTAGAGCAATTTTCATTTATTTCTGGATCCAAAAAAAAGACCAATATTTATGGAAGAAATATTTTAGGAGAAATGAAGTTTAATCATAGAACTATAGAGTTTTTTTAGTTTGGATCAGTATCTGCTCTCGAGGGGAAAACTTCTTTTTTATTTCTGGAAGTAAACCAACAATAAAATCTCATGTACTTAATTCTGTATCCCAAAGGATCAGCTTTGAAGAAAAATTTAGAGATATTCCTGCCACCATATTTCTCATGAATGGGTCTCCAGTGAAGGGGGCAATAAATTCATTGTTGCTTCAGGTTTGAGGCAGTGATTGGATATAATATTTTAAACCCCATACAATTATATTTTCAAATAAATTGTTCCAGAAGTTCTTACTCTAGCTCCAAATAAATTTACTTTGCCATATATGTAGTCATCCATCTAACTCTTCTTGTCATGTATTCTAACAAGCTATTTGGTAAAGGTCAAAAATAGGAGGCTTCTTTTGCTTTACACCTCTAGAACAGTTGTTACTAAGAGGAAAATCTTCCCCTAGCTTTGCTCCCCATTTAATTTTTTAGAGTGAATTTATCCTTTAAAAGAAAATATTTTTTTGTTGCTTGCTTGAATTCAATAGTTTTACACAAAGCATTCTGCTTACAGAAAATAGATGTATTTTAACTGTGTATTTCAAACTCCCTGATCACATGTTCAGGGTCATCTTCTGGTTAAAGCAGAGATATGTGTCAGGAAACCTCTGTTCTAGTTTTCACTCTGTTACTGATTTGCTGTGAGATTGTAGACAAATTCTTTTTCCCTCCAATTCCCATACAGAGAGGATAAGAATATTATTCATTGGGGTTTTCAGATTCTTTTAGAATCTCCCAAAGATGCTCAATATTATGATTAATTATTACTTTTAATGCATGTATAGAGTAATAAACACTGACCACATTTGAATACCAAAGCTGTCTCTGGCATTTGTACAGTTTACAGATATGAGAAAATGAGAAAGAACTTTTTCAAATGTTAATCTAATGGTATTTGAAATTTGAGACAAAACAGAGAATGAAAAAAGATAATTTTTTTTCTTCAGTAGATAACCACAGTTTTAAAAACCACAATCCAAACAACCAAAACCTAGTCTGGTCAGTTTTATCTTTTGATTAATATCTCCCTTTGTTTTAAAGAACAGATGAACTAAACTTACAGATACTTAACTAAATATAGATGATGATGAAAGTGGCTAGTTGCTTTCTGAAGATCCATATTACCAAACAAGGTTTGGTTAGTGTTTTGATATAATTTTAAAAAATAATTCCAATGTCAATATCTATTGCAATGTACTTAAAACAAAAGACTTCTTTATGACTTAAAAATTATTAGATTTAATGATAATACAGTATGTCATATTTGTTGCCAGTTTATGTTTGTAACTTTGTTTTTTAAAGTCTCCAAAATTGGACTTTTCAATACACAGTAATACTGACAGTTCAAGAACCCATCACCAATAACAAATCCATCTGCTGATAGTCCCAGGGTTAGCTTGAATGAGAAGTTGGGATGTTATCATCATTTCTTTTCTACCCATGTTTAAAATACATTTTAACATTCCAGCATTGATTAGCAAAGACTAGAAACTGAAAGTTTTTTTCTTATAAATATTTCTATTCCAAGTGCAAAATGAAATGCAAATATAAATGCTGTTCACCCCCAGGTTACAAATATGTGACCAATCATTTATGATTTTTGTTTCATAATTACAGGAAATTATTCAACTTGCAGGAAAATATTAATAATGGCCAGGTTGTGACCTTGTCTTACTCACTGATACAGGGGAGGTAAGATTCCCACCAGCTCCATTACACAGCTATCACAGGTTTGACTTGGGCCATGAACACGACCCTTATTTTCAACAGGCTCCTCGCTATGAACAACAGCCCAGAAGGTCAAGTTCTTGTCCTGAGTTGATCTTAAAGTGTCAGCCTAATGGTTTGCTAAGCAGCAAAGTAACAACAGTCCTCAGTCAGGGTGCAGACTCATGTTAAACTGGTTTCCTAATCCCAAATGTTTGGTTAAGAAAACTGCAAAATAAGTTTGTCTCATAAGATTACCAGCTTCAGGAAAATATGCATTATATAAAACTGCTGTTGCATGAGACAGTATTAGAAAAACACTGGGTCATATGTTTCAGTAGCACTTAATGCTAAAATTGCTTCAATTATAAGTGTTATAAAGCTGAATGGAGAACTGAGTTCAACAAGAGCTGTGTTAGATAAAAGTCTTGAATTGATGCATATTTTGTAACAAAAAAAAAAGTAGCTTAAACCTCTGCCCCTAGTAAATTCAAAATTAATTAAATATTGAACAATTCTGAAATTCCAAACATGTATGGTCAAGTTTTCTTTTAAAAATTAAAAAGTGAAATGTTCATCTCAACACCTTAGGTTTGGATTGGGGTGTAGAGTAAAACATAAAATAATATTAAACAATCCATATTAGAAAAAAATATACACATTAGAAAAAATAATCTTGTGAATCCTGATATTCTAAAGTCATTCAACATGTCCTATATTCAAGATATTATTTCCTTCTTTCCAGTTTTTATTACTCCTGTGTTGAACACTAGGTCTTACACCAACCAAAAATCCCTTCAGAATCCATGGGAGAAGCAGTTTTCTTTGGCCTGCTGTAAAACCTGGGTTTTATTTCAGGGTAGGCTATTTTACATGACAATACAGGTAATGGGCAGTTGGATTTATTAGAGAATGAGACCTAACAAGCAGTCCAATACATCATTAATTATTTTTTCTTGGAAAACCTGAGTTATTTGTACATGTGAAGAAATATAAGCATGTTACTTCTAACATTTCCTTGGGTTTATTTTATTTCTCTATGGGGGCACCTTTGAGCTGTAACATTTTCAATCTAACAGATGATTTTACTGCAGGTTCCATGTAGAGTTGGTTTTATTGCTCTTCTGTCAACATAATAACAGAGAAATTAGAATTAAACTCATGTTTCAAAATTGTGATTGCTTTCTAGACCACTGGGGGTAATACTGAGGACATGGAAGAGCAACAAGGGATGTTTTCAAGTGGTGTATTTGTTTGACAGTTGCAAGAAAGTATTTCCCATTTCTCCACAGCAGAAAAAGTTACTGGCTGCAAGCTTTTTGTTAAATATTGTTCTTAAATGGCAGACACAATATTTCCCAGGTATAGCTTTTTGGAGATGGATTTTGTGATTTACCTATTTATTTTTGTAACCTAACACCACCTATCAAAATTTAAAATAATACAAGATGAATAAAATCATTTTTGTCCTAAAATATTTTATCTTTTGATTTTTAAAAATTAATTAAAATAGAAATAATAAAATAAATAAATACTTCTTCAGTCCAGATGAACTACAGTTTAGGTACAGAAAAAACTGTATTGACAGTTGAACAAATGACTGCAAAACCACTCTGGATGTGTTGAAAATTAGCTCAGAAGAAAGATATGGGCTTCAGCTTTTTTTTCATTAGTGGCAAAATTAACCTCCCACCTGACCATGTATGTGGTAAAAGAAAGATTAAGGATTAAGAAGTGTTATTATGTTCAAGATTCATTGAGTAGCTTTCAGTTTTATTTATAGAGAAAAGAAAATTAAAAAAAGGGGGAAAAAGAATGAGAAATAGCAGCAGAGAGGAAATAAAATTCAGACTATTAGATTTAAGGTTCCAGTTTGCTTTGATGGACTCCAGAGGAGGCAGAAGCAGAAAGTGATGTGCCATATTTTATCCCTTTAGGAATCCTTGCTAATGAGGAAGTCTCTAAGGTAAGTCAGGTATCTTCTCATTCCAGTACATGTTGCTCCCTCCACCAATATCACACTAAAGCTTTTGAAAACTTTGAGCCATCGGTTTGGAGAGGCTCATAATAATGAAGTACTTTGCACAAGCTCAAACTCACAATAGTGACTGTAGCTCAAAATGCTGAACTGTGGACAAAGGAGCTGAGGCCATGATCCTCTGACCTTTAGTTAATGGCAGGAAGAGAGAGAGTTTTGTAATTACTGATTATGTCTCACAAACTGAAGAGAAACTTTCCACTGTTATCAATACAACAAAAGGGAATGGGAAACATGGAAAAAGGTGAGACAGTACATTCCAGAGATGGAAAAGGCACAGAATATGAGTGGTAGTAGACAGGGTTCCAGCTAGAAGGTTGCTATGTTTATTTTTGCTGAGGTAGATGCTCTACCTGCAGAAGTATTAAAAAGACTGAGGCTTTGTGAAAACATGTTATTATCTTTTTTTTTAACCCTGGATAATTTTAATTTTCTTTGAAATATCTTTTTTTACCCAACAGAAACTCAACCCTTTGATGACAGAATATGGCCTTTTCAGAAGTCCTACTTTTTTCAAATTAATATATAAAGAAAACAAAATATGTCACATGGCCTCCTTCTGTTGAATTTTATAGGAATTAGGATAAGAGAAATATAACCTACCACATACTGGGTGCTAAGTGAATTGCTGAAAGTGTTGTTTGTATCTACATCAAACTCCCAAGAAAAGTACAGCATTTTCTGAGTTTCCAGGGATGATTTGTGCAGAAAAACCTCATGCTTACTGGCAGATTTAGCAAACCTCACACTTCTTTTAAAGTAACAGAATGTCTAATAAGATAATTCTTAATTCTTATTCTGTAATGAGTTATATTACCAAGAAAAGATACAGAAGCTGTGCTTTTGATTGCTCTAATGCCATTTGTTTTGTACAGTCAATAACGTCCAATACATTGAACAAAGGCAGCAGATTTGATTTAACATTGGTTTCTTGATACTGGATGAACTAGGTTATTTTATTTATTTACTTTGCATTATCAAAGAGGTATTAAGATCACTAGGTCTTGTAAAGGAGGTTTAAAATAGAGCTTGAAAGGAAAAAAGATGAATATTATTTCCCTTGTATAAAAAAAGAAATAGAGATGAAGAAGATTCCAGACATTTTTCAATTTAGGATTTTTGCTGATTTTTTGGTTTGTTTGTGTGTTTTCATGGTGGTACATTTTATGTCCACGGTATTTTCAGTCATTTCATAATTTAATGGAATGTTTTGAGTCTTTAAATAAGTTATTATTTCATAATCCTCTCAGTAAATTGTTTGAGGTCGTGACAATAGTAAAATTATGTCTAAATACACAACATGCCATAGCAGTGGAGACAGATTTTTATTTTTTTCCCCTTGCAGCTATCTAAACAGAATTTGGAAGGGGAAAGTGCATGTAAATATATCAGTCTAGAAGTGACAAGGACAGCTTTGCAAAACACATTTTAAATCAGTGAAATATACATTTAACTGCTAGGAAAATATACACTTCTCATTGCTTAGGTAGACAGACAAGATCTGAGATCCTAACATAAGATTTAGAAGTCTTAAAAAGATTTACAGCAGCATATTTCAGGGCCTGATCCTACTTCTAGTGTAATCAGACAGACTTTTTTGCCAATTATTTGAAAAAGACAAGAATTGAAACCCACGCTTTGCTGTAAAATAATTCCTCTCACACCCCTCTAAATCTGTGTGGCTTTAACATATTGATGCCTTTTCCTCATAAAAATTGTAATTTGCCATTTAACTTCTTCTTGGAAAATCCTTCCTTTAAGAAATGGCATTTTCTTGTAATGGCTCAGGATCAGGCATATAGGAGGAAGCTTTTGTTACACAGGTTGTAGCAGGTGGAAAAACACCAATGTAAAATATATGGAGCTTGAGAGGGCACAGCATGGAGTAGGGAGAGAGACTTGCTATGCTTTACTTTGCAGAACTGTTAATGATGACTTAGGTAGACCTAATTAGTACTCAGGGGGACTCTGCATTTCTTGTCTGGATTGGAACAGAAAGATTGGGCATTAGAAACTGCCTGTGTTAGAAGGTCTTACATGTCTCTTTCCTAAAAACTACCAATATATGAAGGAATCCCACTGATTTCTTTGGACTTTACATGCTTCTTCCTTAAAGAATACTCATGCAGCACAAGGGAGTGCAACATATGCATAGATGTGGTTGTAATATGCCATTTGGATGACCACTTTGGTTTGTCTAAATAGTATATTATTTTTTTAAATAAAAACAAAGAAATCTGTTTTGTTCTACTATGATTTAAGCTTCTGAATGTCCTTAGCATGTGCTTGAAGCCCGGTGCAAAGTTAGTCCACAAGTACAGTCTGGCCTTAACCAGTTATTAACTTAATCAAACCTTTTTTATATTATAGTTTTGCTGATGATGGGGAGAAGGACAAAATTCCATCTTTTTGTATATAGCAGAATGTTGTCAAAAGACTGGTCCTGTAATTCCTAAGCTCTTTATTGGAAATTTATCTTTAAGCTCTTAGAACAAGCTTTACTAAATGGTGATCTGAGTTCCCTGAGGTGAAGTCTGAAGCTGACATTTATTCTGTTCTGAAAAGTAAAAGGAAAAAATGGAGATAGGAAAAGGACAGAAAAAGAAAAAGAAATCTCCAAGGTGTACTGGTTGCTTCTAGAAACCTAAAAGGAAGTAAACTTGTACCTGTCAAAAAAAAAATCTTTTTTCCTTCATGTTTTTGCAGTCTGTTTGTAAGGATAAGAAATAATTTAGAGTGTCACAAAATTCCCTCTCAACTGACTCATTTAAAGATTATTTCAGTATCTGCAAAGTAATTTAAGGCAGGTAAGGGGGGATTACATTTTGTAGAGACCTAAAGGATTATTTCCTAGTTAGGTAACACCCAGAGGAATGCATTTTAGCAAAGTTTTCCTCTGAAGTCATTGCTAAATTGATAAATTGTTCATGTCAGATTTGCAAAGCTGTTGATGTCAGATTTTGGCTTCTTTGATGCTTTGGAATTCCATACAACATTTTAATTGTCTCAATGAATTCCAACCTAAAATCTTCAATGCAGAAAGACTAAGGTATGTAGATATATTAAAGAGCAACAGAACATTAAGTTGGTTAAATGTTTATATATTTACTCAAACTGAATAATTACATACTATAAATGTGAAAATGGTAAACTATACAAAAGAAATCTCAGCCAATCTCTCTATGGTATATCCTTTCACTTAAGAATATAATTGTTACCTATCTATCAAACTTAGTGAAGTTATGAAACTTCATTTCACAAGAGGCCTTGACATTGCATTTCTTGCTGTGTGTTCTCACTGCCAGCACTTTGTCATTAATGGACAGGCACTCAAGTCCAAAATTCCTTTTTTTTATTTTTAAATTGAGATATTTTTCACATTTGATAGCCTACTCATATAGCCCATAACACATTTGAGAGTATAAAATCAAGATAGAGGGAGTCTGTTTTGTTTGGCTAGGGGAATGGTGTCTGCAGCTTGAAGTAATTCATTTAGAATTTACTCCATCAATACCTGATTTTAAAGCTTCTAAAAGTTACTATTTGAAATTCTCTTGAAGAAGCAATAACTATTAATTCCTTTAATGTAGAGGAACAGACTGTGTGGCAAAATTTATTGAATTCCATTTGAAATATTATCGCTAGTTTTAGGTAATTTAAGCTTGGACTAAAGCTGTCGTAAAGTCAGGACATAGGTTTAAACTGGTCTATAGCGAAGAATAAACAGTGTTATGCACTAAAGTGTACCTGAATATCATCTTCTTGCCAGCTTTAGCGAAGGTGACAAATGGGTCTAGTACAAGACAATGGAATAAAAGAAATATGGCATGGATTTGACTATGTGGATTGATTCAGACCAGATTAGATTTTGTCATAAGGAGGACTTCCTCTAAGGAATAACACAATAAAGAAGCTGTTCTACAGACTAGCCAATAATGTAGCAGTTGGGTGTCCAGGGTGGATCCTGACACCTACTCTTTGAGCCATGTACCAGTATAGAAATGTCATTGTGTGGTAAAAGGATCCTTTTGAGAGATCTGGAATTATCTCCAGCCAACATCATATTTCTTAGTATGACTCCACAAACTGTTGCTAGAAAGTTACTAAACCAAAGAAAGAAACAGTTCTTTGCTGAATCACCTTTTCAATAATTTGTGAGTATGGGGAGATCAGAGTTGAAAAACAACTCAGCACAATCTGGCTGTAGTTTGGAGAACACAAGCTGAAGCTTTTTACAGTTCATGCAGCAGCTCCAGTTGGTCTGGGGGAACTTCTAAGTATAACCCATTCTTAAGGTTAATGGGTGAAGTCCCACACACACTGGAGTCAAGATTTAGTTCAGTGCCCTTTGAGTGTTCACAGTGATGTTACATGACCATATGGACTCTGAAACAAAACTCTTCCTAATGGAACTATTTCATGAAAAGGAAGAGAAAAAAAAGTGATATATATTGGTTCAAAAGGTTGTTATTCTGTCTTTTCCACTTTAAGAAAGGGAAAGATGAAGAACTGTGTAGGATGACTACCCTTCCCACACACCCAGTTACAAATATGAAACATGTAAGAGGAAAGAAATAGAAGGTGAAAAGGATTGATTAAGTGAGAAATAAGAATACATACATTCATTTGGTTCCATAAAAACACAAGCTGTTGTAAAAATGGAGTCTTTTACCCAGGAACATCACTTTCTAATGTAGTAGAAGCTATTTATGCATTTAATTTTAATCAGTTTTTTTTCTGTACTTCAATATTTTTTATCTTTCAGGTCTTTCTAGCCCCTAACTTGAAACTAATATTCCAACTTGTAACTTCATTTGATTAACCTTTGTTTTGATATAAATGATCATTTAATATTGCTTCATTCACACAGAATCTGGAATCTTACTTCTGACTTCTTATCTGTAGGAATTATAATTGTGAATGAAAATATTGTTTGAGGGGCTTTTTGAATTTGAGAAAGGAGTCAAATCTTTCATAATTCATATAAATTAATCTGCAACTGTAATATGTTTATTTTTTAGGTGCAACACAGCAGAGGAGAAAAGAGAGAGAACGAAAGAGAGAAAGAAAGGGAAGGAAGGAAGAAAGCATATTATTAATGCTATTTTTAACTTTTTTGTGTTTAAGTTGTGAAGTATAAACAGTATTTAACAAGCTGCATAGAGTTAAGAAAAATACATACATTAGGATGACTGTTTCCCTATACACTAGCAATAAACAACATGCATCCTCTTGGAAGAAGCCTAACCAGTAGCTATAAGGTACAATTCAGGCCAGTAAAAACTCCCTATATTTGGACAACAAAGATGAAGGAGAAAATTCAATTTCATCAGACATTTTATGAAGTATCTGCCTAAGACTGCTACAAGAGGAGTCTGAGAATAAAAGACACTTCCAATCAAAAAGAGGTAAAACCCAGAACCTGTGGGAGTTTGCAGACAGCTGTAACTTGATCTCATCAAACAGCAGCAGTTGTTAGAACTTCCCTGAGACATAAGGAAGTCCCTTAAAGGACCTTTCTATAGCTACCTCTATCATGTGGGGATAAAAAATGCAGTGTGTCCCATGTCTTTGCCATTAATACATTATTAAAAATCTTCCCTTTACAGAAAAGATTGCAGTTTGCCATTTTCATAGCTTTTCTGGCTACATGCTAGGAAACAAAAAACAAACAAACAAAAAAAGAAATTAAGAAGATGAATCAAATATTCCTTAAAAGAAGCCTTACTTGACAAAGATTCTACATGCCAGTAAGAATATTAATACTTTATATTTTTTCATTTGCTACATTTTTCAAAGAGCCTTAAGTGTTACTACATAAACAAGGGGGTAAAAAAGTTAAAGCATTAGTGAAGCTTAACTTTACATTCTCTAGGGAATTAATTGAAATTCTTAAAATTAGAAGTCATCCTTATTCTTCCAGCATTCCTCATTTCTCACTGAAGAGGGTCCTGGAAAATATCTTGGTCACTTCGAAAAATTAAGAACATTTCTGCTTTCTATGAGAGGAAAGACTGTAAGGCATGCCAGCCAATCCAGCCACTGAAAATCAAGCTTCTACAATGTCCTTTTGCAGGCTTAATCCCACTTTTAGATAACATCAAAATGAAATTCCTATTGCATTAATGTTATACCCTTGCTAATATCAAATGAGGTTAGATAAGTAATTCAGAAATCCTGCATGACCTCAAGGGATTAATAAAGTGCCATGGTTTACTTTGAAGTGTTGCCAAATTGTCATCTCCTCCTCCTCTTTTTTTATTTTGTGTTGAACTGATGACATTAATAACAACACAACAGTTTGAGTTTAATCTCCAAAATCCTGAACTTTACAAAGCAAACAGTTTGCTGATCCATCAGCATTTATTAATCACACCAATTACTCTGAGGCCAAATACCATGATTGCAGTGTGTGGTGCTTACACTGTACAGACAGGGAATTGATTTGTGTAACCCATCAAAGAACACGAGGCTCTTTTGAAAGAGCACCTATGCCTAGAGGCACCAGGTTGGAAACAGCAGGGGTTTTAAATAGTCTAAAATGTCTTATACTAGAAAAGCATAAAACAAACCAAAACAAATTCTGTGATTCTGTGAGATTATTCTGACTTTATGTGAATTTATCCTCCTCTGTTGTAGCATAATCTGTAGATGATAATTACCCAAAAGTTTTAAATTTAACACAGTGCTCCCTTGAAAAAAATATGAAATAAAAGAAAGCTTTTAGAGAAAGGGGTTTAGAAGATAAAATAATTGGAAGAATAGGAGATTTACTATGTATCTACCAGTCTGTCTGTCTATCTACCTACCTGTCATATCTGCAGAATATTATCCTTTTGTCTACTCACATTTTTTTCAAGACCTTTTGAAATCAGTAGAGAATTTAGGTCTTCATATACTCAAACTATTGATAGTAAGCTATGAAAATATTATAAACTGCAATGTAACTACTACTTGAAGGCCTGTCCAATCTGGAAAAGTTTTTTTGGACACTGCCTCCACAAAATCTTCTTACTCATAAGGCCAGAGTTTAATGACACTAAGCTCAAGGCAGTAGGAAATGGGATTCTCTCTGGTGCCAACCTTAGAAAATCTTCATGGCTTTCTAATAAAGCATATGCATTTCCATCATGACTTATGAGATTAATATTTTAAGCCTGAACAGGAAAAAAGAAATATGCATATTCATTAAGGACAGAGTTTTGTATCTGTTTGGAAAAGGTCCCTGCCCTGGTTTGGGTTAGAACAGAACTGATTCTGTTCAATGACTTGGTTTTCCAGTTGAAGCTCCTCTAAGTAACTGCATTTCTGAAGCTGGCAGTATGGTCCTCTAACTAAGATTTATTTCTCTGGAAAAGAGACTTTTGCAAGTCTCTACTATGACTAGAACAGGTTTCAACATAGAACTCTGTTATTTAAATTCTTATTCAAAAGATTCTACCCAAACAAAAAGTTAGCTTTACATGTACAGTACAAAAGATGTTGTCTGCTGAAGTAGGATCTAAGGCAGAGGAAGTAAATTTCAACATATCACAAAGAAGATTGATAATAGAAATAAACAGAAATATTTTCCCCTGATCATGTTATTCCACTGTCTTGGAGAATGCTAGTAATATGCAAGGTGTAAACACAAATAAATTTGCTATCAAAAATATTGTAAGGATTGCAACAGACATGTAACACTCCTTTTATAATTTCCAATTACATTAAATGAAATGTCAATGAAAAGTAGCATACTAATATGTGAATAATTGATAAAGACACAATAAGATTAAATAAACTGAATAATATAATCAGAAATGTTGTATTCATTTAATAGAATAAGAAACAAAGGGTAATACTCTATAGTTCAAAATATAAATAAAAACATGCCTCCCTGTTTAGCTGTTCTAACATTTTGTAAAAATAAGGTATCCTTAACTTTTTATTGCTACAGGAATTATCCAATAGACTTGTGAGAAGATAATTCTGACCTCACTAGTTTTCAATGTTGACTCATATTTTTAATGCGTTACCCCAAATGATTTTGTAAATAACTCATTTACATTTCTGCCTTTGCAAGAGGTCTCCTGAGACCTCTCCATGAACTATGTCTTTCCTTTCTTGTAATGTGTTTGTTGCCTGGTTTTGTCAGGTGCTGACAATTCATTACCTTCAGATCTCTCATCAGATATCCTTGCTAATGAACAGGATCTTTTATGGGCAGTTCACCTCCTGCAGTTCTACAACATGCTTTCTACTATTCACTGAATAGTTCAACTAAGTGAGAAGGTAATAGCTTTGATTTACCTTTAAATACTGATGAACAGAACTGCCTTACAAGAACTTTGGGAGAAGCTTTCTTGTAGTTTCATGTAGTTTCTTGTTTTTCTAATAATGACAAACTCATTTAATTCAAAGAGATAACTGGGTTATAACTACATTAACAGGTATTTAATTGTTACTCTGCTTATACTGAAGTTTCCTGAACATTTGTACAGCTTCCTAATTAAAATTTATGCAGGCAGCAATAAACATGAAGTATTGATGTTAGTTATTCAGCTTGTTAGTTTAACTCTTGGAATAATGTCATATTTGAAAATGAAAAAACAATCTGTTTGTAACACTTTGGGAAGAGTACACCAGACTTTCAGTTTGTATTGTTCAATAAGGGACTTTGAATTGTTGGTCTTCTAGTACAAATACAGAAATCATCCCAAGTAATGTGGAATGTCATTTAAAAGCATAGGGTCAAATTGATATTGAGCTAATAATAACCAGAACTCATTGTCATCATATTATGTTTTATATAGGTACAGAAGCAATTTTGTCTCTGTATTTCCTCTGTTCAAAATAATGGAACTGCAATGCTGCTATGGTTAATAAAAGGAGTGATAAACACTTAGGGCTGAACTCCTGAAAGCATATGCCAGACTCGGGAACCAGTTATGAAGGTGTGCAAAATAAGCATTTTATCATTTATTTTCTGATATACTCAGAATTTTATGTAGACTTTAAAGAAAAAAAAAAAAAAAGAAAAAAAATAAAAATGGGACCTGTATCTGAGCTAGCCATGGGTTAGCAATGAAAGGACTGATTTAAGCTGATCGTTTTAAAAACAGAGAGATCAAAAAATTTAATTAAGTTCTTGTCTGCAGCAAGAGTTTCAATAGAAAGCAATGAAAAATTGAGAGCAAAAGGCCCATGAAGAATGACTTAATATGCTAAACATTGAGAAAAATCTCCATACCAGCAGCACTTGCTGAAACAAACCCTTTTCTGCTTTCTCCTCCTCTGGGACAGGCTTTAACCATACCCATGAAAAACAGGAACCTTTTATTACTTCTGTCCTTAAACATTTTCCTCAGATACAGTCAAAAACTAGTGCTTCTTTTATCCTACTATATATTCATATTCTGAAAGCTGAAAATATTTTTTGACTGGCTCTGTATGTGGTTTAATTCTTTTTATCACCTAGAATGAATTCCCTGTGTGCATTATGGTGCCTATAACACTTTGCTTATTCACCAGTAAGGAGTCAAACACTTTTGCTGTTGTTGAATGCTCTTTGCTGGCATTCTGAGTAAAAGCCCTTTCTTTCTTACCCTTCCATTTTCTTTTCCCCAGGTATGCAGTACTACATTGCAGTTGTGTTGACAATTTTAAGCTGCAAAAGTCCACCTTTGCTTTTCAGCTTTTGTCCAAGGCTAAATCCATATCAGTATTGATGCTTTCTCTCTGGAGACCTTTTACTGTTTCTGCAAAATGAATATTAAAATCTAACTTGTAATATTTCTTCATCAACCCATGAATAAAGTTAATTTTTGTTTCCACTGCCTCTTAGCTCTCTTAGATCTCGTTGTTTTTTCCCCATTAACAGAAAGTTTTCCCCAGATTCCTTTTTACTTTTCCATAGACATACTATGTGAAAAATTTAATTTTTTTTAATTAATACTAATCAGCTGATGCATTGTATAACACCTATTTAATGTAGAAAGTCTTGCAGACTCCACACTTTTTTTCCTGAGTGCTTTAGCTTCTAAGTAACAAAGGACAGACTGCATTAATTTCTCTTTTAAAATTAGGTCACCAGAGCGCAGAGACCTGTATTTAAGCTAGCTACCCAAAGATACCACTCGAGCCAATGGAGAGATCTTTACACTTCTTGCATGTAACAAATCTCATGGTAATGAATATGTCTAAACCAGAACAAATGAATCATGCCCTGAAAATGCATATTTATGAAATTATATCCACTCTTTCTCTTCCCAACACCGTGAGGTTAACCTATGATGCATCCTTCTGTTCTCATTCTCCCTAACCTAAAGTATATTGAGTGTTTGCAATAGGTGTTCATAGAAGCACAGTCTTAGTACATGAGGATTTTTTTGTGTTGCAATAAGTTGTTCTGTGTAATTCCTCTTCACTAAGGGACTTTGTGAGACAGCTCCTCTAGCCCAAACACAGAAAGCATTCTAAGAATTGTGAAACAAAATGTATTTTTACAGTACAGGATCAACTACTGCTTAACTAATATAGCTATGTAGTATTTGTGGCAGGTTTTCAGATTGCAGTTGCAATTAGAAATGTTGCATTATGTGTTAAAGTTCTTCTTTAGTTTGATTTTTTTATCCCCTCTGGTCATGAAGTCTGCTCATTCATCTAATTTTCACCTGCAACATGAAAATTAATCATATCTGAGTGATCGAATAAGTATTTTCCATTAAAGAGTTTGAATTTAAAAGGAATATGGAAACAGGAAGTCTATAAGTACTTAAAATCTGTAGAGGAATAAATAAAAAGTACACAATTTGACCTGTTATGATAGTGAACCACCATGTTAGATCTGGAAATCTGATTATAAAGTGTACCCCTCTCTCACTCCCTCTACCAGTTTTATGATTGAGTCTGAATAGAGGTAGTTGAATATACAGTTGTTCTGAGGTCAAAGAGTACAGGGATGATAGTTCATATAAATTATATGGATTTTACTATTACCTTGCAAGGATCAGTGCCTTCTTAGGAAACTCTCCTTACTTAGCTTTTGCATCTTCACTGCAGAAACTACATTGACACTGATATATAGGACTTTGGTTAGAGCTTATCTCCCTTAATATGATCATTCTGATAACTTCTATTTCATTTGACAGCTATCATACAAAACAAGACTAGTGAACCTGATCTTTATTTCTTCTCTCATTTTCTTTGTGCTCCTCTTTAAACTTCAGAGGGCTGATTGTTCTGTTCATTTCAAGGTACCTCACAATGAAAAGAGCAAGCAACACCACACAGAGCACAGTAAACTGCATCAAATATGCAGTCATAATATTCTGAAAACATCTGCTTCTTTATTTTGTAGAAAACTGTGTAAGTCCTGAGTCAATATTTATACTGTGTAAATCTTTGAACCCCAGGTAAGATGAAGGTGTCACACATTATGTCCTGATACTAGACCCCTGTAATTACTGAACTGCCTTTGAATCCAATGAGATTTTTATTATGTGAACAAAGGGGAGATGCTTAAGTCTTTCATTATCATTGGTATATAAATATGTGAAAATGGTATATACATACATTGTAAGAAAGTCTTATACTTTGATATTAGAAATATAAAAATATTTATAACTTACACTCCAGCAGTGAATTCAAAAGCCATGATAACTGTTCTTTCTTCCCTCCCTTTTCTTTTCCCTTTTTTTCTTTCTCCCTGTTTCCCCTGTTTAGGTAAACAATACAAAGGAATGGTTATATAAAAGCAAAAAGTTCTCATTAAAGAAGAATAAGAGTGAATCTGTAAGACATTTTCCTTCTAGCACTGAATAATGAAAAGAAAGAGGAAAAGAAAAGGAAAGGGAAAAAAAAAAAAAGAAGGAAAGGAAACTATGCTAACTTTCTTACATGATTTCAATACAATCCAAAGGTATGGCTCAGGCACATTTAAACCTCCTGACAACAATAGCTGTGATTCTTCAACTATATCAAAGGATAATCACTTTTTATGTGTATCCTCCATTTATGCCATAGCTTAACACAGTTCCAGAAGCATGAGATGTTAATAAGAAGAGTATAAATTACATGACTGAGAAGAAAGTTTCAAGGACAATCAGTTTTCATGGTTTGAAACAACATTCATTGGCCAGTTAGCTCCATGACTGAACAATTCTATTTTGTAGCAGTGAATGGCTATATGAGTAGGATTTTAAGGTATATTTTCCTCCAAAGGATATTTATTTGGGCTTTTTTGAGCAGTAGTTCCTACACTGGACTCTGCTTATTTAATAAACTTCAAAAAAGCAAAATGATATATTGTCATCCTTGGAATTTTGGTTGATTAGTACTGTTTACAGAAGATAAAATCAATATTCTTTTTAATCATCCTATGCTTGAACTGGCATTTATATATCTCTTCAGTTGCTGAATGGCAAAATCTTACAGGAGTGTATCTCTACAGTATATAAAGCCTCTGAGAAATAGCTAAGGTAGTGTTCTGACATGTTTCTGAATACAGCACAATTTTCTCACATTACAAAAATATTGAGACACATGCTTTCATTGTGTGGAAAGCACAGATTAGGTACCTAAGAAAAGATAAGTTGAACTTTGGGCTCACCTTTTGAAACGAAGCTTTATGTGATTGAATATCTGTCACGCAGACTGATGTATAGCATTTGGCATCCTAGGTGGAAGGGAGAGCCAACATTCTCCTTAGTGCTGCTGCTGCCAAAGGATGCTTCCATTACATTACAATAGTGAAGATAAAAACTGAAGTCAGGGTGTTTTCAGAACTGGCCATTAACTGCTGTCTCTTGAACATTGGATGCTCTTCCTTAAGCAATAATGAGAGTATTCAGAAACAGAGATGCAAAGCTGTCTAAATATGAGCTGAAACAAAAATCAAGTCATGGAAGCAAGAAAAATATAAGGTTGAAAGGTTGTATCCCAGATAATTTCATTAAAGCAAAGTACTAAAATACTAGTGAAGTTAGTGTGAGCATTCCTATCTACTTTAGAAATGGTTAGACCAAGTGCTAATGCCTTTGTTCTGGGAAGAGGACAGAGAAATGAGGGACAAGTGAATTAAAGACCAAAATATGGGATAAAAGAGTTTTACTGCAAAAAAAAATGCCTATAGATTTAGAACTGGAACCTGAGATCATTCATTTTCCAATTTACACTGCAGGATCAAACACATGAAGCATTTTACTACCTTCTGGGTAATTTGTTTCTCAATTCTCAGATATTGTAGTATCATGAAGCATTAAAATATACATATATGCATTCCCTAACCTTTAAAAGTTCTCCTATCCCCTGTGGAGAAATACTGTAAATATCCTTGACAACTGTAATAACTGGACATTGTTAGAGCGATGCTAACAGCGAGGGTTAACAGCTTGTGCATGTACAAAATACTTGAAGTCAGACAGAAAGCCATTATTATGACCTTGTGCTGACCACATTCTATGAAGTGTTACATGATCAGGGACAGGGAAGTTGCTTAATGGAAGTTATATAGTAGCTAGATGTATCCTTGTCACACTTCATCTAAACTGATACATTGCAATGGTCCGCACTGCTCAGACCTGGCAATTACTGTCCAATTCCAATCTATTCCACACTGCCACTATAATGAAAAATAATTAGGAGCCTGAAAATGAGTTTTCACATGAAATGGTTTCAGTGCTTGGACACAATCGCCTTTGGCAGATGGCTTTGGGTTTGCTTTAATATAATAAAGACAGTTAATCATCTCTAAAGAGTGTGCAGAATGAATAAACTTTTAACACTACTTTCTCCCCTGAAACTCTCATATTGATCAAATGTTTAATACAGAAGAATTCATGTTTCTATGGGTGAATGTTCTTAAATAGCTGGTAACCAAGAATCTGAGCACATTCTGATACATCATGCAGAAGAACCAAATTAACCTGGGGCAAATTTCTTGATACTGGGGTTTAGAAATTAATATCAAAGACAAAACCAAACCAAAGTTGCTCTCTTACATACTGTAAAAGTGTAGATTTTGGAATGTTTTCACAAATGCTAAGAAAGAATAGCTTCCATGAATTGCAGGAAATAATGTGACAAGTTAATAGTAGTAAGATTATTGATAACCTTCAGGAAACGTGTGCTTATTGTAACCAGCAGAGAAACTGATAAGAGTGGGAAGTGTTTCATCTGACTTCAGTTATCTAAAATGCAGTTGTTAGTCACTCTAGGCTGCCTTTGTAGCCAAGGTAGAGAAATGGTCACATTTAGGGTGGAACTGGTCTGACCTGTATGAGATGCCTGCTTTTGGTTGAGATGAATTACACTCCAGAAGGCATATCAATTTCTCTTCTCTGACTATAGCCCAGACTGATTAGCTGAGATGTAGATGTCAATACTGGTTAAAGTAAGATTCAATAAATCTGCCTCCAAAAACATTTTGATTTTCATTAAACTACTTGCTGGGTTTCATAACAGTTTTGTGTATTTGTATTTAGTACACAAGCTAAGAAACACTGAATGATGTCTCATATATATGCTATAAATCATACTGTATAACAATCTGAATAGAGAAGGATGGATAAAAGCTTTTCCATTGCATCCAGTGAACTCTGATGCATGCACCTAAGCAGTGATACTAAAATAGAGATATTGTTCTCCTGACAAGCAAAAAGAAAAAAAAGGACCATTCTTTTTCCTGAAGGGATTCAGCACACAAGACAAAAACATGGTGAAAGTGTGAAAGTCATATGACATGTTAGCAGATGAAGCTAATGAAGACCATGTAGTTGTGTAGGCTTTGATTATTTTTTGTGGAGGAGGAATTAGCTAAATGGGAAAAAAAATGCATAAAGAAGTGTAGACACAACCAAAATGGGGAAAAGGGTATAAAATGGGCTAATGTTACTAGTAGTGAATAATGCCACTGTTTAGATAGAGAACAGATCAACCAGCAAGAAAACTGAAAGTCAGAAAGCCCACCAAAACTATGGAAAGTGTTCCAGATGCCCCAGAGCCCTTATTTTGTCTACTTCTACTCCATACCTGTACAGTTTCTTTCTGCAGTGTTTCTCCCAGGCCACAGGGCAGCAGGAATAAGGAGCATATCAGTTTAGCCATAATCTCTCAGAGAGCTGTTTTCCCTTGGAAACATCTGGTTAAAATGTCCCCAGTGAGGATCCTCTTCCTGTTTTGCTCCTCTACGGAAGTCCTTGTCTTTGATTGCTTCAGTAGAAGCTCAGGTATGAAAAGAAGAAATGGGTGAGTGAGAGAGGAATGAGCAAATCTCTTAACAAAAATCCAGACAGGTGTCTGGACCATATTTTATATTTTCCAGGTCACTATTGATAAGCAGCAAAACAGAAATGAATGAAACACTTTTTTTTTTTTTTCCTACAGGCATCTTGATCATTCTCCCCTCAATATGTTTAGCATTTGTTATTATACTCATTAACAATGTAATTAATTTTAAAAATGCAATTTATTGAGTACATTTAACAAATTATTCAAGCAGTGTTTGGAAGCAATATTTATCTGGCTTCTTTTTTTTTCTCTCATTTTCAGTGAAGGAAGAAAGAACTTTATAACCATCTCTGTCACTAGGAAAATAATGTTGTGTTCCAGTGGGCTAATTAATACAGAAAGCTAGAAATATTTAATGTTTTGTTTTAGATGGAAAGGTTTCACAATGAAAAATAATGGGAAAGAAAAATATATCTTTTCAGCTGAATGATTAAGAGAAGCTCTGAAGTGTCTCTTTCAGAATTAGCAACTCTGTTTTTCAGTCAGTCTTGACAACATTTAACCTCTTTTTAGATATTTTACTTTCACCTTTTGACATCTTTTTACCCCCTTACTAGTTCTGCAAATATCATTCTACTCTGATTCAAAGTTAGGGTTTTGAGGTTGTCTTATTCCAATAGATTTTTTTTTTTATGATACTAGTTTTAAAATGTCATGAGATAGGGATTATAAATAGAAATAATGAATAAATCAAATACCTTGATTGCACTTTTCTGTTTAGTTCTAAACCCCACAATTATTTATCAATCAAGTAGATTTATTAGAATACTTATTTTGTATGGATGTTGAATAGAAGTCATAAGTAGCTTGAAGACTGATGAGTGTAGTTCACATAACATCTCATTTTTAATCCTATTTCTAGTACCTACCAGCCCAACTTCATGTCCTAGAAATTTTTTGTATATCTTTTTTCTCTATAGCCTGAAGTTATTCATATGTCTGACACACTAATCCTCTCACTTTGATGTTGGTTTTGGTTGTTGTTGTTTGGGGTTTTTTTGTTTTAGTTTGGTTTTGGTCTCAAACTGTGGAACTTGGTGCTTTCTATAAGATTACATGGACTTTCCTGGTTAACAATGTATAGCACAAAAATTATGATGGAACTCTGAATTTTCAGACTTGTAAATTCCTCACAGTGTTTAAAACTCATGAATTGTCTAAAGACATTTCTGGAGAAATTTCATTTTCTGCTTTCATATTCTATGGCTTGATGTTACAAAAAAAAAGAACTTTGACACCCTTGCAAAAGAATCTTACCAAGGTAAATAAATATCTCTCTATACCTCTTTGTAGCCACCCTTTAAATACTGGATCATGGTGATAAGGTCTCCCTTAAGCCTTCTTTCTCAAGGCTGAACAAATCCAACTCTTTTAGCCTTTCCTCACGTGGCAGGCTTCCCAGTCCTTTGATCATCTTTGTGCCCCTAAAGTGTCTGTGTTGTTCAGCTGAATAATGCAGAAATTGGAGAACATAAAATTTAAGACAGATAAACTTTAGAGGGCTACTGTTGAGAGGATTCATATAATTTTGTATAGTATGTTGAGTGGTAGCCTGTCTGAAGGTATACTATAATACAACTGGAATACTGTATTATAGCATTACAGTTAGAAGACTTAAGCCAGACACGTCTGAAACTACTCTGTTGCTACATGTGTGAGTTCCTTAGAGACAAATAAAATAGGGCCTATATTTAGAAAACAGAAACAAAGAGATATAGTCAGGCAGTCACACAAATGTCATCAGTACAAAAGTGAGTGTGAAGGTAACGATGGATAGTGCTATATGAATGCTGTGGAAGACAGCACCAGTCTATGTCTCTATAAAGTCAGTGTCATAAGACCAATGTCACAAAACACTCTGACATCAATGACAGTTTTTCCACTAGAGGATGCATCTAGAGCTTAAACATCATCTTCTCTGTGACCAGTAGCCCTGTGAAGCTGGGTCATTTCAGATGGGACACAAGTTCTGCATGTTGTAATTCTAGCATATTAAGCAGATGTTTGTTCACTAAGTATGTGGGATGGCAATTTTATATTGATTGCCACAGGAAGTGGCATGCAAATACCTAGCTAACAGACACAAGGATCTTTAAAAGAAAATGTGTAAAAAATTAAGATATGTCAAATATATATTTATAGAGGAGCTAAAATGTTCAATAAATTCATTTTCTTTCACCATATGTCTAAATCTCTTTTAATCTTATCAGGTTGTGTGCATAACCACTGAGAGAATAATTTATACCTCTATGTTTCAGAGGACATCACTTGATTGATTTTATTCTTAAGCATCCATGTCAGCTTTAAACATTTTATGATCAATGTATGTGTGCCTACTTAAGTTTAAATATGGCATGATGCATTTACTGCTTGAAACATTGTTTGTCATGCTACTACTTCAGCTACTCTGTTACATAGTTAAGACAAACATAACAAAGTACTAAAAACAGTGTTGCCAATGTCAAGCTTCAGTGTTCACACAAAGCATATGATAGTGCTTAATTTTTCAGTAGGTCCGTGCTCCTCTTCAACCATTGTTGTCACTGCCAAATGTTATGTTTCTTTACTTGTTAGTACACATCCTTTTTAAGCTAAATCAGAGAAAACATTTTAGACTGAATTAGGCCAGAATGTCCATCACATGTCCCAAACCTTGCCCTATTATTTATTAATTCAACCATATATAGAGTAAAGCTTATTATGCACCTTTATACATGCTACCCATATTTCTGAATAATGACAAGGATATTAAAAGTAGCCAAGCTCTGCAGTATATCTTAATCAACAATTTAAATTAAAATGGAAAACCCTTGGATTTTTCTCTCTATCATCATGTCTGGAACTGAAAATTATAGTTACATTTGAGGAAGTCAGACGTAACTTACTTGTGTTGTCATTTCACTTATAGGCTGTTTATGTGACAGCACATGCCAGGAGCTCTTACTGGCACTCACAGTACTGTGATATAATTGGTAAAATGTCGAATTCCATGCTTACAATCAATTTTACAATCAGGTTTTGAGCAGGCACAATTTTTAGAGCTACAAATCATTTCTGCTTGGTACTTACATCTGACTGATATTTAATTTCAGATTACAGAAGAAAATATTGAGCATTTGTAATATTGATTTTGGGGAAAAATAATGAATTGTTCTGACTAACTAGATAATTGCATGTTCACAATACACATTTTCTGTGTTGTTTTTCAGCCTCCTACTGAATGATGACTAATTATTTCAGTTTCTACTTTTGCTTTACTATACCTTTTAATTTTTATTGTTATAGATTGTAAAAATATAGTATACATTTCAAGATGTAATTGCACATTGTCATTATATATACTGTATAAAGTATTTTTCAGTGGAGTAGGTAAATATTTTAGGTACTTAATCTAGATAGAAGTGTTACAGTGCCTATTTCTTTCTTGCTATATTATCTGCAATCTATTTTACGATGCACGTTTTTATTAGTAAGAATTGTAGCAAAACCCAAATATTTAGCATGGGAACCATGTTATCTAAACTTAGAAGTCTACATTCCTTACATTTGAAGAAGTCATTCAGACTGTTTTATAGTCAAAGTTATGGAATTCAGTTGTTTTGGGGGTGTTTTCCCAAAAATAAGTATCTAAATCACATTGTGGGTAATATCAAATGTCTCTCTCTCTCCACCAATTATGGAGTGCCAGGGCAGCTACTTTACATTTAGATTCCTATGCAACAGATTCAGGTAAGGCTTTCTGGTCAGATAAATCTCATGCTGAGTCTTAAATTCTGAATTAAATTTATGAACAGGGGAAACATCATAACAGATTAATGTGCAATCACATATATGCCTGTGTGTGTTTGTTGTGTGTACAGATCTTAGTTTCTTGTCTACAATTATGTATTCAGTACAGTTTTTAATTAGTTTTTAGCCTGTATGTTTTAATCTCAGTGGATGTCCATCAGATGGACATGTTGGTCTATGTATTGAAGCTGTTTGCTCTAACAATCAGACTGTTTAGTATTTTCTCATTGCAACATCTTATTCTGCTGGAACTGCTCAATGTGGTGTAGTAACATACCAAATGGTCGTTGGAACAGCAAGCTGAGCCTGGATCGTTTGAATCACAGCAGACAGCCTTAGTTACTGTGTTGTTGTCAGGCTCACCCTTTGGTATTTGCAGAGCAACAGCATAGCCTAGTGGCTAGGTTTTTGGAGAAGACAAGGACCCATCTTCAACTGCATGACCCAAATCAGGCAGAGGGAAGGCAGATTATGTCACATAAAACAGAGCAGAAAAACTGGTCAAGAAAAGTTTTATCAACACTGAAAAGGTAGGCTTGGTGGTTTTATCAGAGTTTTTCTTTAACCTGTTGCTTGTGTTCCATCAGTATTTTTGACAAAATAAATAAGTTAATTTCTATCTGGATTTCTGTTTGAAGCGACGTACCATATGCTGTCTACTCATTTATTTATTTTTACAAGCCTTTGCCTTAAATATAGGCCTTTTAAGGCCTATTTTAGAAGAACACATTAGGAACAGAGATTTCACCCAAAAAATAAAACAAATGGAGGCTGAGGAGGCTGACAATTCTGCTGTATGGAATGTTTCTGTGTGTCAGAAAGAGACTAGCCTGTTTGTGTTGGTTTGGGGTTTTTGTTTTCCTTTTTTTCCCCCCCTGAGTTCAGTCTTCTGTCTTCACAGACTATAAGATTTTTCTTAGCTTTTGAGCAAAGTGTTCAGTCAAGCTTTAGAACTATAGATATATGTGTCTTGTGGTTAGGTCTGTGGTTCCATTTCACATCACAAATTCCAGGGATTCCTTAAACATAAATGATAAGTTACTATTGCTGGCAACGTGTTCTAGGACAGTAGTTATTGATAACAGTATACCAGAGGTATGAGAAGATATCACAGATGATTTACAAAATATTTCTGGCTATTCAGATAAAGCATTAGTCATGACAGGATATATTTGGTGCCAGGAAGTCCTGGGAAATTCAAATGTTTTCCTTGCTAGAAACTGCTTCTTGCCTTAAGTTGTACATACCTATGATTCCACTGAGCACTCTTTAGCACTTCCATTGAAACTTACTGCTTCAAAGGACAAGTGTGGCAGACTAGGAAGTATATTTACATGAGAACTTGTACAATTAGGTTCATTAATTCAACACATGGCAATTTAAAAATAATTTATGCATAGCACATTTGACTGTGGTCAATATATTACACGGTTTTGAGTCTGGTAATAAAAGGACAAAATCTCCTTTTTCTTTTTTTTTTAAATGGAGTGTTTTGTGGAAATGTTTCCATTTTGATCAAGAATATCCAACATATGACCTGTAAAAGTTCAGCTAAACTGATGTATTGCTCCCATTACTTTTGAATGCTCTAGTCACTAAGTTGCTCAATATCCTGAAACATCTTAATTTCTGCTTTTATTTTCATTAAATTCAAAATCTTCATATAGCAGATTGAGTGAAAATATAAAAATGCATTTAAAGAAGCTTTTACAGCATTTAAGTATTACTTTCTGGTCAGTCTGTCAGCAGCTTTCACTGACACAGTTAAATCTAAGACTAAACCCATAAGTACAAAAAAATTCTTGGTAGCAAATTGTTATATACAGCTTTAGATTTTTAGGTCACATACCAATAAACCCTCTGGATATCACACACACACCTCTGAAGTTACAGAGTTACTTTTATTTCTTCATTTCTCTTGCATATTCAAATATGTACCTTACAACTGTAAACTCTACAGCAGCATTTGTCACGACAAATGTCTCACTAATGAGGTTTAATTTCCACATGATTTTAGTCTCTCTGCTTCTAACTGTTGTGTTATAAGCAACAGATCATGCGTTTACTTCCTATAGGGCTCAAGAATAAGGGATATTTTTTGTTGTTTGTTTTAATAGTCGGCTCTATTACCACAAAAATACTCTGCTGTAAGCTTATGGTAAATGACTCCCTGAGGACTTCCTCTCTGGAGCAATGTGTCCCATAAGCACAACTCTTCTGTGTCAACCCAGAATAACTCTTAGTGCTGCACTTTTTTGGGCATAAATTGCTGTTGTAGGTATATACACATAGAACCATATTGAAAAATCTTTGTTAATAGAAAACTGAAGAAAAAAAAAGACAGCAAAAAGGTGTTTGATAGTTTTCTAGCAATAGATTAAAAGATATACTAGTGCTAGTCCTGGTTTTTATTCATTATTCTTCTAATTTACATAAAGTATTAGTTCATTGGGGTGTGAATGATTTCCTGGTTTTTTGTGTTCATGTTATGTTTATGTTATAGAGAACATGCAAACACATTTGTACAGCATCTTTCTTGAACACTGGAATTAACTGGCAGTTAACGAACTTACATCCCACCTCTGGAACAATTTTACATGTAGCAGCAGAGAGTGTGAGAACATCTATAATTAATTTTATCAATAAATCAATAGCTTTGAAATCAAGGAACTGATTCCAATATGTCAAAAATTCACAGAATCACAGAATCATTAAGGTTGGAAGAGACCTTTTTTGATCCTCATGTCCAGCTGGCAACCTATTCCCACCATGCCACTAAACCATGACCCTAAGTACCACATCTGTATGTTTTTAAAACCCCTCCAGGGATGGTGACTCCACCACTGCCCTGGGCAGCCTCTGCCAATCCCTAAACACTCTTTCAGGGAAGAAATCTTTCCTAACATCTAATCTAAACCTCCCCTGGTGCAACCTTGTCCTATCTTTGGGAACCTGAGAGAAGAGATTTACCCCCACCTTGCTACAACTTCCTTTCAGGTAGCTGTAGAGAAACATAAGGTCTCCCCTGAGCCTTCTCCTGTATTCCTGAATTTCTGATTAGTTTCAGGGATGTGTGAGGGGTAGAATATAGAAAAAAAATGCAACAGCAGAAAAAGTCATTTCGAAGCTAAAGTGGAGGAAAGCTCTGCATCTTTAAATTCAGTTTGTAGCAACACAGATTCTGCATTTCTGCTGCAATGTTGAACAGATTAACGTGTAATATAGTGGTGTGAGATGTTAAAGTTTCCCATGTACTGTAAGAAGCAGTATGCTGATGGTGATTTCTTTTTCTCTCTTAGTAACAGAAGTACTGTGCTTCATAGCAACTTTTGAATTAATTATGTGGATATACAAGAAAGTCTATTAACTTTAGTTTCACTTCACAGACTATAAACTCCTCAGATTTTGTGAAATTTCAGAAGACAGTCTTTGCTCTTTGTAATCATAATTTCTGTGAGGTTTCATCTTCCCATCTCACTGAAAAACGAAATTGGCACACAAATAAAACCTTATTCAAGAGAGCTGAAACATACTAATGAATGAGAAGCAACAAGAGAGACATATCTGTTCCTGCTAATGCTATATCTCTTCTTTAATAAGCTCTTCATGTTCCTCAACTTCAGACAAACGTCCCAAAGAGCTATATTATTGCTGTTTTTTCTTATTGCTACCTGGTCTTGCAGGACAACCACTAAAGTCTCCAGGGCATCACTTCTGAGTAGAAAGTTTCTTGTTGCCATTTATTGTGACCATGAATTTGGTGAGATTTCCTTTTCCTTTCCTTTATGTTGTATTGTATATTGAAATACTGAACACTATTAGTGAGAAAATGTGAAACAAAGTAAATTCTGGGTGCAAATTTGCAATGTTTGATTCCAAACCAAGAGAGAAGTCAAATTCAGCCCCTTAAAAACTTGTCCTTGTATACAGAAAACACAAACATTGTCTTGCTGTTCATAGTGTAACATCACTGAACCACTGGCAATATACACTTTAGGTTTGGATACTCAGAAGGAATTAAATATCCAAATGTCTTTGAATATTTGACCCCCAGTTATTTGTGTGTTGTTTAGAGAACTGAAGCATAACTAAAGATATAACAAGGGTCTATTGACATGCTTCTGAAAAAGAATGCTTATTTAGAAAGGTGAGAATAATGTATTATAATCATGCCCTTGAAAATGTCTGGATATCTTCAAACTGGAAATACTGACCTAAAGAATTTCTCATTTGAAACTAAGTAAAATCTCACTCATAAAACTTCAATCAACCTATCCAGAGACTGGCTGTAGGCCCTAAGGATATGAAATTTAACCTGAGGTGTGAAGCAAGAAGTCTGGATTTAAAAATAAGATCCTCTATATTCTCAAAACCTCTAAGTCTCTTAATATTTACTGTTGTGAGTTTGTTATTCTTTTTCAGAAGAAAACAATATATACAGCAACTATCGATTGACCAATCTGCTACAGATTTATCAACAGAGTGATGTAGGAACTGTCTGATAAAACCAGAAAGAATAAAATCCATTGTGGACATTTGCAGCAGGCCTCAGAATACATAGAAACAAGCAGCAACATAGTGAGAGGAGGTATCTCAGTGTAAATCTGTTGGATGTCTTTCAAATTATTATGCCAGTCCAGATAGTTTTTGCATAATGAGAACATCTTTCATGTGCCAGAACAGGTTTTGATTATAACTAAATAAGTGAAAGCAGGGATATGTTGATAAGGTCACCTTTAATGTAAAGTTTGGTCTGAGTTTTCTAAAGAATTTAATGGAACAGGGAAACCTACAGATGAAGTGAGGCATTCAGAGAAAGAAGCATTGTAGAACACTGTATTTTTGAGGAAAAAATAAACATCTCTTTCCTTTAAAAGTACATTAAAAAATCACCTGTATTGAGAAAAGAGGAGTTACAGTAAACAAACAGAATATGAAAAATGAAACAAATTGTTACTTACCATTATGAATAATTTCTTCAACCTCATGATATAAAATGAATTGTATTTTTTTATTATGTTTATTAACTATAGACATGAAAATCTTACTCTAAATATGTTTGAATAGCTTGTGTCTGGCTGTAGCTGAGTCTTCGTCTGGATCAGGTTGTTCAGAGCCCTGCCCAACCTGAACTTTAACATTTCCAGGGATGCAGCATCTTTCAGCTCTCTGGGCAACCTGTGCCAGTGTTTCACCACCCTCAATATAAAAAAATTTCTTCCTTATATCTAGTTTGAATCTCCCATCATTTACTTTAGAAACATTACCTCTTACCCTAATGCTACAGACCCTATTAAAAAATCTATCCCCATCTTTTTTTTCATAATGTGCTTTATAACCACTTGCATGTAATATATTTGTCATGTATTCTATGGCATGTGTTCCACATAGATGCACATACAAACATATTTTATATATAGCAAACATAGTTATAGAGATCATTAAGTTCATCTTAATCAAAAACTTGGTGGTCTCATTAGCATTTTAAATTAGTAAATCCTGGTGATAGCCTGGTGGGCTATATTCTCCCAGGCCTAGGATCAGAGAAATGGTCAGACACTTTTCTTTCTTTTCTAAGGTGTGTCTGCTCATTTCTAGAAGACAAAAAACATGACTCATACTTTACAATGAAAGTCAGATGTCCTCTTTTAGTCCAAGTCCAGATTTTTTCCAAGAATTTCAGTTTTCATGTCAATCTTATTTTTAAGTTACATTTTAGATGCAAAAACCTGAAAGAATGTTTCAGTAGTGAATTTTGTAACTTAACATTAAGTAATTAAACGACAGTATTAAGTATACAAACGTTAAGGTTGTTTGTTTGAAAGCTGGGAAGCAAATAAAGCCCCTCAAGCCTTATTTTGTTTTTAAAGGGCATGATCTTTAAGCCACTCTTATAATTCAGAGCCCTGATTCATGGGTGTAGAACACATGGCACAAGCAATACTGGATATCCTGCTTAACCAGGTGGGGGCCTGGGAGTTGCTTTGTTTTCTTTTAATCTTTTTTACTGCAGTGCCACATAGCCTAATTATTTGGATACATTATGATGCCCAACTGACTAAAGAATGCATTAGTGTACAGCAGGTCTCTAGAATATGACTTCATTATGGTTTTCCTAAAGGCTCAGTTCACATGATCTACAGCACTGCTTAACCAACACCTCCAGCTGGGCTATGAAAAACATGAGGTAAGGGGAGTATTGAACATACAGCAATTTTCCATTTTTGTTTCCACAAATATTGAGGATTATTTAGTTATTTATTAAACATATTTCCTTTGAAATTAGTAGCTTTTTTTCCATGCTTTCACATCCAAGGTGCCTGTGCATATATACCTATGCATCTGTGTGTGTATATATATGTATATTTACATATACATGTATATTATGCACATATAAATCAACCATACATAGATGGTGGATATTGTCACAGCTAGAAATTGAAACCTCTCAAGGTCTTAATTCTGCCTTTAATCATTTACTTACAATTCTGTGGAAGATAGAGTTTGGCACAGCATCTGTTGTTTTGCTTGTTTTCCTTTTGGTCTTTTTTTTGTTGTTCGAATGAAAGTAATTACAATTGTAACAAATTAAACATTGTGTTTTTTCCTTTTTGAGTGTGGTAAAGTATGTTTCATCTTCAACTCCCAGTCAAATCTTTGAACTGGTCTGGTTTTCATTCTAGAATGCAAAAAAAAACCCCAAACAACCAAACAGAAAAGATGTGTGCTTTTTTTCTGCCTCTTTCCCCCCACAAATTCCTGGATCTTGATGAGTAATATGAATAACAGGACCAAATAAAAGTCGTCTGCTGAGAGAAATTATCTTTAAAACTGAAACAAAAAAATGCCAGAAATACAACAAAAAATTCATCAGTATACAGTGGATTGGATTAAAGTACAGTTCTATTGCTACTAATACAGTGTCTTGGTATCAATGTTGGGGATTAATAATCTATAGTAGTTAAAAATTATTAGTAGTCTAATAGTCTTGTGAACACTGGTGAGCCAAATATGGAAGCAAAATCCTTCAGTAATCTCAAGATTTTTGGTCTGCTTTGTGATGTTTCTAGTTACCTCAGTGTATAATCTAAAGCATTTTAAAGTCCTCACCATTCTGCTAAGTATCAACAGTGATTGCCTTTATTATTTGAACTGGGTAGAAGTAGTTGACTGCTGATTGTGGATTGCTAAGCATGCTCCCTAGGTAATACAGTCACCAGGAAAAGAAATAGTTAATTCATATAGTTTATGATGGAATCAGAATGGATGCATTTATTAATTTACTAATGACATGTAATTAACCCACAGTGAACTATACATTTAGGATCAATATCGGTAATATAACAGATAAATCATGGTACCAGACACTTGCAGAACATCAATAAACAGCTACACATTTCCCAGCCCCCCATAACTAACCCCAGGAGGACTCATGTCTCAGCTCACCCACAGTTCCCCAGCAGCCCCTGCCTGTCCCTGGGCCAGGGGTCATAGGTACAACCTCTCCACCTGGTCCCTGCCAGAGCAGGGGCTGCTGCCAGTGTCTGTGTGGCCTGGCCTTGCCTGGCCCCAGGGGGAGGTGTCTGCTGCAGGGACTTGGAATCACAGAATCATAGAATGTCCTAAGTTGGAAGGGACTCACTAGGATCATAGGCTCCTGTCTATGCACTGGACAACCCCAAAAGATACACCATGTGTCTAGGAGCATTGCCCAGATGCTGCATTCTCCTTCTGTATATTCTGCTTCAGACTAAACAGTAACAGTTCTTCCTGTCTCTCCTCATGATCATGACTTTTAAAATGGTTGATCTTATTTGTTTTTCCTTTCTGGATTTCCTCCAGCTGGGCCACAGCTTTCTTGAAACATGGTGCCCTAACCAAATACTGACTTCTTCAGCTGAAAGTGTTGCCCATGTATTTTTAGCCAGTATTTCAACTGCTTTTAAAGAACAATTGAACTGGATTTAGAAGAAAAAACTGTGACTTTTTTTTTTGTTTGCTTGGTTGTTGTTATTCTTTTTTTGACAAGAGGTCTCATAAAATGATGGCTATGATGTCATAAATAATTAAGACTGATGTTACATATCCTGTAAAAAACAGATTAGCTGTTCTTATACCCATGTCTGTATGGCTCTGAAAATGGTCAGGTCCTCTATATCATAACCTATTTCAAAGCATTCTGCTCATTGAAGTGACAACTGATGGCAAAAGAAACTTATTCATTAAGAATACATTTAATGAGGAAAAGACCACTGCAAGTGATTCTTATTTACCTCAGTGACCTGGCACTGTTCTCACTGGGATTAGGCACTTGGTCAATGCCAGCTGTCTCAGTTAATTTTCTACAGACAATGGTTTCTCACATTTGTGCATCTGCAAGCTTTCCAGCAGCTTCTTTGTGCCAATGAAGGGCAGAAGTATTTCCAGATACTCTTCTTGTTGTATGTGCACTCACTGCACTTTTCTCCTACAATTCAGGTCAGGATTTAATACACCAGGATTTGAAAGCTGACTGGGGATAAGTTAGATTCCAAATATCTGTAGTGACTTTTAAACTGAAGATTAATGTTATTTAAATGGCTCTTCTTAATGACCTTGGATTCTTATAACATTTATTATGCTAAATATAGCTTTGCTTCAGGATGTGATCCTACATATTTCAGGATACATTTGCTCAGACTGGAACAGACTTTTGTTTTGGTGATTATTGCATATGCTATTTGGAAATAATATTTATTATTATAGAACTTGAAAGTTGATTTGACAAGTGACAATGGGAAACTTGTATACCTAATGGATTGCCATACTTGGACTTCCTACAATTTCAGCAAAAATTCTGAGGCACAGGCTTATCTCTCTCCATTAGCTTAAACTAGAGCAGAGCAAATGATAAAAAATAGCCATGAATGCCTGCTTAAAATAGGAAATAAAATTCTCTTTTTCTTCAGTCATAACTTTCTGTATTCCCTTTTCTGAGTATTATCACACAAGGCTTTACTAGCAGATTGTTCATTCAGAGAGTTCATTTAAATGAATTATATCCATAGACATTTGTAAACACAATTATTTGAACCAAACCAGAAAAGTCATGCTGATTCAGTTCTGGAACCAAATTTACTACATGCCTCATGTATTCAATCAGAGATAACCAACGACATTCAAATTTCAGATATTGATTATTCTCAGTGACTTCTTCCTAAACAATTTAAGAATAAGAGGTCTGTGAGATTATTGTGTAAATAGCAACTCAACTAGTAAACAAATATAAGAAAGGGCAAGTAATACAGAACAGGGACATAGAGAGAGAAGAAATTATGTGGAAAGTTTATAAACCAAGGAATGCAGAAAACACCATTTAAAATCAACAATAGATTTAGAAGTTGGGAAAAATGGATAGAATTGATTGATGAAGCATGGAACTGTTTAAATTTGTTTAGAATGTAGAATCAGTTACATTATTCAGGTCTAGTGTGCTTATTACTTTAACCCATTGTGCTCTGTTTCAGTGCTCAGAATGTCAACACATTAATTAAATATTAACATTCAGATTTTTTCATTTACAGAATTCATATGTCACAAATAATTCTAATGCCAGAAAAATAAAATATTTCCTTGTAAATACAGTACATATAATGCCACTTTGAAGGAAAATCTACTTATCAAGTACAGATGTATTAGTTTTTTGGTCTGCATAACAATTTTCTCTTGGAGAAAAAATATTTGGCAATAATTAAGTTTTAATTTTGCTGTAATCACTGTTACATGTGATATCTCATTGTCAGATCTGTATAGACTCAGCACATGAAACAGAGCAGAAGATGTCTCTTCTTCACTCTGCTTAGCAGTATGACATAAAAAGCCCCATCTTGTTTAAAGCTCCAGCATCCTGGGAAGTCCCTGTGGCAGGTGTTGTTCATTAATCCCAACAGTAGATTAAAGTACATGGCTGTAAAGTACTGGTGGAGTGAACTGGAATGATTTGAAAAGAACAGAATAGACTAAAGAGCAGTAATAAACTGCAGGAGTGTCAGTGTAACCTGTAAAAGTAAGTAATGAGCAAGGATTCTCTGCTGTATTAAGGTTGGCTTGAACTCATATTTTAAGATAAACAGAAGTATTTTAGTATTTAGCTTCTGGGTTTTTTTCAGAAAGGGGTACTTGTTACAGGATTTTTACAGTTTTTAACCTTTCTCCATACCCAGGAATGGTGAAGACTAACCTGTGTCATAAAAAAAAGATTAATATGTAACCATGTGCCTTTGGCAGCTATAAAACAGTCAGTATCATACTATTTGAGAGAAAATCATGTGAAAAGTGGTAAGGCCAGAATAGGAAAAATATCTTTAATTTTTAACTCCAGAAAGGAGTAAGGTTTGGCAACTTGCTAACATCTCTGAGGCTTACCAAGGCCAGAAGAGACATTCAGATAGCTAAACTGCAAAGCTAGGTGTGAACCTCCTTTGCTAAACTTTGGTCTTTCAGGCCAATAGAAAAAATTGTTGCATAAATTGTGGTTGATGAAGGCAAAGTTGTATAGTTTTGTAAGGGGATTGTTTCATGTTGAAAGAGTAAAAGTGTCTGAGATGCTGACACTTATTCCCTTGCTTTCAAACCGCTTACCTCCAAGCACTTACAAAATTGTGTGTCTACTTTCCCAACAGACGTGAAGTAGCATTACATTATTGAAGGTCTAGCCTAATCAACCTATTTCATCTCTAGTTTCTTTTCCAAAATATCTGTTATAATCCACTAATTTAGGAAGGAACAGAGGGACCTACCTCCTTTTTCTTTCTTGCACTTTTGGAGGACTGATGTTACCATTCTCCAACTTAGACCTTTTTCTAGGAGGGAATAAGACAAGGAACAAAGATCAAGTTGAAGAAGGTCACTGATCCCCTAAACACAAATTTTCAGGGACTTTTGAAGTGTTTTTAAAATACATATTAGTTTCTGTTTACAATTACATAACCTCAGTTGGAGGCACAAATTCCAAGACTGGATAATATCCTACCCACCACAGTAATTAGGAACCAACATGCAGCTGCTGTGATTTTAGATCTTAAACCCAATTTTCAGTTGCTAAAAGAATATAATCCCAGACTTAACTCTTAATACTGTATGGCTTTTCCACTAAACTGAAGGGTCCTAATACTGATAAATTCATGTGAAACAAGCTTCATATTCTTCAAAATATGGCTAACGACAAATCAGTCTTATTGACCTGCACTATTAGTACCTAAAGTGTTGGGAAAAGTTCAGCTTCCACTGTTTGTACCTTAGAATGTCACAGCTTTTAAAAATTGTTATTTGTGAGATTCTATTATTACTGTTTTAGTTGTGAGAAACACTAGAGGAGTTCTCTAAACTTTTCATACTCTAAACTTTTCATTCTCTAAACTTTTCATACTGTATAATATATACATTTGTATATATATAAACAAATACATAACATAACACAATACTACATAGCATAATGTAGTATGCCATTAGAGAAGAGAAGAGGATGTAGAGAAGGAGGATAGAGAGATATTGAACATACATCCTACACCAAGATACTAAATTTAATGAGACTATCTTTCCCCTAACAGCTATTTATATCAAAGTCATCTTCAAGATCACCCTTCAGCAGATTATTCTGTTATTGCAAAACTTCTTCAAGAGTTGTGGCAAAATAACTGAAGTAGCTACTGGAGAACTAGTACTGCAAGAAAACTTGCTGTATTTAAATGCTTACACCATAAGAAGCAAATTTCCTTATGTTGGTTGTATCCTGTGTTATATTTGTGTATTTCAGCAAGACTCACTATTTCTGAAGCTTAATTGTCTAACAGTTGGGATATAACATTCTTGTTTGATACTTTTACTGATAGTATAAAAGAAATGAATGGAGAACACCAGCAAGGAATGTCAAGACTGCTAAAAGAATACATCATGGTGACTTACTGTCAGAGAACAATTTGACTGGGGTTTTTATTTTATTTTTATCTGACTTTCTGATTATTTGTATAAGCCTTCCTGCCAGTGATTTCTTTTATCTCACTCTTAGCTGGACATAAACATCACCAAGATACAAACATAACATTTGGGGGTCATAGATAAATCTTGTGTGTTCACTTTGAAAATGTCTTTCATTATAACAGGTATTTTTTAATCTTTAAACTTTGGACTCAGCCATTTTGTTCTGATCTGTTGGGCAAAATACTGTCTGATCAGCAGCTTGCTTTCTCTGACAATTACATCAAAACTAACTAATTAGACTCCTATTTTTGACTCCTTTTCTCTGTTTCCACTCTTTTTGTGAGTACTTCATTAATAAAAATATCAACAGTAATTACAACACTGTGAAACTGAAACAGAAAAACAACCTAGGAGGCATTGTAAAGCCTTTGATACAGTTCCACATGACATCCTTATCTCAAAATTGAAGAGATATGGATTTGATGGGTGGACCATCCAATGGATAAGAAATTGGCTGGATGGATGAAGTCAAAGAGTTGTGGTCAATGGCTCCTTGTCTAGGTGGAGGCCAGTGACTAGTGGTGTCCCTCAGGGTTCTGTCTTGGGACCAGTGCTCTTCAATGTCTTTGTTAATGACCTGGACAGAGGTATTGAGTGCACCCTCAGCAAGTTCGCAGATGACACCAAGCTGAGTCGTGTGGTTGCCACGCCAGAGGGGCGAGATGCCGTCCAGAGGGACCTGGACAAGCTTGAAAAGTGGGCCTGTGAGAATCAAATGAAATTCAACAAGTCCAA